>JAUMJJ010000069.1:10740000-11940000 GCA_033556795.1 Tapera naevia
AGTAAAAGCACCTTCATTTACAGAAGTGATGAGTTCCAAAAGCTGCCCTTGGATTCATGCCTACATCACTATCCCACAGTTTGACAAGTTCTCATGAGGCAGAGACATACCCAAATTTATTTAGCTATGTAACTAAGGTCAGATAGCAGCATGTTTACTGCAGGCTCTCAGCCCAAGCACGAACTTAGGTTCCCAAGCCTAAGTATGTACAACCCATGTATAGCCCATCCTAACTAAAAAAAAAAAGCCAGTTGGTTACATTTATTATACTGGCAGAACTCATGGCTGTGTTCATGGAATACATATAACACCTATAACCAATTAAATGTTCCATGACATCACGTAGGATGCTTTAGTCAACAGATCTGGCGCAGAATGCAGATTTGTGTGCAGCTCTGTGTACACTTTCAAACAGATGGGAATGCAGCTAGACAAGTTCTACATTTTTACATGCAGTATTAATACAGTTGTATCGTAACACTGAAATTAATATAGCATTTAAATTCTAACATCCAAAACCAGAGGACTTTCACCTTCCCCTTTTTTGTCTTTTATCTTTTTTTTCTAACATCTGATGTCTACTTTGTCATACTCACTGTCATTGTTGGAGCCAGTTTCCATAACGCCATAAGGAGGAGTGAGAAGTCCAGACATATATTGTCGATATTTCTGAAAGACAGCGATAGCATATTCAGTCAGGTACAGATGTATAAAGCCATTCAACGGATTTACATTTGTGTGGCTGCTGCCTTGTGCTTCACGTGTATGCAAGCAATCAAAGATTGTCAGACATGTCTTTACTCTTAATACTACAAGGCTTGCTTTCTTGACTCAGCATACAGTCTTTATTTTATCAAAAACTGTACTAAAACAGTTCTCTCCTCCACCTTCCCCAAGGCATGACTTTGAAGTTTCTAATAAACCAATCCTTAGTTTGCTGATTTCCCATACAGGGTGTTTTAAAGCTTGTTCGAAATTACAAGGTCTGACCAAAACCCAAGACTGTGCATGTAATATTATTTGTGGAGAGCCAAGTCTGGCGAACAGAGTGGATGTTCAAGCACAGCAATGTTGTTATGAGCTAAAGAGTGCTTCACAGACAAAGCGTTGTGGGCTGGCACACATCAACATTTTCCAATTGAGGATAAGAAAACGTCTATATTTGAACACACATCCATTCATACTGAGTGAAGCAACTGAGTTGAGCCTTGTCTCACTGTGATAGGCTAGAACATGTTCTATAACCACCTCTTTGTTTCTCCCCTCCCACTCTTGGTTCCTGAGCTACTGGGTAAGTCTCAGGGTTTTTGTGTCAGACATTGTACAGGACTCAGGTGCACTCAAGCCAGAAAGATACTTTTTTGCAGGGGTGGAGACAAGGCTGTTAACTAAGGATTTGTGAGAATCATGTACCACTACAATTTTGGTGTCAGATTCAAAACATGTAAGACTTAGTGTGAAAACACTAAACATTTAATTCAAACACACTAAGTCTGGTTTTCAGAAACTACGAGTTTATGAAACACACAAACCCAGCACTTCATGTTATGTATACACACACACTGTATTATTAGATGAAACTTCGTAACTGTACAAATAACATCCACTGTAAAGTATGTAATTATAACTGGTGTCAGTAAATGGTATTTTTCTTCAGTGCATGCTGGTGACATGATCAGCAAGGTTCAAAGCTCTGTCTCGGGCTTAAGAAATTCACAGAAGCTAAAAAATAACAGGGGAAAAAAAGTCCTTTTATCAAATACAAATAATTCAACGAATAAGTGTGACATTTTTGTTTTCAATCATCTATATTAGTGTAATGCTTAAGGGTAAACAATTATAACTCTTCTTTGGAACTGTCAGAAAACAAGCTGATGAAAACAGAGATGACGATGATGATCAGCGTAAATAAATTGTGGCATGAGTCCTTAGGGTGTGCAGTGAGCTGAACGCAAACAACCAACCAGCTGAAATTCAGGTAGGTTTCAACAAAGCACACATAATAATTGAGACAGAAAATGTCCCTCATAGTATTTTAATTTAAAAGTTTTATCCTTTGCTCTATTGGAGCTGTTTACAAGTACTTGCTTTTAAAATGTAGTCTGATGGATTTTAACATATGGCTGATATTTTCCTTTTAACATTTTTTTATATTAGAAATCAATATGAAAACACCATCGATTCTAGCACTAAAGACTGGATGTCTTGCATTCTAAAAAATAACAAAAGCTTCAAAGATTACATTAATCTTAATAATCCAATCCTATTTTTAGACAAGCTATTACATCCTAAAGCTTAGTAATGTATTATTTAAATCTCACTCATAATCCAGCTGAAAACTCATATCAGCAAAACTGTTATATCTCTGGTCAGTCACACAAAATAAATGATACTTCATTTGAGGATAAAACTCGCCCAATTGAAAATTTTATTTCCCAAACCATTTGCTTTCCCATAATCTGCATTCAGTTCTGTGCCTGTAACTCAGTGAGAGTTGTGGGCAATAATTATTTTCCCAGTTCAACTAGTAAACTACACACAGAAAATAAAAGAAACACTTCATTGGCCAAATGAAAAAAATGAAAGCAAGTAATAAGGTAATAAAGTGTTGAAATAATATTTTATTCAAACAATAGATAAGCTTTTTTTTCTACAATCTACTGAATTTAGTT
The DNA here is from genome assembly GCA_033556795.1 of Tapera naevia. Classification (NCBI taxonomy): domain Eukaryota; kingdom Metazoa; phylum Chordata; class Aves; order Cuculiformes; family Neomorphidae; genus Tapera; species Tapera naevia. The sequence continues at coordinate 10,742,673 of JAUMJJ010000069.1, forward strand.
TTGAAATGTGATTTAGAAATGGAAATTGAAATTTTTCATTTGGGATATGATAAAATCAAATTTTGCAAGGCTTTTTCTTTTGTTCTTCCTCACTGTTGGTATTTGTTTCTTCGTTTTTTTTTGTAGCATTTTCCCAGAAATGTTTGTAGCATTTCCCCAGAAATACATTATTAGCTCACATTTAATCAACCTTGTCAAGGAAGTTGAATTGTAGGAAGACAGTTGTTTTCTGCTTTATTTCCTATTCACAGTCACACTGCATGACAGTTTTTCTTCTGATTAATTCTCTAATATTTTTCTCATGAAATAACATGTAGAATACATCATATAACTTCCAAAAGATTTGAGGACCTAACTTAACAAAAATACCTGCAGGCAGAATAAACCAGAATTGCATATAACACTTTCAGGGAGCTGCATATGACACCTAACTCCATTTAGTCCCACCTCACGCTCAGGATGCCAAAGCCAATTAGGAGCAAAAGCATAGACTTCCAAGGACTTCAACTCTGTCATCTTCCACGCGAAGGTCCCACTCTGTCATGGGATGAATCTACTTATGAGTTTGATGTAAGAGGCAGAGTGTTGTGTTGCTGGTGGATGAGTTCAGGCAACATTACCAGAAGAGGCAGTAATTCAAGCCATGCCTTCAGAAAGCTCAGTTTTTCAGACTCCTTCAGGGGACCTCCGCATAAATGAAACTACCTTCCATATCTGGGTATCTAGAGGGAAAGCTGATACAAGTGCCTACACATGGTCTCCCATCAAGACACCTTCGCGGGGTGCAGGCTGACACAGGAGGTATAACATGCCTAAAATCACATCACCTCATCAGCCAAATGAAATTTCAAGGGATACTTTATTTGTCAAGAAGTGAAGGACACACTGTTTGCTGGGAAACCTAAGTGTGCAGAGACGTAACTGCATAAAGATTCAGAGTATCAGATGGAGTAATAAGTTCCAGGCATGAAATCTCACAAAGCTGAGATAATGAGGAAAACACAATACTGACTGTAACACCTATCTTGTTACCATAATGCCCATAAATGAAAAGAAAATGCAGTAAGTTAAATTGTACTGGTTGACAGCATTTGAAACCATCCTGACGATTAACAGACTAAATACATACAAAAGGCTTTTGAAAACGTATTCCACTGGTGGTATGAACTCTGGAAAGGATTTCCTTATGCAAGACAGCACCAGCTACCAAATCATCATAAGGTAGTTTATTACCAAAAGTCTTCAAGTTCTGCAAATCCAACATGACAGCAGGTTTTAAAACTACATTCAGTGACCTATTCACTCTGCCTTCAGATTTCCACCAATTTATAAACACTATCACGCAACAGCTTAAAAATCAGACATTTCCTGCATCTGATCTGACAGCATGAGTAATAAAGACAGCATTTTTTCTTCAAGTTACTGACCGCCTTGTATCCGCTCAGTGGTGAAGATTAACACGACCTTTTCAGTCATTAGCACAGAAGAGTGCTGACAAGGAACAGTTGAGGGCAGGAGAAAAGGAGGAAAGAGAATCACACACTTGCTTTAGTGGGGAAGTGCTATGGGTGAATTTTCATCCCAACAGTTTTTAAGGCTGCTCATTGTCAGACTTTTCAATGCGTTCCTTTGCATGCTCTTATTTAGACTTGTAGTTAGCTGCAGTTAGTCTCAGAGGTTTTCATTGCCACAGGAGATTTTCTTCTACTCCATGAACATAATTTGGTATATTTTTATATGCTAATGTTTAGAACAGCAATTACTATAATTCTGATGCAAGATATCTCAAAACTTCTTGCAATATTTTTTCTAGCATAAATAAGGTATATAAAATATGTCTTTGTAGTCAGTTCCATCTCTTCTGCTGCAAGTACTGAAGAGCTAATACCTGTTTAAAGGGAAAGAACGAGTAAAAAAGAGATCTATATAATACAAACACTTCAAAACAAGCCAGACAGATCTTAAGAAAACAGATGACCCTTTGTTGTCTTCCATGCGGATTGTGCGGTAAACCACAGCACTTCAACAGGAAAGTCTCATGACTGATGAAGGGAAGACCTCCTGGGTATACAGCCTGGAACACAGGTTCCACACCAGATACTCCCCCATGTGCAGCAGCTCTCCAGTCAGCAAAAACTATCCGGTGGGCTGTGTAGTAAGGATCCAGGTAGTGATGGTCTGTAGCATTAGGGAGTAAAGTCATGCTTCTGATGCTTCCTCATCCCCAGCTAAACCTACACGTGGCCAGATACTAGGAAGTGAACGTCTCGTAACATTGGAGGTTTTGCAGCCCAAAAGAGGTGCTTGCTTGAACACATTATCTCTCTCTCTCTCTTTTTCACCCCTACACACAATCTCAAACCTCACTTTTGACCAAGTGTACTATTTCTGCTTCCTGTTCTGACCACCACTGGCAGCAGAGAAGGTGATGAGGCAGAGCTTGCATTACTTGCAAACTTGGGTATAACATAAAATAATTAATTTACGTTGTAAATTAATTATTTTAGGCCAAATTAATTATTCTGGGCCAAACATCAAAGTGCCCTTTCCACATACACTTTTCAAAACCTTCCGTAACTATTTTATTAGACGTTGTTATTTTGGCTATTACCCAAGTTCTGCAATTCTCCTATACTAACTCCCATATCCCTGTAAAGGTTTCTCTTAGGGAATATATGCTGCAGCTTGACAATGTGGGCCAGCTTCTCTATTTTCTTTTGACAATAAATAATTGATCACTGATGCTTTCAGTACAAGTCTGTTCTTCCTCTACGTTGGCGGTGCCAGTCATATCATTTTGGCAATGAAACACCTCTCTTTTGAGCATTATTCACAAGAGTGTGTCAATCCCGTGGTGCATTGCTGCTTCTTCCATTTTCTCCAGAACAACAGGGACAAATATGAAAGAGATCCTGAAGATCTCTGGATTCTCTTTTCACCCATCAAAGCAAGCAGAGATAGCAGTCTCAAAGTCTTTGCCTTTAGATCTGACGCTTCAAAGATTGGTGTTCACTGAACTCACCAACAGGTAAAACCTCAGGTCATCTGCCTGCTATCTGTTGGGTTTTCTACAATAAAAAGTGCCTAATATTTTTATAGAATGTCATAAAAAAAAGGCCTTGATAATGACAGTCACAATTGTTTTTTACCCAAATTGTGTTACAAAGGGGAAACCGAACAACACGCTATTGTCTGGAAGGCCAAGATGCAGTTGGAGCTGAACTTAGCAAGGGACATAATGAATAATAATAAGGGCTTCAACAGGTATGTCAGCCAAAAAGGGAGGGTCAAAAAGAGCATACACCCCTCTCAATGAACACAATTGGCAAACTGGCAACAATGGACTAGGAGACGTCTGAGTTATTCAACAACTTTTTTTCCTCAGTCTTCACTAGCACCCTCTCTTCCCACACTTCTTGAGTGGATGGACCACAAGATGAGAACTGGAGGAGCAAAGCCCCTCCCACTGTAAGAGAAGATCATGATCATGACCAGCTGAGGAGTTTGAACATATATATGGGACCCAAAGAGATGCATCCTAGAGCACTGAAGGAACTGGCTGATGTAGTCGCCAAGCCACTGTCCATGATATTAGAAAAGTCATGGCAGTCAGGGGAAGTTCTTGGTGACTGGAAAAAGGGTAACACTGCACGCATTTTTAAAAAGGGTAGAAACAATGACCCTGGGAACTACCAACCTGTGAGCCTCTTCTCTGTGCCAGGGAAGATCATAGAACATTGTTGGAGAATGGTTGCGGGAGCGTGGACATGGCTCAAAGGAGGAGCTCTGTGAATCGGCTCTGGCAAAAATCAGCTGAGCTGGCTGTGATAAAAAGTACTGAGGATTTTGCTGAGTCACGCTACAAGGAGGGAGGCTGTGAGAAAATCCCCAAGATAAGGTCAAGAAGACCTTGTAACAGATAAACAACTTAGGGAAGCAGGCCAGAGTGAGACCGGGACCCGAGCATATAGCAGTAGCTGCAAGTAGGAGGAACAAGTAGGAGGAGAAAGTAGGAGGAACATGATAACGTAACATTAGAGCTTTGAAGAGGGGCATGATGGTATAACTTTTAGAGTTAAGTTAGTGATTACAGGGCTTTTGGAGCCAAACTAAAGATTATAAGACAAGTGTATGTAAGGGGAAAATGATTGTTAGACAAGCCAATGATTGTTAGATAAGTAGACATAACTTAAGTAGACATGGGGTATGGTGTAGTCGTGAATGATCTTCACAATAAACCAGAACTTGCTCTACCACTCATATTGAGTCTATTGCATGGTTCTCCTCGCTCGTCGCAGAACATATTCCCCTAGAAGCTATGCTAAGGCACATGGAGGACCAGGAAGTGATTTGAGACAGCCAGCACTGCTTCAGCAAGGGCAAGTCCTGCCTGACCAACCTAGTGGCCTTCTGTGATGGAGTGACTACATCAGTGGACATGGAAACAACAACCAATGTCATCTATGTGGACTTCGATAAAGCTTTTGACACAGTTCCTCACAACATCCTTCTCTCTACATTGAAGAGAGATGGATTTGACTGCTCTTTGTATGAGGAATTTGTTGGATAGTCACAGCCAGAAGGTAGTGGGGGTCAACAGCTCAATGTCCCAATGGAGAATGATGACAAGAAGTGTCCCTCAGGGGTCCATACTGGGACCAGTGCTGTTCAGTATCTTCACCAATGGCATAGTGGGATCAAGTGCAACCTCAGCAAGTTTGCAGATGACACCAAGCTGAGTGGTACAGTTGACTCAACTGAGGGATGGGATGGCATTCAGAAGGACCTGGAAAAGCTTGAGAAGTTGGCCTATGTGAACCTCATGAGGTTCAACAAGGCCAAGTGCAAGGTCCTGCACCTGGGTTAGGGCAATCCCAGGTATCAATACAGGCTGGAGGGTGAAGAAGTTGAGAGCAGCCCTACGAATTGGGATACTTGGGGGTACTGGTGGATGAAAAGCTGGACAAGAGCCAGCAATGTGTGCTTGCAGCCCAGAAGGCCAAGCATATCCTGGGCAGTATCAAAAGAAGCACTGCCAACAGGTTGAGAGAGGCGATTCTGCCACTCTGCTCGGCACTGGTGAGACCCCACCTGCAGTCCTGCAACCATCTCTGGAGTCCTTAGCACAGGAAGGAACTGGACTTGTTGAAGTGAGACCAGAGAAGGGCCACAAAAAGGATCAGAGGAATGGATCACCTCTCCTACGAAGACAGGTTGAGAAAGTTGGTATTGTTCAGCCTACAGAAAAGAAGGCTACAGCAAGACCTTATTGAGGTCTTTCAGTACTTAAAGGGGGCCTACAAGAATAGTGAGGACAGATTTTTAGCAATGTCTGTTTCAATAGGACAAAGAGTAACGGTTTTACACTGAAAAAGGGTAGATTTAGACTACATATAAGGAAGAAATTTTTTATGATGGTGGTGAAATGGTGGAACAGGCTGTGTAGAGAGGTGCTAGAAGCCCCATTCCTGGAAACATTCAAGGTTAGGCTGGACAGGGCTCTGAGCAACCCAATCTTGTTGAAAATGTCCCTGTTCAATGCAAGGAGGTTGGACTAGATGATCTTTAAAGGTCACGTCCAACTTAAACCATTATATGATTCCATTGCCCAACAGTACGTCCCAAGATCCCCAGAAGACTGGCATAATTCTGATTTCAGATACCACCTTCATTGTATGTTTATAAATTAGTAAGTGTATTTATTCTAAGCAAGCTCAGCCAGAAAATTTCCATAAATTTCAGATCAATGTAATTTCATTGAAAATCACAAAAAGGACCTGACCCATGGCTGTTTAACACTGAAAATTAAATCACTGCTTGAAGCTGGTGCTTTGCTCTAGAACTCCAAGTATCGCACATATTACCGAATACTTGTCTTTATAATTCACAGAATGTATATAATCAGTCGCTCACAGCACAGGCAAGAGAACAGAACTGAGATATTTCTAAAGGAAAGGATAAAGGCAAATTAGGATAAAATAATGCTACAATAGCAAAAGCATATCTTTATGTATTGTGAAAACAACAGAAAATAAACTATGTGAAGATCTTATCACAACTTACTGAACAGAGATTGTTTTGTATACGTCAGTCTATCAAGCCATTAAAATGAGATAGACAAGGCCTGAAACAGCAGAAGTACCATTTAGTCATATTTAGATAAAATAAATACAGGAAATGCCTGCACTGAAATTGTTGAATCCTGATCGCAGAATCAGTGCAGTTGATTTAACAGCAGATAAATCTGCATCTTTTCCATTTTTTACTATGAATTGTCTTCTGAATGTTTCTGCATGCCTCTAATGAACTATGGTTTAGATTTTATTTGATCTCCAGTTTGGAGGCATACACTTTTCTGTCATGTTCCCACTTAAATCAATTTATCATGCTTGAAAAGTTCTGCATGCAGAATTTGCTTGATCACAGAAACCCTCTGAATTTTAGTTGAAAATAAAAATGCACCCAGCTCCCTGAAATCATGCCAAATAGCAGAGCTGGCTACCAGATAGAAATCCGAAGACAAGACTGCACTGCAAAAAATCAAATCCAAGAAAATTAGAGCATGAGCAGTGATTCAACAAATTACACAGCCTATTCAGCTCCATCTAATTTAAATATAGAAATGACATCATGCAGCCCTCTGATTCTGTCTCCTAGAGGAATCCAGTCAGGAAATGCAGTTGGGTGGAGACAGGACTTGGCTGGGAGGGGTGGGAAAGACTGCATACACTTAAAAGAGGACAAAGAAAATATATAAAGAGGAACAAATAGTCCATTTGATTTATGTGTTTTCTTTTACTGCACTTATGTAACCACAGAACAGATAATGTATTTACAGGAAAAAACGTAACAATATAACTGACTTTAATGTGAAGTTCAAATTTTCAGAAGTGGTTGAAAAAGAGCATTATACAATTCTTATTTATTTTTTCACAGTGATAGCTGTGTTGAATTTGTTCACTGTATAATCAGATGATGATGACTGTCAGCAGCAGTGGTTCAAACTCAGTACAAGATCAGAAAATCAAGCTGTGCTCTCCTCTCTTCCCTTTTCATTACCACTTGCAGGAGAGGCAGCAAATCACACCTTAGCTGGAATTTTATGAATGATTCAAGTGGCAGAATAGAACCTCACTCTTCAAACTGTTCTGCAACACCAACAATTGTAAACCTGCATCTATTAGCAAAACCAGCAGATAAATCTCAAAAACAAAGAGTAGAACTACTAAGAAAAAAGGTATCATTTTAATATAATTCTTCTTACCTCTGTAGCCAACCTTTAGACCTACATTGACAGCACTTAGATCAAGCTAAGTGTGGCATCATCTCATGGATCATGCACAAGGTAAACCTGCTCCGAGAACAATTTCCTGAAGTTCTGGGCACAAAATACTTCCTTTTACCCTCAGGCAGTCACCTCTCCTATTTTCAGGTACACTAGTTGAATGAAAAGAGAAGCAAAAATGCGCTCTCTTGGGTGAGCTCAGTCTGGGTGTGCTATGCCAGAAGTCCATGTATGAGGAAGATCAGAGACAGGTAATATGAGACTCACAAATACAGGATGAGACTGGCTTTGTCCAGGTCCCTGCCTGGGCAGTTACAGGCTGTCTCCTACCCTATTTCTTCCATACTGTATGCCTCCTTGAACTGATCTTAGCATTTTTATGCAGCAGAGCTTCAGCTTAGACAAAAGGTCACACCAGGAAGACAATTGCGTTCATAAAGTGATTTGACAGAATGCTAAATTTTGTAATTGCAGCAACATACCTGTCTTGTTTCTGATCACATATCTTAACCTGCAGAGCAAGCAAAAGCAAGAGCAGTGTGTTCTGGAGAAGTCAGAAGTCTAAAGTCTTTAAAGCAAGTTATTGTTCCACCCTGAGTTTGCCACCTTGCAAATACCAAAGGTGTAATACACATGACCAACATATCTTTGCATGAATGTTACGAAAAAGGCTTCATCTGAAGAAATGTATGCGGAACTAGGCATGTACCACTGAGAGACAGAAAAGCTGTAAACCTCCCAGTGCAGGCTGTGCTGTCAGTGGGTTGAAGTCACATTCCTCTGTAGTGAAATTCTGTAAGGTCACCACAAGGTCTGTGCAGTACTTAAATCCTAAAAATAGGTTTTAAATGCGACTTAAATGACACATTGGCGTTACGTTGACACTGTGCAGCAGTGGCTTCATCCATTGTTCATAAACAGCTAATCTTCTTCCCTTCTATTTTTTTAAGAAGGAGACTTGAAGCAAAAAGGTGAGCTGATCTCTAACTCTGCTTTTCATATTTACAACCCCTAAGCACAGAATTGTTAGTCTAGAATCTTGCTTTCATTTGGAAGGAAACTCTGGCTTTAATATTAATCCCTTTAAAATCAATATAAACCTTTTATATTCAGTGGGGTTAGTCTAACACTGTGCTTTTCCTTCTCACAGAAGCAAGCACATACCAACTTCCATTACTCGTCTAATATTAAAGGCTTCCTTTTCATGGATAATTCCTCAAAGTGATTGTTTCTACTCAATTGTGCCCAACAATAATGAGGATATTTCATAACTGTAAATGAGTAAACATACAAGGGAATTTCCCTTATAGCACTAGCCTTTCTTCAATGTTTTTTAAATATTATTTTGATTACGGAGTGAGCGACTTTAAAAGCAGCTTGTGCAGCTCACTCAGTAACACTGCAGTGCAATCAAAATAAAACAATAAAAATAAGAGGAGAAAACCTAAAGACAAGCAAAATAATTTTATTTCAGGAAAATTATGAGCATAGTCTGCTCATTCTAATGCATGGAAAAAAAGTATTCTGACACAGAAAGTCACTCACAATCAGAATCCCAAAATACCTGGGCTGACAACTCAGCCAGCAGTCAGAGCAACAGCACCACTGGAATTACCTTGCCAGCATAAATCTCTCACAGGTCCAACTGCTCAACAGAGTCCCTTTCATGCACAGTGTAGTATAATAAATGCTGCTTGTGCTACTTCCCCACCAGAGGTTGGTAATGCAGTGTTCAGTTACACTGCCTCACATCCACATGCACAGTTCAACACCTCAGGGACCTCATATTTGAATGTCCCTAGAAAGGCCTGTGAAGCACAGTCTCTTCTGATAGACTTGTGCAAAAACATCTTATCTGAAGATACCAAAATGTGTTGGATGGGAATGAATGACCTCTAGCAAACTGAAGTGTAAACAGAATTAATAGCGGTGATTCAGCTATGCTGTAACACAGAGTTAGGTAAAATATATTAACAATCTGCAATGCAACAGCCTTATTTGGATGGAGCAGCTCTCAAGGTTTTTCCCTCTGATTGAAGTCAGTGCAAGTGACCTCAAACCAAAGACATTTTTATTTAGCTGCCAGTCCCTCACCAAGACCAAAAAAGCCCACGCACCAAATGCTGTTCTATGATTCTAACCCAAAGTCTTGCTCTGGCTGCTTATCAAGCGATCCTTTCTTTAGGCACAAAGTAAAGTAACATTATTCATTTCACCTCAGCCCTAAAAACATTTTCAAACCTCCTCATGAGAGCAGACAGTGAGGAATGAAGGCATGCAAGGATGGGAAAAAAAGAATGAAGTGCCATTGGAGTTAAATATTAGAAAAGAAAGAAACACTAACAAGAAATAAGAAGAAAGAAAGCCAAATGTTTCAGGGAGCAATGAGTGAAAGGTATGACGGAAGTGCAATACATTGCCTAAATAGGCTCCTTCAATCCACTTAAGAGATGAGGTGTCATAAGGAGTAGACAGATTTTAGGGAAGAGGGCACACTAAAAGAAAAATAGGGGAAAAAAAAAAAGAGACAAGGTGAACTGGCTGATGGCTATGCCTAATAACGAACTCCCTCCTCTCTCTTGTTGCCATCAAAGAAGCAGTTCTACCTGTTGATGTCTTAGAGACAGATCAGCAATTTCACAATAGGCAGAAGCCAGGCTCCTTAAATCTGGCTGTCAGTTGATACAGTTTAGGCTTAAAGTTGCTGCAGATTGAGATGAACAGCACATTATACAATATCAAGACTCTGCCAATCACAAGCTTAATCTCTGTTTTCCACAGTGAAGCATTATTTATGTTTTCTATTTTTTACCTTGTGGTACCAGGATGTCAATCAGATGTCAGTTAGAAGAAAATAGTTTAGAAAATATGTTTTAAAGGATTAAAATAGTATAAAGCCAAGCAGAGCCCAAACTATTCTGAGATACTAACGAGTGAGTTGTTTAAAGAAAGTACAGAATATTATCCCAGATTAATTCAGCAGGGTAAAAATAATCCAAATCCTTTTGGTTACAATTTAAAAATTACTCAAATTCTGTTTTTTTCCAATTGAGCTGAGTACCAAGCATTACAGTCTCATTTGACTAGGCCAACACTTCAATGTGGGTGTGAATCTTGTATTAAAAAGCCTTTGTTTTCTTTGTTTTCTATTTCATTTTTTGAACAGGTTTCTTTCACAAAGCAATATATAAACACAAAAAAACTGTCACCTTGATTTTTATTCCTCGTTATCAGGCATCATTCTCATTATGATCTGTCATTTTATCTGTTATCAAGATAAGACAGCACTTAAGATACCCAGTTGGGCACAGTAATGAAGATGCATTGTAAATTTTCTTAAGCGGAAAAATAAAGAGTTGTCAAGGCTGAACAACACATGATGAAAAAAGAGAAATGAAACAAGAACAACATGAAAACAATGGAGACAACTTAGAAGACAATGAAGGGTAAAGTACTGAACTAAACTGAACTATAATCTTTCCAGAAAAAGAAAGAAGGGTGAAAGGAGAAAAGTATAACATCATATTAATCTCCTCTTCTGTCCAACAGAGCCCTGAAATAAGCTTGATTGTGGTCCAGCTTTGCTAAGTTCAACATACAAAACTGAAAGTCAGATCCTGCCTCTCCCTCCTCCTGTCCAGAAAGGCTCACAGTGCGCTCAACAGGCAGGATGCAAGCAGGCAAGTGGCACAGCACAAAAGATGCAGAATGGCACAAATTCATTAAATGCAAGAAGAGGACGTTTCACACAAATCAAGTAAGATTGTATCAGAGCATGAGGTAAGTGATAACAAGAAGTTCACTGCTTTGGCATCCACCACAGGACAGACCTCCAAAGGCTGAAAGGAAAATGCCTTAGAAAGTCCTCCTTCTTCCAAAAGAATGACATTGCTACATTTTTGCACTAAAGCAATACCACCAAAACGGGTGTAATTAATAAAGAGACTAAGTCGACACTATGCCGAACAGAGGTTTAACTAGACACAACCAGATTCTGTTATTACTACTAAGCTTGCATGGAAGGACTACATAAATTATAATGATGAAAGACTATAAATAATCAGCTGTAAGAAAAAGAGAAACGGGTTTGCTGAAGACTTGCTAACAAACCATTAAACTTGGCCATACACTGTATCTGTAACAAATGCAGCAGTTCTGTGAGACATTTGGCAAGGAAACTCCACATCTGAGGGGCACTGAGAAAAGCTGATTTCTGCGCTAAGACTCCTTCAAAAACAACCTGCAAAGCCAGAGCATCCACAGCCTGTCAGGACAAATGCCCAGGTACTGACCTCTTGGGGGAGAGTCAACTTTTGTCAGTGTCTAAAAGATGCTCTCAGTGAAACATTTGCAGCATTTAAGTTTGCCATTCTGAAAGACCTGGCTTTTAAAACTATATTATAAAACATACACTTGATTTTAAATGTTATGTAATTGCTAGTAAGCTTACTGGGAACTGAACCAGTTTTTTTAACTTTTAAGTTTCTGTTCCACTTGGGCAAACAGTCCTTTGCACATGACCAGAAATAATTTAATTAGCATCTTGAAATCTCAGCCCCACTAGATGGACAGTATTAACACAGTCAGGATGTAAAATATACCATTAATTTTGAAGGTAAAATATCTTTCTTGTCCATTGCTTTCAATTGTTCACTTCTTAGGCATCTTTGTAGTTCCTGCTTTTTCTTTATGGAATCATTTTTTTGTTTGTTTGTTTAAAGGATGACAAAATGGAATTAAAATAAATACATCAGACCAACCTAGGGAGGCCCCACCACCTGCTTCTCACAAATCCTGGCTGTTCCTGTTCCAAGCCCACTAGAACCAATGTATTACAAGGGATAATATTTACAGAAAGCTAAAAGCAGTACTAGATAAGTACACTGGTTTTACAGGAAGCGCAAACTACACTGGTTTTCAGTCGAGTAGAAAAAACAAGTACACAATATTATTGCACTATGATTTTAAATAATTTATTTTAAATAATCAAAGGAAGATGAATGGATTGTTTTAAGACATACTGCATATTTTGAAAATTCAAAGATACTCAACAAAGACACTACAAAACCCTTTTTAAAAGGCCTTGCTAGGAGGATGCAGTAAATAACCATGGTTCTGGCTCTACAGTGGCAGCTGAGAGGAGAGTGCAACTTGTCCATTCATCTTTCTGTCCATCTCTTACACTGCAACAGTCCCTGGTAATTTTCCCAACCTTCTCATTAAAAGCATACCCAAACAAACTTTATTTATTGTTTGGTTTATGTTTTCTTTTCTGAGTTGTAACTGTGGCCACAATGTGCCAGACTGTTTCTGCTGGTCTGCTTACCTAAGGAAATGCACCCATTTTGCCTGGTAGAAAATGCCACCTTTTTCTCCCTTCTTCTCAGTAAATTTTTGATTCCAGTGGAAAAATTTTAACTAAGTTTGAGATTGGGCTTAAGTAAGGTCCTAGAAGCTAAACAGAAATTAGTGATAGGAAAGAGGTCCCAAATTTAGTGTTACTACTAAGGGAAAAGAAGGCAGAACTCTTCTGTCACCCATCCACTGTGTAACAGCCAGTTGACCACTCCGCATATGCCAGCTGACTCCGGGTGTAACTCCAAACACGACATGTATTGTCTACCGTTAAGTACAAGTTATGGTAAGTATTGGTGGCAGGAAAAGCAAAAATGGAAAGGAAATAAGCTTTTTTCAGTCCTTCTACTCACAGAAAAACTTTTCAATAATTTTCATCAGCTGTGATTATATTTATATTCCAAATTTATTTTGCAACTTCAATTCTTATTATTAATGATTCTTCTGTTTCCATTATGACCATGTCCTGATGTCCCAAGTTGCAATTTTTCAGGTTTTTGTGGACACCAGTGCTGAAGGTACTAAGCATCCGAAACAGGCAGCTCTGGCTTGAAACGCATTACTATCATCTGCTTTTACTGTGGTGGAAAACCTACACAGGAATTCTTACGCAATCCTGATAGAAGAGAGGTGGGTTTTATTGGGAAGCAATTTGCTATACCTTGCTCTTTTTCTGACAGCAAGAAGAATGATTAATTCTTGAAGCAATGGTATTGCTATACCGGGATGAGACTTTCAGTCCCTCTAGAAGATGAGGTCACTGGTAATATTATAGTTAGAATATTTCTTAATTGAAGGGCTAACTTATTCGCAATGACCTACACTTCAGTCTATTTTTGTAGGGCTCTTTCTCAGACAAAGCTTTTCATTGGCACTTCGACGCTGTGTATCCACTCACCGTTTAAAGAAAGCCTTTATATAGAATATGCAATAAAATAAGCTACAGCATGAGTCACACTGCATGAATGTTTTGAAGCACCAGAGGAATATGACTTGCATATGAGAACAAGGCATTATCCACCAGGCCAAAAGTGGAATTAGAGAACAACCTTTAAGAAATGTTTCATTAACAGGGGAAAAAGCTGCCTTCACATCTAAACCCACTTCACATAAGTCTTCTCTTAACTTACAACTCTAAAACCATACTAGAGACAAGTTTTGCAAACTATATTGCAATAAAAATCAAACACATTGGAAATAAGACAAAAATATTTTTTCCATATAATTTTCTTTTGCCACAGGGTAACTGCTGTTTAACTTATCTGTCTTCCTTTGATAGTACTGAAGGGTACTCAGCATTACAGAAAAAAGTATCTGTACATATATGCCTAACATATTAGGATGACTAGTTTTCGATTTACAAATACCCCTTGCATATTGCTACCTGCATGTTTAGGGAGCATCATTGAAAGCAATTTTAGCATTATACTATCCCTCCAGTTTTATAAACTTCAGATTTCTGTTAGAATCTTGATATCTTTTAGATAAGATAGCCACTGCAATCTCTGTCTTTTATATAAGACTATTATTTGCATAACTCCTATGGAGGGGAAGTCCATTATATACACCTGTGTTGGAATGGATCCTCAGCCAACGTAAATTAAGTTTCACTGGCTTTAGCAAAGCAGTTTTGTATTCCTTAATCTGTTCCAATAACATTGATTATCATCCATCTTCAGACAGGAAGACACGTTGCCCGCTATTACTGAAGACTGAATCTCAGGTGATCTCTGTCATATTCCCAAGTATCATCTCACTCATCGTAACTGAAACTTGAAACAAAACTGGTTCAAACTTGGAAATGTGAAGTCTGATTACTGCATAGCCTTGAGGAGATCTGCTGATCATTTCTGCAGTAGGAAACGTCATCCTCAGGATGGGCCACATGCAGACAGCCTATGTTTCAGCTGTGCCCTGGCCCTTTTCTGTTCCCAGGCCCTGTTCCATTGCCTTATCGATAGGGAACACAGATGAGTGTGGGACTTAAAAGGCCTCTACAATAGCCTTGATGCTACAGAAGAATTACGTAACAATTTCAGAAATTGTTTTCACCTCCAAACTTTACGAAATCACAGTAGGTTCCAAAAGCAGTAAACAAAAGCTCTATGAAATAGATATGACATACACTGGTGGTGTTTTCTCATGGCAAAATCACAAAGTTTTCATATCACAGTTACCACTCAGGTTTAGCAAACTTGACAGGTATTACAAATCTGTCATGATTAGAAAGAGCAGTGTAAACAGGCCTGCTGACCTACTGAACGACTACACTGCCCACAGAGTGTTAGTAGCACCAGCTTCAGATAGAGCTAATCCTTCCTGCAAACACACACAAGTGGGAAAATCCAGACAAGAGAAAAATAGTGCTACTACCTGAACACTTCTTAGGGAACCCTTTGTCAACAACAGCATGGATCCAATCTGGCCTCTTAAAAAGGAAAATTGCTAATAATGTCCTACAGTGCCATTTTAATAAAAAGTGAGCAAAAAAGAGCAGATGTAAAATTAACCAAGATACCAATCTAGTATCTGCCAGCACAGGCCTGCTGATTTGCTCTACCTCTAGACAGAAACTAAGGGTCTCATGCACCAATGTGTTACTCTGGTTTCAAGCCAGTGTGACTTTTTTCCAAGGGATATAAAACTCAAATAATGTTCTTATACCAGGTTAATTGGAGCAACAGATATGTGATTCAAGGAGAGGTTTCCAGAGTGTAGTATACTTAAAACAGAAGGAGATGAGGGCGGCCAGAAAATCTGTTTCAAGCTACTAGAAGATGAAAGGTAAAAGTGACAAGACTTTGGACTCAACTGACACTTCTTTTGTTGGAGCAGCAGTCCCAGTAGAGAAACTGTCTTTTCTTGAACTTGTACAGAGCTACATTTTATCTCGATGTCTCACCAACGCCCTGAACAGTACAAAGAACAGAAACACACATGCATATAAACATCTCTTGAAGTGCTTCTGTCCAGCAGAAAATGCCACAGAGCCTGTCCCGAATCATCTCTCAATTTATCAGTATGTTTTAGAAATTTCTGAAAGATAAAAGACGTATCTCCTTAGAATTACAATTCTCAGTGTCACATAATAGGTGCTGCTTATTAATGAGAATTAATACTATGTTTGATGCTTTCTTTCATGGCTCTGTTCTCATATTTCACAGCAGAACGGTCAAACCTCTGCAGCTACAGCATCCAGAGGCCAGTTTTGTGGTGGCCCCTTGTCACATAGCCCGGCCCACACTACACAGGCAGGTGGCAGAGTTTGCAGAAACTGAAACAGCCTGAAGGGCAGCAGGAGGCACTTGGCTATTGGGCAGCACCGCGGTCAAACAGCTGCTCCCCAGTACCTGACAGGAAAAAGCCATAGGCTAAGCAGGAAGAACCTGCAGGCGAGGCAAGATCAGTTGGGCACCAGGGTAATTCGTGAGGGACTCTTTAACTTGAACTCTAGAATCATCGAGTCCATCACCATCCCTGTGAACACACCTTAGTAGAATGCTACTGAATTAAGTGCTTAATATTTGTAAAACACTTCAAGACATGTAGATTAAGGATCCCATAAAACTGCTAACCAAAATAACATTATTCTGACATTGCATTCCTTCAGGACCAGACAGACAAACACTACAGTATGTAATTGGACTGGTATCTCTTCAAATATAGATCATTAGAGCTCTCTTGAGATTCCCATGTGTCAGTAAATGTGTACAAAGAACTACTCATTTGATTATCTTACAATACAAACCCCCATGCATATATCCACAATAATTATATATTCAGTACATTCCCTTTAATGTCAGTACATCAATTGCATTTCAGTTGAAATTTAACATTCATTGTCACATTCAGGCAAGTTTTGTCTTGCCTTCTCATCTCCAACACTTGATCTGCCTCTTTAAACTTGGCATTTCTAGCAACCTCTCCTAGCTAGGTTTTGAAAGTAGATTCAGTATGTAATTTTCTGATTTATGTACAACTGGCTTTGTAGAAAGAACCATCGCAAATCTTACGAAGGCAGAAGAAAAAATAGCTGAAAATCCTCCTCCATGGAAAATGGCTCAGCAGCACTGGCTATAAAAATATTCCATATTATATGAAAGGTTAGCAGATTTCCTGGCAGAATACAGTACAGTATGTGGGACTTGATTGCTGTATAGAAAAAGAGCACTGAGAGAGAGAGGGCCTTCCATCAAACATTAAATAATGAAACTCAATCTGCTTTTCTCTGCACTAAATAAAAAATGTCAAGAGAAACCTGGCAGGCGTCCACACTTCCTAATGTTAATATTTTGAGTGATAGCCTACACAAAGCATCTGCAACAAAATAACGTTCCCTATTTATCTGGCAAACAAGCTGAGGGTACAAAATTTCCCAAAGCACCAGAATGACAAGTAAACCACGCTCCATTTATAGCAATAACTTAGGCATTTCAGAGAGTAAGCAGCACCAACATTCACTGACCACAGGGACAGAATTTGGCATTTTAAGCATTTGCAGACACAGCTACGTAAGCACTGGCCCTCTTGACAATCCCACAACAAGCATTTGATAACTTGGGGCTCCATATAAGGTTATTAACTCCTATCTTTATCAAACCTCCAGCTCCAATAAGAGGACTATTAAATGAAGACGAGCCTCTCTTCAAGTACAATCTTAAAAAGGGGAACTGTGATGAAGAATTTCACCTTCGTAATAAGAACACATGACAAGGGCAGGCAACTGCCAGTTGGGACTGTGCAGAAAGTGATCTCACAGCAGCATCAGAAGCTTCTAAACCTGCAGAACACGAGGCATTTGGTGTTTTCACAGTTGTCCAAGCAAAAAGCAGACTACCTGAATCACGGGCACAGTAAAGCAAGTGGAATACTTGTTTTCCTAGCTGAACACTGGCAGACATCCCTTTCTCATAGACTCTGGAGAACACAATAACAATGAGAGAGTGTTTACCTTCCAGTGATCTTGAATTGCTTGAACTTTCCCTGTTAATAAAGCAACATTGCTTTCCAAACCTTTCCATAAAATTTTAGCTCTTCAGTTGACTGTCAACACACAATTGTCACTGTCACACACTTTTTGAAGAAGTAAACTCATCATAAGGAGTGTGGGAAGGAAGTACCTGACATACTGTCAGTGTCTAAAGCCAGGACTAGTCCACGGAGCGTAGGTAATTCTCAGATTACAGCCTCTGTCTGCAAAAGAACTACCTAACCAGGAATCAAATACCTACAAAAACCTGTCCAACACCCTTGTGGAAATAATATCCAAAATTAACTTGGAACGTTGCCATGCACTTACATAAGGTCAAGACATGATGCAGTTACTTGTCGGTACTGATGATTATTGAAGCAGAATAAAGTGCTATTTGTGAGATAAAAGCCAACCCAATGTTTTATTCAGAATTAAAATGCTCTTTCCAAAGAGGATGGCTTTTCCAAGGCGGTAAGCACCAGGCCAGTTCTGCTTCCTTTAATGTCAGAAGCAGCTTCTGAAAACAGCAACCCTAATTTGAACCATTATGCTGGCTGTTCAGGGCAACTCCAGTCTGACAAGACAGCACTGTCGCCCCAGGAGATGAATATGGCTAAAGGTATGCAAGTAAGCTGGCACAAAAAAACAGCAGCTTGGGTGCAAGGGTAACTAGGGATTGACAAGGCTCTTCTGACTAACTGGAAAACCTTTTCCCATTGTGAGTAAGCTAGGAGGAAGGCTGGAGAAACTTTGTTATGGTAAAATACACTTCGGAAGCACTCTGTACAGAGGACAGCCAGGACCATTAGTGAAAAACTGGTAAGAATTTTAATTACAATTCCATTATGACTAAAAAACTTCTGTCCAGCAGCATTACAGGGACTATATATTCATGCCAGGCCTCCATTCTGTCCAATTCTACACAACATACCTGGAGTCTATACATTTTGGCTAGGCCCATAGTTTCATGCACCACATGCATTTTTTTCTAAATACATTTCCATTGAGCTACTGCTGTTGTCACACGCCATTACAAGTTAAATTACAAAGGTACATGATACATACAGCTGATATTGAGTTCAAATTGGTAACATTAAAGAGAACAAGGTACTATATGCCTCATTACTAAGCCATATGACTAATCCCAGAAATTTCCAGGAGGATCAGGTCCTCCAAAGACGATGAAAGTCAGCCTATTGTGTTTAGGGCACTGCTACCCAACAGTAAGGCCAGCCCAGGTCCAAAACCTTTCTGTGACGTTTCAAAAAGGTACCTTGCAGATCACTGGAAAACTAATTCCTTGGCTCTTCAGTGTCCTTTTCAGAAGTGAAAAAAACCACCAATATGAGTAAAACCAAAGCTACTGGCTAAAATCAGAAAGTCCTAAGAGATGAGTTCACCTGGAATGAACCAACTGATACTTTTACATTAGTCATAGAAGTCGTCACAGTTGAACTTTTTTTAACCTTGAAACACTAAACAATAGTTGCAACTAAACATTTTTGGAAATGTTCTTTTTGCCCTAATATAGTAAGGCCTACTTCAACAAAGATCTCAAATGCAAAGCTTTCATTCAGGTACAGCTCTATCTTATGCACTCTTCAAGAAAGTCAAGTCAATAATGGATGCAGCTATTCAACACCACCACCTTGCAACCTTCTTGCATCCTCTTCCCTCCCTCCTGCATTCTGTTCTTTATTAGCATCTAATAACCTCAATTTACAGCTTTAAAACTTTGTAGCAGACACTGATGACACTGAGTAGCAATGCACAATGTTATTCTGCCTATAAATCTCTTTTTTTTGGAAATTCTCTTTCTAAAGAATCAGTGCAAATGCAGATTACATCCAACTCTTTCACGTTTCCAGGCAGCCCATGGCCATGGTTCTACATTCAATGCAAAAATGGCCTATGCCCTGCCAGCAGTCAGTTCCTACTCCTGTGGCAAACATGTTATCTGCTTGGCCATGTATGCAAACTTGAGGAGGGGGCCCTACTGTGATCAGGGATCAGCGAACAGATTTGGGTCTTTAAGAAATTGCTGCACAGTTGAGAAAGAATAGTCAGAAAGAGGCCAGGCAAATCCTGAGACATTTGCCTCTCTGTACTTGGTTTTGCTGTCCAATGTTACACTACGTTGTTTTTACTTCTTATATATAACATTTTAGCAGTCTTTCGGTGGAAATGAAAATGCACACGTATGTACATACTGTATATATTCCATTCAATACTGCATTGCAGAGTATTTCACTTAAGTAATTTAATTATCAGCCGAAAAAAAAAGTAACATGAACGTGATTCAAGATATATATGTATAATCTTTCTCCTCTTCAAAAATAATGGCCCTTTTTTTTTTTCCATTGAAAGAAAAGTTAAATCAACAGTTGACTCCGACCACTCCGAAGCTGCATGCAATGTCTCACCCAGATTAGTCAACCATGTCCTATTCCAGATCATGGAGCATATAAAAAACAAAATCTCTGACTGTAGCTGACACCACTAATCTCTGGCCTGTCCACAGGGCAGGGAGAACTGAGCTACCAGACACTGCCCACATATCTCACTTCTACCAAGCTTTTTGCTTCGTGAGAGTTCTCTGGAAATACCAGTAGCCCTTCAGGCTTTGTTCTTTCAGTTTAAAATAATTTCTGCTGTTCCATTTCTCCTAAGAAGTCAGCAACCAACTATTGAGAAAAGAAAATTAGTCAAAGACTGACTCAGTAAGAGATATACTCAAAGAGACTGTTCTTGGAGCCCTTTGTGTCTTACCTCAGCTCTCACAAGCTGTTATATTGGATTACATTACTTATAGAAGCAAAGATAGTAACATCAAACATACACATCGAATGGGACAGTCTATTCTCTTTACAAAGTGCTATCAAGACTTTTGAACTCAAAATTAAAATTAATTAGATTCCAGCTATGCTTCTTTCCTTGTCCTGATACCCCATTCTGCAGTATTTTCCAGTAGACTGATAGAGTGTTAAAAGTTTCAGTAGTGTATTTAGGTAATTGTACAATAAATCAACCCATTATTTTCCCTATCCATACTGTCTGTACTAGAATATTCTGTAGAGCATATAATCATAGCTAAAGATTTGGCTGTCCTCTCAATCCATCACAGTTTTAAAATGGATAAGCACTTGGTCTGCAAGCCCTTCCGAGAGCAGATTTTATCAGCAGCCATTCACTGGAGTTCATGAACAAAGCAGCAGACAAAGAGAAGCAGACAAAAAGAATGGTGCAGCAGCTGCATGGGTGCTGTGTACAGCCACCACTAAGACAACCACAAAGCTAACATCCTAGTTTTGATGTGGGGCTGCCCAAGTCAGGATCTGGGGGTTTATCTCACGTCTTAGATCATGTCACCTTCCTTATTTCCAAAGAGGACATTTAAAACTGAATTTGTGGATGCATTTGGGGATTTTGTAATCTTCAGACTACCTCAAGGAATAAAAGTAGTAATAGATTTATCTAAAAATCAACTAACTCCTTACCCTCCCCTGCATTTTCCCCTGAAGCATTCACTGAATAATTTGCCATCTAAAAACTAGACAGTCCAAAATTCTGCTAGTCATTATTTATAAAGAGACACAGGGCACCCATATTAATGCTGCAGTCACATTTTAATCAAATATTCATCCTCAGAGGTCTTTGAAGGGAGGAGATATGCTTTCTTTGACAAGCCCATTCTTAAAATAACTTTTTGCTTTAACAGTTAAAAGGTCAAAGGAGAATGCAGCAGGCAAGTCATGGATTAAATAGAACCTTCAACAAACAGGATGCAGCAACATCAAGCAAGAGTCAGAAAGCACAAGCTGAGGGGGAGGGCACAGTAACCAGGACATGCATTAACTTTTAAAGTTTGCCATTGTCCAGTTGTTTTTGGATAGCGTGCATGACAGCGCAGGTCATCCACTGGAGCAGGCACCTTCAGACTAGGGGCTGCAAAAGCTCAATGCCTCCTTGCAGCAGAAGTTCCATGAGGAAATGTGACTTGATCTAATTTTGGAATCTGGAAAAAAGACAAACATCAGGAAGGAAGTTTAAAAATATTTAGAAGAAAAGTCCTTTCAAAGAAAAAGGAAACTCAAACCAGATAAATTCAAATAGCAACAAGTCAGCACCAAATTGCAGTGACATATCTCTTTGGAAAGAGCACATAAGGATTGCTTCTCCCTCTCTGGAACACTTTAGACAAGCTGCAGGAAGTCACTACTATCTTTGCATGGGTTTAGCTCAGTGGTTTCCAGTCCCTGTATATACTGGTATTGCAGCCCTCCACTGGGTGTCCAACACACATTAAACTCTGCTAAGTTAGGTATGAACAGAGTTCCATGTGTTGTCCCTTCATTTTCAGATATTCTATCTACAGAACAACCTCTGAAACAAAAGTCTGGAATACTTCAGACCCCATGGATGATCAAACCTAACAGACAGGAGATCTGCTAAGAAAAAGAATCATCACAGAAGAAACTATCTTCAGGTTTCCGAGATAAAGACACAACACCCTAATTTCACATAAATTTTTCAATAGTATGCATATACGGCCAGCTAACATGATCCCTGGTGGGTTTCTGTAAGACTGGTCAGGGAATAGTTTGCTGATTCAGATCATCATTGCACTTGTTCAATTTTTAACAATTCTTGGGTTACAGTGAAGCAAAATTAAGACTTTATTAGCTAACTCCCAGTTGTAGAAGAGTAAATCCTCATTATACACTAAAATGGTCTAATTTACATTACATTGATTCTCTGATGGGTGAATGGATGCTTGTTTGCCTCACAAGACCCCCAGACGGCAAAGGTTTCCTCCCATTCTCACTTTGTTCTCCTCTCTTCCTCCCTCCCACTCCAGCCCTCCTTTTCTCTGACAGCTCTGTAAACAGTGCAGACTTTATTTTGAGCTAGTGCAAAGGGGAAGAATGGGCAGTAAGCAGGGCAAAGCAGATTACCACCTCCTCCTTCCCTCATCTCTTCTCTTCCTGCACAGCAGCAAGCCAAACTGTAATGGTAAGGTCAGGCAGAGGAAAAGGAACAACATAAAGCGCTTGAAAAACACCCATTCTGAAAATATTGGTGCTGAAATGTTAGTCTTGGCAAACAACTGAATGGAAAGGAATTTCAACTGGTCTTTCTAAAATTAAAGAACACTGGCTCTAGGCTCTTTTCCCTCTATGTGTGCGAGATAGGCACACGGGTCAACAAGATTTCACATGTAAGGGGAGGTGGGGGAGGAATCCATATACCAATCCTCTTCCACACCACTGTTGCTAAACTTTTAAGCACAACTTCTACTTCTCCCAGAAATACATTCTTTAAATATCAGATAGTTTTAATGTACAAAAAGACTTCCTCTTTTGCTCTAATATGTCCCAACCCTCTCTGCTGTGATTAATTTTGAATTCATAAACTAAACAAGGCCCAGCTAGGTAAATAATAAGCACAGACAGCACTGTAGGAAGTGGTTATTTATCCTAAATCAACCCTCAAACAACCTCATACCCTCTTCCTTGGAATCAACGTACTGCAGAATTTGACATTTCAGCAATAGTATCTACCTCTTCACCACAAGTGCTAATTAAAGAGAGCTCAGATGCTACTGCTTCTCTTTTTAAAGCAGTTGACTATTGTTCCCATACAGTCTAGCAGTGTTAACTCACCTATGTTTTCAGCTGAGTAAAGTATCCCACACTTCCCGACCTGAGCTGCTACGCAGTACTGTTGTATGGTCTTTCAGGGACTGTAGAAGTGAAGCCCATCTGTAGTCACATTTCTGAATTGCCAAAGTTCTGTGTAACCATGGTACAGTCAGTCTGTTAATTTTCCCTCTGACATGTCCATGTCAGTACTAAATCTCTGCATTTGTAAAACACTTCAGGATCCCTGACAAAGAGGGCTCTATGTAAAGTTGAGATTTATAACTTTCTTCTTGAGCAAAATCATTTTAAGATAAGTAAAACAGGCACGCAAGTCTAGCATTCTGGAACTTCTCACAGCTGCTGTTTGCTACCTAAACTCTGTGCTGCTTAGAGTCATGTGTGTTCACATGATCTGCTAAGCTGGGAGCTGGGGGCTGGCCCTTGCTCTTGAACTTTTTCCTTCTGTACTTTAAGATCTGCTCAGCAATGCTTTCATTGTATACTTCTGAGTACATGAGCACACATGTAGAGGGCATGTGATGGCAGTTGCTGCTAAATGGGTTTTTTATGAGTTTGCCCCATTTTGGGGGGCATCGACATAAATTCATTCAAATTTTAGGACTTTTTTCTTTTTTAAAATAATCAAAAAATAAAATAAATGCAAGTTGGACTGCACTTCACCTTACAAGAAACAATGTTTAATTTTCATTTTCTCTAGATATAAAAGTATGTATGCTAATTATTTTTAGAGAGTATTGATACCAGTTTTGCTTTCCCAGGACTAAATACAGGAGTGTACATCATACAGGCTGCAATGTTTTCACAATTTATTCAAACGCTAGGACAGAAGGACATCATTCTAGTCTTCCTCCGAGTAACAAACAAAGCATTAACTCTCTGGAAAGACAAAGCTGTAAACTGAAACTATCCAACACTGTAGTGACAAACACTTAGAAATATAAGCAATCATCATAAGAATAACATAACCCATCAAAATTCATAGGTCAGTCATCTTTCTATTCCTGTGTTGTAATGGGAAATGTGGCACCAGCACAGGGCATTATAGGAGGATTATGACTAGATGGAATTAACAGCCTCAGGCTGTGCCTAAGGCAATCAGCTCCACCCACCTACTCACTAATCCCAGGAGACACTCTAGCTTCCTTTGGAGCATTAACATCCAGCTTTTTCATAAAATCCTTTCTGTGCAGGATTCTTGTGTTTAGATTATTTGGAGGACTTTATATACATATGTGAGCAAAAGTACAGTGAATTAGGGAGAGCATATTGGGATGAAAAGAATCATCAGTGCCTTAAAGACTACATTCAATGGGAACAAATGTTATCAGATAACAAAGAATGCAAAATGGGCTTGTATTTGAACATTTGCTCTCTGCGTATTTGAAGTGAGAGCTGTATTGCATTAACAGTTTTCTGTTAGTCTTTCAGTGCTCCAGCTCCTTCAGAAAGGCTGTGATTCAATCCTGCTCAACTTTCTTGTTTTGCAGCTCTGCTCACCACTACCACTGCTACCATCAGTCCTCCATAAATGTCACAATCTTCCGGATAGGTGCTAGGCACTTTCAAAATTGGCTATGACACACATACAACAAAGATAATAATCACTGCAGTTATCACTACCATGAAGTTATTAGCATGTTACAGATTGTACTTTGGGAAAAAAAAAAAAGGTGATACTTCACATCAATTTAATCCCTGGCACAGTCTCTCCTCTGTTACGCTTTTTTTATTCCTCACCCAAAAACCTACCTTTGCAAGCATTCACTGACTGCCTCTTGGCATGGACAGTAAATATATTATAGACTTTCAACAGTTATACTTGCACAAAGTATTGATTGTTCTTCTCAGATGAGTTTACCAAAACTGCAAAAAACCCTTCCAACCCAGACCCTGGATACACTCTTTCCCAGGAAAGGGGAAGGAATAATCCATTTGATTGAGATGCAGTCTGGAATGGTGCATTCACTAAAGCAGTAATTCTTGACATGACTAGCAAACACATGAAATTTAGAGAGGTCTCTTTGACTGCTGAGCACTATGTACTCTCAGCAAGCTGAGCTCCACAATTATGTTCAAATACTCTCTACTAACATAGACCCTATCCATAGCATAAAGAACTCAGCAGTCAGAAACACTGTTACCACATTGTATAAAAGACCGCCCGGCGTGTTTAAGCTTCCAGCTTGCTTGTTCAGTTATCAACCGCTCTTCATCAAATTCTCAGTCAAATGCACGCACGGGCTTTCTCACTGAAGACTATGTGGTCTGTACACACACACCTATATTAAAGAGGAGAAAGTTTGGGTTCTTGTTGCCAAACATTAGAAATTTTCATAATTACATTTTAATTTTTTTATAGCTCCTGAAAAATCTAACCTGTGTTTGTGTGCTCCTTCGAAGACATGGATACAGGCACCAGAACATAGTACTGGCTGTTACAGCTAATCATATATGTAGCAATACAGGAAAAGCAATTACAAACGTAAAACAAACACATTTGCCACCTTGTGGTTTCAAAATTGTCCACAGTTTACTTTAATATTAAAGGCCTAGATCTGAAGTATATCCCCCAGTGTAAAATGGAGCTGGTGATTTTATCACTGCTTATCATGGCCTAGGTAAATTAGGCATTTGTGTGCAGTTACATCTTTCTGTAGCCTTTCACTCCAGATTTTCTGTTGCAGTGATGGTGAAATTACAGGGATGGGTAACTTCCTTCCCCTCAAAAACAGCTAAAAGCTGAAATGACAGAGTTTCTGGCAAGAGAATTTCTGGCAGAGGAAGCAAAGTAGGAAATGCAGCTCCTGATATAAAACAGCCCACCCTGTCTCATCTAAGAGAAGGCTTGCTGCCTCGGTAGTTCTCAAATCTCTTTGCTGGATGAAACACTGCTAGGGTTTAAAACATCTGAAGCTTTCTTGTTACAAGAATTAAGTGCTTTGTAGATCATGGTAAATCCTGACTAAAATATGAAAATGATAGTGTTTCAAAACAGTTTCTTTCCTCCAGTGAGGTTAAATTTACAGTGCAATAAGTGGAACTTGGATTACAGGGCCCTTTTTCACAGTCCTTTTTCGAACAAGCTGAAAATATACATATATATTGTATAAGCAGTGCTCAAGCACTGAATAAAAATGATGAGGCACCCCTCCCTGAAGGAATTACTCAGTCCCTTGAGATTTTTCTTCGCATTATTGCTCACACCTTTCTTTCTGTCTCCTTTCTTCTTCTCACCACTCATCATCTGTCCAAGGAAAACAATGCCAGGTTTTTCAATGGCCTTGTTATCACAAGAAGTTTTTACTGTAAGTTGGTAGGTTGAGAAATAGGGTTTGTATGGACGTGCGGTGAAAAGTTCAGCCTGAGTCTCCACCCCTTCTGCTGGGAAGTTCAGCTGGAGTCTCTGAGAAGATACGAAAACAGAGGCAGGAACACCAATTTTTAAGAAGAGCACTGGCAGCCTTGTCCTGTGACTGGAAACAAGGAAAAAACATCTATACTGTTCCCTCAGATCAAACTGGGAAGCTAACTGGAACATGGCCCAAGGTAGTATGAGAAGTCACACTATGGTTCTCCAATGGCCTTAATCCCTGTCATCAATGCTAAAAGTGAATTTTACATGTTATCATTCACTCTTCCTTTCAGTGACTGCCTCCTCCATTGTTCATTTACTTGTTTAGATTTTCAGCACATAAAAATCCTGGCATTGCCATTACAGGCTCTGAGCCATCTGAGCAATCTTCTTAAAATACACTAACACATCATCCATATGGTAATCCAATATGTAACTATTTACTTTCCAGGATAATAACAGAGAGGTAGCAAAAACTGTTAAAAGCATCACAAAATTTCACAAAACGCTATCACCCTGATTAGGAGTCTATGATTTTTCTTGAATAGCAAAGTTACAGACATCAGTCTGTATGATCCCCTTTTTGAACATATTTTCATTATGTTTCCCTTAAACAAAACAAACATCAGATGAGTGGTTGTTCTTAGAAGCTATCCGTTTGAGATCATTGTTGTGTGTGCCCCAGGAATCTGATACCATGCAGTTCAACATGTTCTGGAAGAAATCCACTTCAGAGACAGCATTTAGGAAAACTATCTGAAAGCTAGAAGGAGAAATACCAAGGAAAATCCTTTCCAGGGATGATCTTCTTCTATAATAGCTTATAATTGTTAAACGGTTTTCAATGCAGGCTCCAAGATTTCGTTAGAGGACCCAACTGAGGTACAAAATTGTTTTTCTTGTAAGCTGTAACTGGTACTATTTCTTTTATAGTTAACTTATATGTAAAATTCTCTTGCTCCTTTCAGAGATTCACTGTTTCCCGAGAAGAGCATGATACTTAGATGAGAGTTCACTTTGTTGAGACAATTATCACATGTATTCTCTTCACAGCATGTGAAGTGCTGTCTGAGGGCAAAGACGCTTATCACAATTTTCTAGGTGTACTTCAGGTGGCAAATGATGCTGTGAAAATACGTGAGTTCATCTGTGACTCCTTTATATACCATAGCTTGTGAGTTAACATTTTATGTCAGAAGTTGCTTGTGCTATGGAGCAGTCCAGACACAATTCAGCAGATGGATTAGTAATTATTTAACTTGTGGAAGAAATCAATGAGCTCTTATGCCTGCGTGCATAAAGCAAGATGGAAGCTTTTCTTGCATACTTCAAAGATGTACAGTTCTTGGGTCTCTTGGGATGGTTGTGAAATGGTGTCTCCACTTATCAGAAGTGACGAGAGCCCAGAATTTACAAGGAGGAGGCGGGAAGAAGGAGAGCCATGTCACTCCTTGCCCTGGCCAGTAGAACTTGTAAGCTTCAAGATGGGAACACAATGTATTCATTGCAGCAACACAGCACAACACTTTCTCCTTTGGTATCACAGAACTTGTACGACCTCTCCTTGGGGCAATACAGTTTTCTTTTGCAACCAATATAGAGACAGTAGAGGCCAGACATTCAAGTTCAAGTGGAAGCCGTACTGTTTTGTAGGCAGAAAACTAGAAGAAAGGCTATTTAATCAAAATAGTTTGAAACTATACAATTAAGCTCATTTTTTTTCCTGAGGACAGCCTTTTGTTTGTGTGACATACCACCATAGGGCTCACGCTGCTATAAGGTTTCAGGACCTGCCTTGGTAACCCTGGTTAATAGGACTTTTCCATTAAACTCAATGGCAGCAAGGATATTTTTTTACTCTGTTTGCCCAAATATTGTAGGTATAAGAAAGTTCAACATACTGAAATTGGCATCAGTGAGAACGCCACAGCTCAAATTGCAGGGACTCATGTCCATTAGCATACTCTACTCTAAAATACAATAAACTATAATTAGCATAAATTTATTGACTACAACGGAAAGTGGAAATGATGACCAGGCTGGAATCTAGTGAAAGAGCTCACAGGCAACTGTAAAACACTCGCAATAACAAACAGATAAACTTAGAATTTCACTCTAGAGGAAGAGGATGTGCCTTGTTTTGACTAATGGAAACCACATCCAAGACCAACTTCATCCTACAGAAGGCATTCAATAGACTTTTGTCTCTTCAACTAAAAAGGAAACATAAAAAAATGCAGTAACTTAAATCCAGTTTTGTCACATGCAATGCAATTCATTTAGTATCTAAGTGTGACTGCATTATGAAACCTCACAAACACACAGAAGCAAATGTTAGTTTTAAGATACACAAATGTAGACTTCTCTTAGCAGACAAAGCATTTCCAAATGTTCAAAACAATTTCAGTTGGAATCTTTATGAATTGTGTCCAGTTACAGGAAAAGGAAAACTACTTACTTGTTTCATTATCTTTGAAAATCAGAATAATCTCCTGCTGTTCCAATGAACACAGATCACAGATAAAAATGGATGCCTTAATTTTACCAACAGAAGCCCAACTACATTAAGAGGAGCCAGACTGGTTATATTATTGTGCCACATGTGAAAGAAGAATACTTCAGAGAACAAAAATACTGGAATGTTTGCTATGGAGTTTACAACTTAATACCACATTGGGTACATTAGAACAGAAGTAACAAGGTCAAAAAAATACCATTCTTCTTTGCTGTCTGTTGCTGTACAGCTTTCCTCTCTTTTTTTGTTTATTATTTTGTAAGCGGGACGGTTAAAGCTATAGGTTCCCAAAGGGACTGCAGCTTCAGGGGCTGAATACAACTGAGAGCCTGTGTGATCATGCATATGCATATTTTGCACAAAAATAAACTCCCTACTTGGTCCATGTTACATCCGCCAGCTGGCCAGGTTGGTTACTTATTCTGCTCGGAGGAACGAATGTCCTTTTTTCCATAAAGCCTCACCTTTCCCTTTCCCCATTCCCAGCTATCATTCTTGTAGAGAAGTTGCAACTATTAATAAATAAACACTAACTCTTGTTTTGGTAAGATCCACACAAAATATCTCTGTCTCGAGACCCAAAACTAGCCCACATTCTGAATATTTTAGCTCTATGAAGGGGACAGCAGTCACACAACTATCCCTATATTTCTCGATTCCCACAGAAATAAACTATTTGTAGACTAAACACATGCAGGTTACTTCTGTTTTTAAGTCTCCTGTCATGATATTTGGCCATAGCTAGAGCAGTATAAAATAAATGGATGGTCTTCTGTACTTTACACTTATTCAATCGAGTTCCTGTCACTGAAGCATCCTTCACTCCTCCTTTTTCATATTCCATAAATTTGTTTGCTTGAAGCCCTTATCTTACCCTAAAAATAAGTAAATAAATAAAGCATTATTTTTTTTTTTTTGAGAAGTGCTTCCAAATTTCCCTCACTTTCAGACTGCACAGCAAGACCTATCTTGGGTTTTCCTGCCTCTTTCCCTAAAGCCATGAGAGAAAGCCTGAGATTCCACATCAATAGCTGTTACTCTACATTTTTTTATCTTCAAACATCACTATAACATCTGAAACAGTAAAATTCCACCCTTCCTTTTTATTTTTCCATGCATTATTTAAACATGCTGCTCTGAATCCTACAATTAGGGTATTCCTGGGTAGCTACAATCAACAATTTATAGTTTGATACAGAAGGAAACATGGGCTATCCAGGATAGTTTCACACATTTGTATACTATATGGTACCCTCAATTTAAATACGATAATGTAATTTAGTAAAAATTAACTGAAATCAGATTTACTACAAAAACTTTTAAAACTTAATTTTCAGACTAGCAATCAATGCTTATTCAGTTTCCATCTTATCCCTGCCTTCCCTTTTTGCAGATGCTTAAGTGACATTAAAGTAAACAATTGCACAAATCTTAAATATTATAGGAAAATTACCATCTGTATTTAATTCGGAATAAATGCTCTTTATGAACATATTCCTTAGCAGAAAGAATAAAAAAAATGTAAAAATTCTTATGATAGAACGATATATATTTGTGGCATTTCTGTCTTTCAAATAATTTTGAAATGTTAAGACAACAGAAATGAAGAACAGAGATCTCACTATCTTCTCACTCAAAACCTTACTCAGTTTCTGATATATGACTGTTCGGATTAAATATTAAAACATCTTCAAAGAAAGAACTATGTTGAGACACGCAGTAATAAAGCCCATTATTATTCACATACAAACAGTACCAAACTATTATCTCCTCAGTATTATACTTCACTCCATTATATTTCCCCTAAATCTATGCAAAATAAAAATATAATATTGTAAACAACAACAATTACAACAGAAGGAAATGACAAAAAATAAATCTTAAACTTACATTGATGTGTTATTATAGGTTCTGCACAGCAAGTAGCCCTAAGGGTACATTTTAGGTTTTTTATCCATGCTCCGTTCTTGTTGCTGATGTGACCACTTAGGCACATGGTCAAGTTGCAATCAGCTTCCCTCTTAGTGATGTATGAGAGCTGTGCTGATTTATCTAGTGCTAATCTGCTGCAGAAGGACTAATGTTTCTGCTTCTGCATCCTACCTTTCTTTAGCGGTAGACTCTGCATTATCATTGGCAATCTGAGTTAAAGAGCCAGTGAATGTAGCTCATTTTTTTTTTCTTTCTGAAAGCATTGCAAAGCAGATATTCTCACACGAATACCATGTTTTTATCCACTGAGCCTCTTTTTTAGTATCTTTGGCAAGAACAGTAGTCAGAGATACAGAAGAATGGTTCCAATACGTCTGCTATAGTATTTTTGTGAATTTTTCTGTTAAAGAAAGATCCTCCTATACAGATGGCCCTAGGCAAGAAGCAGCTGGAATACACAAACATTTCAGCTCAAAACATAGGATTTGCACTTTGTAACACAAAGGTATTATATGCATGCAGTGAAATTCTAGTTTATCTCAAAGAAGTGGACAATGTGAAATTAATTAATGCAAGCAGGGCTTAAGAAAAAAGCAAGTACAGTACTTTATATGTTAAAAGTACTTAACTTATAAAACCCATTTGGTTAAAAATCGTTTTGGTACCTTACAGTGCATGTGTTTATTGTAAGCTCTCTTTTCTCCGTAGGATTGACATATATCACACTACGGGATTGTCGAATTTAGCTATTAAAAGTATCACAAAGAACCTGACTGATCCTTGTTGTTACTATTTTGACTTTCCAGTAAACAAGTAGTATTTTAGCAGTAAAACAATTGTTAATTCGTTATCTTTTCAATTCAAGATACCATGAGACACAGTAGTTTAATTTTTCATTAAGACTTTGAAAAATATTTAGGAAAAAATGGATGTCTTAGACTATCTAGTCTTGAAAACATGACAAGTTTGCTCAGTGTCAAAATGACTCACATCACTGCTGTTCCTAGCTGCTACTCCTTCTGATCACAGAAGTATTCCACCCTGTCTTTAAGAAACGAAGTGCCACTTAAACATCAGTAATATTTGAATAGCAGAAAAATTTCAGCTACTCATAAAGACCTATTCTGTTTGTTATCAGCATTCATTTTAAACAAACATTACATGGAGCACCTTACCCTGAACAGGAAACAAGGAAAGAAAGAAAGAAGAAGGAAATGGAATTAACTCATTACTTTATAATAAATCCTAAAACCCTGGCTATCCACCCAGACTGGGGAGCAAGAAGCTGTAGAGCAGCCGTGCAGAGAGGGGACCTGGGGGTTCTGGCCAATGACAAGTTGAACATGAGCCAACAGCATGCCTGGGCATCCAAAAGGGCCAACTGTGTCCTGGGGTGCATCAAGCACATTATTGCCAGACAGTCAAGGGTGACGATTGTTCCCACTCTATCCCACACTGGTGCGGCCCCACCTCAAGCACTATGTGCAGGTTTGGGCGCCGCAGTATAAAAAGGACATCAAACTACCAGAAAGTGTCCAGAGGAGGCCATAAATCTGGTGAAGGGTTTAGAGGGGAAGCTGTATGAGAAGTGGCTAAAGTCACTTGGTCTGTTCAGCCTGGAATAGAGGAAACTGAGGGGAGACCTCATTACAGTTTACTGCTTCCTCACAAGGGAAGGAGGAGCAGCAGGTACTGATTTCTCTCTGTTGACCAATGATCAGACTCGGAACGGCAGGAAGATGCCCCAGGGAAGGTTTCGGTTAGATATTAGAAAGTTTCTTCACCCAGAGGGTGGTGGAGCACTGGAACAGCCCCCCCCAGGAAGCAGTCATGCACCAAGCCTGATAATATTCAAGAAGCATGTGGACAACACCCTCAGACATACGGTGAGAATTTTGGGGTTGTCCTGTGCAGGGATAGGAGTTGGACTCGATGATCCTTGTGGGTCCCTTTCAACACAGGTCATTTTATGATTCTTCTAAAAGTGGGTGAGCAGAATCACATATACTATGCTCCACTCAAGGACCCATCACAGAATTGATTTTAGTAGACCAATCTGTGGGTTTAATACATGGCTGCAACAAAATTTAAACCTCCTACCATCTCATCTCCAGCAGCTAAAAACTACAACAGCTTTATCCGTGATTGAATTCTGACAGAACCAACTGGGATGTGTTGATATATATTTTCTCTGCTTCATACACGAGGCGATGAAGTAAGAGAATCAACATCAGTCTGCACTGACTCATCTGAAGCAAAAATATGAATACAACATTACGGCTGGCCCACTTGCTCAACTCCCAGTTATTTACTGAAACAACATGTTGGTTCGATAAAATTATTTCCAGTTCTCTCAAAGTTGGTTCCTTATCTAATGAGCAGAGAGAAGAAAAAATAGCCATTGTATCATTGTTCGCCACTAAAAAGCATCATCTGTCCTTCCTAAGCCCCAGTAGTTTGCTTAAGTGTTACAAGATATGCAAATGACATACTAATACTTCAAACATGCAAATGGTATTTCTACAGGAAATTATTCAAAGCAATTGAGAGTGTAAAGTCAAACAAATTATCATCTATAATTGAAAACACCCAAGTAACTTATAATTAAACATGACTTCTCTACTAAAAAAATACATTAAAACCTTACTAAAAGGGAAGATTGCTAATTGGGGGAAAAAGGAATGAACAAAATGTTTTGTAAAGAGGGAAAAAATATTTGAAAAGCAGACTTAAATGTATTTCTAATTTATTCTTGATTCCAAGCCCCCTCCAGTTTCAAACAAATATATACATGTAGGTAAAGAAAACACAGGTTCTCAAAAACACAGATAAGGTATCCAAGTGCTTATTTATCCAAGTATCTAATTTGTTTAAAATATCAAATGAGATAGGCAGGAAGAATGCTGGAGATTAAATGATCAATAATATTACTCTTTGGGAGACAGCTAAAACCTAGCAAAAGTACACACACAATAAAAAAACAAAAGGAACTGAATTTTTAAGCCACAGTCAGAGTTCCAACACAGAAAGGGCACCTAGCTGATTGTGCTGAGTTCCCAAGGAAGCACAGTAAAGGTCAATCTCTTAAGTTTAGAGTCTGTAAGTGTTGCATATGATACACCTGGATGTTTATAGCTTGTTCAACCATTCAACTATCATCAAAAAGCTTTCAGGAAGCAAATATGTAGAGTCTAGGACAAACCTCTGCAGCCAACTCTCAGCGCCCAGCTCTACATGGAACACCTCCTCAAGGGCAATTCTCCATGGGGACAACACTATACAGGGTGCCCTGAGCACTTGGCAGAAAGCAGGATGCTGGGGTGGTAGGACGCTGTTCCCATGAGTCCCTCAATTTAAACAACAAAAACTCAAACAAAACAGAAAAAAAGAGAAAAAAACAAACCCGAGGCCAACAAAATGGCAGGATCTCCCACCAGGCAGTGCTCAGACAGCCAGATACACCCCTCATGGCCAGAGCTGCTCCCCTCGCTGCTTCCCCCACACCTTCCCCTCTGCTCACACCCCTGCCTGTGCACTTCGTCTGACTCCCCATGAGGTAAAGTACACCACATGCATGGCAGAAACGAGCTCGCTCTGCCTCCCAGGAGAGGCTGCTCCCTGCTAGATGCTTGGTGCTTCCTGCAGCGCCATGTAGAGCCTCCACTGATGTCCAAGGGCTTTGCACAACTTGGAGTGCACCAGGGAGGGGGACGGGGAGGAGCAGTGGTATCTGTTGGATCGCTCGCCAGGCACTCGGTGCAGACAGTTGTTCCTTTCCCAATATAGACTACCTTGTCACTTTGCATATGGAGAAAGTAAAATGGTAGAACTAAAAGCCTTGATCAAAATTGGATCTTAGGCTTCCCATGGGGAAGCACACAGGTATTTACTGGTAGTAAATTCCTGTAAGATAGTCTAACTAATCAGTGACAGCCCAGTCCTCCAATGAAGCACTGCCATGATGGGGAAAAATTAAGGGAATATACTACAAGTTTTAAAAGGCCAACTCAGAGCTTGCCCTATGTTTTAACTTCAGTCAGCAAATTATCCTAGGGAAAATACAATTTATGCCAGCAAAGGTTCCTTTACAACTATTCCTTATACCAGTCTTTCATTAGGCTAACTATACCACATAAAAAGCCTCTTTTCCCAACCTGGCACTATGACATGTTCCCCACAACCCTGCCAGCAAAATCTGAGTAGACACCTCTTTAGTGAGCAGACGAGCAAATAATCAATAATGCTGAGAAAAAATAAATCAGTATGAACACTTTAACCCCAGGTATCCAGTTAACATTTCAAGGCTCTCTCTGCAAGCAAAACAGCAAGGAAAAAAAACAAGAAAATCTCTCTGTAAGAAAAGGGACCTTTCTTTCAAAATAGAAGTTCAGAGGATTTTAAATTTAGACATCTGTAAAAATCGGGACTCTAATTAGCTGCAAACTGCAGAGGCCACAATGTGGGCAACATAAGCAGCAAGGATCAACTAAAAACAAAATAGAAGAGCCTATATATATGCTGTTCCATGGACTAGAGAATTCACTTGCCAAACAACACTGTACTGAGAATCATTGGAAAAAGCTGCATAGATAGAAAGCAAAAAGCCTACATTTCATTCTTCTAAATAGCTAACAATCAACGTCATCTTTTTTGTCAGAATAACAGCATTACAATGAAGTTGAATTTCTGACTTTTCTCAAAATGGCCTTATATGTCTGCTTCTATTTAACGGCAATGTTGTGACATATCCTTTTCTACTTCTCACATCAGGTCATGCTATAGGTTGAAGATGAAATAAAGAATGACAGTTATAAACTGTCTTACTGCATGGGAACTTAACATCGTAAGAGTTTTATCTCTTTCCCTTAAGAATCTTTCACATGCTGAATCTATCATTAAATGTATATTTAATAACCAAGACAGCTAAACTTAGATTTAGTGCCCTCAAAACCCGCCAGATGAAACAGCTTTCTCAATTGAGAATAGTATATCTGCCCAATGGACACATATGGTCTCACAAAAAAAATCTTAAACTTCAGAAAGCCCATGTGCAAAGGCCACTGTAAGACACACTTCAGATCACATTCTGAAAAAAACATTAGAGACGGTCATAACCCAACTTCGATGAAGAGAACAGGGAAAAATTGTTTTGGCAAATGTCAACAGCTATCTTAGGTAAAGAAGTAACCTTACATATAGTGAATGTGGGACGGGTTTCCTATCCAGAGATCAAGCCATGAGATGTTCAGTACGTATTACAACTTTCTCCAGCTGCAACTAAGTTTGGAGTAAGTAAATCTAGGCATGCTAAGTACATTGTATCTTTTCAGCATGAGATATTTATCACAGTTCTGTTTTTAACAAGTCTGCATTCAATCATGAGAGCTCATGATACTTATGCATTTTTTTTCACCATCTGTGAGAAATGCTTTCCTAAGTTTCTGGTTCCTAGCACCACCCTGCAACCTCAACCAGTAAGACTCGTATAAGGCAGTTTTCATAGAATCATAGAATGGTTTGGGTTAGTAGGAACTTTAATGATCATCCACTTCCAAACCCCCTACCATGGGCATGGACACCTCCCACCACAGCAGGCTGCTCAAGGCCCCATGCAACCTGGTCTTGAACACTTCCAGGGAGGAGGCATCCACAGCTTCCCTGGGTAACCTGTGCCAGTGTGTCACCACCCTCATCGTGAAGAATTTCTTCCTAATGTGTAATATAAACCTACCCTCTTTCAGCTTAAAACCATTACCCCTTGTTCTATTCCTGCACTCCCTGATAAAAAAAAAACCTCCCCAGCTTTCCTGCAGGCCCGCTTCAGGTACTGGAAGGTCGCTACAAGGTCTCCGTGGAGCCTTTTCTTCTCCAGGCTAAACAACCCCAGCTTTCTCAGCCTGTCCTCATATGGGAGGTGCTCCAGCCCTCTGATAATCTTTGTTGCCCACCTCTAGACTCACTCTAACACATGTATTTCCCTCCTGTGCTGAGAACTCCAGAGATGGACACAGAACTCCAGGTGAGGTCTCACAAGGGTGGAGTAGAGGGGCAGAATCACCTCCCTGAACCTGCTGGTCACAGTTCTCTTGATGCAGCCCAGGATATGGTTGTGTTTCTGGGCTGCAAGCACACACTGCTGTCTCATGTTGAGCTTCTCATCCAATAGAATTCCCAAGTCCTTCTCGACAGGTCTACTCTCAATCCATTCTCCACCCAGCCTGTATCTGTGCTTGGGATTGCCTCAATGCAGATACAGGACCTTGCACTTGGCCTTGTTGAACTTCCACGAGGCTCGCACAGGCTCACCTCTCAAGCGTGTCAAGGTCCCTCTGGAAGGCATCTCTTCCCTTGCAGCGGGTCGACTGTGTCACACAGCTTGGTGACATAGGCAAACGTGCTGAGGGTGCCCTCACTTCCACTGTCCATGTCTGTGACAAAGTTGTTAAACAATACTAGTCCCAATACTGACCCCTGAGGAATGCCACTCATCACCGGTCTCCACTTGGACATTAACCCATTGACCACAACTCCTTGAGTGCGACCATCCAGCCAATTCCTTATACACCGAGTCAGCAGACACTCAAAGAAGCATGCTGCAAAAGCTAAACATGCAGTAGTAAAATGCCAAGAGTCCAAAGAGGAGATGGACCTGGTACATTATTTAAATATGAACGATGGCTGTTTAACATTACTGCATTTTGGGAATGAAAATGACTGTGAGAACTTAAATGAGTAATCACCAGGGGTTCAACAAACATCAGGTCTGTTGAGCACAGAACCAAGAGTTGCTTTTTTCAACCACATCAGAGGGATGAGCAGAACATTCATAATCAAACTTCTGATGAGCAATTTAATTCTGAAAACACAATGATGTTGCTTTCGCTTGAATATTTGCAGAAATCCTGCATAGAGGTGATTGGAAATATTTTCTACTATTCACTGAAACCAACTGTGCACACTTTCAATGCTGCAGTTCTGCACAATATAATGTATAATTATTATATTTCTGCTTTATCTTCCTGACCACAATTTATGGGTTTTATTTATTTAATGATGTAAATATCAATGGGGGCAAATGTAGCAGAACAATAATCATGGTAAGAAGTCATTGTTAGGCAGTGCCAATAAAAACCTTTATTTGATTTTAATTTAAATGTTACTAGATGTGTCAAAGAAAAATAGAACGTAGGTTGCACCAGTTCATGCTGTGGTGAATTTTGTCCTGGGATTGCTAGAAATAACTCAGGAAAGGAATGAAGTCTTTAGAAGAAAACAGGTGAGTACGAGAGAAAAAGAACTGGAATTACATACTCTTGTTAATAATGTATTTTCTAATACATTTTTCCTTCTTTTGTTTGAAAGTGAACTTTCATAGTGGATTCTGTGTACCTTTATAAACACCAGAACTGCAGTAATTTCCCACTATGTGCCACCCAAAGCGCACAGACGGCATAACTTACACCACCAATCACTTCAGTTCAGAGCAGGCTGTATCTAACACCATGTACTAAGGTGCCTTACAATTAACATAAAATAAAAAAATACTTGAAAATTACTTTTCAAGAGTGAAGCAGTAAACATCACTACAGTTAGACCAGAAAGCCCTCACTCATCGTTAACAGAAACAAATCTGTGAAGCAGCAAAACTGATATAGCCAAAGTTGGAAGCTTTATATGTGGGTTGCTGGTGGTTTTTAACTTTAATCACCACAGTAGTGGAAGAAAGGAAGGCAGTAGTTGCCACATACTTGAATATCAGTAAAATATTTAATGGTCACAGCTCATCTTAAAAAAACTGAAAATGCACAGGGTAGAAGCACTGTCATGCAAATTAACAATTGGCTAAATGACTGCAAATAAAACATATTGAAATACCGCTACATGTAAAAAGGAGGTGTCTAAAGAAGTACTAAACGGCTGGGGTTTGATTTTTTTTAAATTCATAATCACAGAGGGAAAATAAACAGCTTTATAACATATTATGAAAACGCTGGAAAAAAATAAACAACAAATAAGACTACAGGGAAACAGCAATGCTGAGAAAAAGAGCTATTTGGAAAAAAAAAATCAATGGAGATATCATTTAAGTAGAGCTAATGAGTGAGACAAGTCTAGGAAGCAACAGCCCTCAACATAGTTGCAGCATACAGCACACCTCCCATTGCTATCATTTCTAGAGGTCTGTATAGATGTTCACATAAGTTTAACTAACAGTGACAGTCTTTCCCAATACCATAGTAAAGTGCTGTTATCTCAACAGTTTCTGGCATTTAAAACTGAGAGCAAACATCAGATTAGGTATGTTTCAGATATACAGGAAAGATAGGACCATATAATTTTGTGTTATAGAGAGCTAATACAGAGAAGTATGGTGGTATTTCAGGAAACTTAAGAACAGTTATGTGATTTATTTATTTTTTTTAAGTTGGGACAAAGCATAGACCACTGTGTGCCTATAGTGAAGGATATAAATACAGAGGGCATGAAAGCAGTGCAGACAAGAACCAAAGAATGAACTGTGAAAACACATTTTTGGATGGGAAATCAGAATAAATTTGTTAGTAGCATGTGATGCACTTGGCAGTGGAATATTTCTCCAAAAGCAGCACACATTCACAAGCCATTTGGCATCAATACTTTAAATGTGCAATGACAAAACTTCAGAGAGTATACAATAGAGACCAATATCTCTCCAGAGAAGCATAAATGGAATCAGAGAAACAGAAACAAAGATCTTATTAAATGAAGATATCATTTTAGTTCCAAAAGGGACATAGCCAGTACTAGTCTTGCAGACTGCTGACAAGGAAGCATGACAGGTTTTTACTTCTGCAGTATGTTATGCTAGCACACTCCATTATTACAATGCCTAACAGTTCACCAAGGGCTTTTCTACAAGCTTTTCTGAAATAGCAGGTTGGTCACTGCAAGAGATATACGACTCAGTATGTGCAGCCTTTCGACACAGGCATTGCAAATTCTACTGTCCATTACTGCAATGAAACCACTGCTACTGGTCAGGTTTTAGCTTACGAATATTGTGCCTTTCTACATACTTTTAGCAAGAGTAAACACAATTCAATGGAACTCCACCAATTTTGTTTTAAATTTTCAAATACTTAACCCATACCACTTACCATGCAGAGCACTTAACAAAATTAGAGCATCACCCCCCCACTTCTCTTATGGAGCACCTTGTGATTAATGCCTAATTTAAACACTGCACTGCTATGGCACTAAAAATGCCAAGATAGAAGTCCCACTACAGAAGGCAGCACATGCCCTGCTTACAGTCTGAAAATTAAACTAGCAATATTAAGAGATTTTCTCTTTATAGTATCAAAACTTCCATATCTGTTTCCATTTATTTTCATCATGCTGAGCAATCTCATTTGGGGGACAGTCACATGGGCATCTCTTACAGCAAATTCTCCTCACACAAAGCAAGCCACTCAAAAGCATTCATTTAAAAAGAACACATTCAAATAAAGATAGCATTCATTACTACTTAAACAGCTTTCAAAATAAGAGTTGCTTTTTCCTTCTGCAAAAAGCTCTTAAGCATATCAAATTAATTTTCATTTGTAAATGTGGCAACAGCATTATAAGATAAAAAGGATGTGCATAGGTAGACTGATGATTTATTCTTCCTTGTGCCCAGCTAATGAAAAGCTTTAGCATGTTTCTTCTGCCCTTGCAAATTAACATTTCTGTTGATTTTTGTTTTAAGTATACCTTTGCTGCTAAAACTTTCTTCCTTTTTTCAATCATAGTCAAGGATCTATTTTCTTTCTACACATTCAATATTATTTTTACATACACATACTACCATAAAGGGTGAGCTTCGCCATTGTTCTATAACCCCTCAGGGGAGCAGGCAGATCCCATCAAAAGATCTCCATCTCCCCACAAAGGCTATTTGCACAGAAAAGCATCACAAAGGTCGTTTTCTGTGGGTCTGTTTTCTCACACATTAAAAAGCATAAAATTCATACTAGTAGTATGAATTATGTTAAATAAAGAGGAAAAATATAACACACAGTTTATGTGTGAATGGTCATAGCTATTTATCACATTTCACTCAATACCAATTAACTCAATTTTTATCCAGAGACATTATCCAGTTAATGGATGCCACAAAGGTAATTCGCCTACCATTCTGTAATCATACTTGGATTAACAGTATGGATACTTATGCAAAATCAATCCCTTAGACAATTCTGTATTCCTACTATTGCTAGGGCTTGGAGTATTTCCAAGATTTCCTGTGCCTCACCCTTTTAAATAAATTTGGAGTACAAAGTTGACAAGAATCCATTCAATTATCAATACTGTGGGCTGACTGGTAACACATCATTTTCTGAAGTCATATCAAGTAATTCTTCAGAAAGGCTAAAAGGTAGAAAAATCCACATTCTATTGTTAAAACAGGAAAAGTCTCTCTCAGAATAAAATGACACAAAGTGCATTTTCTACAGAGATCAGATTGAATAACACCCTCTATAAGGCAACTCCATATGGCAGATGTGTGCAAACACATCAGACAGAAACAACCTGCAAAAATGAGAGTTTTGATATGAACTTCTGTTGCAATCTCAGATCATAAAATCTTTCAGCCACATCACAGCAAAAGCATAGATAGAAATACTCCAGCTATTACACGCTCAGAGTGAAGTGCAGCCCTTCTTTGATAAAGCATTATGTAAAACTGGTACCTTCTTAGAAATGAAATCTGCTCCTCCATAAGTGTACTCAGACATATCTGCTTATTGTCTACACTTTTACTACATTTCACTCCTACAGCTCTGCAGTATGAAGAAATAAGTAAGCGATGGCATAATTCTCACCACCTTCAAGAGTACAAGAATTATTTCCTAACTGCTAGGTGATCCCTGGTTATCTAACAGGATCTAAATGTCACAGATAAACCTAAGTGAAATACCCAATGAACTCTTCACCAGAGATGAACAAAACTGGCATTAAATGCCAGCAGGATCAAAAGTGACAAATGCAGTAAGAGAAACCGCATTCATAAATCTGTGGAAGACAACCATCTCAAAAAGCGGCCTGAGAAATGCTGGCAGAAAGAAAAAAGGCCTTTGAAAAATGTTTCATGCTTCTAGAGAGGCTACAGGCTTGAAGGATATTGGCAGAATGGAAGAAGAGAGAAAATAAGCCTGTACTGAGCTTTTAATCTTTCCTTAATTGTACTGAGAGGCTCCAGCTTTATCCCCAGAGAGAATTAAACATAAAAGCCTAAGTCACTCAAACAAGTTCCCTTACAACTCAGTCCTCTCAGAACAGCATGGTCTCTTTGAAGGACTCCGTTTTTCAACTGTAATGCATGTTTTTGTTCTGCTAAAACAAAACAATGATATTGCACCCGTTTAAACTGACCTGTACTCAAGAGAGTCTGGATATAGGGTTTGGTGGAAATTAGCAGAATAAAGGTTATCTGTCTATTTTGGAAAATAAAGGGGTTAATACTGCAAGAAAATGGTTTGCATTGGTAGAGAAGATCTTTTTCAAAGGTGAAGAGAGAGGTGGAAAGCAAAAATTAAATAAAAATTAGGAAACAGTCAGAGGTTAATATGTAAACAAGCTGAATTCTATAAATAAATACTAAATGCAGGACAGTAAGGTTTATTTTGAAACGCTGA
This sequence comes from Tapera naevia, assembly GCA_033556795.1. Taxonomy (NCBI): domain Eukaryota; kingdom Metazoa; phylum Chordata; class Aves; order Cuculiformes; family Neomorphidae; genus Tapera; species Tapera naevia. The sequence goes on from JAUMJJ010000069.1 coordinate 10,785,407, forward strand.
TTATGTATCATCCTCAAACAAAAGGTATACAAGTCTGGCTTAGAGCTAAGTACAGCATGTACAAGGGCAAGCATTTTATCAAAGTAACTTAAAATGAACAGAAATTAAGTTAGGTCAGAAGATATTTTGTGTGTAAACTTTTATTTGAGAGTTTCTGTTTTAATTTCATTTGAGATTTAACTAAGAAACTATTTTAAGCAAAGTTCAGAGGAAATACACACTAATTAGGCATGAGATGAAGGATAAAGAAATTGAGCCTTAAGCATCACATCAGACTAATGGTATGAATCCACAAATTCTGATAAACCACTGCTTTAAACAACAGCCTGTAAAAAAAATGTTAGATGAAAGCATGAATTCTGTGAACAGCCACTTCATTACAGAGTATAAAAATACACAGGGAGCATATGCCTTAGAAGACCACCATGTGCTGCTATTAAATATATGTGACATAAACAACCATTCAACAAAAGAAAAAAAAATCCATGATCAGGTCATTCCATAAATCCGCTTGAAATTTAAGCATTTCAAAGGGCCTGCAGGCCCTTCGGGGTACTTTTCAGGCTTGGTATTTTCACATTACTCGTGAACAGATTTCTAGGAATTTTGTAACTAACTCATGGAATTAATGGAATCACAGCAACGCCCTTATACCCTCAGAATTTTGAATGTTGGGAGTTCCAGCGTTGAGATTAAAACAAGGATTGATTCAAGAGCAAGCACATAGATTCTTTAGGCTTTTAAAATAGCTTTTCTCCTCTTGATACCTGGGACTGGCCATAATCAGCACAAATGACAGGCTGGGTGGGTTCTGTAATTGTTATTCTTTGCCACAGGAGAAGCATTCCATATCCAGTTCTTAGTCTTTTATATCTTCATTTTTAACCATATCTCCGGGGTGCCTCGAGTTTCTAAGGTTTTGATACAATTTACCTCAGTACAAATATTGAGTTGACCATTTTGTTAAGCACCCCGAAACTACTAAGCCACAGAATCATTTGAGTGATTCCAGCCTCATGCTCTCATGTCATACCAGCTATGCCAGTGGATAGAAACTGTTACAGAAAGGAAGAGGGTAAAGAGGATTTAAACCCACTGCCAACAGCCTGTGCTGCATACTATATAAGGAGAAGGAAGCAATTAGTAATTACCTGGGTTGAAATCCCACAATGTTCATTGAGTTCAATAAAGTAGGGTTTCACCAGGGATGAAAAGAGGGGAGGAACCAGTCTAAGGGAAAGGGCAAGCATTGAACCTTACAGCTCTGATTATGGCCAGGAAAAGACATCTATCACAACTGTTCTAAGGCAAACAAAGAACACTGTCTTTCTCAGCACATTTATTAATCTGTATACCTAATAAATTGATAATGTCTGGGGTTTAGCTTGTTTTGAATTTTAAGGTGTTGAACGCTCATTCAAGAGAGTGCTTCCTTAAAGAAGGAGGTATTTACATTCTGCTAAACAGTACTTGCGGGTTACATTTTTCTTGCTAGGCGAATGTGAACACATTTACAATATTTTTTAAAAATATTTTATAAACTAAACTGTCAGAATACAAAAGAATAAAACGTAATATAATACAATAGCCTTGTTTTCAGTATGTGTTAATCTTCCACTGACATAGATCTTCTTGTCAAAGCTCCCTAATTTTTTTAATGCCAGCAGGTTTAAGCTAATGGATTTTTAAAATGTCAATATTAAAATACATCCATTGATCTAAAAAAAAAAAAAGGTATCACATTATTTACCTGATCCATTATATAGTACAAGCAGAAAGCACTCATTCAAATCAACCATGTAAGCACACATTCCATATGAATGCCTTGGAGAAACACATAACCATATCCATTGCTGTAAAGCAACAAAAACAACTGTTTGCTAAAAAGAAGCTCCTAAGGGTTTCATAATTTTCTCCAGAACCTGTAAGAACCAGTCATACTAGTTAACCTTTTGTGTGAGAAAGAAAAAAACACAACTCATCTGAAAAGAAACCAAGGATTGAGACGACAACACTGACCAGAAGATCAGAAAGAGTCAATCTCCAAAAGTACCTCATCCACGTATGACGCTGCAGTTGAGCTAAGGAACAGACAATCCATTTCAAATTCAAAAGTTTAGAAGTGTATGCAAAATTTTAAGCAGTTGATCCCTTTGGTATTCATTCTAAGTCAGTTAGAACCAAAGCTCGTGGCAACTTGATGCAGAATTTTGAGAAGGCAAATATGAATTTTAACATGGTAATATATATACAGACTACATAATAAATGGCTAACACATATATCTACAAAGACATAATTTGCATTACACATTTTCTCCCTCTGTGACAGATAAGAATGAGACACATTTGATAGTTAAAATGTATGTATGGGGAAAAAAAAAAGCTAGAAACTACTTTAGAAGCTGAAATCTTATGATTCTTCGGAAAGACATCTTTACCTAATAAAAATGAACAAATGAAAGACCAGAAGTTTGCTCCCCGAAATGAGATTTGTAGGCTCCCAGTTGTGTTTTGTAATACATGCTTTTGCCATTTAGCACATCATGCTTAGACACACCACATTTAATAATATAATCTGCTGAGGATGAAAAGCACTTTCTTTGCTAATAAAAAAGCTGGTTATAGAAAGTGCAAGTTTGGCAGTAAAGCTTCAAAGAAAACTAGCAGCCTCAAAAACATCTGCAGACTTTTAAGTGTACACATTTCAGTTTGTCAGATGTTCTTCTGTAATTTAAATATTTTAGGAATTCATCAAAATAGTTTCTTTTCTTGAAAAACAGATGAATTCATCTTTTTCAACTTCACCTCTAACCATGATAAAAATATAATAAAACCAATAAAGACATTATTTAGCAGGGAGACTGACATGCTCACTGATGTTGCATGTTTCTATTTCCTTTTATTCAAGAAGGAACTTCAAATAAGTCAAGCTTTCTGCAACATAATTTAAGAGTCTTTGAAGTGCTAATAAACATATAAACATTTACAAGGGTTGTAAATAGGAATGACAATATATTTTTGCACAGTGTCTGGTATAATAGGATTCTACAGAGGCTTCAAGCTGATGGGCATTACTACTGTGATACAGAATTGCACGTAAGAAAAACAACGTCCTAGTATGGTTTAAATGAAGCCATGTCTACAAGACCTTATTCCATCTCCATATGATCAGTGACACAGACACAAAATATTGTTATCGAAATAGAAATATAGAATTATAGAATTGTTAAGGCTGGAAACGACCTCTAAGATAATCCAGTCCAACTGTCAGCCCAATGCCACTATGTCTACTAAAATGTGCCCCGAATTGCCACATTTACAGGTTTTTTGAACACCTCCAGGAATGGTGACTTCACCCTTCCCTGGGAAGCCTGTTCCAATGCTTCACCACTCTTTCAGTGAAGAAAGCTTTCCTTATATATAATCTAAACCTCCACTGGCACAACTTAAGGCCATTTACTCTCATCACTTGTTATTTGGGAGAAGAAACAGACTCTGACGTCACCACAACCTCCTTTCAGGTAGTTGTAAAAGAGCCCCCCCTTTTCTCCAGACTAAACAGCCCCAGTCTCCTCAGCCACTCGTCATAAGACTTGTGCTCCAGACTCTTCAGCAGCTTCATTGCCATTCTCTGGACACGCTCCAGTTCTTGTACTGAAGGGACCAGAACGGAACACAGTATTCAAGGTGCAGCCTCACCAGCACTGAGTATAGGGACACAATCACTTCCCTGTTCCTATTGGTCACAATATTTCTAATACAAGCCAGGATGCTGTTTGCCTTCTTGGCCACCTGAGCGCATTGTTGGTCATGTTAGCCAGCTACTGACCAACACCCCCAGGTCCTTTTCTGCCAAGCAGCTTTCCAGCAACTCTTCCCAAAACAGATTCAAAATAAACTGGGAGACTGACATGAAACCTGATTGTAGGGATGACATACAAGAACATTTAGCAGGAAAGTTTGTTGCAGAAAGACATGAGGAAGGATCACGTCTTTCCAATCAGCTTATTATTTTTCAATCTTATCAGTCGCGTAAGGGATGTCTGAAGTGCCTGTGTCTGTCACCTTAAATCAAAGATAACAACTAAGACAGGGAACCAGGGTTATAACTGAGTGCCTTGATTTTCTGCAGAAATTGTGCCTCATTGACAATATTGAGTATCATACATAATAGCACAGTAAATTATCTGAAACAGAGTGGGAAATTATTGACTGTGAACTTTTTGGTCATAATGCCACTATTTAGAAAAGAACATATCATAGCAAGACTTTATCAAAAGACTTGTACATTTACATTAGTTTGTATCACGCCAAGAGAAAGTTGTATTGCTAAAGTGAAAAATTTGGATTAATTCCTAGATATGTTTCTCTGCTGCCAACGGCCAGGAAGGTTACCTTAGGAGATAAAACGAGGTTCATAAAATATGCAGGCATTTTTTAAAATATGAAGTGATTAGTGTATCAGAATAAAAGCAGCAATCACAGTGTTGGTATGCTGACAAACATGGCTTCTTCTGAAGTAAGTCTGCCTACTGAGGCTAGAATGTCATTCTATACTTGTTTAAATCTGCTCTACCAGACACAAATGCCTGACAAAGAAAAACAGGAGAAAAAACCCTAAAAACATTTTACAAGGATGGTCAAAACCAAAGTCACAGCAGCACTAAAGGCCAGACTCTGCTCCCACTTAGCTCCATATGTATCAAAGCAAGTATACTGTACTCATTTGAAATATGCTCAATTCACACCAACAAAACTGGGAATGCAACCTGGCACCACTTCTCGGTATAATAACAATTTTGGAATTCTTCTCTGCTACTCACTTGCATACTTTATCAGTATTAACACTGAAGGTATGAAGGTGGAATGCTAGTTACTTTCAAAGTTTTGTTCACATTTTTACTGCCATAAAGTTGTCATCATTGTGTTTACGCCACATTCTAAAGCTGAGGAGGGGAGGAGACCTTTTATATTCCTCCTCCTTTCATATGTTACTCTAGGCAAAAAAAAAAAATCACTTGCCTGCTTATAATCACTTCATTTTCAATGTCTCTCACACTAGCTCTGCTTCTTTGCATACAAATTTGAATTGGTCACTAGCTGAAGATTTGCCAACAGCATAAGGCAAGAGATTCCACGCACTTGGGTCCTTCTACATCTTCCTTCTGTGTTATATTCCATATCTGACAACACAGAATAATTCTTCCTCATTTTGAAAATGTGGGTATTTGAGAAGCTGGTGAACACAGTATTCCAGCTACACTGTAAATGCATGCTACTACAATTTGATCACTTTTATATTTTTCAAATAAAACCCCATTTGAGAGACAAATCATCCAGGCAGAGTTTGAGCAGTCAATGGAGAGTGTAACATAAAGCAGGTAAAGATAGCTGAGTGTTCCATGACCACCTTTTGATACTTTTGTGGGTCTCCAAGCACTTTGGTATTTTAAATCACATGATCATCCATCCTGCAATGCTAAATAGTCTGTATTTTATTAACTTTAGCTCTACTATATTCACCTATGGTAAATCAGTAAATCAAAGCGAAGACTTATGCAATTGATTACTGGTAGTGCAGTATACTATAAGTCAAGCTGATAGTTCAGGGGCTGGACATAAATCTGATTTTTTTGTTTGATTCCTACCTTCCAATATTTCATTTCTCAGAACAAATTTAATCTCTCACTTAAATGAACTGGGAAGAGTTTCTGGTATAGAATAGTCATTGGTGAAAAGGTGCATTAGAAAGTACTGACATTTACATGAGATTCCTAATACTGCTTAAACATGTAGAAGTATTCAGAAGCCTACCAGAGAAAGAAGCAAGAACATTCTCAAGTAACAATGTAACATATATTTTTCAGCAGTTTCAGGCTAGGAAAAGGCTGCTTCTCTGAAATGCTGCCTACTGCATTAGACTGCAAAACACCTACGTGAGATTGCAACAACATACTTTGATAAATAATGTACTTACAGCATGACCAAATGGATAAAACAAATTAAAATCCTCACGTGTTCATTTTCATTACCTTACTTTTACAGTGCCTTCGTAATTCCTACTGCCATAATCCTGACATATAAAATGAGGCATAAGATTATATCATACCTTGATATAAGATGTAATACAAGGACATCATTAGATATACCTTAAAAAGACAAACCAATATTACATACAAATGTACTGAGAGCTGTGGTCTCAGTTCTGATGAACTTAAGCCTTATTCACAAACCTCATTGAACAATGCTACAAAATTGAAGTCAACATGCCATTTAATACGTGATTTCCTACACAGCATTCCATTGAAGCTGTATGTAAAATTTCTTCTATTCTGACAGAGGATCTGTTTTCAAACTAGTGTATTAAAAACCAACATTCACAGCATTCAGAAAACAAAGACACTAAGAAATCTGCTTTCCCCAAAGCTATCATTCCAGAGCAGTGAAGTCTGCTGAAGGCTACTGGATTATCATTGCATGGGCAAAAGCAGGAAGCAAGTTGCGCCACTGTTTACTACATTACAAGATGTCTAAGTGCTGCTGAATAAGAATAAAGAAAAATTAAAATATTCATTCTGACCTTATAGGGGCCAAGACTCCCCCTCTCCAAAGTTACGGCATATCGAAGTAATAGCTGTTCTTCATTCACTCAGGATCAAATGTTTTTCAAGGCATGCTCAGTAACTTCTAACATAATCTTATTCCACACAAAAGGAAATTGGTTATTTGCATGTTATCCAAGGAAGATTGAGTAATTCACTGTGGTAGGAAAGACCTCTAAAAATAAGTCACCTCTCAGCAGATTCACTCCCTTCCTGTCTGGGTTCGAATCAGTTTGCAACTGCATGAAAGTACAAAGCTTAAGGATGAACTACAGAGGACTTCGGTAATGATAACGCTCAAACACACTCATTTGACTCCTACTCTGTTTAAAAGAATCCAACTATTAGGGGTGGAGCAAGCCAGTGACCCAAGAGGATGTGCATGACCAGAGCTCCTCGTGTGTAGCCTTCTGCTTTCATGTTTATTTTTGGATGATTTCCTTTGTGCTTTGAAATAGCTTTTTGGGCAAGGTAGCTTGCACTGCACTAACTCGTTGATGCTAAAGAGGGGAAGCAAGTTCTTATCAAGACAAAGAGTACTACTTCTTACAGATTCTCAGAGCATCTTAGAAGTCTACAGTGTTATAACAGTGATAGACAGCCTTTTCCATGTTTGTTAGTGCTCCTCAGAGATGAAGACCAGGGACAATCGGTGCACAAAAGCATGTCACAGAGATTCCTATAACCTCCTAGAGTTTCTTCATCAGGGAACAGTGTTCAGCTGTGTGAGAACCTAACCAAAGATTTCATCTCCAATCTGCTATAACAGCTTTTGACAGAAAACAAATCTCAAGGGATGAGTAAGCCTAGAAGTTCATCAGATGTTCCCCAAAAGAATGCTACCCCAACAGATATAGTGGTCAGAGAGAAGGCCATTTTAACAGGTAATTGTGGTTATCTGAACAATGTAACTTGTTTTTGACCAGCATTCCCTGGCTGTTAAAAATGAAGGTCATAAAAAAAATCTTCCTGCATTTAAAGGGTTGATTCAATATGTGGTTCTGTACATTACAGAAGGCACCTTCTTATATTTTTTATAAAGAATATCCTAGCTTTTTGTCAAAGAGTATTTAAATTTGTAAAATTGGCAGAAGAATAGTGACAAAACCCAAAAAGTCTGTTTAGAAGTAGCAATCTCTTTCTTTAGGTATAGACCCAATTATATACTTAAAGAAATTAACACACTTTGTTGTATATTGTGTGCTAAATGTCGATAAGCTACATCTGGTCTGTGAAACACGCTATCAATACAATTGTTTCCTAGAGCAACATAGTAAAAGTTAATTTTCAATTCAAACAAAACTCAGAAAAAAATCTGTACATTCATAATATGGAGTTTACAGATTCTGAAAATTCTTCCTAAATGTGAAATAACAACTACATAGGTATCATACCCTTCTCTCTCTCAAAATCTAGTTTCAGGATTTATAATACAAGTTTCATAAGCAGTAGAAGTGGATTTTTATTTGTCTTTCGAAGAACTGCACAGCTTTGTGGTAGAAAAACATTTGTTGCAAACACTAACTTAATCAGTAAGCTTCAGTGTTAACAAGTTTTTACTATAAAAGATAGTTCATAGATCTCAGTCCTATCATTTCAGATTAGTTGTCAATACTGAACCAATTTATACTGGTTCATTTTCCAAGATTATATTCACAACCTAAAAAGAAAAATTAAAAATCATAGTCTTGGAATTTCCATGCTCTGTATGTCAAAAATCTTTAATCAGCTAACAGATATAGTTTTTTTTTTTTTTTCATTTCTATTATGAATCCTAAGACTCCTACATTCATAAAAGCAGCAACCATTTTAAAAATTCCAACCCTACAGCTTATTTAGCTTGTTCTTAAACTGCAGTACTGTACAATACTATTTTGGAAATATTCAATTTTTTTTTTTTAATGGAGAAACTACTTCTTTCTGGAATTAAATTATCATTATCTGGAAAAATGAAATTTGTATGCACTAGATTTTATTTTTTACCATATCTGTATTGTAATTACATTGACATAGTTGCCTTTTCCCATTTTTCCCATGGTACCACTGATTTTTACTTTGTGCAGGTTTACATTAAAAAAAAATCAATCACTACCAAGCGTTTCCTCAAGTGGGATTTGTCACAGTCAAGGCATATGAATCTTAGGGTATCACAGATAGAACAACACAACATTCATAATACAACAAAAAATTTTCCTGAAAAAAAGTATTTACTTTTCTTCAGAAAACAGGAACAATAATAATAGCAATAATTACTGCTGCTATTGCTAGTATATTTGGGAGAAATTTTCTTAAATAATGCTTTCTGTTTTGAACATTCTCTGTTCATCATAGCTAAGCTGCATTTTATGCAAGTTTTGGGATTAGTTGATTGCAAGGCAACAAATATCACATTAAAAAAAAAAAGAACACTTAATTCTACCTCAGCTTAACCAGCAAAGCTATATTTAGTGGCATAATTTTCTACTCACTAAGAGCACAGAGACAGCCTCCTTGAAAGAAAGTACACCAAAATCCATGGAAAATTCACTGTAAAACCTTAAAAAAGGCACCACAAAGCTCAACAGTGGTCTGTGACTGACACCTGCAGCATCTGTGACAAGCTCTACTGCACACTTTCACAAAATCTGCAACATACAAGATGCGTGCTAACGCTCCTTATGGTAGCTCCCAATACTTTCAACACACGCGACTTTTTCCAAAAGCATCTATCATTTAAAACTCAAAGCAAAACCGATATAACAACATTATATTGGTGATTAAAGAGCAAATAACACAGGCATTTGTTTTAAAACATTTTAAAACACTTTTTATGGTTCAATATTTTTCACAAGGAAATTTAACCTCCACTTCCCCAATATTTCTGATAGAAAACCAAAAATCTCTGTATGCTTAGCAGCTAAGTTACATACACAGCAGAAGTTATTCTGCTTTACCAATTAGAAGTTATTTTTTTCAGAATAAGTTACTTGAGAAACCTACAATTGGGTTTATTCTCCTGCATCATGAGCTTGTAACACTATATCTACACTAAAAATTTCTGACCACCAGCAAGTGTAGCATATGTTAAAATAGATGAGACTCCCATATTTCATCCTCTAATACCAAGGTCTGAAACTATAATGGCACCTCCTGTAGAGAAAAAAGTATTAACTGCAGAAAAATATTGCATTGTGAATTTCTTCAAACTTGCTATGAGACTTTAAAAGCTCAATGTCAATGTAGACATTGCCAAAAAAAAAAACAGTATAAATTATGGCTAAGCAATTCAAAGAATGAAATCTGATATCGTCCAAGTATTCAATGGTAAGCATGTTTTGTTCACACATTGGTCTGTCATACCTTGGTCATGCTGCACCATAAATTATGCCCAAGGCAACACATTTCAGACAGGTGATACTAGCGCTGTTTTGTCAGTCAGAGTAGCTAGTTGTGGATTTGATTTTATTTCTGATGCCCTTATTGTAGTACTGCTTCAGGATAATTATCTGGATTATAATAATGCTCTTTCTCAGGAAAAGAGAAAGCAAAAAAACCTCCATCTGTCTGCATTTAGGAGTGAGGCTGAACTAAAATGCTACAACCAGCATCTATTTCTTAAACAGAGTTAGTGTCCCTAGATCTGCAACTTTCAGACACTGTCAGACCATCTGACAGCTCTACACAACACCTTATCTTGTACAGTAATCATTTAAAACAAGCTGGCTGTACAAACTAGCAATAGCGCAGGGCCAGGCCAGCAGGATGCCTTCTGGTCCCCGGAACACCCTTCAAATCAAGTATAATGCTTAGAAAAATGCAAACTGATTGAAGTTCAGTAACTTGGCACAGTAACATGTTAATGAAGTCTTCTCAGCACAGATACCAAAGTACACACAGATTTCAGAATGAAGAACCCTAGCAGTACATTCTCCACAAAGGAAATTTTTATGGGAATTCACGTACAATCAGTAACTTAATTTTTATGTGATCTTGATCCATCTGAAAATTTTAAACCCTTTACAGCTGGTGACGAGACAGAAGTCAAGGAGAATAATATAGAATACGAAAGTATATTAAAGATAGACTCACCTCATAAATGCTGACTATAAAAGCAAGTTTAAAACTAAGAAAGCAACACCTGCAGTATACAAATACAGAAACTTCATCTACACCAGAAACTTCACCTAAATCATTTCATTAGAAGAAGCCCACAAGAAATAAATACAGGAGTATGTAATCATGCAGAATATGAAGCACTAAAAATAAGTAAAAAGACTGTCCTTTTTGTCCAAACTAATTTAAAAGCATTATAACTTTGCTTACAGTATAAATGTGCTTATATTTCATTACATAAACTTAAACAGTTAAATAACTTTTTTCTGCATAAACCACAAGTAAATCTGAATTTACCTCCCAAAGTGCTTTAAAGTCCTTCTGCTCAATTCGAAGGAGCTCACTATATTCTCTGGTAACGATGGTAGCATGACGAGGAGTGTTATCGAGAATGGACTCTCCAAAAGCAGTTCCGATCCCCAGAGTGCATATTGTCACAGCATCCTTTCAATTAAAAATAAAAGGACATACATTAAATATTCCAAAATGTTTTAAAAGTCTTTATGTCACACTTGCTAATAGCACTGCCTTAAGATTCTTTGACAATTTTCTTTAAAAAATTAAAGTACCAACAGAAAAATCAATATGCTAATTAACAGCACAGGAAGTCTCAATGTGGTAGAAGTAGGACTTCTGTTTTCTATGACCAGCAGTTGAATTAGACATTTCTGTGTGCGAAGCAGAGAACACAGAAGCGACCTTCACCTCTAGAAGAAAGTTACGAACTGTGTTCATCTGCGTCTGAAGACTGTTCCTTGACAAATGCCAGAGGTGATCAGAAGATAATGAGCATGAGAAATGTAATCTTGGAATATAAATTTCTGCCCTAATAGGCTACCCTTGTCAGAAAGAAAATTTGATTGTTATGTTGTCTCAGTAAACATAACTTTCAATTATAATATCTTCTTGTATTTATAATGCATTTCTCTGTTGTACAAGTTCTGTGCACAACGCAGTCATACAGTTTAATCAGCTCTTGGCCTTTCTGTTGAAAATGCCAGTAAATCTCTCAATTGTTAATGGATGCCTACCCATTAACTACCAGACTGGAAAAAAAAAAAGTTCTTTCCATGTAAGTCAGATTTCAAGAAAACTACTAAAGTTCCAAACAACCTGGAATAGAGTATTCAGGATGGTCCCAAACATGCAGCAAAGTCCACTGCAAAGGAGTCTATATGAGCATATGCTACTCATGATGGAAAGATGCGTAAATCAATCCCCTTTCACCGGGAATTCCTCTGTAATAGTTCAAATAGAAACCATGAGCTACTGCAGACAAAAAATTACACTGCTCAAAATTAAGTGAGTTGCTGAATTAAGGTCTTTAGAGACATGTTCTATTTTAGGCTTACAAGTTGCTTTGTTCCTAAGCACAGACTTAAAGCTGAACACTTATGTATGTCTCGTTCTTTTAGGTCTTAACTGATTGTCTTTGAGTAATTAAAAAAAAATAGTAACAGCAGTAAAAGTTTAAACTGATACAAACTACACTTTACTAAGGGAATTACACATGCACACAGGCAACTACACACAAACATATAAAAACACATGGTCATTTTCACTTGATACAACATTAGAAAAACAGTTTAATTCTAAAAAGTACGGTTCATGAAATGTCTACAAAAATTAAAGCAGAAAATTCTGTCATCCCACCCACTACATCCTTTTGGCTGGTAATCCAGAAGAGACACATGAGCATAGTTCAGCATCATTTTCCGAGTTTAAAATTGCATTGTTTTCTTTTCATGCATCTAATAAGTGGTAATAGGCAAATGTTATTAAGGTCAAGTTAGTAGTTTTATAATTGCATTACAAAGACAAACGCCCATAATAGTCCAGTTCCCTGAATCACAGCAAATTGTTTTTGCACAGATATTACCGTATAGAATTATGTGCTCAGGAAAATAATTTTCAAGGAAGGCAAATATGAACAGGCACTGTTTAAAAGAAAGAAAATTTGGGAATGAGCACCTAGGCATCTAAATAAAAGTCTCTACCAACAACCCATAAAACAGGCCATATGCTGAAGGTCTGACTTAATAAGTTACTTTTCAGAGATGAAATGCTACATGCATACTCACAATTGCTTCTCAGCGGAGTACATTAGTTCAGCAAATCTCTGTGTTACAATGGGCAGAGCAGTTCTCATGCTCAAACCAAATAATTTAAAGCCAGCTTGAACATATTTACACTACACTACACACTGCAGTACAAACCTATACCATGACTTCACACAGGTTATCTCCAAAATGGCTATTTATATGCAAACATAACGGCATTCACATACAGAAAGCAGTATTGCAAGGACTGCCCTGTTTAAAACCCTTTTCTTGTCTCCACTTTATCTTATCACACACCTCCTTTGTCCGTTTCAAACGGCCAAGAAATTCTTCCCTTTCTTATGTGGACATCTGTACCTCTTTCTCCATTCTTCTCAGCAACCCCACTAACTTACTTGGCTTTTGATCCTCAGCCCTCTGCATCTTCCTACAACCAACACTGCTGTACCACCCAAGCACCCATAGCTCCTCCTTTAAAGCTTTTCTAGAAAAGGCTAATTGTTTGTAAAGTCAATGCCCTGTACTCAGTTTGCTCTTTCAAAAAAACTCCACCAAAACACAGGCAAGATAAGCCAGCAATAGCCCCCAGCACACACTGATTCAGATGGCAGGCTACAGCAAAACTGCAGATGAAATTGCCATTCGGTCTTTGTCTTTCTTCTTTTCATTTCTTCTCTTTTTATCAGATAGTAACATAAATCTCAATCATTTAGGCTAAAAGGCTCTGTCTCTAATTCACTAAAACACATCGCTGCAGAATCTGGCAAAGATGTCGCACCAATGCTTTTGTCATAAAGCATTTATTCCCAGCTTTATTCTGAGACATTACCAACAATCATCCTTCAGAACCTGTTCATTTTCTAAACAGAGTTCAAAAATGAAACATTACCAAGGCAGTCAGCAGTATTTTTAAGACAACACCAAAACAGGAATATGTGTAAGAGGAACTTTTATTACTATACACCTCAGCTGTAACACTGGGTAAGTAACAGTGCCAAATAAAAATTAAATTCAGAATCTGTTCATAATAGAGACCTCCTTCTGACAGATTCTAAATGGGCTGCATTTTCTGTTTATTTTAAAGAGGATTTACTATGTCTTTGTGTGACCTTTAAGTACAATATTTATCAGGGTTTTTGTTAAAAACAAGTTGAGACAAGACCAAAATAGTTCATTATGCTTACCTTTGCAATTCATAGTATGACATTTTTATTCAGAAAAAAAAGTCCTCCTCAGTCAGACTGCTGAATAGCCAGAAAAATCACATATAATTTGTATAGACAGCAGACCAGCCACCACTCAGTGTGTACTGGATGGGTAAACCTGTCAGAACTCTGTACTGTAAACTGTATTGTCTCATTTCAACCGCAAATGAAATTACCATCATGATCAGCAGCAGCAAGCATATTTTACCACCTCAGTGGAACAGAACTAATGGTAACAGAGAAATCTGCTCTGCTCTTTAAAACAATTATTTTGTAAATAGTTGAATATGATTTTCAAACTAGCCTTTTCAATACCAAACGTTGCCTGTGCTCGGTTTGTTACGTATTCTAACGCCGCCCTCTTGTGACAAAACACAGTTTTGCATGCAGTCAGAAAGGATTTTTCCAAACCAATATCAGAAGTGACGCTTTATCTATGAGATCCTAAATGTCTGTGTTTGTCTTTATTAAATTACATCAGTACATGGAATGCTTCCTCTTATCATAAGAGCAAATGATATGCAATGTTAATATTTCTGCTTATATGAAATCTCAACTTGGTCCCAATCAGTATTACTAACATTTTTCGTGACAAATCACAGGTGTCTGTCCAAGGAATCTAATCTCCAGCAAGAATGTGTAGGAATTAATACTTCACTAGCTACACTAAAGTCGTGATCCGTTAGTGCATCTACATATATTTTCTAGTGCAAGATGTAACTACATGCCTCTGTAGGGGCAAAGGTCATTAAGACAATCTCAGTACGCACAAGTGCGCAGTAACTTACTGCAGTTTTAATAGGAGAAAGATACCAAACACCAAAAGTGACTGCGTAAAGAGTTAGCACATAGTAGCTGCTACACAAAGCATTTAATCTAGGCTTTCTGAAATTTAAGTTCCCCAGGTAGACAGAGAAACACCAAATAAAAGTGGGACTAACATATTTTTAATCAAGAGAATTTTATTTTCCGTACTTACTTTAACACTGTAAGCATCATCACACAATCATAGGATAATTCAAGCTGCAAGAAACCCCAGGAGGTCATCTAGTACAATATTCTGCTCTTAGTTGTGTCTAAAGACTTTTTAACTAATAGGAATCTAAATACAAAGTTAGCTTCTCTCCTCCTAAGAAAAGATGACACAGTCCTTCCACATTTTACATGAGACCACAAACTTCTAAACTTGTAAACTCAGGTAAACTTCTGTATTTCTTCTGCTCTGCTAGAAGTTTGTCATTAGTACCATTGACGGTATAACAGTAACAGCAGAGCAATTAATCATCACTATGACTTTGCAAAGGAAGTTCTGGCTCCTGAGTGCTTTTATTGGAAAATGTTCTCCAGATTAAGTTACAAACAGCCCTATATATTAAGCACTGGTTATCCATTCCTACCTGGCAGCACTGTGCCAGCAGTGGAGTCTGTCAGGGCTGCCCACCTCTGCAACTACACTGTATTTCCTCCATCATCTGTGGTTTGTAGTAAGCACAGTAGGCAGTAAGTGCTAGCAAGTACTTCAAGCTCAGGAATGAGTAGCACCCTGCCAACAAGGAAGTATAGGCAAAACTGAAACAGGGTACCCAGGAACTACAGGCAAGACCAAGGGTGAGGAGGAGACCAAGAGTGGACAAGGAGGGACGTGGTATAAACACCAATCTGGAGCAAAACCAGAGAATGGCTGGACTCAAATACTACTTAAAGGTCCTCAAACACAAAACCTTATCCAGCATTGGAATGGGAAATGCAGGAGGTGCTGTCCTTTCGGCAGTGAGGTTGTATCCTATCACAACTAGGCAGCGGTAAGAATTCAGTTCACTGTCTCTGTGAGAAGGAAACGCGAGGCTAAGAAATTAATACAGAAGATAATTTTTAGAACTAGAACTACATGAATTGTAGTTCTGTAGTTTCCTATCAGCAGGAAAATAAAGAGAATCTGAATAAGCAGGAAAAATATTTATATTAGATTTCTTAAAAGGCTGAAGTGTTCCACCCTCCATCTAATGGAATATATCAACACTTCAAACAGATTCTTAATTTAACTTCCAGATTCATCCGCAGATGTATTTCTTTCTGAGTGAGTAAAGAGCATTGGACCTTAAGAACAATGTAGCGCCATCTTTTGGTAAACATTGGAAAGCATTCCTGATTGGTTTAGACCTGCACAGAAAAGGGTCTCTTAAGAGACCAGTGCCATTCCAAATGCCAGACCAGTAATAGCTTAAATTAAGCCAATTATACTCTCAATCAATCTACATAGTATAACGGTTACTAAAAATAATGATATTAAAGAAGTTCCTTTTTCATCTATTATTTTACTGTATGAAGTAGAAAGAACCAGTGCTCACGCACTTGTCCTTACTTCTGACCTGATGTCACGAGTAATGCAATGCTCAACAAGGTGAAAAATCCAATTCCTGCCAATCTGCTTTAAGCAAGAAACCTCCCCCAATTAGCCAAACTCTGGGCAAAGATTTTGGGAGGAGCACCACCACCACCACCCCTGCTACATTCAGTCAAGGTGGGGAAAAAGGGATACTGTTGTACTTCAGGTCCTGGGTAGCTACACCACTCAGGTGAAGACACAATTATTCACTTGTTGAAGGTACAACCCCATGCTGAGCTACCTGGTGGATAGTCCCAGATCTCAAACATGGGAGCAGGCAGTGGGACATGATGCCTTCCCAGCAGACTCAGTTCATAGCAGGAAATGCATGGCATCACATTGGATGATGTGGGTGGAATACTCTCTCCACAAGAAATATCTCACCCTTCTTTATTTCTTTATTCTAAATTCCCCTTTCTGTAAATCCAGGAGTGCCAAGATGCTGAGAAATCGCCTGCAGTTTTAGGGCAATTTTACTTTTTCTTCTATTTCTTAACACTGAACAGGTATTGCCTCCAAGCTTCTGGTCTACCACGGCAGTAGTTCCAATACTCTATTACTATATAAACACTTCCTGTATCTTACAGTGGCGACTGCAGCATGCTCATGCTATTATCAGACTGCACTGTTGGTGGCTTTGGTTCAAACTTTCTGAACAAGAACTGAAGTAAAATATTCCCAGGGAACGAACTAACAGCTCTTAGACCTTTAACTTCATATGGCACTACTAGAAAAGATAGAAGAGTCTTGTTTTGTACCAGAACGCAGAACCCTTTTCAGAGCATTATGTTTCCGTTTTCTCTAAGTCAACGTCAAGATTTGCCTCCACAGACAAAGGGCAACTGAGACTAAAAGAGACTCAGAGAAATATGCTTCTGAAAAGACAAAATATCTGTATGACATATGTCGTTGTCATCCGCCTCAGTATAAGCCATATCCTTTCCTTGTACTACTGATTGGATGGTTTCAATGAAAAAATCTGTTTTACCTGGTGGTTGCTTGTATCGGAAACCTTCACATCCAGTGATCCTGTCAGAACAGCATACCAGCTGGTCCCAATATCACCCTGACGGAATACTGGAAAGATGAAATCTTGTAAATAAGATCTATTCTTTAAATTTAGCAACATTAACAAACATTTTCCCTTTCCCTTCACTGCTGGCACTATAGAATTTGCCATACCAGACTAGTGAATTGCTATCAAAACAATATTTCAAATTATGCTGGAAAGCATATATTTTAGTAAACTGGTCAGTATGCCAGAGAAATAATAAAAGCACACAGAATTGCTTCACTTTTCTCCTCAGTTTCCTTCTCTTTTACTGCTATCTTAGCTAATAAACAAAACAAAAACAAACAAAAAGAAAAACCTTTCTGAACAATGTCCCTTTGAAATTCAGAATCTTCCAGACACAACTCCCACTGACTTCAGTTAAGAGTTCTGGCTGAGAAGCAACTGCAAGACTTTGATGTTCAGGCATTCCAGCTGTGTGGTTACAGTGCATCAGAACTCCTGTTATTCTAAGCAAAACCCAGTGCTGAGTGCCTAAAGTGTGGCAGATCCACCAGTGGGGTATCTGAGTCTCTATCAAATGCCACAAGTCCCAGTCACCTATTCCCCAGATACAGCTTTAGGAACTCACACGTTCCCATCACAGGACCACCCCTTACTTCCATCCCAGCTTCACAGACCCAGCACAGTTGTCCACACTCATCTGGCACAAGGGCTGCCAGAGCAGGCACAGAGCTGTTGCGCCTCTCTGTAGAATGCAGCTCTGCAAATCTATGTTGTGTTATCCAGAGGGACTGCAAACCACGTGCTATTTAGTGATGTTCCTAGGTGATACACTTTTGTCTCTGACATAACAAAGCACCCACAAAAAGAGATCAATAATACATTTACAGGGGAGAAATAAGGTTTAAGTGCAATGACTTGCATCTAATCTTTCAACAAAACAGTGGCAGAGTCCTAAATCCAATAATGTGTGCCTTGTTACCACAGATTCGCTAAACACTGTATTTGTAAAGCAAGCAGTACTTTAGTCCTGCCTTCCCCTGCGACTAAGACAGTGAACATTTTACATGCATTCTACCAATTGTGCTCTCTCATTGATCTCCTAGAGACAATCCCAGCTTAATCCCCAATTTAATCTTCATAAAATAGATCATTATATGAGGTTGCTTACATGTGATTCCTTTTTCCAGATTTTCATAATATCCACAGAGACATATCTGCTGGAGAAGGTTTGGATGAAATTTCTCAAAAGCCTTCACTTCTTTCAGTCGTGTAAATATTATATCTACATCTTCACTGGAACGTTCCAAAGGTCTGCAAGAAAACAAAGGAGAAAATTCTCAAGGGCATTATCCGAGAAACATCCCCACCTGTATGCAGCAAACTTACAAATGTTTGCATTAAATGTCACACTATAATAAGCCAAATAAAATACAAGTCACAGGTGCGTAAAAAACCTTCCAAAACATCCTAACAACAGTCTGTTGGCCCCATTTAGCACCAAATTCCAGCTGTAGCAGGACTTGTATCCAAGATATACTTATATATTTACTTTATATACAGTATACTGTACCAGAATATAAAATGATACAGTACATATCCTAAAAAGCTTAGAATGACACACAGTTTTAACTTTGCAAGGGAACACAAATAAACACATGACCAAACATACAAGAGGTCTGTGGAACCAGTGCCTAGAATAGGTGTGCTCTATCTGGCTGAAAGAAAAGCTTTAAATACCAGCAATAACTCCTATACTCACATCTCTCTTCCACATTTTATTGCGTACAAACAAATTCGAGTGTTTTGTTTTCTTTTCTCACTTGCAAGCAAAAAAATCACAACTTCTACCTCCCCTTTCACACAGTTCCTATCTCTTAATGTTGGACAAATTAAGCGTGTAAGCAAGAATCTTAACTCTTCACTGGTAAAGGTAAAGAGTTTTAATCTAAATACTTAAAATATTTAAAATCTATGACAGTAACACCTTTAAAAAACAAGATTATAAGAAAAATAAAATTGTAGAATTCCCTCCAACAAAGTAGCATGTGGACCAGCAGTTCAGCAGGTTCAGAAAATTACATATTTATGAATACCTATTAAATACTTTATGAATACTTATGAAACTAAAGTGAATTAACTCCATGCATACATTTAAATGTGATTTTCAAACATTACGCATCAGCAAGTAAGCCAACCACTAAGTGACAGCATTAGATTCTGCCATAACATACTGAACGTCTACCACTACACACAGAAAGAAACATAGAACATTCCTTGGAGATCAAACTGAAATCACTGGTATATATACATAAAAGGATATCAGAAAGAAAGACAACTGTAAGCGATCATCAGACACTCACTCAAAAGCCTCTGGTTAACTTTACTAAGAAAAGTGTTCTTTCAGCCAGTGGATGAGCTTCTAAACAAACAGCAATTAGGTAGCTTACAATGAACTTGTCAAGCTGACAAATTTATATCTTAATCATTTTATTGTTACACTCACGGTGTAAGCACTCCTTCCAACAGAATTTTTTTTAAAGACTCCTCTTCAGAATCAAAGACTTAAGGGATCCAAATCTTTGTCTCAGGGAAGAAGCCCAGATCCTATTCACACTGAATTGCTGTCTTTCATCTTTCTTATTAAATTACATCTAGGAGGGATTAAATCTCTATCCTCATTTATAGTCCAACTTATCCTTATTAACTACAGATGAGAACAATAACTCTCAGGTGTATACAGTTGCTTCTACATCACACCAACATCCTCTTAACACTTTAAAACTACCAACAATTACAACAGCTCTCTTTTGAAACAGTTCAAGCAAGATTTTCACCTTTTCCTTTCTTCTACCTGTGCCCTAGCTAACAGTACTAGTAAGCATTAACTCCTGTCAAAATCCTTTTAAGATTATTAGGATGTGCAGCTTGCAAAGAGATTTTAAATCCATTTATACAAAATTCCTACCTAAACTACATTAGCACTTGGAACACTAATTCCCTTAATTTATGGACTCTCAAAATTAACATCAAAACTCAATAAGGGAAAAAAGGGAGATAATTTTCAGAATATCCCCTTTTCCTAGAAAAACTGTGGCTGAGACTGTTTCATTCACACAACTGCTCATAGATGACTTTGTTAAAGTTCATCACTTTATATGCATAGAACTGACAGCAGGTTTTCAGTGATTAGGGGCTTTAGTTGTTTAACACAGAGAAAAAGCAAACAGGGTTAGAAAAAAAAATATGCATCAGGTTATATGAACTTAATCAATGCTGTTCTCTTGGTGCTCTTTCTGAAACATGAGTGGTCTCCTCCACTTCCAGAGCTGTCAAAAGGACAAGTTCTAGGGGTATTTAATTCATATATTGTATAGGGTTTTTTTTCCCTGAGAGTTGCTGAGGGCTCAAGAGATGGAGTTTCCATCTTGTTCAGAAGAAGGTGAGAGCAGGGCTCACTGACGAAGTCCACTGAAAGAAATGCAGGAAAAGCTTCTGTCCTTTCCTAAGGGTATTCCTGTTTCTGGAAGTGCTAGCCCAATATATGGAATAGGACCATAGATTAATCTGAAAGTGTGAACAACTCTCTTAAATCAATGATAATTTTTCAACTCTTAACAGTCTGACAGAGGTATTGGCCAGAGCATAAGAATTTTAAGGGAAGGCCATCCTTTTTGTACAAAATCTATTACTCTACCCAGTAAGGCACCCACTCCCTAGGCTGCTCCACCAAATTTAAAATAAATTTTAAGTCAAACCAACTGTGGAAGTGTTACATATCTTCATCTTTTTTTTTTTGCTTAGAAAATAGCCTTTTACTCCTTTTCCCCAACTTTCCAGCATTTTTGTGGGGCAGCTGCTGATACATCGCCATTTCCCTTAAATCCACACGGTGCAAGCCCAGAAAGAGCTTTAGCAGCTGCTGTAGTATCCACAGTTCACTAACTGATCCAGCAACCACAACTAATTAGGTATCATGCCATGACCATAATCAATGCTAGGACAAAGCCAATGCAGGAAGAATGACTGATATGGAAATGAAAACTTTACATTTAGTATCTCTTAACCATGAAGGATAATGCATGGGTGGCATTCCTACACTCCCCCTTCCAACCTTCAGTTAAATTGATTGTCCCTAAATTTGTATCTCAAAAGAGTATTGTGCTGACATCCCACTTCACTGTGACCAAAGTGAAGCGGGCATTTCCAGTGCTGCAAGGCAGGATTACCAAGTTACTAGGAAATGACAAAAAGAGGGAGAATTTTTTTTACAGTACTCTAGAAGCCTTTCTGCTTTGTTTTTACCATGAAATGCTTTATCCAGGTCCTAATTTATATTACTAATTTGCCTCTTGAGAGCACAGTAAGTCTTATCTGGCAGTAATGTTTTCACACAAGATGACATCCATCTTCTGTTTCTTCAATACAACATCACAGAACACATATACAAGTGACTACTATCAATTCCAATTATACAACTCTATTCAATTATGTCAATGACCCTTCTTTAAAGGACATAGTACCCGATTTATTTGGTTGTGAAGATGTCAGACATGTATTTTATAGAGATAAAACAATTTTCTTGACAATGTCTGCTTGACTATCTGTAAAAGGAGATTACAAAAAAAAAAGCTGCCAGAAGTGTATCTTCAATAGGCTATTCCATATTTTTAAGTGAAAACTATCTAAGCTCAAAGTTTAAATACAGACAGAAGATAATTGCTCCAATCCCCTCACATATAATTTGGGCAAGTATTTCTGTTCACATGTATAAATAGCTTTATAAAGAAACTATTTTAATGATGGCAAGTTTAAATAGGTGAATGTTTATGTATGCCATGAGAGACTTCTTAACCTAGAAGAAAGGAACAAGCTGGAGTTTTTTGGCTTGTTTTTTATCAAATTTATCTAATTATAACTTAATAATTCTACCATATGCTATGTCCTCTTTTTCAGGTTCTTCCTCATAATTGGTTTGACACTTGAAAAAACAGAAGTCATGTAGTTTTACCTTCTTTCCCAAGATGATTCTAGAATTTTTAAATGTTTATTTCTATGGCATCTGTTCAAAAAATCTAAACCCTGCTCTAAATTAATGAAAACACTGAGGTCAAATTCTTTCCCTTGCTCCTTTTAAATGTTTTAAAGGGCAATATTGCATTTCAGGTAGCAATGAACAACCCACAGATGATCAGATGGGATGCATTTCTTCCACTGGCGAGGCTCTTTGTAGAATACAGTATCACACTACATAACAGACAAATAAAACTGGAATTGTTCACATTGGAAAAGGTCTTTAAGATCATCGAATCCAACCGTTACTCTAAAAGTCCATCACTAAACCACATACCAAAGTGCCACAGGAACGGTGACTGAGCCACTTCCTTGGGCAGCCTATTCCAGTGTTTGCCAACCCTTTCAAGTGAAGAAAATGTCCTAATGTCCAGTCTAAACCTCCCCTGACAAAACTTGCAGCCATTTCCTCATGTCTTATCATTTGTTATCTGGGAGAAGAGATTGACACCCACCTCACTACAACCTTCTTTCAAGCAGTTATGGAATGTCATAATAAGTTCTCCCCTCGACCTCCTTTTCTCCAGACTAAATGGCCTCATTTCCTCATAAAACTTGTACTCCAGACCCTTCACCAGCTTTGTAGTCCTCTGCCCATGCTCCAGGAGCTCAATGTCCTTCTAATAGTGAGGGGCCCAAAACTGAGCACAACATTCGAGGTACAGCCTCACCAGCACCGAGTACAGCAGGATGATCACTTCCCTGGTCCTGAGGACCACCGTATTTTTGATACAACTAATTCACCTTTAGGTTAAAACTGAAGCATTTATTCAAAGATACAAAGGCAAACTCGATGAGCTGGAGGGTAGCAGTAACCACTAACGTGGACCAAGCAGTACTTTAAAGTATATTCTGCTTTGAAACATGAGCAAGGAAAGCACAGCAAGGAATGTCACTGACGCCAGACCATTCCTCTACGCTACCTGTACTTTCTCCTATCCTTAACATGTAGAAAAATAAAGCAGTGGGATGCAGAAGCATATTAGCACCAAGATATCGTTTTCTGTTAGTGAGAGCAGGACAACACTGAAGCACCTCTCATCTCCAGGCAAACGCTATAAGGCTCTTTGACTTTTTCTCCTTTCTCAAAGAGAAGTTAAAAGAGGAAGTTAAAAGAGGGATACCTGTGACCTATCAAAGCATTTTAGACCTGTGGTAAGAGACTTAAGTGATAAATATAAATGAAGCTTACTTTTAATCTGAAGTAATATTCAGGTAAGGGTTTACTTTCACAGGGACAGAAGGCTATCAACTCTCCCCAAGAAGTACTTTGCACTTAATACAGTAGTATTAACAAATCCATGTTTTCCACATTCACATTTCAGCTCCTCTTTCCCTTGTCAATGGAAAAGCCTCCTCACTAGGCTTTCAAACAACAATCAAATTACAGCTCTTTTCTTTTGATTTCTATCTAATCAGACTTTGGGATCCCAGTTTTCACATTTCCTCTGATACACAATAAATAAAATTTTACTTAAACCCTATTCCCTAGGATCCTTATACAGACAAATCATTCCAGACTTAAAAAAAAAATGCAACACAAGTAAAACTGCTGATGCTTCATTTCCAACAAGTTTCTACTGTCACCTACACTGAGAATCTCTGTGATAACCACTCATGACTTGCTATGAAGGCACAAGAAATGCTGTAGATAACGCTGATCTATGCGGGTACTGATTAACCAACCAGTTAAATACAGACCAACTGGCTGTCACCTGCAGGCTGGCAGAATTTTTAATAGTTGAGTTCTGGCTTCCTCAGCAAAAGCCAAAAGAATGCAAATACGGGGGACTCTCCTTTACCTACACGCTCAGCTCATTATTGTATTACTCAATTATTTTTGTGCCTCCAACTCAGTTTGGCCAATGCACTGAAAAATTTTTGGAGGGGTAGACAGAACAACCAACTGTGCTTCATTTCTTCACACACCCTGCTCTACAAAATATGCATCCTTCCAACAGGTCAATTTATAGATCTGTTTAAACAGTGGAATGGCAAAACATGTATTTATTAAGAATTATATTCATAAAAATGTATCTCAAGTTAAAAACACAGCTGTAATACGAAACAAAAATATCTTTTTTCACCTTCCCATGCTTTTCAAAAAGACAAAAATACTTCAAGAGAAAAAAAACTGCAAGGGAATTTTCTCCTCATTTAAGAAAATTTTTATGTACATGCTTTGGAACCAAAGTGCAACGAAACCTTATTGAATAAATGCTCCAACTTTCATAAATATGAACTGGCGCTCAGGACAGTTAAAAGTCCATTGACAAAAGTAGGTCTGGATGAAATTACATTAACCAACACTACAGCTTCATAATAGATGTTAAAAGCTCTTTAATATGAAGACAGACTCTGAGACACATTGCAGAAGAAATTTAGAATTGAACAACATGCACAAGTGACAATATATATTTGATTCTAACTCTGGACACTGCCACCCACCAATATACCATGCTAAACACATCTACACCCATTTAGGATTTGCATCGTTACAGGAAATGAAAATTTTAAATTTACAGCAACTACAAAATAACTTCAACAGATTTACATTGACATGTATTTTGACAATTGCTGAACTCAAACGTGAACTGGAAAGTCAGTGCAGGAAACATTCATTGAGGATACTGGTAGAGCAGCAGGAGCAGTGAGTGATCACGCAAATATAGGACAGAAAATACTAACAGAACAAAAGGAAGTATAAGAATGCTGAGCTTACTAAATGCAGCAAATTTTAAGATGCAAACAAAACCAGATGTCACACTCCATAAAAAAATACTCGTATTTGAAAAATATCTTGTGGCCACCTGACTTTGCTTTCAATTAGCTGGTTTCTTGGGTTTTTATTTATTTCTTTGCTGGAATGAGTCTTCGTTATAGAAGAAATTTGATGTACTCAGGATACAGGATTTTAGAGATTAAATCCTAACAATACGCCAGAAATAACTCAGGCAATGACAGTTTAGACATGTACCCAGTATTATCTGGTAAAAGAGAAAACCATACTAACCATGCAGTCCACAAGACTACCAACAAAACGTTAATATATCATGTCCTCATAGACAAGTGCATGTACTGTTTTGCTCTAGTGGGCCATGACAATGTTTATACACATCAGTGCTAGTGCTATCACTTTTTCTTCCTCTTAATACAAGTCTGTAGAACGTGTATAACTTACTGTAGCCACCTGCATGGAAGTTGATACCAGAAACGCATAAGCCACAAGTGGAGAATAAAACAGCTTTAATTTGTTTAAAATACAGCCTTGCTCTCACTATAAGTTGTGCTGAATTCATAAATTCAAAAAGTGCACAGACCTACAAGTTTATGGCAAAGCTACAGTAACAATTTTTTTGAAATCTCTGAGAAAACATCAAAAGAAAAGGGGCTCTTATTATTCATCGAAGACTGCACCTTTGCACTGGACTAGAAAACGAGTTGCCTGATGTGGAAAGAGAAATTTGTTATTATTCATCACTCTCAGAAGATTGCATCTTTGCATGAGTGCTAGAAAGCACTTAGGCTATGCCTATACCACTCTGTCTCCAAGTTTTCACACACACCGTGATACCTGCTGCTGACGTATCCCCATGCAAACCTGATCCAAGCATACACATTTAGCTATGTATTATAGACAGAGAGAAAATGCCAAGCACACAGGCCAACACGAGCTGCAGTGTAAGTCCATAAATTTGTCCACATCCAAAGTAGGTGAAAAATGGTGGTGTTATTCCTATGGATTTGCCACAAAGCAAAGGTAGACATTTAAAATACATAGAAGTCACTGTGTCACACTAACCATGTAAAAATATATTTCAAGAGTAAATAAAATAGCAACTTAAAGCAATGCTAAAATATTTACGATATTGCCCAATTCTAAATCTATATCCCTATTTCCTTTAACATAATTATAGGTTATAGAGGATGAGAAGCCTTTTACAATTCTTTCAGAATATCAGTTCTTCATTCTAGCCTATCTGTATGCTCACAAGACACCTATTGACTACTAAGGCATATACAAATAACTTGCATCTCAAATATATGTTACAATGAACTAAAAAACAAATCCCAATACAAATACATCGCTGTTACATAGCTTCAGTCTGAATTTACTCTAAAAACCCATGGAGTTTGGCTTAAGGTACAGATCTGAGATATTACCCCGTATGTGTTATTTTGGTTTTGCTAGATGTAAAAGACACAAGTCGAAAGTCTAACAGGGATGATAAGGATATAAAAGCTCAGTATGTACAATATGTCCTCAAAACACCCATTCATATTTAAATCATTTATAAATAGCTGAGCAAAGAGCATAACACTCAGCATAACCCACTAGCAAAGTTACATGCTTTGCTCTGTGATCTGCTCCTCCAGCCTGCTAAAGCGCTTTAAGTTGTATTTAATACAGAGAAAAACGCAAGATGTCATAGGCAAGTATGAAATCTTGGGAGCTCTGACTGTTGTGAATGCTATACATCATTAAAAAGTTTGTATTTTAATCCAATTAAAACATTTACCTGAATTCATAACCATGATCAGGTTTAGAGAATAACAGTTAGGTAAAAAATACTTTGTCCACCTTTCAGTAAAGAGATGCCAAAACGGAAATTTCCTGTTCAGATAGTCTTTGGTGTGAAAGAAATCATGAGAATACAAAAGACATTGTTCCTAAGCTAGTTAAACACACGTGCATAAATCAGCAACTGTCTTTTGATTCTGGGCAGATTGGACATACAGAAAAATGCTAAAACAGTGGGCATGCTGCTGCACTCAAGGAAATGAGTTGTAAGGTAACAATTTACTTCAAAGACATGAAAGGATGGTTTCCTTAACAGAAATATTTACATCTTCATGTACAACTAGGATGTACAGCTACAAAAATAAAATATTCTCGATAGAGCACAGTGTTCTGAATTTTTCTGTTCCTGCTTTCGCTTTTCTTTGCACTTGTGACTTTCTCTATAAATAATGTCCTGTGTATTTGACTTTCAAGTGCTGATCTTCAGCTTTTGTGGTTAGTAACCACACACGGAAGCTGAACCATCGAAGTATTGGTAGTCCTAGCCCAGAGCACCCTACACCATAAAGACATTTCCCCCGAGATACTTTCATCATTCTTCATTTTTACACGTGCTCTCATTTTAGGTCAGATTGGACAGGGCTCTGAGCAACCTGATCTGGTTGAAAATGCCCCTGCTTATTGCAGGGGTGTTCAACTAGATGACCTTTAAAGGTCTCTCTCAACCCAAACTATTCTATAATTCTATATTACAAGCCATTTTAATTGGTTTTCCTGAGGCTAACCTAAAATTCCACAGCATACCAGTTTTGGAAATGACTTCCTCCTGAAAATATAAATATATCCATTAACTAAAACATATTAAAACTATTTTTATTATTTATTAAAAACTCATGGCAACCTACAGGGAATTGACTCATTAAATGATCTTACATTTACAGAATCCACATCTAGGTTAGAAAATGCACTGATTTTTTTAAAAGGCTTAAAATATATAGAAATTACATAATAATTCAAAATTCTATAGTTCTATAGAAAATAAATACACTCTAGAAATACAAGTGTGTAAATTAAAAAAGCTTCATCTACTAGTACTCAGCTTCATATAGTCCTTTTCCAACATACTTTAAACGTACTTTTTATATGGAAAAACAGAACAAAATGCCTAAGTGTATTTCTTACACTCACAAAGCAAAGCACGGCAGAAACCAGGAAAAAAACTACAATCTCTCATGCCCTGCATTTGGCCTGCATCCAGATTTTTTTCTGGAAAAGAAAGAAAATAATATATAATCTTTCAGGACACCTGGAACTGATTCTTCCCACTCAACAAGCTGGTTTTACTCCAAGTAACAAAAAGGGAAAAAAAGCTTTCATCTTAATAGCACTAATGAAATTCCCATTATAAAATTGGTCAGCATATTAATTATTATAGAAATATAATGGCAGAAAGATTTCTAAATGAAATGCTTCACGTGTTTTCTAAAAACAACATTCACACCTCAAGGCTATGCAACTCATTAAGCACGAACACCTGAATTTTAGTTTATAACTTATATCTTGCAATATATTGCATTTAAGAAACGAAAGGATCACCAATTAAAAGTGCTAGGGCTCATATTCTGCTTCTTCACACCCACTCAAACGTCAGCTTACAAAGCCAAGAATCAGACCTTACAAATCAAGAATTGTTTTTCACATGAGTAGGTTACCATCACCAGTTCTGTCTGTACTTAAATTCAGAGTGCTTTCAATGTTTACACACCTCTAAGAGGTCAGTCTTCTTTTAGGTCCTGTGTTACAGAGGGGATCGGTATTTGTGGTAGGTGTCTAGACCAAAAGTTTCGTAAGCCTCCTACAGTTTGCTGCCTGGACTGTTAAGGAAAACCTAATTAGAGGTGCAATCCCACAGCACTAGAAGGTTACCTGGAAATGGCAGAAACTGTGAGAAGAGGAAGGTTCCTTGTGTGGGCACAAAGGTTTCTCTCCACAACACGACTCTAAATGGCACCAACTGCCAAAATGCTGCTCAGTAAACCATCATGTGCTAAGTAAATTCTCTCTCATAGACTAATTTGGACCAAATAACATATTTATAGTGTAAATTTTTATTAGCTATTTTCCTAGACAAGGTGAGCATTCACAAATGCAGTGACTTCACTCCTGAACTAAGCCAGCGGGTGCTGAAAGCAGGAATACATCCAAGGGCGTTCCAATCACCCACCATGCAACTCGACATTGCGAGATTTGCTTTCTACCGCAACACCCAGGAAAAGCACTCCCCAGAATTCATTTTTTTAAATAAATAATTTTCCTGGATGTTTAGAAGTGAGCAGCACAGCACCCAGCCCTAACTCCCACCCACACCGTGCTGCCAGCTCTCCCGCCAGCCCCGCTGTGAGGCGGCTGGGGCTGTGAGGTGCGGGGTGAGGGGGACAGTGTGCAGAGGTGAGGCAGCTAGGCTGCGAGGTGCGGGAGTGGTGTGCGGAGGTGAGGCACGGAGCCGGGAGGCGCGGGGTGGCGCTGTGCGGAGGCAAGGAGCTGGGCTGTGCGGTGCGGGGACGGCGTGCGCAGGTGAGGCACGGAGGGGAGGGGGCGGTGCGGAGGGAGCGCTGTGCGGAGCTGTGAGATGAGGCGAGGCCGGGGCTGCGAGGCGACGCGGAGGGCAGACTGGGCTGCGCAGCGGGTCTGCCACGGCCACACGGCGAGTCCCCGCACGGCAGCTCCAGGGTCCCCTCCCCGCCCCGGCGCTCCCACCACGTGCAGCATCTCCCGGGCTGCAGAGCAGCCGCCCCAGCGGGGACTGCCCGTACCCTCTGCCGCCGCGAGCCCGCATCCTGCCCCGGCTCTGCGTCCTCCGGGCGTTCTGCTGCCCACCTACACGCTCCTTATGTAAGGCAGGAGCCGATGGGAGCGGGGGGCTGCCAGCACACGCACACACACAAGCAGGGGGGCAGGTTACACGGGGCTGCCAGCACGCACACACATGCATGGAGGGGGCAGCTTACACGCACACAGCATCTCCTCCGCAGCCGCCCCTGTGTAGGCGCCGATACCTTTTATCCAGACAAGCGATCCACTCGCCGGAGGACGAGGAATGGGAGCTGTGAGCGGCGACCATGTTGGACAGGGCTCGGGTCGCAGCGCTGCCAGCGGCTCCCCCCGCGCGCCGCTCGGCCCGGCCTCCCCCGCTCCCTCCCCGCGCGCGGCGCGATGGGCTCGCCCAGGCCCCGCGGAGCCGCCCTGCCCGCCGCGCGCGCCGGGGTGCGGAGCTGCCTTCCCGCCCGCAGCCGGCAGGAAGGAATTTCTCCTCTGCTGGGAGGGGGCGCGATCCTCCTCCGGCTGTCGTGAGCCCCTCAGTGCGCACACGTGTACCCGGCCTGCTGCTCCCCGCTCTCGATTCAGCAGAGATGTCCTTGCCTGGATTGGGTTGGCGGGGTGGGGACTCAAGCTTTTTAATTACAATATGCAGCCCAAGACTGTTTTAGCAGCTCTCCAGAGCCCTGTGTGTGGTGCTTGTACTCTCCTGTAGCAAACCCACAATATCTGAGTGGAAGGAAGGTGCAGTCCTGATCCCTGTTCTGGCTTCAGCAGAGATGTCCTTGGCTGGGTTGGGGGATACAAGCCTTTTAATTATAATTAGCAGCTCTGCAGGGCCCTGTGTGTCTTGCCCATTGCCCCTGTAGCAAACCCACAACAGCTGAGTGGAGGGAAGGTGCAGGCAATATCTCAGGAATGTTTCTGGAGCCTTTCTCCAGGTTCCTATCCATCCTGTCGTCTCCCAAGAAACTGTCCTAAAGGCTCCAGTTTATTGTAGGTGAAAAATAAGCTGAGCAGTACAGCCAGTGAATACGATTTAACAGCTGGAAGAAATCCAACACAGCACGAGAAGGTTGAGTGTGTTATAGAAAGGAAATCATCTACACCCTTCTGTTATTATAATGTGCCCTGCAAGATGCAGGTTTTTTAAGGATGCTAAATGCATACATGATTTTAAAAACTGATGAGCAGAGGAGGGATTGCAGGCAGCAGTTCTCCTTGTTTTGCAGTTTCCTGTGAAATATTTCTACAAAATACTTCAGGATCTAGACCATACCTTCCCAAGTAACCTGTGTATAACCGTAACCTTCAGCTTACAGTCAACACAGCCTGCCTTGAGTAGTGTGGGAGAAAGGTAGGAAGCTACACAAATTTTGGCAGGATGTTTGGGATTACATATATATGATCGCAAAGTAAAAAACTATGCCTTCCTTCAGGCTTATAACTCATCTCTACTTTACAGTGTGGATACAAATGACTAATTCAGATGCTGATAATCTGCTGGTATCTTTTGCAGTTCTCCATGTGCTGTCTTCTCTTCCCTCTGTTATAATCTCTTTCACCGTACCAAGTGTAATTTCCTTACATACATGTGCTACTTCCCGTTTCACATCTACCTTTTAACAGCCTCGGTGCTGCTGCAGCTTCTTCAGCGCTTTAACAGAAATCAATATTAATATCAGGATACTGAACAGGATATCTGTTATCTAAGGAAACAAATGTAGAAATCCGTTTTGCTAAAAGGATGCAACAAAGAAATTGTCATAGAGGACCCACAAAAAGCTAATTCTTTCATTTTGTCTTACCAGAGTACATGCCAGAGGAATAGAAGGGACTGCCAGTCAGTGAGCTCCAAGCAGCAGCTCTTCTTTGGCTATAGTCCCTGAGGTAAAAAAGGAGAAATTCTTGCATCTAAGCCATCAATCCGCTTGAGGAAAATCAATGCTATTAATTAATCAATACGTGAGTGTTTGTGAACAACAGAACAAGAGCTTCACTTGTAAGAAACTCTAAATTCTCAAATTAATGATTTATAACGTAGTATGTACATTACAGATGAATCAATAAAGCACACTAATTTTGTACTTCCATTATAAAACATTCGTCACATTTATTCTACATAGTTACAGTTTTCCTTCCAGAGCAATCACAGAAGGCAGCCTTCACTGCCCTTTCTCCCCTGAAGCCATTTTAAGCTCCAGTTGATGCTCTTTCCTCTTAACTGGCGTCAGGCCTGAGAAGGAGCCCAGAAATCACTCCTAGCTGAAGGCCTTTATCTTTTCTCACGGGCTGTTTCACTGTCACAAACTGCAATACACATACCAGTACCGGTAGTTTTGTACATAGCAACAGCGTAGCTCAGTCAGCAAAAGCACGGTGCCGCAACTGTTTAGTATTCATTCAAATCACCTTTGTCGAGTCCTTTTCCATCCTTTAAAGTTTAATGACCCAACCGCTAGAGGACAGGCTAGGCCTCCAAAAGGTAGCAAGTGGGGATATTTCCTTGGTAAGCAGATGGCTAGGGGAAAATAGCTTGAGCTTGAAAAGACATGACCTTTGAAATGCTCTCCTGGGGTGAAACTTGTGAAAACCGTTGTCAGTGCTTATGAACCTACTCTTGACCAAGCAACAGCCCTCTGAAGTTACCAATGCTTTTGATTCCAAGGAATTCAGTGTCTGTAGGCATGAAAGGGATGTTGCTCAAATGCCTGGCTGTGGGCAGACACTGTGCCAAGCCTGACAATATTCAAGAAGCACTTGGACAATGCCCTCAGACACACGGTGTGAATGTTGGGATTGTCTTATGCAGGGATAGGGGTTGGATTCAATGATACTTGTAGGTCCCTTCCAACTCAGATCGTTCAATGTTTCTATGCTCTGAGATGTACTTTTTTATGAAGTAACCATTTAACAGGAGTTTAACACTTTTAAGCTGCACAGGCCCAGAATAGGCTAGGAACCCTGGGTATATCCATACTTCATTCACGAGTGTCTCAGTTACAGAGCAATTAGAGCAAGACGGCCAAAATATACTTCTGACAGTTGGATTATGAGTAATGTAGCTTTCTGATTAAAACATGAGTGAAACTCTTCAGAGAACCTCGGGAAGTGAGGAATAAATACTTGACTGGTTCAGATATCAGCCTGTGTCAGCTAAAGGGTCTCTAAACTGCACAGAAGTGTCAGGAGCTCCTGACTACTGAAATCAGAAATTCTGGAGCCCAGCTCAAGTGCATGTTCTCCTGAGATAAAAGTTATCAAATAAGCAGTATATATCTCACATGACAAGTCAAACAGAATTCAGATTATCCTGTGACTCTTAAGAATTCAGACCATAACAAGCCTAGGAAACATATCATTTGAGAGTACTGGCCTTATGTAAATGGGGTCAAGTGCCCATTCGCCTGTGAGAAAGAACATATGCTGAAGCACATTTCATTAGTGTAAGAACTATATTTCCTCTTGGTGCCTCATAATGCTCGTTCTTCATTAGTTTTCCAAGCTACACACTTCTATGAAAAAGAGAAGACCCAAAAGATACATGAAACCCAGGACTGGTAATGGCCAAAAATGTGGTTATACTCAGTCTCACCTATGTACCCTCTCTACATGTACCTTCTGCTACACCTTTTGTGAAGTTTTACCTAAGGAAACTTAAAGGATAGTGCATCGTTAAAATGACAGGTTTTATGAAAATATGTCTCAGAAACAGATCCTTCTTTTTCAGCATCTGTGAAACTCTACATTGATGTTTCAGATTTAATTTCTCTATGTTGAACAGAAAGCTAATGGGACTTTTTACAATCTGATTTGTGAGACTTGATTATGCAGCCAAAAATTGGGGCGGCAGCTGCTTTCAAAGGAGATTGCTGGTACGAAATGGAGATTTTCCAGCCAAGGAATGTGAAAGATTAACTGACCTTTTAACTTTCCACAATTTACAAAGGAGTGACAGGGCCGTGCAAAAGCCCTTAAACCACAGAAAGCCAGAAATCAACCAGCCTTCACTTTGTCCTAGACTGAGAGTCAGAAAGTGTAGAATCCAAACTGTTTTTTTGCATAATGGGACATAAGGGAAGTCATGTATGATTTTGTGCCTTGACTACTTGTTTTTTCTTGCCAATATAAATACATGTTCCTCAACTTTTTTCTCAAATGTTGCCAAATAGCCTTTGCTAAAATCTTCTAGAAAAAAATTAATTCTCCTCAAACAGGAACTTGCTATGAAAAACCTGTACCAAAAGACGAAATGATAGTTGTTAGAAGATTGAAAAAAAAATACTAAATATGTATGTTAAGGTGTGTGTTACATAGTAGTAGGGTACAAAAGAGGGCTGATGTGGAAACCTCTTCACACCACTAATTATATCCAAAAACTTAAGACGTTTCAAGCAACTGCACAGTAGAAGCCCTATCTTCTACAGCAGTTGCTGTGTATAATACTCCATACTAGTGAAATTGCAGTTATGATATAGTGAGGAATTAGTGAACACAGAACCTATAATCTGCCCATTGGCATCACAGCAGCAAGCAAACTAAAGCAGTTTAATTTCAGAGCAAACTCACACAAAACCCCAGAAGCTCAGTCCTGAGTTCTGGCCATCTGTATTCAAGAGAGGACCTGGAGAAACAACTGGCTTCCAGCCACCGGTGTACTGCCCTGGTTTCTGTGTGTGTTGAATTATTGCTCAGCCTCAGGACTCCTCTAATTCATGCTGACTGTACTGAATCTAACTGATAGTACAAGGCATTGGCTATAATCCTTTGTCCCTAAAATCCAACTGGGACACAAGTCCAAGTCCAGCATCTTTGAAACGTTTAAGATCTCCTTTCTCTACAGGAATCTCACGTTTGTCACTTAAGTTGAATTTAAGCATGTTTTGTGTTGCTGTATGGAAGTTAATTAGTGAAAGTCCAGAATAAGCCCATATATTCTACCTCAAACAATAGTTTAAGCTGATGTATCACTCTGAAGTCCTGGAAGTAAAATTGAGACTGGCAGAATTGTGATGCATATTTAGAATCCAGCAGTGCCACATTCAGCATGGTTAGGGTTGTAAGAACCAAAATGCAGATGCACATATAGAGCACCTACTGGCTTCAAGGGAGTAATCAGGATATAGTGGAATAAAGACAGAGAAGCATGCATATGAGTTCTTTTGGGGTGGGGTTTGAATGCTGTGAGGGCTGCAAAAGATACGATGATGAACAAACTTATAACCAATGCTTATATTAATAAAACTCTGTAAAGCCTACAAGCAACATAATGATTCTCCTTTCCAATGCTCATCCTTAAGCCCAGCATAAATGACATGGCAAAGGCCTTTTAGGACAACTAAGGACTTCCTTCCCAAATTAACTTTCTGCATAATTCCCTGTTTTGTCTCTTTCTTGTTTCTGTCCGACTCACTGATTCAGGACAACTCCCCAGTTCTCTTCAGAGCACCTTCTTCAGAAATTCCATGGTACTACAAGCCTTTCCCCCCATCATTCAGATGGCCATTCCACCTCACTTCTCATGATAGTC
Source organism: Tapera naevia (assembly GCA_033556795.1). Classification (NCBI taxonomy): domain Eukaryota; kingdom Metazoa; phylum Chordata; class Aves; order Cuculiformes; family Neomorphidae; genus Tapera; species Tapera naevia. The sequence goes on from JAUMJJ010000069.1 coordinate 10,820,709, forward strand.
TATTTTGATATTCTGGGAAAGGTCTCAGTGTTGCCAACAACAAAACAGATATAAGTGAGATTCAAATAGGCTGGTAAGGAACAGATATATTGGAAAGAAAGCATACGGTGTCTTATATAGAAGGAGTAGCATGAGCACAGCTTCAAGGTGGAGAAAACACAGCTGAACCAGTGTTTATGTAAATTGATAAAATTCAAATTCTGAGCTTTTTAAAATTAGTTGGCAGTTTGCTGTTGTGTTCAGCAGGATCAGAACTTTTTCCTAAATTCCTGAATGCATAAGAGGTAACTGCACTTACAGCATATGTCCGATTTTATATATGTCTTACTAGTTATGCAGATTTTCTGAACAGGAAAGGAATCATTATTCACTACGTATAGGGCTGTATTCTGTGTCATTTTACCCATCCTTGTTTGACAGAACCCTTCCTAGTGATTGTAAAATAAAAGCTTTGTCCATATCATAAGGGCCAACAGAAGGAGGATTATATAGTTTATTCTCCTTGAAATTAAATACCCCGAAATTCATAGCATCAATTACAATGAGTCTACAATACCATTTCTCATTAACAAAATATGATGTAACAATCACCTTTTGTGTTGTTACTTGGCACAGGTTTAGCAGCATGTTGCACAGAAGTGTGATAAACATTTTTCTCTTTGATGACCAATGCCAAAGCCTTTTTGTGGAGTCACAGTTTGAACAGATGGTCATTTGATTTGCACACATGAAATCTGAGCCCATATCCTGAGGTTAATTCCAAAAAGACTCAGAGAAACCACACAATAAGAAATATGCTTCAGGTCATGAATGTTGACAGCATTATAAGTATGTGTGATTTTGATATTTTTGCTTTAACTACTTTCTATTGTATATAGGGGTTTTCTCCATATGAGTTTTGTCAAATTCTTCCAGTCTTACAAAACTGGATGAGCAGGGAAAGGCATGAATGGAGCTTTTCTGGTTAATCCACTTCTCTAGTTATGTCAAGACCTGGATAGCTGGGGTGGGAAGAGAAGGCAGAATCTCAGAATCATATTTCACAGGAAAAAGTAAGTCTAGTGACATACGTGAACAACAAGTTCTAACTTAATCACAAGAGTATTATAAAGGTTAATTAGCTGATGAAGATGAGATACTTTACATAAATGTTCTTTTAATTTATTAGTGTTTAGGTCTACAGATACATCAACATACTTGGTTTAAACAGAACTTTGTATGCACAACTCAGGACAACATAAGGAATTTCAAGGCAATAAATATCAGGAAAATACTTTGCAGTTGCTAAAGATATGAGGCAGGCTGGGACTCAGACCATATTGTGTCCCTTTTCAGTACAACACTCAGGAGGTAGTAGAACTACGTGTGACGCTAGACCCACACAGCCTGTCGTCATGCTTCCTCTGTGAGTACAGCACAGATACATCAGGGCTTCTTAACAGACTGAAATCAAACTGATCAGCTGGGGCTTGGATGTGGCCAAGAGGATCTCTGGTTTTATGCCCAGTCGTGGGAATAGGGTTCATGGAAGCCTGGTCTGGCTCTCCACTTACCCCGAGAGGCCTTACAGGTACGTTTTTTCAGCTCCCAGCTGCCTGAAAGAAGCTGTGCTACCTCCTTGCCTGAGATGACCCAATAAGTGTTCATTTATAACACATCAGCATGCACTTAGAAACTTCAGTGTACCTTATCCACACTGCACTGTCAGCTCAAATGGCTCTCTTTCTTTGGCATATACTTAACTTACCATGGCTAATGGAATTAATCACTCGACTGCAATTATTCACTCATTCTTTCACCCAAGGTACAAAAGCAAATTAAGTTCTTATTGTCTGTATGCGTAATTCCTTACTCCTTTATTCTTCCTTGCCAGCTTTGCTGTATTTCAACAATCATAAATTTTCATCAGTGGCTGAAAGGAAAGGTGGTTTTGCTTAGCTGCTAAGCCAGATGGACATATTTTTAACTGTTTAGGCTGAGTTTTATCTTCACAACTTAGTGTCAGTTCTCTCTCCTAGATGCAGATGGATATATTTCTGGCAGGAGGAGCACTAGTTCATGGTCTGCCTCTAAATTTGCTACATTTTCTATTGAAGCCAGTGGGCTATCATAATGTGTTATAATGAAATGACTAGTTTTCATCATATTACTGGGTGGAGTCTGAGGGAAAGCCTGGGAATTCCTAGGGGTACCCCATTAATCTTCCTTGTGGTCACTATGTCCTCATGGATGATAGTTCAGCAAGAAACTTTGTAGAAGGTGATCCTCCTTAGGTCCCTTATTTTCAGAATATTGATCCTTCTGTACTAAATTCAAGTAGATTTAATTTTTAACCTTATGTGGTCACAATAGGAATATTACTTTTCTGAAAGTCTATTCCCTTTTTCTCCTAGTGATCAATTCCAGAAATCAAATGTATTCATTTATTATTCTTTTCTAAATCATGTTTTTGTATTGATGCATAAGGTACGTAGAACCCAAAGCTCTGATGCAATGTTGAGATTCTTCTGCTTATCTCCATTTTTGTATTATTCATGAGATATGTGGCATAAAAGCAGTTGACTGCAGTCCCCTTGAGCTCCTTCATGATAATCCATGAAACAAGTAATAGATACATTTATTTATGTGAGTGCCACGCCTCTCCTTAGAATTAAGAGGTTTTCAGGGAAAAAGGAGCATGGTACTTTTAAATTCCCAGTAAATAAAATTTCTGTCCTGTGGTTCACAGATGGTTTCAATAGCCTTGCGTCTCTAGCACCCAATACCTGTTTCTCAAATAGAAGCCTGCAACCCTAGCTGTCCCACTATTTCCTTGTTTGTAAAATTGAGGTTTGTAACATATTATCCATATCATAAAATAAACACTTCTAAAAAGCCTCGTTAATTAGTCCTGTATAGCTGGGACCTGGGACCAGCTAATATAGTTAGACCTTACATGAAATAATGACTTGTGATCTGCAGTGAATAAAGAAACAGATCTGTTAATTATTTTCTTTAAATTCTAGTTTTCTGCACATTCTTTCAGTCAAGAAGATAGACAACTATAAGTCCGATTATGTAAAGTGAACTCAGATAAAAAGCACAAATTATTGCAGTGCAGGTAATAATTTCATAAATAAATACGTTCAATGAAAGTCAAGAACATTGAGTAAGTCTGAGACTGTCCTGTTGACATAGATGTTCTTCACTACTTTAAGGACAGGTTAGTAATTAGCATCATAGGAGTACTCTAATGAAACCATTCAGAGCTTTATATTGACTGCAGTACGGTCTGTTATAGGTCATATATGACATGCATGCACATGACAACACATTTATATAATAATTCATTGTGCAACTTAAAATACATTCATTGCAGCTATTGTATTCATCACAATATGGTAAAGAAGTTAATTATTTCTGCAAGGTTTGATTGACAGGATTATGGATTTAGTTTTTCTAATTGCCTGCTGGGGGCACCAACACACACCCATAAAAACAATGAAAATAGACAAATGAAACAAGACAAACTCAATTATTCATTTACGTGATAAAAATGACTTGGTACACCTCAGATTATATACAGTGTTCGTAGTCTTCTTTTCACAGCTTTGAAAATCACCTTACAATAAATTTCCCTGCAGGCTTATACACACAAATAATTCAGACCAAATGGCTAAAGAGCTAGCAGAATACAGCATAGGCAATCCTAATAATGTATTCTGGCTGAACCTATGGGTAAGTAGGGAAAGAAACTGCCATGGCTGTGGGCTGCCTCCTGGCTGGTACAGACTGGTAGTATTTGTTGGTTAAAAACCAGACTTTTGAGTTGTGTAATGGGAAACACAGCAATCATGAAGTGCTATCCCATGTGTGTAAAAACGCCAGGAGACTTGGATGGATTAAAAGTAGATTAATAGCACAACAGTCAAATAAAAACAATGAATACCTATTTTGAAGCATGCTTTTTCCACATGCAAGTCCTATTGGTTCTAGAGAAAAGTTACACAGATCTGAAAGCTTAAGCGGAGACTGTGTAATACGCAGCAGATCTTTACAGAGGTGCTCTGTTGTCTTCAGGATTCTTTCATTTTCCTGATGAAAGAAAGGTTCCTCATTTCACATTCTCCCTTATCTCCTGAAATAAGCAACGTCTGTGCCTAACCGCAGCTTTTAAATTATCTGGATGTGCCCATTTTACTAATGCTTCTTTCCTGGTGGAAAGATGAGAAGAGTAGATAAACAAAAGCAAAGAAATGAAACAAGTGAGAGGCTAGCACAAAAAGACAGTAAAAGGTAAGGATCAGACTGGAAGAAAAGAGATTGCTGGGTCGGAAGTTCATTGATTCCAAGTGTGTACAGGATCTGAATTTCTCAAGGATCATAAAGAAGAATCTCATTTAGAGAATTCTATGCAGATAAAGAAAAAAATGAAGTTGCCACTGGTGAAGTAACAGGAGACAAAGACCTCTTAGAGACTAAGCAGAAGAAGTTGGGCTTCTAGGAGCAGCCAAGAAAACGCAGTGAGGAAGCACCTCCTGGTTGACCTACTGGCTCATCAACTGTCTGGTATTTGGAAGCATTCCTGAAAAGGGGAAGAGAAGTGACAAAATATTGCACAATTGCTGGATGCTTGTATTCTCCTTCCATAGCCCAAACTTGCTCCTGACAAAGCAGGGATTCATTCCATATTAACATTTTTTGACATTTTGATTTTTATGTTCTTGTTCTATTTCTATTCAGTCTAACTTGTTCCATTATTCAATTGCTTTTACAGTAATTTTTTTCTTTTTTTAATATTCAAGTGAAATTTCCTGCACTTCAGTTTGTGCCTGTTGTCTCTTGTTCTGTCTCTGGACATCCCTGAGAAGAGTCTGGCTTCATCTTTCTTAGCCCCCTCGCCCTCCATCAAGTACTTGTAAATATTGATAAGATCACCCTGAGTCTTCTGTTCCCCGGGCTAACCAGTTCCAGATCTCTCAGCCTCTCCCGATACGTCAAATGCTCCAGTCCCTTAGTCATCCTCATTACCCTTTCCTGGGCTCTTCCCTGTAAGTCCATATTTTGTACTGGGGAGAGCTCCCCAGATGTGGCCTCATCAGTGCTGGGTAGAGGAGAATAATGAAGTATCTCAACCTGCTGGCCACACTGTCCCTCATGAAGCCAAGAATGATGTTGCTTTCTGTGCTACAAGGGTGCTTTGCTGGCTCATGTTCAAATAAAATGAGATAAAACAGTTATGGGAAATACATCTTTCATTATTCCAAGCCTGGATCTTGAAACACGTTGTAGTTCACAAGTCAAGGCCTGCACAGTGAGCTCCGTGTGGAAAGGCACGATTCCATGAGTTTGTTTTAGGTGATTGTTCCTGGAAATCTTAAACTTCATTGCTGGAGTATTCCAGCCACAGGAGGTGGAAAAGGAAGCAGGACTGGAGGGCATGTTCTGGTGCCTCACCTACCAGTACTACCAGGGCTACGGTTGGTCATGCTGGTGACAAAATTAAGGTTGCTTTACATCTCTCACACTTGGACCTTCTTTTAAGACATTTTTGGTTTTATCATATTTTAAGATCTTAAACTGACTTTTCCATATTTGGGGTCTATCTTCTGTAAGAAAGCCTCAGCCAGTGCCACTCAGTGATGCAAACAGTTTAGGACATATATATTGTCGTGCTATTGTGAATATTCTTTTATTTAAACACTTTATTGTGTTCCTGGCCTCAAACAGGGACCTGAGATCTGAAAGGATGTCCTTTCTGAAAATCTGTACAGGTTGGGTTTTTTTATAGTACAAGAACATACATGCAGGATGCTTCTCTTAGAGGCTGGAGCTCAAGTCTGTAAGTCCATCCTCCTGAGACATCTGAAATGAGGGAATAATTGTGATACATCTGTATTTCCCAGCACTATTGTGAAAGTTAATAGTATTTGACAAGCACATTGATTCTGCAGTTCTGATAACAGAGAAACGCTCATAAAAATAGCATTAACCATTTGATCACAATGGGGTCTGAACAGACCGTTAAATTAAACACAAGACATGACCATCACAGAAAACAAAGTTAATTGGGAAAGCACAGTACGTTTGTTCACAGCATAGAAAAAGCATCCTCATGGGAAGAAAAAGGGAGGGAATCATCATGAATAACTTCAATAAATACATGCAAGTTGGCCATGGATGGTTTTAATCCAGTCATTTCCTAGATTTTGAGTGTTTTATTTTGCAATTTTAATGCTGTTCAGATACACATCATTTGTGATCACCAATAGTGGACAGCTTCCCTTACTGCATGAAAATATCTCCTCTAGTCAAGAGCTATAAAAATGAATCTACTGAGTACCTCAGAGGGCTAGGATGAAAGAGGATCCCTTCAGACAGGTCACTCCAGGATTCCCGGTGATCCTTTTACTTCACAGCAGAATGGATATGGACTGGATCTCAGTACAGCCCAGCAACCTTGCCCTCAGCTGACCATCTTGGCATGCTTCCAGCCTTCACTGGATCTTCAGAATATCCAACAGCCCACATGTTACCGTAGTCCCCAGGGATGGTTATGTGGCACAGTGCCAGCATGAGGGATAAAATTGGTCAATTCATGAGCCATGTACTGATCAAAAAATGTTGTCAACCCTAAAAATTTTTTAGAAGCACGTGCACCCATCCTTCTCCCTTACTTCTTTAGCAGGGCTCTCAAAAGAGAAGTTCATAGAAGTTTGCTCTCCTTAGTAATTTAGGCCCGCAAAATAACAGTAGGTTGTTAGCCCACATTTCCCAAATAGTTTCTAAACAATGTAGTTAAAATGTTTGGGGAATTTTGTTATGTTTGTACCTTTTACACATCTTAATAAATTTTCTAGGGTGAAATCAGCGTGGCTAGAGATAATAAATACTACAAACTTCTTTCTGTTGCAGCATGATCTCTGGAAAACTTAAACAAGGAAAATGCTGATTCACTGCTATTGTTGATCTTTTTCAGGCTCATTTACATAGAAGATTTTAGGTCTTCAGCTAACATTTTTGAGTGTTGCAGGATGTACACTGTACAAGCACACATGGCCTTTGACTAACCCATCTCATTTCACTTTGGTGGAGGGACTGATTTATTCTAGGCTTTCTCCTCTCTGGAACAGATTAAGTTATAGTGTCCTTCTATTGAGAACATAATACACAAATCCACCAAAAATGCTTCAGTTAATATTCACTAGCAGATAAACCAGGGAAATAGGCAAATCATACAAATTTCATTTTTAAGGCCTTTTTCATTTTGCCCTCAATAAGCCAAGAAATATTATTTCATCTAATTATAATCTTGTAAAACATTCAAATATTTGAAGCTAACATAGGGCTGCTTTCTCTCTGGGAAGATGACCATGAGGATAATATGTCACTGTCCAATTACAGCAATATATATATTGAAGTAAAAATATTTAAACAGATGTTATAAAAGACTTTGATTGTACAGCAGAAGCATATCTGCTGTACTTTAAATACTTCTTATCCGTGCCAAAGGAATACTATGAAGAGAAAATGCATTTTGATGTGCTCTTCCTTTGAGTTTACTCTATGTGAATACAGAAAGAGTCTTTTCAGTAGGAAAAAAGGCACTGATTGTGATCACTTGCCATTTTGCATTGGCCCTATGGCTGCCATGTGTAAGTAGTATGGAAATCAAGTTCTGGCATTTGATTTATAACCTGATCTTTTAAAACCTTTGAATATTGCCAAAATAGTATTGGGTAGGAAGGAAAGGGGGGACATAACGGTGCAGGATCAAACTAATAAGCATTAGCTTATTGGTATTGTTCTTTACAAAGACAATGTTTGATGTCACATTATCACCACGATGTCACGTTATCACCAACAGTGATGACGTGTACCTACACAGATGTTATGATACAGCCTTGTTCCAGAAATGTACTTGGTTTTCGGTATTAATGCTTCAAACACGTATGCATTCCAGACTTAGGCAGCAGTGGAGTGGTGGCTTTAGAGTAGTAACCTTAATTACTTATAAGGTAAGGCTCTTATATTTGCTCACTGGTGAGTCTAGAAGACTTAATACAGTTATATTTAGCAGAGATATTTAGTGAGAAGCATCTATCTCTATTAACTATGTACCTTTCTAAAGCAAAATCCTCAGTATTAAAAAGCACCCTAGCAGGCAGTCAGCCTTCATTTCCAAAGCTACTTATGCTCACAAGCCTGTTATGTGTTCTTAGCTGACACAGGTACCAAATCCTTTATTTTGACCCTATGTTTATGCATAAGGTACTATCTAAATCTCACAGCTGGATGGAGCACAGGAAGAAGAAAACCTTGAAAGCTTTTCTTTTATACAGATTCTTCTGGGAAGCAAGTGTGCGGCACCAGTCTGGCAGAAGATCCAACCAAACTAGCAGCACTGCTTCTATATGCTGCCAAGAGCCCAGGAAAAAAGCTCACAGGGACACAGGAGTTGTGCCATTAACCCAAGTGAGATGGCGTGGAAGTGGCGTATGAATGTTATGCACATGGAAGTGATGCAGAACTGGCCCTGTAGATCCTGTGTACCCCAAGCACAGGACACAGAGACAAGGTTGCTCATCACTGATTTGCATGATATTTTGGAGAAAGCGGAATGGGATCTGTAATCCATCACCCTAAGGGTGTTATGTACAAGAAATACAAACACATTCACTTTGTAGGTACAAAAATTACCAGTATTTTGGTACTATTAACAAGCCCTCTGAGAGGATTAATGTGCTTTATATAAACCAATTCATTGCATTATGTTGTTGTGCTTGCAACTGCTACAACATGAAATCAGATTAACTAATATTATGCTCTAATGTACTCTACATTTTCAATTATTTCAAAAGCACAGTTTATGAAAATGATGCTCATTTTCTTGGGGAAGATTTTATGCCATAGTAGACACCTCAATTATAAGACACTGTACAAAAGGGATTTGAAAGTAGTATTCTTGTTCTTCGCTTGGCGACAATTGTAGTTCAAGAAGCTTATGAGATTTGTATCTCTTCTGATAATACTTTCCTTCTGTTTTCTTTAAGTTTTTATTGTGCCTTGGTTTAGAAATTTCAACTATTGCCTTTTGGGTTTGGCATTTTTATTGTTCTAATTTTAGTTTTAACTGAAACCACTTTTCTCCTCATGGTGCATAAAGTAGGATTTGTATGCAATCTTAACAATGGCTTTTTTACATTTCTCATATATTAAATAAAAAAGGAACTGAACGTGAATTAGTTCAGAAGTATAGCCAAGTGACCTTATCAGCCAAGTGGCCCTAGTGGTGCTTTGTAGAATGATAATTATTATTGTTCTCAATGCTTTTGCTATTTAATATTCCACTGCAAGAAACTGTTCTCCCTGTTCCAACCACTGCAAAGTGAAGATCTGCTCCCTTCTCTGACATTACCATAAAAATAGTTTGCAAAGTGAATTGCATTCACCAGTGTGCATGGTCCATGTTTTTATTCTTCAGTCTATGAATATAATTTAATTTAGCTTTTCAGACAGTAAACAGAGGAATAAATACTTGCAAGTGAACTGCACAACTGTGTATCAAGCTAGAAATTAAAAGGCCGTCTGACTGAGAAATATGTTGAAAAGCTTATGTTGAGAATTCAAGAAATCCTCTTTGAAACAAAGTATCTGAAAATAACTTTCTTCATTGATGAAACTGGGCTTGTTCAGGTTCTGATAAAAATAGGAAATCAGACTGGAGAAGTTAGATAAAACTAAATCAGACTTTGAAGACAAGATACAACTATTGGCTCACAAGCTGCTGGACAATAGCTTGCTGGAGATAAGTGAGACTGAACAAGCCCAGTCTTTTTGTAATTTCTTTGCAGTTTTTTATTGTTGTGTCACTATAAAGGTGACAGTTTAAAAAGTAACAACAAGAAGTCTTTGATGCTATTATGCAGTTTATTAGAGCCACACCTGAAAAGTCCTACAGACAGTAAACCTACTTTTTATCAGTGATTTTAAGCATATTTCTAGAAATACAGGTTATTTAATTTCATAAATAAATCTTTTCTCACGGAAAAAAGTGACCTCTAGTAATAGCCAAAAGCACCCAGTCTGTAAAGACGGTACACAATGATTTGGGTTTCCCTGGTTGATAGTTTCAAAGATGCCAACAAGAAGCACAAAACTGACAACTATCTGCCTGACAAATGACAAAACAATTGAACTTAAGATACACAATCAGTGAATTGTTATTAGTATTTTCTATACAGCATACCTATCCTTTAATATTTTTCTTTTTAAAACTTAAGAATTCAGGATAGTGAAAGAAGCATTACGCTGATATTTGAGGGAAAACCATCAGATTTCAGGCATCCTCTAGTGTGGGGGTATAAACACGTGGCTTCAGGAGTACTGGCACTGACTTGGGATGACTCAGTTTGTGTGAGACGTAATGATTCCCCACACCAATGTCAGCTGAAGGGTTATACCAAATTTTGCTGTAAAAGACTCTATCGACCACTGTAATCTATCATACATGTCCATTCTTCTTTTCTATTTTTACAAGATTCAGTCGCTGTTGTTTCTGAGCTTTCGCTGCTGGATAAGGTCGTGTGGGGGAAAAAATAAAAAGAAAAACATTGAATTAATTATAACATAAAATTCTTTTAAAACTATGTGAAAGATTATTCATACTCCAAGAAAGTTAGAGAATGTTGTTATAATTGTTTGTCTCAGCCACAAGCTCACCAACTGTATACATTTAAGTAGTTCTCACTGTTTCCATTTGCAGTTAAAAATGGGATCATATGATCCTTTCAAGATAAGCTACCACTCATTTTAAACACTGTGATTAGTCCTTCTTTATTTTTCAAAACAGGATCTCACAGAATTTCACTGTGTTGAATGCAACTTCTTGAGTTGTGAAATGCTTGCTGAGAACTTTTAAAATTCCAAAGATATTTTAGTCCTGACAACGTGATGTGTGATATGTCATCCAGCTACTCATAATAGTACATTTTGGATCCATTTGTTCCATTTACATTTTGTGTTCCTGCAGCTACTCTGAACTCTAAAATTACTTTAGCTGACAATACAACCAAGTCTTTTGTGTACTGCTTACTTTTAAGATTCCTATCTGCATTTAAATCCAAAACATCACTTAGGCTTCAAATACAAGAGTTGTCTCAACCTCTTAAGTTTTTAATCCTTCACAGAGAAGTTAAGATATTCACAGTATCACAGTATCACAGTATCACAAGGTTGGAAAGGACCTCTGAGATCATCAAGTCCAACCTATAACCCTACACTAACACCAACCATCTAAACCATGGCCCTCAGTGCCTCATCCAGTCTCCCCTTAAAACACCTCCAGGGTCGGCGACTCCACCACCTCCCTGGGCAGCCCATTCCAATGGCCAATCACCCTTTCAGTGAAGAACTTTTTCCTCACATCAAGCCTAAACTTTCCCTGACGAAGCTTAAGTCCATGCCCTCTAGTTCTGCCACTGGTCACTTGAGAGAATTCTTTTGATTACTTTCATGAAAATTTTGCAGCTTAAAATGAACAAGACTGAAACTATCACCATTCCTTGCCCTACCCTCAAACATGTCTACAGTAAAACATAGAGGGGTTCTTACCATTAGAAGCGTCAGAGCAGATGGTTTGGCTATTCTGAGTCAGCGTCACAAGGTTTCATATTTCCCTGTGTTCAAGCCTTGTAACACTTGGTAAGCATTAGTCATGTACCAGGCTTCTGCATGTTGCCCTTATCAGTGTGGCTGGAAGGAAAAGTAGCTTTTTTGGTAAACTGGAGAGGCTGAGCAGAGACTGCAATTTGGCATGAAGTCAGCATCACTCTCCTGAGGCCATTAGTACTGCCTGGCTTCTGCCAACCAGACTAGCAAACTGCTCATGTTTGCTCTTGAACTTTGTTCTGCAAAAGGCAGGGCAGAGTATTAACAGATGAAGAAATGGACCAACCAGGGAAAACTTTTTGTAATTAGCTGAGTATGACTGTGCTGTTCAGTGTTGATTCTACAACTTGGCAATGCTATCCATTGCTCACATTTGTAGAGGTATATTAGGCATGCATTTAACAGTATTTGAGTTTAAAAGATTACATGTGAGCACACGTTTGTCGCTGTCAGGAGCAGAAGCTAAAATATTTTCAGTCAACTCCATTGCCAACTAAACAGAAACTGTAACTAAGCAACACAAACACCACTCTAGTTATTCACGACTCGGAAACACGATTTAACCAACGTCTACCTCCCCCTCATCTTCCAAGTAAAATATCTAGATTTGCTTAGTTGCCTTATTGCACTAATCTGCGATATGTTATATATCAAAATCTAAAAAGATAATATGAAACTGAATCATCCTCACCACAAAAATTAGTAGAGCAGTTTGATATTGCTGAGTCCAGGCATGATATTTTCAAAAAGCTAAAGTAGTTTCATATAATTATATGGAGAACAGGACAAGGAATAAATTGAAGAAGTGCTTTTCAATTTATTTTTTTTTAATAAAAATGAAAGTGGTTCTTTACTTAGAGATTTAGAAGGACACCTTCACAGGCAATGCCAGTGCTGCTATTGTAGTAATACAGGTTTACATCTGTGCCTAACTCAGTAATCCATCACTTGAACCAGGTCAAAAATACTTCTTCTCAACAATACAGTGATATTGACAATATGAACATCTACTGTGAAATGTTTCTCCTGATCTTTCTCCATTCCTACCAATCCTGTTTCTTCTTACCTTTCTCTGAGTCTCAGTGGCTGAAGAAAGGTAACAGAACTACTGTTCTACTCATTTATGAGCTAGGAATTCTTACAGAGCATTTACCATTATACAGGAAGCAACTTTTCTCAAAGTCAGCATAGTGAATGTACTAGTTTATACAACTGAGATGTGTAGGCATTTACTGAGAAGACATTTTTCTATACCTCTCAATTCTAGAGAGTTCTGGATGGTCAATAATACATGTACCATGAGAATGCCGTGACAATTATCCCTGGAGTCATTCCACATAAAATTACATGTTTCTACAATCTGCATCAAGTCCAAGTTAGAAAAATTCATAATATCAATATTATGGAAATCTTGCAGCTTTGTATCTGTGAGGTGTTTTCTGTAATAACGCCTTAAATCTGAAAAGATAAAAAGGTCATTAAAACCGCAAAAGAAGTCTGTTGTTGTTTTCATTGATGTCACATCAGGTTTGTGTGGAGAATGCTTATATGCATATATGAAAATATGCAATATACACCTACTGATTAATTGTGGAGGGGCTCTGGAAGACATTTTTCATCTTTTTCAAATAGAAACAGTTAAGATTTTCAATTGAAAAAGAAATACCCCTGCATATATGGCTATATTTCACCTCCTTATTAAAATATGCTAAGCGCTTTGAAAGCAAAGACAGTGTCTCTGCTTTCATCACTTTAATATGTATGAAGAATACTGTATCTCTTTTCCCAAATTGTTGGGGTACAGAATAAGCATTCAGAAAATGTTCAAGTAAATCCTTGATTTACTGTTTCATTACTTGTTAGACAAGTTATGGAGTTTGAATTTTTATGCCAGTTTTTATCACAGTTTCATGTTTCAAAAAATAACTAGATTTTTGAGACATGAGTTAAAAATATTTTTTTTCATCTAGAGAACTTGGTTTATGTTTTCATATTTTGACACAAACATTAGAAAGATACCATTTTGAGTTTCACTGAAAATGAATACCTTTTTATTTAAAAAACCAAACCAAACCAAAACTTTTTAACCAGTCTTAGTAACTATTTTAAGTAGTTCCTTAAGAGAGTGGACAACAGATTGAGACACCTGAGTCATCTTGGTCCTGGGAACAATCTCACAACATTAGTGCTGACCTACATGTATTTTGATTAGCTCACCAGGAGCCCCAGGGGTATCCAGTTGCTCTGCTCACTTTTGGATAATATATGTTCCTCAGGCATAGTATTTAACCTTACACAGGCCCTTTCTTTGATATTTATTAATCATGTTTGTATGGGCCACACACATCATAGCACTGTCAGATTTCCCAGTTACAGGGTTTTTTTATATTCAGGAGAGGACAACTCCTTTCTATGCTCTTTTTAGCCCTCATTGTACCTCTATAAGACAGGTACCTAAAATGACTGTTTCTAAAGACCTACAAGCTAACATCCCCTTAAATGTTATTGTAGGCAAAAAGAGCTTCAACAAAAGCAAACTAAATAGACTGCTTCTTGGTTGAGCTTGGAAAGACGCCTGCCAAAAAAAACCAAGGAGCTTTCAGAATTATAAATGGTACAAAAGGGAAATAAAAGAATTATAATCCTGATGTTCTCCTCAGGCTGATATCCTCTCCAGTGGTTGCAGTCCAGCAGCTTTTCAGAGACTTTTGGTTTTTTTTCCTCAACCAAGAGCCACATTTAGGTTAAAAATTATCCCATCAGCCAGAATGTTCTTTGTGTCTATGCAACTTGTATCTGTGTCATTCAACAAGCTTGAGAAAACTTGGTACCACTCCTACTGAGCTTGAAAGCAGAAGAAATGTAATATCTGGCAGATTTCCTGATTCAGACCAGAACCTAAATACTTGATATCCTTAGTCCATTTTGAATGAGAGCAAGGGAGATGTAGCAAAATATTTTTCATCTTTTCTTGTCTATCAGACCAATCAATCAAAAGTTTCAGAAGTTCCTATTTCTTTTCAAAATCTAACTTTTAAAGCTAAATATCTTCTAGTGTAAGCCCTGAACAGATTTTTTTTTTTTTTTTCATTCTGGAGCTCTTACTATGTAGTATCTAAAAACACATTTACAGCTTGTATGTACCTGGCAGGTATAGACAGCACCATTTCACTTTTCATCTAAGTCCTCATCATCTGGATTTGACACCTGTGTAGACCACTTAATGCTACTTTTTAGCCCATATGCTAAGGGTTTTCTGTGCATGGAAGTTAGAGCTCTGGGGGGAAATACTGCTCAGGTCTCACCCTGGAGTCGATTGAGGAAGCAGTTGCAACGCACACCTTGAGATCACATCCAGTATCCCAGTAATGACAGCTGTTTAACACCGTACAAATCTGAAGGAATCTAAATCAGAATTGCCAGCAGCAGGTTTTTATAGGACATATGATATGTTCTTGAAGGATCTTTTAAAATAAATAGCAAATAAGTTATTAATTTATTCTCAGAGGAAATGACAAAATAAAAATGCATTAATAGAACTGCATGTGTATTTAAACATATACTTCCTTGAAAGTATGATAGATGAGAGTCCTCCCTAAGTTACAGCACAGAGCAAAGCCCACTGCATTTATAACAGCATCCAAAATCTGTAGAGAACTTGCTTGATCACAGTCTAGCCATAAAGAATATATTCCTCTTGTGGAGTTCGCTTCATTCAAAGTATTTCCTGTGCCCTTGGCTCCATAGTCTGATCCTTATTATCCTATATTTCAAATACTTTTGTTATGAACTTCCAGTTTGAAACTGTCATTTTGCTCATTTTCTCTTTTTCAGGCTGTCAGGGCATCTATATTCATGTGAGCACATGTGAACCATTACAACCTCTAGGAGTCTGTGACCTTGCAACAGTAGGTAAGTGTCCTGAAACTGCTTCTGCCCATCCATTAATTTTCCAGCACAACCTTAAAATCCTGTCCATTAGAATGTTTTGCTTGTCAGAACAATAATCATCCCTGAGCGACTTCCAGTTGATCATGTGAATGATGCTGCTAAATAGTTTTCGGGATTTTCTCATGCATTACTGTTCTTTGAAATACCCTCAGAGAAGGAGGACAGTGGTTGTGTGTGTCATGAGACTTCAGAAACCTTTTGTTTTTCACCTCAGTCCATTGACCGAAAAGAGGTGAGTCACTTCATTACAAGTATTCTGGCTCCCTTTGCTTTGTTTAGGTTAGGACCTACCTCTTCCTGAACAGAAGAAAAGATTAATCACACGAACAGGCTGATAATACAATGAGAAATTAAAACACTGTTCTCAGTTTGCCATGTTCTACTACCTGTGTTCTAAGACGTTCCTGGAAAGACTCTCCCTTGCTCAGAAAAGTTAGACAGGGAGAGGAGGGTTCTGAACAGCACAGGGCTTCCTGAGTTGCACTGAAAGCACTTAAAATGTTCATTTGAACTTTCTAAACTCAGTTTGGGAAAGCAAGAAGAAAATTTAGTAACTGACCTCAAATAAAGATGATAAGAGACAGTACTGATAGAAAGACTCTAAGTGTTGTGTCCTTTCCTTCTGCATTCAGCCATTTAGAGTAAGAGAATAAAATTATTTGAAGTGTGTTTTTGCATTCTCATCCAGAAGAAAATTAGAACTGCAACAGCTTCTCTTAATGTCTTTTGGGCACAGTCCAAGTTGAAAAGCAAAAGGTTCCAGAAGCTTACTGCCAATACCAGGCTTCCATAAGAATAAATCAAAATTATGATAGCTACACTATAATAATCACCTTTTCATGCTTACGTTAATTAAACAAATGTATCAACTGGACACTCGAGAAAAGGCAATCCATCTGATGCACAGTTGATCACCGCCCTAAGTAGTATAGTACACAATGGAATATAATTTATTTAGTGTTTGAGATTAACCTGAAAACCTAAAAAGTGCATTTTGGTTTTGTTCTGTTACTCTGACGGAATAATGAGGCAGCTAGAAGGCTGCAGTTAACAGAACGACAGTAACTCTTACTACATAAATGTTTTGTGTATAAAATTGCTGCTTCTTATACCACTTCTAAAATCTGTTTTGAGGCTTTTAATCAATGCCGTTCAGGTTCTGAAGCAGCTCCTACACTCTCTCAGGATTGCCTTGCCACTACTGTCTTAAAGTGCTCTCCTGCTACAGAGGATCTGGTCAGCAATAGCAGCAGCTGCGGGAACAGTGCCTTCAGCCTGCCAGACTGAAACTCATGTTTCAGGAATGTCTCCTAGAGGAGCAGAGCAGTTCAGTCAGATTTGTAGTTAAAAGCCTTTCACTGTAACACAATTACCCTGCAGTAGAGAGGAATGGTTGGTATTTGTTTGCTACAAATGCCCTTTGCAAAAAACACTATTATGAAATCCTTCCTCAGGTGAAAATTCCACTGGCAGTGGGATTTACCTCTGCTAGAATTGCAGGATGTTGGATTGGAAATATAAGGAAAAAAAACAAGTGATCAACATTTAATACAGGTTTTGACATCCATTTGCTAAAAAAAATATTAGGTTTATTTTCATCTAGAAAGTAGTAACTATAACTGCTCAGCAGGACATCAACAGTGCCAGGAGGTTGTGGTTTAGGGGCTGTTTAGGAAAGCATGTATTTTATTTTTTCAGATTCTGATTAATTCTCATCATACAAAATACAGAAGGTCCTAGCAAAGAATACATCATCTGCCTTATGAAGGAGAGGTAGTCTCACTGAGCGAGTTGCAGATTTAAGTGGCCTCTCGCCACTCAATTTGCAATTTCCATCACATGTTCTGTAATTATGGCTTAGACTGAGTCGTGGCCTGAAACAAGAGAGGAAACCTCCGCTGTCTGGCAAACTGTCTCATCTTGCAATAGGAGTACTGTGTATTCTCTGCCTCATGATTCGCACAATCAAGTCCTAGCCTTCCAGCCCACCAGGGAGCAAAAGCAAGGGTATCTGATCTTTGCCTTCTTTAGACCATCTTTCTAACTCCTGGTAAGTGAAATGAAGGCTGACATGCAGTGAATACGGCAGAGAATTGAAGCATATGTGTGCCAGTAAGAGTTATGTGATACAGGGTAAGAAGAAAAGAGTGAAGAGTGACTTGGATGTTTATACGTATAATTATTTTTGACAGAGCCAGAGATTGTGACAGTAATTAAAGCTTTGGGGGGGACTTGGGAGGAGATAGGCCCAGACCACAGACATGAGTTAAGGCATTCATTTCCCACTCAGCTGAGAACTGAACAGGGGTAAGACAGAAGAAAAAGGAAAAGAGAAGAAGTGAGTGGTAAAGCAAGCAAAAAAACTGGAGCAAAGAAACTGTAAGGGGTAGTGCAGGAAAAGGGGGAAAGCTGTCTGAAGATTGGTTTTCAAGACTTTCGGGTGTTCACTGAAAAGGCCCAGGGTGCAGAAGGTGGTTTCTTATCTCAGGATACCTCACAAAACTAACATGTTAAAACGTCGTGCATCAGCCAGCAGTATGACAGTGAAACACATAGGCCAATGCACAGGTTGATTCTGCTAGAATTAGACATAAAAGAAGTGAGCTTGACTGGTTAGATCTGTGCAACCTCTTTGACTATGCAGGGATTAGTATCTAATTTTGGTCTGACATGAACGCCCCCAGTCATGTAATTTGAGTAGTGTGAAATATGAAGATCTATAACTCAGTTGAAGGATTCTGTACTCCATGTTGTCTGAAGAAACAATCTTATGGTAGCGTAATTTTCCTCCGTTGCACACTTACTTTCTTTTGCAGTCCAGAATTGATATGCTTTCAAAAGTATATTTAGTAAGGGATTATACAGATGAAGTTGAAAGTGCACGGAAAAGAGGCAATTCATAGACTTGTCAGATAAATCTGTAACCTGGACATAGGACAAAAGGAGAATCTGATACGAGAGCAAGTTGCTTGTCTGGACAGAGAGAGAAGACAGAACATCTAAAACAGAAGGAAAAGAGACTGAATGTTTTCGATGTTAAATTTGAACTCGTGGTCCAGGTGACATTCACAAGCACAATGGTCTTTTTGCATGGGTTAAGTTCAGTTAGGCTACTGAAACAAATGTCTTGTAGATCAATTAAACAAAAGCACAAGCATGTGTAGTGACTCTGAAGGTACATGTGAGGCTGCAGTGATTTTAACTGCTTTGGGAAGAGGTGATTTTGGGAAATATCTACCTTAATGAAAGGAAGAAACAAGATAAATACAATAAATAGGAAAAAATTACGAAGAACATACGAAATACAGCAAGAATGGTTGTTAGAAAAATGTCCGTATATTTTATGCTGAAACCTGGTGATGCTACAGGCAAAAGAATTTGCTTCTTCTTGTTCAGATCATCCTATAAGCACAAAAATTAGATCTTCATACATTCTTCAATACAGCTCTTTACAGAGATCCCCTGCTCTTATCATGACTTGCTTTTCCAACAGAGACAGTCTGCAGGTTCTCAAACTCTGGATAACCACTTATGCCAAGAAGCAATAACAGTAATAAATACCATTCATATCCTTCAAAATGAGTCATGTTGTTCAAAAGTTAAGAGGGATTTACTTGTAATGGACAGGCAGAGATGATTCAGCAATTACATTTTCAACAGACGGTCAAACAAACTTCACTGAATTATAAGAATGCATCTGTACTGATCTCATGAAAATATACAAAGGGAGTTGTTTTTACATTACTAGAAGCGAATGCATTACTCAGAACCAGAAGTATAAAAGAGAGACTGATGAGCAGCCAGGCCTCCCAGCAGACAAGCCAAATAGATTTCTAAGCCTCTTGAAGTTGTCTTTGCATTGCTTCCTGGAAGAATATTTGCATGAGCAGTTTTCTGGATTTCTGCATTCCCATCAAACAGCTCCAGGTCAATACTGCTGAATGCCAAAACCACACTGATTCTCCATTCTGTGCTTTCAGAAATACTTCACATTGTATCAGATGTTAAAAATGCTTAACATGGCAAAGTGCCACATAATTAGTTCACCATAAGTGAGTTCTGGTCTATCAGAAAGTTTGCATATAAAGATTTCCAGGAAATCCTTGAAGAGAAATAACATCTACCTTTGTAAGCATCGAGTGAAGGCCAGCCTTTATTTTTATCTATAAAAAATATAGGTAAATCACTGCTATGCAAATGTATTCTGAACAATCTATTCTCTCTTTCTGGAATCTAGTTGTTTTCAAAAAGCCCACATAGATATTAATGTCTATATATGTAGGACAGAAATTTAGAAGTCCTTGTGGATGCAGAGCACTTCCATCAATTTTAGGAAGAGCTGAGTAGGACTCAAAATCATGTGACACAGTTCTCTTTGAGAATGAACCATCCTTTTAACCACCTCCACCCACTTTGTATTCAGATGAAAATTTTACATTTAAATATATTGGCAGTGCTTGCTGAACTTAACAGATCTGTATAACCACCACTTTGTAATTTGAAATCAGTAACAGTCTATGATTTTTTTTAAACAAAGAAATACCTTTTCTTCTGAGACACGGGTCAGAGAAAACTTTGCACAGAATATGATATAAAAACATTCTAAAAACCAGTTCCAGTGCGGATGGAATTGTATATAAATGGCACTCAGTCAAGAATTTCTTAGAATTAAGAGATTAGAGTTCAAAGACTTTAAGATTCAGATTTATTTCTGGCCTAACAAAATATGTAATGTTGACTTCCTGCTGCTTAAAGCAATAGGCACTGAGTGGATTCCACAAAAACGAATGAAAAATGGCGCCTAAGCAGGACAGCATAAGGTAGACCAGCCAAGCTCCAGCACTTCTGCACTTACTCAGCTTTTCTTATCCCATAGGATGGAATACAACAAAACATGCTTGTATGTGTGTGCCCATGCAGAAGGCTATGTGAGAGTATATAAATACATGCCTACACACAGTTATTCTTGGCAATAAATAAATATAATACACTTCATACATTAGCATTCAGGCTCTGGATGCCAGATCTGAACATCTTGTGTGTGTGAATTGCTTAGAATATGAGAAAAAACAGCAGCTGGGTCCTTGGGCAAGTTGTGTAGTGCTGCTCACCATCAGCATGGAGAAGGTTAAAATTAGAGTCGGAATTTGTTTTTGCCATATTTTAAAAATAACTGACATTTGTCCTGGGAATGTACAACATCCAGCATGCATTAGAAAAAAAAAATCTTTCTGC
Source organism: Tapera naevia (assembly GCA_033556795.1). Taxonomy (NCBI): domain Eukaryota; kingdom Metazoa; phylum Chordata; class Aves; order Cuculiformes; family Neomorphidae; genus Tapera; species Tapera naevia. The sequence continues at coordinate 10,841,544 of JAUMJJ010000069.1, forward strand.
ATTAGAGCATACTGTAGAAAAACGAAAAAGGAAAGCTTTCAACAAGCTAAAAAGGCAAAAAAAGCAACACAATCTTAAGATGCAAAAACAGGAAAATAACCTGCAGGGCACAAGAAATAACCCCTCTGCTCTGCATCATTTAGGCCACAGCTAAAGTACCATGTCCAATTTGGCGTATTGTGTTTCAAAGGTTTTAGCGTGAGAGGACTAGAGGCAATATGGTAACAGTCTTCAGAGTTATAAAAAGCCCTTGTAAAGAGGACAATAATATGAAGTGTTTTCCATGTCTACTTTGCACAGGGCAAGGAGTAATAAACCAGAACAAAATTTAAAATTAGACATTGAGGAGGCAAAATCTAACAGTGCATGTATGGAAAGACTGGAATAGATTGCCTGGAGAGGCTGCGGGTTGCCTGTAATCAAAGTTTTTTAGTAAGAAATAAGGTAAATGTCTATCAGGAATGATATTACATGCTATTACAGGGCAGGAGGATGGGCTGGGTGGTTTCTGGAGGTTTCTAGCAAATCTACAGGCCCATGATACGTTGAGAAGAGTGATAGCATGCTAAGGCCCACAATACACTGAGAGGAGTGATAGCATGCTAAGACATGAACCTCCCTTATAAACTGTGAAATTTCCTGAGTGCAAAGTGTCTGAATGGACACATTCTTGTTCCCTTCATGTTTGATTTGTATTAGTTTCCTTTCAGCATAAGTTTTTACACAGTTTAAGCATCAATCTCTGATAGTCTCTTCTTGTTACATCACTTACATTTGAAGTTTTCAAATAGATCTTTTGGATTGCCTTGGAGACGGAATAGATTACTAAAATTTGCATATCTCAGACTGTATTTATATAATGCAGTTATATATATTATAACAAGAAAGTAAAAACCCTTTAATCATAAAATTAATAACTGAGTGCTTGGAAACTGGATCAGATGTTACATTTATGGTTTAATGTCCTAATTACCATTGCTTTAGATGGATTTTTCCTACTGATTGTGCTCCTACTTCACTTATTTACATGCCCAGATTGAGGACCACTAGGAGTTACATGCTATCAATATGACCCAGAGCTATTTACTATTTCTTGCTCTAGTCTTCTTTTCTTCACCTGTTCATTAGGCTTTTCCCTTACCTCCAGACATAATAAGTATGATAAATAAAGTGAAAAACAATGAAAAACGAAATTCAGGAACAGTACTGCCTTTCGGCAAAAATACAATTTTAAAGCAAACAACGATAATATAGAACTATTGGAACTAGAACATAACAACAATAAAACTGACTTTTTTCTTGACCTCAGATTTGCTTTTAAAGTTATGGAATATTTCTACTTCTGTGAGTGTATAAAAGAAAACAGGAACTCTGAATACTAACTACTCTACCCTTAACCTCTTACCACTCACAAAACACCACTCACGTACAAGCAGACAGGATATCAAAATACTAATACTGTTCAGATCTTCTTTACAGATGTACTGATGCTGATGCTGAGAAAATAACTGACAAAATATGTGCTTAAAATGCTTTAATGTTCAATTCCAAAGCTTGAAGTGTTTATCTGTACACATAATATTCTCATGAAGAGCTCTCCTGATGATCAGTGGTCTCCAAAACCAGCACAAATAAGCCTCATCCAAATACACCACAAGAAATAGCTACCTTTAACACGTCCTTTTATTATATTCATGATAAACAAGGCTTTTTTTCCAAAGGGAAGGCATTCTAATCATATTTTTAGAAGTATCACATATTTTTGGTAATCCAGCTCAGATGACACATAGAAGATACAGGAAAGAGGAAAAGACAGAAAGAAGGTGAGACAGTTCCTGTGTGAACCATTACAGCAGTGCTATATCCCACACAAGTGAAACACTGAACTGTTTTGAAAGCCAGGTGTTTTCTGTTGTTCTTCACAAGAAGCAGCAGTAAAAAAAAAATGTTTCTACACTTAATACAATCAATTTTCCAATTTTCTTATTAGAACCAGGAACTTGTGAAGTGTCAACATAACAGTAAATAATAATGGTACTACAACCTTCCAGCTATATTCATATCTGCTTTGGTTTACATATGTGATGCAGTGCATTTAACTCAATCATCAGCAAGGAAAACAGGGTTCTTGCCCTCTAGAATTCTGAGGATATAAAACTTCAAGCTGAGCACACAGACTCACGTTGTTTTTTGGTCCAACAAGTAGAATGGGAAAGAATGTGCAAGGATCATTGCTGAAAAAAAAATAGGTGCCATTATACGTATAATATAATACCATCTGGAGGAGACTTCATATTAAAAAAGCAATCAGTCTAGTGCATTAATCCAGGCTCTGCAATTATCATATATGAACTAGAATAACTTGACTTTTTAAATAGGTTTAAGAAACGGAAGAATAATAACAGATCATATTATTGCCTTCTGATTTTTAATCTTTTGCTATTGTTCAACATTACACAAAGTTGGTACAGATTCTCCATAAAAATAAACCAGTGGTTTATTTATTGTGTGCAAGAAAGTAGCTATGGATGAACTTATTACAAGAGTCTGAGGGAATCTTTGTGAAATATATGTTCCTAAAGTAGTATTACATTCAGCTAAAAATGAGTATTACATTCAGCTAAAAATGTAAATCCAAATTAGTTGCAAAATCCTATCATTACAGTGATTAAATCCAAGGCTTACCGAAATCTATATTTCAAATGAAATATTTCTGAATTTATTTAAAAGGCTGTGACCAGAATACTTAACAGCAAGAGCTTAGCAAAAAAATGCTGCTACAGCAGCCTGTCACCCTTCAGCCAGCAGCCTTATCTTTCACTAGATTCTGAAATGCTTTTTTCTCATCATTGTGGATGTACATTTGTAGCAGCATATTTCACAGTAACGCTGCAGCTGCACTTTAAAGCATAAATTCAAACTCAAATTTTCAGAAGCTGAGCCAAATTTAACCTTATTTCCATATTTGGATATTTACCACTGTAACTCAGATAAAGAAAATTTTTTAAAAAAAAACACTATCAGAAAATTCTTGCTGCTTTTCTCTACTACAAAAAGCCAGGAGGTATTAAGCAGGAATTTGACAGTTCAGCTACCTGTGCTAGACAGTCCAATTTATCTCTTCCCCCTCCTGTATCCTTCACGTGTATTGATCAGCCCCTCCAGAATGGGCCATGTTCCTCTGGAATTGCTTGAAGGGCATTTAACATACCAGCATGCCAAAACTAGTCTGGGTAGTAACCATTTTTATCTGTAGTCTATGAGATGACCCATGTGTGGCTGAAGAGAAACACACACAGTCAATACATTTCCTTCTAAGTCCTTGAATGCTACACAGTAAGTAAACAGAAATTTGCTAGAAGGAATACGCTTTGTCAATAGTCTCAGAGGAGAATGCTGAAGTAACACGCATTAGCCTGTTTAGTGATTCTTCTGGAAGAGAAATGCTACATTTGTCACTCTTCATCAAATCATTGCTTTGTCCAGCCCATCATTCAGCCTCTGACAGTGGCAAGTATTAGGTATTTCAGAGAAAATGCAAGGAAACCCTAGAGGACAATAACAAAGTACCTTATTTCTCTTTCTGACTCAATCATTTATTTTTATGTTGTCTAAAATATTTGTGGCTGTTCTTATAATTTAGAAATCAATTATTCTTTTGTTCTATCCCACTAATCTATTGATTTGGCAGATATCTTGTACTGGTGAATGGTTCAATTTATTTATACCTTGCATCTAAAGTATGTTTCAATATATATTTAGGTTTTAAATGTGTGACACTTCTCTGTTTCTTCTCCACATTAATCTTGGATCGGGAAAAGTAGTAATTAAAAGTAGCAAATCTATCTTCATATTTTTAATATCTATATATTACCTGATCTTCATAAAGCTACACAGTCCCAGACTTTTCAACCCCCCTCATTTGCACATCTACACATTTAGCTTTGTGTTTTATCTCTTTTCTTATTTTGCCCATCTTTTTGAGAACAAGTTCTCAAAACTTAAATGTAGTGTTTCAGAGAGGAGTGACATTTGAGGTCTTTGCATGTCCACAAGCAGCTTAGGGGAGCATGCAAGCAGTACTTGGGGTACACTCACCATCCAGTGAGAACACACTGTCATAGGGTCCCTTTTACCTCATGGTCCAGAGTCTGAGCGCCAGCAGCAGGTGCCTTCAGGCAGCACTGGTGTTGTGCCGAAGGCCAAGTCATACTTCTTTGGAGGATGGTGAATCATCTGCATAGGCAAATTGCAACATATTGCTGAACATTCGTGGGTCTGTTTAGCCAAAATCTAAATTGCTTTCCTCGTATAAGGACCGGTAGCTGCATCTCTTAGGCTAGCTAGGAAGGACTAGTGCGGTCTGTTATAGGCAAGAAGTAGCAACTATTTAAACTAAGCACTAACTACTGCACTCAACCATGTTCTGGTGCTTCAACTCAATCGGATATTTTTATTACATTGAACACACAGGAAAGAGTTATGTTTTATTATCTATACAAGTTAAAAGACAGAAGGACTGTACATACTGAGTTTCATTAGGGAGATGAGTTTTCATCTGGTAACGCACATCTGGATGTGCGTTAGATTGCAACAATAGACGCTACAGAAATTGTACAATGACTGAAGTATCCTATCGCTACTATTGCTAGAAGGGGGATCACAGTGTTACAGTGGGTGTGGCTATGCTAAACATTTTTTAGCGTGCGATGTGCATATTCCCAGAAGCACAAACATTTCTCTAAGCAAAAGGAACATGCCCATACGTTTTCTTTTCAGGCAGCTTACATTCTGAATATTCACTATACCCATTACCAATCTTGTTTATGTTAGCATAAAGTATGTGGGCACTTTCTTATTGGGTCATCAATGTTTACTATAAGGAGCAAAAGGCAAATGGACATGAAGCTAGCTGCATGCCGCAGAAATCATCATGCCTTGACAGTGTTGTCCCAATGGGCTGCCTAGACGTGAACAGCTCTTGCTGAATTTCATTGCAACTGCCAGAGTTAATGCTTTTAAATGTCAGTGTGTAGATCTAAGAAACAAAGTTTTTGCTTGTATTGCATGTTGAGATAGTACAAGCCCAATTCACTAGACTAACAGACTAAATCAATGTATCAATATTCTGATGGTTGCAACACTTCTTGCTTAACTCCAAATTTCAAATTCATTTTTGTACAGAGAAAATCATGCCATCTGATCTAGAATAGATGTAATAAATACAGTAAGGCTGAGAAATTTTTCATATAATTGAACCCTCAGAAAAGATACTACAGGATTTGGAGAGATGATGCAATCCCTTCAACACAGTAATGCACCTACTAGGCTTAAGAAGGCAGAATAGATTGGAACTGGCAGCCAAGGACAGATGATTTTACATGTCTTGTAGGCAGTTCAAAATAACCGCATCAGGACTTACTACACTATTGTGAGCGCCTATGAGAGTTGTGCACAAGTTACACCTTGTTATTTCTTGACTGTCATTAGTTATAAAAAACTTTTACATCTCTGTGCAGTCAGATATAGCTGAAGACACCAAAGGAAACAGAAAGTACCTCTAGTTATGTATCCTAAATTCAAATGTCAAAAAAAAAAATCAACACTTGCCTGAAATGTCAACATCATATATTTCCAAGAAAAATGTTTAGTAATAAAAAATTTTCAGATTTCCAGGAAATTGCTATTCTAACTACAGATGGCACTTATATCTAAAGAGAATTTAAACAATGAAAATCCCCTAAACAATTCATAAGACTTAGCAAAATGTACGCTTTATAATTAATGATTTTCTTTTGGAGAAATATTTTCATCCTGAAAAAAATCCATGGTACAAAGAACAGGTTATTGTAACCATTCTGGGTTAAAACTGAAAACAATACTATAGTTGTTTTAATTGTCTCTCTTTTATCTAATTTAATCCATCACTAGCCAATTACTTTATATAAAAACAACCAGCTCTTAAATAATCTTCTGATGAAAAGCTAAAGACAGACTTATTGCCAGCAATGACAGATTTCCATATGCATAGAAAGAAACTCTTACATATCTGTGTAAATCACTTTGTATTGGTTGATTTGATAAGCATGCAATTAATGTCAGTTTTGGGGGTATAATTCCCTGGGATGGAAATGCTGTTGCTGAAATATATACATACACACACACTTTTAAGTTTTTTGTCCTGGGTAAATTCCTGTAAATGGTGAAACACAAAGATTACATAAACTTTCATTTATTTTATATGCAGAATAAAGTTAGTATTCACAGAATCACAGAACTATTGGGGTTGGAAGGAGCTTTGGAGATCATCTAGTCCAATTTCCTTCTGAAAGCAAGTTCTAGATGACTCATCAAAATAGTCCTTACTGATTAACACGTATGAATTTTCACTTTTTTCACCTATTACAGCAAAGGCCTTGAATCAGCTTTTCATGCTACTTCTATACAGTGGCAATAGGTGCCTTGAAAATCTTTTACAAAATAGGTAGTTGGTTTCTTTGGAACAAATCATCTAACAAACTAAACTAATATTCTTGACATAATATCTAATTGGAATCAACTCTGTTATGACATTATTTGTATTTTTCAGCCTCTTCAGTCTACATAATTCATTGTTTCTTATTTATACTATAATTTTGTTCTGTAGTCTTTGTATAAAACCCGTCAACAGCTTAGGATATTGAAGATATGCATGCTAAATAGAAACACGACTGGAACTGAATATTCCAGTCTGAGTAATGCAACAATAATGGTCCTTCACAGAGGACTATGGTATTATGATACACTCTATGTATCTGTGATATTCTTTATGATAATATAAAAAATAAATACCAGTTAACAAATGAAGGTTCCAGTTTTCCAGCCTCAGATGATAAATAATGCTTCCTGTTTCTTGGTTGTTGTTTTTGAGGTTCCTTCCTCAGATCTCAACATGGTGATGACGAGATAATTCCTCCCCCCCCCCCAGAATGGCAGTAGGGAAGGTAGTTTTCATTTGTTCTACCACGTGGCCATTTCCTTTTATTGTAGTGAAATTCCTTAACTGAGCAAGATTAAAAGTGAACTGTCTGTATAACAAAGGATACTGAAGCAGAGGGAGTGGGAGGAACACCAGAAATATAGGGAGCATGGAGGAGGAGCAGAGAAATATCAAAAAGGTTGTGGACCACATTGTAGAAGAGGGTGAGAGATCATCAAATAGTTCTTTACAAATCTACTATATTAACCAGTTTCTAGGGCAAAGAGTTAAGTGGTATTTCTAGTTCTATTTTGTTACTCAAAGAAACTTCCTATATCATTAGCCTCCTTCAAATACTGTATAAAAACATCATAGTAAGGATTGTGTTGTGCCTGTTTTTAGAAAAAAATTAGATAATTACTATGAGATATACATATGACTAGTTCCTAAGCTATCCAAACAGCAGAACTTCTCTAAATATATGAAAAACTTTTATGGAAGCATCTAAACCGCTAGACTTTATATCTATCCTTCTTTGGAAAGAAGAATGAACTGGCTTGGCTTTGCCAGTCTGTTAGACATATTTGAAAGAAAGTCAAGAAAAGGAAAGAGTCCAAATAGACGTCATGAAAACTAAGAAGATAAGAAAAGTTGAAGTTCTGAAAAGAACCCTTTCACCGAGCCTGCTAATAAAGACGGTCCAACTCTTCATTACCATGCTACTCATCCACCTCTGTTACACTGCACAAAAGGGAAAAAAGCAGTCTTTATAGTTGTACATGATTATATTTTCCTTTTGTATTGAGTTCAAAGTCTTCTCTAAAAAAGCAAGAGTAGATTGCTCACAATGTAATGGGCCATTCCCAGGAAACGAAAAAATGGCCTTAACGTTTTATATTAATTCAATAGGTTATGTATAAAACAGGTTTTAAAAAGTTAATGCATATTAGCTTAGAACAGCCATATTTTAACACTGTGCGACTGAAAGTTCCAGTAGAGCAGATGAATGGAACTACAGAAGAAAAAAACCCGCTATGACAAAGGGATAAAGGTTTAACTAAAAGGACTCAAATCTATATTTCAGGTGCCTCTTTACCTTCCATCAGGAAACGAGTTATTAGGAGTAATGAAATCAGAGATAGAAAATACAAAAACTTTTTAGATCCTTCTGTGCAAGGCGGCGACACTGGCCTTTACTTCTTCACTTTATAATGATTCCTTTGAGTTGTGGTTCTAAAAGAGCTGTGAAACATCTTCCTGTTAGTTCTTTTTCATCTTTCCAAACACTGGCCAGGAATAACCCCATCCTATTCTTTTCTTGGGTTTTTGAAACACATATTGACTGTAATGACTATAAACTATCTGGTTAATGTGCCGGATTTATAAAAGTGTTAGAGCTCCTCTATGCTGCTGTCAGGTGCCTCTGAGAAGGTGCAAGACACAAGACAGAGTCTTACTTTTTCTGTGCCCACTTCTACTTTAGACCACTGCAAATATTTAACTTTTGAAAATTTTATAAGTTAACTGGACAGTGTCACTACTTTACTCTCTGCCTGACATGCTATTGGCTCTTTCTTCACCAGAAGTACAATTAACTCCTGAGGAGATTCCAATTGGACACAAGAAGAAAATTTTTCACAATGAGAACAATCAGCCACTGGAGTAAGCTCCCCAGGGAAGTGGTGGATTCCTCAGTATTGGACACTTCTAAGATTCAGGCAGACAGCATGTTGGCTCATCTTGTCTAGATCATGCTTTTGCCAAGAAAGGTTGGACCAGATCCTTGAGGTCCCTTCAAAGCTGATACTCCTTGATTCTCGATTTTATGAAGCAGCAGTAGTTTGCTAGCCAAAATCAACCTCTGCCAAGTGCCTCCCTATAGTCACCATCCTGATGGGCAACTTCTGGATGATAATCTTCCTTAAGTGTTTTTTTAAGTTTCAGATACAGGCTTCTACTGAACTCCATTACAATCTGTATATGTAAAAGAAACAACTGTAACACAGCTATGGCCACTTTTTATGTACGACTACCCTAAAACCACCGCAAGTACTTGAACCTGTAGAAATTTTCAGGATGCATTATTACACATAGACACACTGCAAAATGCAGGAAGCCAATTAATAAACCTTGCAGTATCTGCATCTTCAGCACTCATCTTTGGCTGCTGACCTAGGAATGCAGCTGAATGCCTGGAGTGCTGCATGTCAGAAATAAACCAGTAGTACAGATATATAACCTATTCAGTCTCCTAAACCAACACTGAAACAAAATTAAGGTCTTGGGATGACAGGTCTTAAGAAACACCAAAACCGTCCCCTCTTACCTCAAAATCTTCTTCAAATAATTTTGATCTGAGTCATGACAGTCAGAATCCAAAAGAAAGCATTTCAGTGTCCAGAGAGGAACTTCTGCTATGAAAGATTACAGGCTGCGGGATTTCTCATGACAAAGATTAGAAGCAGTCATATTAGAATTTTTGGAAGACTTTTTTGGACAGCTCAGCATCTGCTACGTAGAGGAAACTTCCAAAATTTAAACTGGAGTTCTCCTTCAACAGCTCCTCCTGTTCCCCTAATATCCAATTCAAAAACTGCAATTAATATTAGAAAGAGTTGCCCATAGTCTGCTGTCAACCACTGGCTGACCTCATTTCTTACAATGCCTATTTCTTTGCTGATGACACCAACAAAATTATTTAGATAGCCTAATACTATCTGGGTTTACTGCCACGTTTTGCATTAGACTGGTAATTCCTAACAGAAAAGTGACCTGTATACAGAATAGTGAGTCAGGTAAGGAAGCAGGACTGCATAGGCTGATGATGCTCTTGAGTAAAGAATATTACTAACCCAGAGCCTTAAGTGCAAATTTATCAACAATAGCTCTAGAAAAATACGTATTTCCTGGTAGAAAGCTTTCAGGGTTTCTGCTCTGTACCAGCTGTTTGCAGGTGAGATTGTATTTAACCTTCTCCACATCTGTAATCATTGTTTCATTTATGCTGCGGTACTTCCCCATTGTCCCAGTTTGGATTGAGACCACCATACACCATCTGTATGCATACCATGGAAAGACAGCCTCTACCTTGTGAAGTGAAAAGTTTAAAAATCAACAGTACATGAAGACAGAATTTTGGTTGTCTTTTCTGAGGTCTATTATCAGATTGTGAACATACTACCAAAGCGAAAATGGCAGGAGACCTGACCTCTCCCTGACTTTTCTGAATAGTTTCATGACTCCAGTTTTTGTTTGCACAAATGGTGCACAGGGGGAGAATTCTTTTATTCCTATGAATGAAAGTATTTGTGTGCAAATGAGTACATTCACATGCAAATAGTGTATTTGCACAAGAAGCACTTGCCCACCTGCCACAAGAGCCCTGGCTTTTCGACTTTCAGCCTCTGGGTGCTTAGAAGCAGAGTGAATAAGAGAATAAGAATGCCAGCAATATTTCAAAAGTTGAATGACCAGTCACTATGGACATCGAGCAGGAAGGTTAAAAGAAGACAAAGCAGGGAAAATGAAGAAGAATGGAAATGTACAAAGAAGATTCTAACAACTGTTCAGATAAGGCAAGCAGAAGGACCACACCTTCCCAGAGCTGAAGCAATGGCAATCTGGAAAAATGGAAAAAAAATACTCTAAATTAAATCAAGGCTTTTGACAAATTCCTTTGTTTGCCTTCTTATTTAGCAGCTAAATAAATTGTAAGCAAGGATAAAATCTTCTCTGAAATAATGGAATCTTAAGACACTGAGATCCTGTAGATGAAACCTGCAGAGACTCTTCAAATACAGAAAGGAGAGTTTTTTCCATTCCCATATTTCCGTTGTTTTCCTTATACAAATAATTGGGTTATAAGGAATAAAATTGCTGCTGCTTTCTAGTCTTCCTTATGCTGCTCAGGGCCACTCTTACTTTGACAGCATAGGGCACTAATCTCTTTCACCAGGGAATTTGGCCTTTTAGTAATAAAAGTTTAACGGTATTGAAAAAAATCTGAGAGTAGTGTATCGTGCATCCTTAAACCCCATATTATCAGAAGCAGCAAGACTATGCAGCTCATTTCTTATCTGTTTCTCATTACACCTCATATGCTGCCAAGAAATTGCAGCATATATCCCAAAACTCTACTGCAAAAACAAAAAAAACAACACAAAAACACCATTGCATCTGCACTGGCTCCTCAATCGCTGGCTGCTGACATACACATGCAGCAGGTGGACATTCAGTGAAGCACATAAATCCTCTACAGAAGACTGAGTAGGATTTCTGGATATAGACCAACCTGCCAAAATATGGCTCGTAGGTGGCTGATGCATTGTATCTCACAGGAACCTTTCTGCACCCAGCAGATTCTGGGGCCATGCAGCCCCTAGAGATTGTTCTTTTTCTTTTAATTTAAAATGTGTGATTACTCCTTACTTTCTGCCACCTGTTCCACTTATAAACGTCTGCAGGGCACATCTCTCTGCTCTAATTTCCAACAAGCTGTCATGTTACCCTAACCCACGGACCTACCTCCTCCCTTAGGCACCGAGATGATTCGTGCATTCATGAATACAGAGTGGCAGCTGGCCCTAAGGCTAACCAGGGATATGACCCATATATCAGATGCTTCATTTTCTTGAAACTCTGCACCTTGCTAAAACAAAGTAGAGAACTCCTGTGGAGCTTCACTTCTAGCAGCATTTCTGTCATGTCCATGCCTATTATAATGGTTTCTGGAAAGCTACAGTTCACAAAAAATATATGGAAAAACTTGAAACTCCATTCACATTTTCAGCACTTTGGACTCAAGTCATCCTTATATCTATCAGAACACCGGGCCCAAATTCAGGGATTACCCTCAGACAAAATTACATGTATTCTCACTGAAATCATAGTTGGCTTGCTACTACAGGGTAGCCATCCTTACCCACAAGCTCCTCCTGCTCTTTCTTCACTTTCCACCAGCTCACCAGAAAACAAAGCCTACATGATGTATTTAACTTTGCATTCCCAAACCCTCACCAAAATAATTTCATTTAGTACAGAGCATAGTCTCTATAAGCATTGCTTCAGGATGTTTGTGGAAATTGTTACAAAACTCCACAAGATGTTATTGTCCAGTAAGACTGCAAAAAAAAAAAGGAAACAATGTGAAAACATTTAAAATAAAAAGAAGTTATCAATGCCAAAAAGACATTATAACAGGAATCTTCTTCGGGGGTTGGACTGGATTATCTCCAGAGGTCTCTTCCATCCCTTACTATTCTGTGATTCCATGTGTGTGATTCTTCGAACAGAAGCTGCCAGTGCATCTTAGTATGGAGTTTAGATGTGAGGTTTATGCTGTAAGAATGAAGAACACTCTACAGAAAACAGACGTGATCACCACTTTATAGGATTTCTTGTACACACCTGGATGAGCTCAATGAAGGAAAGTGTCCTGGTATCTGTGAAAAATGTGAATATTTCTGTTATTTGAAGAATGGGACGTAAAATTAGATTAATAAATACAGAATTCTCAGCCTTTGATCTCTAGCTCTTTGCAAAGATCCCAACTTAAAAGCCAGTCAGAACAAGAAATACTAATTTATTGCTGGATAAGCTTATTTCATTTCTTCATATTATTTCTGGCTATCGAGGTGTATACATCCCAACATGAAGCACAAGAAAGACTCAGCAGCTGAGACTGTGGTCCCAGTTGTGTCACACTGAAAATGCCTAGAGATATGCGGACACCTGGATAACTGGCTGATTGAAAAACAAACATTACACCATATATTTCCCTGTTACTAAGGTTTCAAAAATAATTAAGGCAATTGTAGATTTATACCTTAAAAATTTATTCATATCATTATGCAGAATTTCAAAGCTATAATAAACAGGAATTCCACATCAACCACAGGCAGTCATTAAACCCCTTTGCAGTACTATTTTCAACAATGCTTAAATATTCAGTAATGAGATAGACTAATTCAATATGAAGTGCGATCTCTAACAGGGACTAATGTATTTTTTCTTACAAAAAAAATTCTAAGAGTGCTATCTTTGTGGTCACTTTATGTGTCTACTTCAGGAGTCACCAGCAGCTGTGCTACCAACTGTAGATGCAGGCAGAAAGGCTGAGCTATCCCAAAAGTTGTGAAGAATTGAACCAGATGCTAAAAATTTGTAATCAAAACAGTTTCTTCACTGCAAGCTTGATCACTGCCAAAGAACAGTAAAGAAACCATTACATGGTTATACTCATATACAGACAACAGCAATTCTAATGTAAATAAGACACATAAGGCATGATTACAATAACCTAAGCAACGGAAGCCAGTGCAGTTGTGTAAGGAATGCACAGACCAAAAAAAATTTTAAAAAATCATGCCTGTGAAAAATGCATTCTTGACCAAAATGAACAGAATTGCATGGGATTGTTGATTATATGTTAGTATTCTTGGTATTTCTAGGAGAGTTACAGAAAGCAACCTGCATCATCATTGTCCCAGATGATTTCTAATAATAGGATGTAGTAGTACAGAAGCAACCAGAAACGAATACTATTTTAAAAAATGAATGCTTATTCAAAAGTATTCATTTAATGAATACTATTTGATGCATACTATTTAAAAAAAAAAGTTTCTAGTGTATTCTAGTAATGGTTATTTTCTAGCCATTCTTTAAATGTGTGTTATCATGGATAATGAATAAAGAGGAGTTTATCAAAGGGTACAAGAACCCTTCATCTTTCTGCCACATGTTGAAATTCAGCCCAAGAGATTAGCAACCATTAGATATCCAAATTAAATTCTTCTGGAGTCCGGTATATATACACTATTACTTTAGTCCTTTTTCTATATTTTTCTCAAAAAGAATGAATTCCTAATGGTTTGGTTATGGTACACAAGCAAGACATCTAGGGTGGCACGAAAGGGAGGTTTGCTGGTGTGACTGAATATCACTAGCTTGTTTTTAGTAATAAACATAGGCTAAAACTCAAGAGGGATATGTTTGCGAGACACCATCATCTTCCCATTATAGCTGCAAGACATTTCCAATATTTAAGAAACGTTTCCAAGTAGTGTTTGGAATGAGTCCAGGGGCATTTGGTCACTGGGCAACTTCTGGTACATTTTTGGATTTTCGCACGTTATCTTGAAAACATTCCAGTTTGACCCCGTGAGTAGGGACTGCCAGGGTAACTGAGTCAAAATGAGAAGCAGGCTATAATGCAGGAAGGAGGTTCAGGCATTGAAAGCAGTCCTGTCGCACCGTATGAACACATTTCTCCCTGAAGACATCACAGTTTGAAGATTTTCTTTGTGACCAAAACAAATAAAAGCTTTTGGGGCTTTCTGGGTGCTTATGCACCACAACATGAGCAATAGAAGGAAACCACAACATGTGTTTCTCGCCTCCATGTCTAGCTCTGAATAAGAAATGAAGGGAAAGAAACCTTGAAAGTTATACTGGATGCTTCTCTTCTCCTGAAGTGATCATTGCAGGATTTCACTTCCTGCCAAAAGAAGTATTTTCAAACAGGTTTTCCTCCTTCGCACACATTATGAACTTCAACAGTGCCTCAATCAAGAATTTGATTTCTCTTGCCCCGTAGAAACTGCAATAGGTCTCAGTGTTCACACAAAGTGCCTCACTACTATATACTGTACAGTCTGTAAAGAAACCCACAAGACTTCACCGTGTTAGCTTTTATAAAAATATGGTTTAAAACATCTCCAAGTTTTAAAACCTCAGCAGCTGGTTAGAAGCATTGCCTTGCTGGCCAGTTGCCTTCTGCTCCAAGCAGTGCCGAGAGCTGCACATTCCATTGTTGTGGCCTGTGCTTACGCTGGCATGCTCCAAAGAGTTCCTGCCCAAATCCCAGCTATGACACTTTGTTAAACATGCAGTTACCACCATAATCCCACATTAGGGCCTGAGGAACCTATTTGTTATAGTAGTGTGCATTTTCAGTTCAAAGCACGCAGCCAGGAGATTATTAAATCTCCCAGCTGTGAGAAAATTTTCCCATCCCAGAGTCTAACCAGTGAGAAAGCACACAGCTCCCCCAGCCCCCTCTTTAGACTGGAATCAATTAATTTACTCCATGTTTTCAGACTGGCAAAATTAATTCCCTTCAAACCCCTGAACCCACCACCATGAGGTTTTGCATCTTCCTCAGCTGCTGGGTGAAAGATATATGACTTGGTCTTTTTCTTGTTCTGTAGGTACTAGCAGACAACTACGGGAAAGAAAAAAACTAAGGCTTTTCACTTTCAGAGTTGCCAAATTTCTTATGCCTACATGTCCACTCAGCTAATAATACTTTGCCTGGACAGGGCTTTACACGGCACTTCTCGGAAGAATTTGTCACCTCTATGAAGCATTAATTCATATACAAATTACACAAGACAGTTAAAGGAAAAGACCCTGAGACAAACAATCATGTTCTTGAACAGAAACAGCACCAAATACTACAATGACCGGAAATGAACAAAGTTGCCCGTCTCACCCCATCAAAAAAAATGAGATTTGCACACATCTACAGGCTTGCACAAAATGGGAATTGAACTCAAGAGTACATCTCCAAAAAGACAGGTTCAGAGAAATGAGATAAATAGCAGCATCACAACAGGGAACTAGATACACTTCAGGAAGTCCAGTATAGCTTATCCTATATACTCTTACTCCACATTATCAGTTAAGGACTTGCAGAAAATGTTGATTCTTTTTGCAGGGGAATAAAGCCTGTATCTACAGCACATGAAAAATTAAATTCCAAGATTGTTGAAAATCAAGAGTAACAAAGCAACACCTCCCTTATTTCTAATTCCACCGATGATGTTAATATTAACGAGCCAAGAAAACCCTTGCCACTCATTTTGAAATGTTCATTCATGTTCTTCACTCTGCAGCAGATTTTTCAGTGTCTTACATGTTCAAAGACTGCAAGGAAATAATGCAGTGCTTTAATCATGCATCATCCCTAAACGGAAACCAGAAATTAAGTATCTACACCCATATTATAGCTTTTTTTGAGAAATGTTATGTATTTTACAGAATGAAATTTTCAGTTTCAAGTAGACTTTATCAATGTCTACAGGTTTTTTAATCGTCTGTTGGTATATACTTACTGGTAGTTTGACAGAGCGTGTTCTATAGCGCTAATAAAAAACGTTGATCTATGGCTGTAAAGTACCTTGCACCATGTCATAAGTACCATTTCAAGAAGACATATTAATTTGATTTTTTTCTTTTTTGGGATTTAACTTACTATAGCATTTTATGCCAGATTTAGCTTTCCCACATAAGGCTCATAAAGCAGAAAGGAGACAAAAGAATGGTGATAAATCATGCCATCACAGGTAAATGTAAAAGAATATAAATTGGATACACACTTCTGTTAGATGCTCCTGTTGGACACCCTTGCCCATAGCAATAACTGCTCTCCCAAGTCTCCTCATTATCTCCCTCCCTTCATTTGTTGATTCACCTTAAAGACCTTACACTTAGTTTCTGCTTGGCTTCCAAACATTTGCACGCACAAAGCATTACAATGGACATAGTGCCTTAGATCAGTGAAATTCATTAAATACTCTCAAATTTTGACCCCTGATTTTTTAAGAAGTAGTTTCTGAATGCTTTAAGTGACAGATTCAAGGTGAGATTCAGCATCAGTGAAGAAAACTGCTGCCCCATCCCACGGACTGGCAACTCTGATACAGCATGATGGGGAGACAGGTGCCATAATCCCTTGGGGTTCCCATTAATCCCATGCCAAAAATTTGCCATCCTATCGCTTTTGAAGATTCTGATGAGAAGGCTGATTCTCTGCCTATATTTTCTGATATTGTGAAACTTTGTGTCTTCCAGAAATGTCATTGGTTTTCAGGATACTTTACACGGTAAGTGTGAAATAAACTAGAATTATACTTCATCAAACTAAAAATCCAAGAAATATTAGACTTGAGCGTCATGTAGATGAAATTTGGTAAACATTTGCAGTAACTATGTGGCTGGCAAAAATCAAGGTGTAGTTTCTTATGACGAACCCCATGAATTTGGTTTTATTGTTAAGTATGTTACTGTCTTAGGTCCTTTCAGCTGTTTGTCCTGTACCAGAGAGTGCTATTACTTTCCTTTTATGATGGTAATGAAATAGCAATAATTCTTGAAAGGCAAATAATAGCCAACATAGAGCCATCTTGAGTTTATTTTGTGAGTGTGCATCTAGAAACATTTCCTACAATTACTCACATAGCTGGGGCAGCTGTATACATCATATTTTTATGGTTTGGGAATTGTGTGCTATTTTGGACAAGCCAGACAGGCCTTTTGACTGCGTGGTTTTAGCATCTTTCTTGGTAGATGGCAATAGTGGTTTAATGATTAAATGCAGGAAATGGCAAAAAATAACCTCAGTACTAATTATCATTTTTTTCAGGTATTATAGAATAATGATGGCACACTGCTTTTGTGAGAGGGAACTGTTCGGCTTTGCTAGTCGATTCAGAGGCCAAGCTCCAAATTTGCTTGTTTGATTGGGCTGGCATTCTTCCCTCAGAGACTAGGAAAAGCTCCCATAAGCTTTCATTGGCCTAAATCAGAAACATCTGTTAGAAGCATGAGTCACTCATGAAATCAACAGTCAGAAACCTGCACAAGGGCAGATTTTTCCCCTCAGATAGGTGACAAAGTCAGTCATACGCCATCATTACTCTGTATGTTATTCTGCGCATACATTTCATTGAATTGCTAACTCAGCCCAAGCCTGCACCTTTCACTGAGCCCTCAGTGATATTCTAAAACTAAAATTAAACTTTCTACACATTTCTGTGTTCCTTCAAACCAGTGCTTTGTTACTCTTCACAACAATATACAAATGCATTAGAAGTTCCGGAAAGCTAAGGAAAAAAATCTTACAATCCTTCAGAGTAGCTGAAATACAGTGGAAACATAAACATTAATCTTTTTTCTGTCTCATGCTCTTCTGTTGTAGATATGGAGATTTGATTCAGAGCATTCTGTAAAACCACTTCTAGATGATGCACACTACAGACTTAACAGGATCTGTATCGTTGCTGGTTTTGAGGAAAAAACAAGGCCACATCTACAGGTATCAGCTATACCCAACTGAAAATAAGCACAAATATAAAAGACTATTCAGCACGTAACCGTGAAGTGTCTGTGTTAGGGTATGTTTGGCCTGCTGTGCTAATTGTATCCAAACCCCCACACCCACACTCCTGCTGGCACTGCTCCATCTCCCCATTTACTACAGCTCAGCCCCTTTCCCTCTAATAGATTCTGGCATATTCTCCAATCCCACTATTTCTAATCCTGACATCCCTTTGCCAAATTGTGGGGGCAGCTTGGGGAAAAGCAAAAACAAAACAAAGCAACCACCATCTTCAGCTGAAACTCACCCGCCTGAATGGCTGCCTGCCAACTTGTCTGCCAGTGCCAGGTTGCTCCAGGAGCTACCGCAGGACTTGGAAACTTGAGGGGAAGGAGAAAAAATACACAACAGGAACAGAAATGACTGTTAGTGGCTTCAAAAGGAACAGCCATCTGTTTTCCTTACTCCCTGGCAGCAGCAGAATCTCCCTCCAGTGAGGATGGAGATTTGGCAGGTTTCTGTAATGCTGTTGAGCTTTTACTGTCCCTACCAGCATCCCCTGCTGCTTCTCTCCACACCCTCAGACCAATTATACTTTGACTTTTTCCTGCAACAGCAGTGAGTACACAACCTTACAGTCATGGGCACTTTAATCACCAACACTGAGTCAAAAACCAGCAAAGTTCAACTGTCACTTAAGCATGGCATTCCTAAATTTGGAATTAATATGCTTTTGCAGCCATGCTGCATCCAAATCATAGGAAAAGAGGGCTTAGACTGTACCTGAGGCAGATTTTACACCTGAGAAAAAGAACTTGATTCAGTTCTGTGACAGCATGAGCTGACCTATATCCCCCAAGACATCAAGAAAAATCATGTTCTATTTTCCCACTGTCACTGCCATTTGAATTTTTATTTACATAATGCTGCTTTCCATACAGAAGGTTGCCAAGAAAACAGAGTATGAAACCTGTCACTGAAATGCAACAAAGAGGATTCAGGGACTGTATTTTCAAGTAGAATTGAACTGATTCTGCGTGTTTCGTTCTCAAAAAAATCGAAGTAGAAATGTGCTCAGTGTTTAAGATTATTATTAGTATTTCTCCTCACGGTGTGCTATAGTTCAAATTTTAAGGAAAGTAGCAAGTACAATAAAAAATGTAGCAGGTAAAAGAACATACATTAGACACGTTAAAAAAAAACACAGATATTCACAACCACAGTCTTCCCTTGGAATAGCACCTTTTTAGTGTAGTTCTTCAAGGGTGTTTCTGTTCTCAGCTATCACAGTTTTAATATAACTTACCATCACTTCCTAGAGACTTAGTTATCCGGATTTTACAAAGCGTTATCTGCTTTAGGGAAAACCGGAGTGCTACATACAGTAATCTGTTTTGCAAGAGAAAGAGCAGCTGGTATAGCTTACATAAAGTGGCAAATAGCCCAGTGCAGTAAAACGTTAAGTATGTTCATAGCAAGAGCAACTATTGGCATAGAACAGATGCCAGAATGTGTTTCTATTTGGAAATAAAATTATCTGTTTATCTTCTATCATAGCAAAGATGAAACAACGGGATGCCATTTCCATAAATTTAGGGGTGACAGTTTCTATTCGAAATCTAGATTTTCTTATTTTATTTTTTACATGTATTTAGTGCTCCCAGATACAAGGTCTGCTTTATCATACAGGTCTAAGCAAGCTGAAATCTATTTAGTTAACTTATCTATCACCTTATCACCTTAATTGTGGGGTTGAAGGGGTTGTTTGGTTTTTTGAGGATGGGGTTTTTATTTTGTTTGGGGTTTTTACATAAAAGCAGAAGTAGCTAAATGGAACATGGAATCAGTATTTATATCCTTGGTTTTTTATTTTTCTGTTCATTTTTTTTCTTACTAGTTGTGCTGCATTAACTTTAACCACCAGGTGTACTTGGATCACAGATTACTAAATGTTCTGCTCTTGTATTGCCAGAAGCACATTGGAAGAAAGCTTGAACTAGGCTGCATCCCAGCTGCAGTATGCATTGTACAAACATACAGTAGTTGACAGGACAACTAAGGTTCCTGGGATAGAGATGAGGGGAAAGATGTGACCTGCTTAAGGCTTCTGAAGCTATTGAAATAAAGATTAAAAGTAGTAGCAATGTTCTCCATCACATCGGGATCCGTTCTGTCCATGGACTTAGTGGCAATTTTATCACTGACTGCAGAGACCGTATATTTCCATATGCCTCCAAAAGAATTCTCTTATGAGAATTCTACATGCTGTGAGAAGAGTTTAGTAGTCCCTTCTGTTGGGAAGGCATCTACAAATCCCTTTTAAGGCTGTATTTTCTCTCTTCTTTTTTTTTTTAAAGGAACATTCACTCAGTTTTGTTCTGCAAGATGATCAGGTTCCCATTTTCTACTCAAAGGGTCTTGCCAGAAATGCTTAGTGTTTCAAAGAATTAGTGCTTTAGAAGTACTTGTTTCCTCATCATTTAAAGCAACACAAACTATTGGCCCACAAATACATAGACAGTTTTCAACCAACTGAGCAAGATGGATGAAAGCCACTGACCAGGTTATTTTCTGAGGAATGAAATCTCTCCATAGGTCAATATTAACAGGTATGAGATAAAAACAAGAGGTAGATAAATAAAAATGGCTGCTTTGATTCATTTTCTCCATCTTATTGTGGGCAAAATTCTATTGATACTAACACTCAGCATCTTGCATTTGGCAACGCAGAAACATGGCTTAACTACATGTGACAGCCACAGTGACTCTCTATGCAATATGTTTAATGATCTGTGTTTAATGAGAGCTGAGATACTTCCCCGGCACTGTCAATAACAGCTCATCTCTGAGACTCTAGTCACACATTTATGATGAGAAGAAACTCTAGAGGAAATATTTTCTTACTTTCTTTGGATGACTGTGAAGTCATCCAAAGTGAAGTGAATGTTGGGATGACCCTATGAAAAATAGAAAATAGAAGATCAGCAGAGGGAGCCACTCCATTCTTCTGAGTGAACTAGCCCAGGTTCGTGGCAATGATAATTTGCTATTAATAAAGACTTTTATTTTTCTTGCAAGGTCATATACCTTTGGTGAGTAAATTCACCTTTCAGTGTCACAAGTAGGGAGGATTTGGCATGTGATGCTTACCTCCTCCCACGTGCCATCCCCAGAAATTCCTAGTCAAAAAGGTGCTAGTCCTAAGAAATCTAGAAGAACGTATGATTGGATTGAAAGCCACCACAAAAAGACCAGTCCTAATGTCAGCATCTCCAAAGTGCCACAAAGCCACCTGGAAATTACAGGTGCTTAGGGCAAGAAACTCACTCCGCAGAGAAATAATGATTTATTTTTTTTTTTAATAATTCCACAGTTGTGAGTTCCAGCACCATAGGAACATCTGAAGAGCATATCAGAATCTGTCAGAGCCCAAGGATAGAAAGTTAACTTTGCACATGGATCTCTGCAAACAAAGAAAAAAGAAAAGAGGGAAACACCCATTTAGCATGAACTTTATCATCCAGATTGTGCTTTAGAGGCTTAGCCCTTTCTCAGTTGGCAGGAGGAATGAGGAGTTGTTCTGCTGTTTTTTTGGCATTTTAGCGCAAACGTCTCCCGGAGCAGCAACTGCCTGGTGAGTTCAATGGGTGCAGCTGGGAGCTGGCACTCACTTGCAGTCTTAGCACATCACGCTGCAGAGGAGTGGGGCTTGGGACTTTACACCTGTAACTCTCAGCAGTCTCAGAGCTTTTCATCCTGCCTCTTATGTCATGGGTCTAGTGCAAGTTTGACCCTGCTTAGGAAGAGCATCACTCCCGAGAGATCCCGCTCCCCTGGAGAAGAGAAACTGAAGGAAATATTCCTTGAGCTCTCTCCATCCTTAAACATTAGGATTACTAATAGAGCTCCCAGCCGCTATGGTAGTTTGCATAATATAAACACCTGCCTGCAGCAATGACACAGACAAAGCAATAGACTTTTGGCCACTATGCAGCTAGAAATTACTTTTCAGCACTATGGAACCAGGCCAGTTACAAACAAGTAAGCTATAGCTAAAAGATAGGATAATCCTGTTCTGGTGTGGCAGCCATCCAATCACCTGGATGCATATATGTTTTTTAAATGGTCACTTTAGCTCTGCATTAAAGGTTTGTTTGAAGCCAAGAGCTCGTTGCCCTAAGACAACTGCATTCCTTTGGGTTAATATTTCACTTGACAGGAATCCTTTCTGGCTGGAGATCGAATATGCAAACAGGTTTGTATCTCATTGTTTCCAGGAACAAGAATTTTTCAAACCCTGCTCAAACATAGATGAATGAAAATATACTCCCCGATTCTCTTCCTTCTATTTAAATCAGTAACCCTGGGTATACTCTTTTCTCTAAAAATAGCATGTTACTTTACATTCTTTACATATTATTTGAGTACAGTATATTTATATTAATAACAAATCATATACCATAAAAGCGTATGGCTTCAGAGCTTACACAGAAAAAGCTATTAGAATTATTTACTCTCAAGGGGACACTCAGGGCATCAAATCCCTTTCTTTTCCATTTGGGACTATCTGGCCTTGCTGGGACTAATCTCATGTCAGGAAATGTGTCTTCCTGCTACATCTATTATTATCAGTATCTCCTCTGACTAACATACAAAACATAAATAGCAAACAACAAAATTATAACACATTGCTACATCACCTAATCTTCTATTCCTGTCCTACAGCATTCTGGTCATTAACAAAGAGCTGTGCCTTTCTTCTGAAATCTTTTGTATCAATAACTGCTGCTTATGTCATATCTTACATATTTTGGGCAATGCAACTGCTTTGATTTTATGCTCTTACTTTTACATTTTACTTTTGTCTCCCTGGCACCAATTACAAGGAAGTGAACCAGAAATTTGGGAATGAAGCTGGAAACAGGAAAAAATAAAACACTATAATTGAGTCAGAAAAGCTAATAATTAAGACAGGCAAGTAAGATGAAGGACAATGAAGCACAGGGGGATTAAAAACTGGATATTGACAATAGTTTGCTTCTAATAATTTTGTAAAATGCTTACTTCTTTTTGAGTGCTTTGAGTCTCCTAACAGCAAACCTTTACTGAAAAATGCACATGGTGAAGATAAACAAGACTGCTTCAACATCTCTCTGGCCAAGTATATTTCACTTACAAAATCTCAGTACAACTCTTTATGCAGAATGGAGATACTATTGCTCTTTGGCTTCCAAAAAGTGCATCAGCCATTACCCAGCAGCAACTTTGCTAAAAATGCTATTACAGAGTATCATTCTATATCACTTACAAGTACACTGATCATAAATACTTCTGAAATACAATAACATATCAGAAAATTTTCAGTTAGTAACTATTTTTAGGGCTAGAGTCAGAATGCCTCTTCAAAGCACATCTAACTACCTCTCTTCTGTAATAAAGCGGCGATGGCATTAAGAAGGGAGTCCTGGATCCTTGCTCTCATAAATAGAGACCAAAGTTCCCAGTCCATGCTTTACCAGTGAAATCAATGCAACTTGCACCTTGTGCCCTTCTTAGCCTTTTCAAAGACAGGCAGGTTATGACTCAGAGCATATTCCTTATTTTCTCCCCTACCGAAGCCACAGCTCTCCATAGTACAATGTGCATCAATCACATGAATGAAACCAGTAAATCAGCCCATAACAATGGCATCTGTTATGTTAGGGGAATTTGTAAGCCTGGTGGGACACTCAACAAGACTGCTTGCATGTCCTATCACTGGGCTTGTACCTACCACATGACAGAGAACATCTGAATTTTTATCAAATTTCAGATATGTCTCATACCTTCGTGAGAAGCCATATCCCATGATCCTCAAATGCTCCTGTAGGAAGTACTGTGGCTTCCTCTACCTGTAGGGACAAAGGTACTCATCTACTCTCAATATCAGTAAATGGAAGTCTAGAATTCCTGCTTTAGTTTCAGTAGGTGTGTTGCATCAGGGTTCACCTTTCCTAAAATATCCATTTTTTATTTGATAGTTTCTAGTAATGGATGAGCACTGGAAGCACTGGTAGCCACAGCCTTTGGTTACCAGTTCATTAATCACTGTAGCCATTAAAAACATCTTTCATTTCTGTTCTATCTATAATTTCCTATTTGAGCAGTAGGCTGAAAATCTTTAAACTTCCGTGCCCTCCACAATTTTTAATAGATTGCGACCAAGATCACTATTTACTTCATCTTTTAAGAGCTATTAAATAGAATGAAATTCATTGAAGTTTTTGCTACTGTTTTTCAGCTCTTAAATTACTCATTTACTTCTTGTCTATGCAACCTCCACTATAGCAGTTCTCTAGGTCTTTCAATTCCCCTGCTGTGAAGTGAATGGAAGAAGGGCATCTGAGACATCCTGAGCATTTGCAATAGCCTGATGTGACCAAAAGTGGATGTATTTCTTCTGTGAATGCTCAGAGCAGCACGGAGGAGAGGTAAGATGGAAAAATCTTCTGTCCCTTAATCTACCTTCCCTTTAGCTCTGTCATAATGACATGCTAAAAATTATCAGTGGGATTGTTGTATTCCATATGATGTGTGTCCTGTTGACTTTCTTTTGTTATTCATATTTTATTAATCAAGAGACCTCATGTAAAAAACCCTTGGAAAAATCTGTGCTTATTCTATTGATATTATGACAGAAGATTGTAGCCTCATCCAAAAAATACGGTAATTTTGGAGGGTTGAGGTTTTTTTAATAGATATCTCTCTGTGTTATGAAGCTCACATTGGTTTGCTTAGTTAATTGCCTTTTTTTGCACAGGTTTCTTCACATCCATTTGAATTCATTAACTTGAAGAGTACGCATGAACGTAAATAAGACGTCGATGTAATCAATCCTTGTTCTGCAATACTAGGTCTCCATTTAAGAGCTTACCTTTTAGAAGCTGTTATTTAATCCATCACAAGATTCTTGCAGATGACAGTAATTCTTCACATTATTACTTGCTTTTTCTCTGTCACTAAACATTTGCTCAACAGAATATTTAGCAGCTTAGAATACCAAAAAAAGAAAAAAAGTCCAAACCCTGACAACCATTCTACTGTTGTCAACTTACACATTATCACACAGGACCACAAAATAAAGAAGCTGAGACAAATCTTTGCATCAAAACCTGCACAGTTCCAGCCAAGCCCTGTAGATCAAGGTCTTCTCTTACTAGAGAGGGAGCAATCCCGGCTGAGTGTATGGATAGTTGTGCTGCAGGGTGAAGAAACACACTGCATGTCCCACTTGCCAAACTGAAGGTATAATACTTCTGTAGTGCATGGGCTTTCTGTAGCATCATTTGAGTTAGACAGAAATGTTATGATAATATTTATTCTTCACTCTGAAGATACATATTAGGTAGAACTGGCATAGTCTGCTAATTTTGAGAAACTCTGCTTAAGGAACTCTGTTCAACATAATGTACAAAAAACATATTTTGAATTCTATGAAAACTTATTTCATCCTCTAAACCTGTATAACATGCAGAAAAAAGAAACAAAAACTGGTTGAAGATTTCAGGAGAAATAAACAAGCAAAATCAGAATACTTGAGACAACACAGACAGATTTCATACATAATTTTTTTACATATAAAACACTGAAAATGAAAACTGCGTTGACTGCAATTCCTATAGTATGCAGCTTCCAGGATAATGGGCTGAACATTTTCCTTCCTTGTTTATTTAATGAGAATACTTATCTTTTTTTTCCCTACTGACGCAGGTGTTGGGTTAATCTTTCAACTCCAGCAGAGGACACAAGAGTAGGACAGTAACGGAATTACTATGAGGTGACTGGGCATCACTCACCCATTACTATACATCATTCTTCAGTTATTGCAATGTAGTGATAGAACACCCATCAAAGTTAGAGATACAATTGCAGACAAAGGTCAAATGGAGATAATTTACAGTCCAGGCCTTTATTTGTTCCTTCTAGTTATGAGGGGGAAAAACCCTCAGGCTTACCATACTTTCTTCAGCAACAACACAGAACAAGTACCAACAGACCTCAGCTTATGTGGGGAACTTACGGCTATCTCATTCTCCAAGTCCTGCCGGATTCGTGTGTGTGTAAATTAAAGCTTTATGAATTGATCCAAAGCCAGCTGAAACTACTTATTTCTGTTGATTTCAATAAATTTGGAATCAAGACTTACCTCAAAAGAGCTCTAAATCATTAAAATAACGTTAGCTACTATCTTTTTTTTCTACCTCATTATTGTGTTGTGAAAAATGCTCAGTGTCTTAAACAACATCACATTTATTCAAACCAAGGCAAAATAAAGGATAAGTTTTGTAATAAATGGAAAGCCTAGGGAAAGGTGCATCTTCTGTCTCATATAAAATGCATTCCAGTGGCAATTAGTGCCCAAAGTGAGTGTAGACTTAACAATATTTAACATAAAAGTCGATCAAGATAGAAAATATAGATGGACAATGACCAGAATGAATGAAGATTTTTTGGTTAAAGCATGCTATACAAGTCCAGAATCTTTAACACACGCATTTTACAATCATTACAATCCTTAAATATATGTACCTAAGTACAAAACACTCTAGGCCATGCCTATATTGATGGAAGGGCACTCTCCCAAGCAAGCTGTAAAGACCCCTTCAGGTGGCAGCTGGAGTGTAGCAGGCCTTGCTTAGTGCAGAACAGATTGAAGAGCTGCCATTCCACATCAAGACCACGTCTGAAATTCTTGTGTTTGGTTTCCTTCAGAATGGGGCAAACCCCAAACCTTTACATATTCTTGTTATAGGCAATCATTTCCACACGTTTGTTCAAACCAAAGTCAATGGTTTATGATTCAGTAAGGGGTGGAGGAATTGGAAGAATGATTCCATAATTCCATAGCTATGTTTTCATTTTACTAGTCTTTGAACTTCTGCAAATAAATTGGGCTATAGGAATAGTTCTAGGAAACATTATATATTATGTTCCAAATACCTTCTCAGGTGTTTGGATATGGAGACAGTATTTGAATAATACTGCTTAGGTTTTAACAACACTAGTGTTTTCAGCCACGTCTGCACAGAGTGATCGAGTTGAAAACAAATGGAAATCAGCGGAGTTACGTCTAGTGTGAGCAATGGGATGTTTATGCTATCCTCACACATACCAAACAAGCAAGTTTACCTACTTTTTTACTTGCTGTTTGCCCTCATGCAGCATGTGCTCTACAACTGTCTTAACATGTATTGGCACGTCTGACCTCTGTACGAAAGATGAAAAGGATTCTTTGCTTCACTCCATGTGTACCAGGCATTAGACCCATTCAAAGCAAAGCAATAAATCATTCTTGTGATTTGGTTGTTACCCCCTGAATTCACAGTGCTTCTGCTCCTTTTCCACTTATTTTACAAAGGAAAACAAAGGTACTCAGAGAAAGCAACAATGACCAGGGGTCTGTATGTTCATGGCTTTGTTTAGCTCCAAACATAAGGGTTTCTTATCTTTAAAAATTAAGATACGAGGTACAGAACAAAGGACTGCGCAAATAAGATGGCAAGAACAGTACCTAGTTTTCACCTGACCTAGCTCTCCAAAGCAGACAGTACCTTCCCTTTGCAAATTCCTGGTCCTGTTGAAGTAGAAATTTGAGCTACAGTTATTTTGTTTCATAGTGGCCAGTCTGAAACACCTGACAACAAGTTGACAGAAACGTTCAGAACTGGAATAAATTAAATCAGTTCAAGCAGATATAGTGCTACAGGGCACTTCATCCCTTGAAAGAACACAGTCAGATCACAAAATCTTCATGTAGTCACTCAAAAGTACCACTTGAATAACTCAGCTTTGCAATCCAAATACACTTCTATAATAGGCGCTCCTAAAATATGTTTTCCCTTTGAGCTGATTTCTTTGACCTTTCTGCAAGCTTGCTGACTCAGAACAGTGGGTGACTCCCATGTGAGTACACCTGCACGGCCAATTAACTGCTCGGCTGAGCCAGGCTCAGCACATGGACGTCCACCTGGGTTGGAAACAGGCAATTGCAAGAACACAGACATTACTGAAAGGAGGTGAAAACAGAGATGGAGATGAAACAAGCTTTTAAAAACTGTTTAAGTGGATGAAAGAGAACATATAAAAAACCAAAGTTTTTCTTAGATTTTCAGAGTGGAGAAAGCCACATTAAAGGGTTAAAAACTGAAATTGTAGTCACTTAATTTTACAAATAAAAGTGTATTTACCTGATTAATTTGCAGAAGAACTAGTTTTCAATAATAAGTAAATAGTACGTATATATGTAAAAAAGGTTAAGTGGAAAATGTTTACTGTTTGAGTCAGTCAAATTTTGCTGTTGTACAGAGAGAAGTATGAACTCATAATAACTTCATGAAAGACTGTTCATTTATGAAACATTTTATTTGTTGTTCATTTATTATAATCTGCCTCAGGATTTTTTACAAATACAAATATATTGTCCTGGTTTATTAACTTAATGTGGAGAAGTAGGTAAACCCTTAAATGAACGCTTTAAAAGGCTGAAAAGCAAACCAATACTTTAAATATAAATTAACTCAGCTTAGAGGGAGCTGATGTTTCACTGTCAGGAGTTCAGCATGAGGACAAAAATATTTTCATACACTGCTGGAAGAAAATCCTAGCTGCAGAAATGATGCTGTTTGTTTCCTTCAAAATGAGATAGAAACCTCCTAAGGAGCAAAAAACCCCAAGACCATAGTTTATATTTTATACAGATTCAAAAAAGCTAGGACAGCTCACTAACACTGCCACAGAGGGTCTATGTGAAGGAGTTGGTGCAGACTGACATACCTTGTGCAGGTTCTGGCCCAGACTAGTGAGGTGCAAATCACCTGCTCTTCAGAGGTGTGCACCAGTGCTCTGCCTCAGCAAGTAGGCACTGATTAGAATATGGGGGGTGGGGTAATGTTTTCATGGAATTCTTGTATTAACCATGGAAGTGGTGCTAACTCACCAAACCTCCATTACTTGAAGAGGTTACTATTTTAGGAAGGATGTGACAGGATCCATCTGTGTGCAAATAAAGGCCTCTCCACAGCCACATGTCTGTTCCGTCATTGCAGAAACAGTGCTGATGGGCTACACACATCTTAATCTCCCAATAAACACACCGTTAATACATGTGCCTTTCTGGAAAAGCTACAGTTGTAAATAAAATAATTACATTTCTAACCTCTTTTGGTGGCAGAGCAGACTAAGAGATAGCAGTGCAGTCGAGTCACTCGGCAGGGCTGTGTGGGCAATGAGAAGGGTAAAGCACTGATGTTGGTCATTTAGGACACAATACTGGGACAGAAGGGTACTAATGCTGTAACAGAATTTAAATTGAACCAAAATTAGATCATAATACTGGTATCTGGAAAGGAATATCTGTTACAAAAATATTAGAAAGTAAAACAAGTCCCTGTGGATAGCATAACAAAAAGTTTTACTGGCAGTTCCTTATCCCAGAGTAACTTGTCATATTAAGAAGTTTTGTAGTATCCAAGACTAGATTCTGACCCTTAAGGAAAGAGGCAGTGTCCCTCTAAACAAAACTCACAATCTCAGTTTTTATTATGTCTAATCCAGGTTCTTTTTGCACAGCATAGTCACAGATTTAGTACATACATGGTTGATGACAGTGTTCACAACCATTTTTCATGCCTTGATCCATCCTAAGTAAATTAAATTAAGCGGAAAATACACGATCCTATAATTATAAATTAAATTATGATCAAGGTAATATTAAAACAGAACACATTAATGCTGCATAGACAACACTAATTTTGACTGCTTCTAATTTTTAAGTGCTTGACTTTGCAATCAGTTTCATTTCATTTTAACATGAGCATGAAGTATAACATTTACATGAAACTTCCTGTATTCACAACAAGAAAATCTGCTGGATAAAACAGATTTTAACCACGTGGAAGTATGGTTATGGTTTACATGCTTGCAAGGGGTCATCAACAATACCATACCTTTGGATCTACTTTCTTAAGCCTTTGCTAGTTAAGCTCAAAGAGCAAGAGAAAGCAAGGGAAGGCTGTTTTTTCAGCTTGGACCACCTACTTTGCCAGTGTGTTTCACTGATGTTTGCAGAGTATCTGTAAACCCCAACACTCATCTGCTGGGTCCTCCAGTGCAGTTTGGGGAGTGAGGCATTTTTACTTGCTGTGTTCTGCTGCTGGTTCCTGCAGTATTATTTCTTTGTTCATATCCTGTAAGATACCCTGACTACAGCCTGTCCCATCAAACCCTTCCCACTCCCTCTGCTGCTTGCTCTGCTCTGTTTCTCATACCTTTGTGTTCAGATCAGGTTGCCTCCTGCTTCTCATTTACACTGCCTGGGCATTGTAAGTTGGAAGACAAAGTACAGCCAACCTTTGGCCTGGCATTGCAAAGGCCTCAGCTCCTTGCTCAGAAATGGGGAATCTTCAAACAGCTTCACCACCAGCCTCCAGTAGAGCATCTGCAACAGGCAGATCTATACAAGAACAGGAGTGTTCTTTTCTCTGAGGCTGCAAGGACAGAAAGCCCCTTTACTGAACCTTGCTTCAAAATATGAAAGGCAATATTTCAACAACAGGACTACAAGAATTCAGTAAGGGCAAGATGAAATCTTTTCCCCTAACTGGATTTTGGAAATGATAGAACTTTCATATCTACTGTGTACAGAAGGAACTCTTTGGAAATGTATTTTCTTTTGTCACTGAGGTGGGTCGCTCAGCTGCAGCCTGTTGCACCTGATATTTTTCATGATCCCATAGCACATTCTGCATCTGTCACCAGAAAATTCCCTTCAAAAGAATTAAGGCCCACTCTGGCTTTATTCAATTGTTTTTCTTCCTAATATAGGAAAGGCTCTAAAAAATGTGTATGACAAACTGCCTTGGTATGATCTTGTACCTTAGACACAGCCAGCTTTTTTCTGTTGGGAAGTTTTCTTTCCCACTTGCTATGAAGTCAGCATTTTGGCATTCTTGTAGCATTTTCTTTACTTGCTTCGCCTAAAGTAAAGTCGGAGACAGTTTTCTTTGCTCACAGAGCTTGTTAAATTTTGCTATTACGGTTTTGGTCTTTCATCCCCAAAAATTCTCAAGCAGGTGATACTAATGAAACTTTGTGACATGTGTTTTGCGATTTTATTCAATGTTACACACAAATAATTTCATTTAATCTCATAGAGCCCACTTTTGCCATTGGTATGGCCCCTTCCATTAACTCTTCATAACTGTCTCTGGAATGGTGGGCTTGAATGGATCACTTCGGAATTGTCAGAATATACTAAATTGTGTCCACCCTGCAGTGACAAGATGTTGATTCCCAAGCTAATATTTATATTCATTTAGTGCAGCTGCTCATATATGCAAGCTGCAAGCCACTGATGCAAGGTATTATTTTCTGTCTGATTTAAATAGAGTTGTACTAGCTCTGGGCCAAGAATAATTAGCAATATTTCATGAAGTTCAATCGTTCCTTTGTGTTCTCTTCCCTGCGTTACTGGAAATTTTACTCTTGAAAACATAGTCAGATATGGTAGCATACATACCTTGCAAAATTGGCACATCTTAGGTTTTGCAGAATATATTCAGCATTTCTAACTGGTTACGTACATAGCTAACTCACACTCATTATTTTTAAGGTGGAGGTCCATTCTATAGAATCTTAGCCTAGCAAGAAGTATTATCAACAAAATATTTATCAGTATCTTTGAGTTCTTCACAGATATTCCATCTTAGTTTCCTTTTTATCTTCCATTTAAAATCCCTTTCTCAAGTTCATTTAGTTTTCAATTGAATCAAAGATTTGTATGTCTTTCTGAAGTATTTCCAATTTTGCTTCTGCATTAAGGAGTTGTGTTTGAGTTACACTCCCCTTCATGAGTCTTTGTTTCTTTCAGCTTAACATTGAAGTTCTCTTTGATCTCTCCAGAATCCACACAGTTTGTGTTAGCCTGTTATCCATCTCTATCAGCAAATACCCAGGGAAAATTAAAACAGGACAAGACCTTAGTGATGCTTTCACACACTACCCTCTCGGCAACCAAGAGTATTTTGAACATTAAATTATTTCCAATTCACCTACAAAGTACTTGTTTATTTTGAAACACGCAACTGGAAATATATGTTCTACTAAGTTTATTTTCAAGAGCAAAATTCAATTTAGTTCCTTTTCTTCTATTTTAGATGTCCTATTTGCATGAGGAAGGTGCCATAAAGAGAAATAGTCACCACTAACTTCAAAGCAAGGTGGCATAAGGGTAAGAGTGCTTAAGAACTAGTGTTTATCTTGTCACACTATGCACTGAGATTAATCTTTAACAATTTATAATTCTATGATGCATGTTGGATTATAATTCATTAATGACATTTGAACTATCTATACAGTGCAATCTTGAAGTCCACTGTAAAAGTGAAGTTCAATATAAACAAAGTAGAACAAACAAAAGAATTAGAGTGTCTAAAAGTTTCCCTTTTCGCATTGTCATGTGTAGTAATGATTCAAGAAAAGTAATGAAGAGAATGACAAAGCAAGAAGACCAGTGGGTATTTTGGTTAGCTCCTGGTACAACTAAGGAAACCACAAAACCACATCACTCTCTAGCTTGCTCAACCAGTTGCAACAGAAACATTGATGGTTTTGTTTCTAGAACTGCAAACCACAAGAATAAAAAGGGTTTAGCTTCTTCCCAAGAGTTGACCTAGATAGCTTTCAAAATGTTACTGACATTTAAAACTAACATCTTGGTGCTTGGTGTGTCATGAAGCAAGCCATACAACACCGGTACCAAGTATGCCTCATCAACTGCAAAAACTTAATTCTGGCTATTTTCAACTTCTTCCAGGTGAAATAAAATTACTTTGGATTCCTGCAAGAATCAGCACATCTCCTAGCTATATTTTATGTCATGCTACAAAGGGAAAAGACAATTATCAGTGCATTTAAATAATCGTTTTATTTTCATGTATCAGCTGTTTCACAAAATAAATAATGAATAACAGAAATTGGACAAAGTTATTGTTCTCTGTTCTTGACAGTTCTTCAATGACTCTGTATAGCTAGGCCTGATGACTGCTGTTTGTTGTCTACTGATGTTGTTTTCTTTCCTTAATAGGTATACCATGACCTTATCCCTATGCTTCTTACTCAGCAGTACCTGTATTCTGCATATGGATACAACTAAGCATGCATCTGTTCCACTGGTTTGGAAGAGTGCTGAGATCAGTAGCCCGTATTTCAGCCAGGCACCCGAGGGATCTTGAGTTTAGTGCTTGTGTCTAGTCATGCTCCTGGATGGCAGTGCTGACCCAGAAACAGCCCTGAGAGCTTTCTTAACATTTTCCACAAAGCCTTCTCAAAGCAGCTATGCAAGATTATCACAGGATCGTTTAGTATCCCTAGATCAGGACAGACATTCTTCCTAATTCAGAATCATTGGAGGACTACAGAGAAAAAGCAAAGCCAACCCACTTAGAAAGTTAGCCCTACACCAGCACTGGTCACACAGAGAGTCTCTCCACAATCAGCTATATCGGCTTCTGGGTATGCAACAGCAGAGTTGTGTAAACAGCTGCAGCACAGTCAGGAATTCAGGAACATAGCTGGGAATGTTTTCTGCTTCTAAAAATGTCTCAATCTTGCAAGTATAATTAAACCTTTCTTTAAACGGAAAGTCAAAGGATGGTATTTTTCTTTGATACAGATCACAGTCAAACAGCTCCTACTTGTAAGCATAGCAGTACTTTAAATCCATCTCACTACAATCTTTAAGCTGGAAATAACCTAGAAACACCTCTGTTTGATATCTGTAACAAAATGAATGACTGTGTAGCATTCTTCCTACTGCAAATACTGTCAGTGCTTCTTTTTCCACCCACCTATAAAGTTATCTAGAAGTTACCTCATAGATTATCATATACAAACAGAAATCTCTTTACCAAATACCTTTCAGGAACTGGGAGATTTTCACCATTTATGAAACTTTTAATAACATAATAAGCAGAGCAAATATATATTGATGTTCCAGGTAACTGTATGTGATGACCAATATTTTTTGTATATTCACAATTCAGTAAAGAGAAACATGAGGAAAACCATTGTTTAGGATAGCCAAATGCAGAAGGACCCTGGAGAATATAAGAAAGATCTAATAATGGTAATGACTAATACTGAAATATCTAGGTCCTTCAACTTTTCCTAAGGATCAATAAACATATGATACAGCACGGTAAATCAGTTCTGATATTTCTTTGTTTATTTAGCAAGTGATTGTCTGAAACGGTGGCAATCTGTAGAATGTCTATTAACTGGTCAAAAATCTGATCAAAGCTAGTCCTCTATTAGGGTGTGATTCCTAGGGAAACAGATAGAGCTAATTTGGCAGTACAGCTATGCTATCACAATCGCCCCTTAAACTGTTTCCTCTTAATGACTGCTTGATAAGAAATATTTTTTAAGTCTTCTGTTAATCATCACTAGAGTAGATAATAGCTTGATATATTCATTGTTCAAGAAAGTAAACACTTAAATCATTATATCAGAGTTTTGCAAGGTACAAATGATCAAAGTGTGTTAATACCTTCTCATTCCTTACAGAAGCATTCAAATAGTCTTCTGTTGACAAAACATCTTCCAAAAAACAAAGACAATTTTAGAAGACTGAAGAACAGCTTTCCTAGTCTAAGTGTCTAACTATAAATTATAATTGAGTGCTATACAATAAGTTAAAAAGGAAAAGAAAATCAGCCTACTATTTTCAGGGCAGTTTTTAATTAAAAAAAAGAGCTCTAAGGGAGCTCTATTTATATCATGTTTTAATTGAGTATTAAAATCTACCGTATAGATTGTAATCTGTGTAATTGTTTTTTCTAAGTACCCTTACACTAGTAACGTTAAAGGTTATTGTTAAACAGTTAATATTGCTGTCAGTACGTTATTTAAAACTAAATCTAAAAATCACCAAGAAAAAACATTAATACTATCAAATGCCCC
This sequence comes from Tapera naevia, assembly GCA_033556795.1. Classification (NCBI taxonomy): domain Eukaryota; kingdom Metazoa; phylum Chordata; class Aves; order Cuculiformes; family Neomorphidae; genus Tapera; species Tapera naevia. The sequence goes on from JAUMJJ010000069.1 coordinate 10,876,598, forward strand.
AAACATACTCAAAAACTTATTTCTTGAAATATTGACCTTCACAAAACTGAAATTAGGCTTACTTCCAAGGACTTTATTTTTCAATTCCGAAGATCTTACAGAGTATTCTTATGAACAAAATATAAACCCACCTGACGTTGTGAATGTATTTTTTTGAGGTTTGTTTTGAGGTGTTTCGGTTTCCCTTTTTTTTTAATGAAGCAGCATTGGTGATTTAGTAAGCATATGAGCCTATTTCTGAGCTTCCTTGTTAGAAACAGTTCTGGAATTCTGTGACGAGGGATGCTATTCAAGAAACATGTGACAGACATTTAGCTTTCTAAAATGTGAAGCATGTGAGATGAACCAAAGCACAGTAATTGCGATGCTTCCCAGGCCTTTTCATTTAAAGACTTCCAGTCCTTGTTGTGGGAAATCTCAGCCTGGCAGTTTTTCACGTCTACTGGAATAACTGCCTCATCTCTCTTCATTCGACATGCTTCCTTCCCTTTATTTCTACTTTAAGCTTGGCCCTGAAGTTCCCAAGATTTACTTTCTTTTCTCTGTTGCTTATGCTATTCATATTCATAGCTCCATGCTTTTTATGTCCATAGGTATCTGTTGTATATTTCTTACAGGGAAAAAAAATACCTTTGGAAACTCTTACTTTAACACGTTTTTGCTTTAGATGGCATAATGCTAGACATCTAGGAGGCTTTTCTATGATGGGAAGGCACCCTACTGCAATTTTACCGGTGTATTTGTCCCCCTCACCGTAGTGAAACATCTGCTGGTGGAGGCGACCTTGGCTGTAGCACCTGGCTCTCGGCATGGCAGAACTCTGTGTGTTCCCTTTGGTCTCAGAGGACTCTGATGTCTTGTCACATTTCCCACAGCTCTACCTGCTACTTCTTGTAGAAGGGGAACCACAGAAGGTAGCTGACCTATGGTCACAGGATGCATATGCTCTCCCTCAGGATATCAGCAAGCACTGGTTTTCCACATCTCTGTCCCTTTACAGGCTCTTCTCTCAATTTCTCTCCTCAGGGAAATGACAGCAGCAAAATTTGTGCAGATATGAGAAATTTTAGCCAGTGCAGCAAGTCTGCAGACTTCGGCAAAATAACTGAAATCATATTCTAAAATTCCACATTCCCGTTTTGTCACAAGTCCTGAGCATTTTTTTCTTAGTTTGTTAGAATTCTCTCTTCATGCATGTGCCTTTTTCTCCTAACTGAGGTCTTCTTTGACATCTACAATTATCGCTGTTCTTCTGTCTTACTTAAAATAGTGCATGATATTCCTTCTATAATCTCTGACTGGTTTTGAAAGCTAACTCTCATTATCTTAATCAGGTGATTCTTTGTCTTCTTAGATCACTTAGTAGAATCAGTTTCCCTGCAACAGCCATTTACTTAGCATATCCATTTTAGTGCTCAGATAAATCTATTTAAATGGTAATAAGCCTCTCTCCTTCTACCACACAACTCAGACACGCACAGTCTATTTTTCAATGCCAATGGGTGTCTCAAAAAAAATTAACCCATTGACTTAAGATAATACAAAATTAAGTTACTAACTTGGTTATTCTTCATGTTCCGTAAAAAGAATGCAGAAATCATTCTTTCATGTTCAGTATCCTTACATCCCATCACCATTATTGACCATCCTGGAGCTGTTTGGAAAAGAGATTGTACCTGCTGCATCCTACTCAGATGTAACAATATTTAACTTAATTCAATCTCCCTCATCAAGTTTCAGCTGTAATAAAGATTTATTTTTGTATGGCTGTGCATTGCGTAATGCTTGCACAACTCAACAGAGTTATTGCATGGCCATCATAGAATGAATCAGAATTGTATTTCTCATCTCCTGGGCCAATTTATTGCACGACATGGGAGACATTCTAATCTCAGTTATACTAAAATCAATTATAACACTCTGGATATTTGCCAGCACAAGATCAGATGCTGATTTACTCTTTTTTGTTTTGTGCTTTTTTTTTCCTCCTCATTTCCTTTTCATTATAAAACTTCATGACATAGTCAGAAATTTGTTATAAAATTATGTATTTTTGCTAATATGTTTTGTATTTGGAGACTTCTACTAAAAGCAAAGTTAGTTCTTATATAATGGGGCACTCATACTTTTGTTCTATGTGCTTTGAGTACTCACATTGTTAGCCACAAAAGCCTCGCTAAATCTATGTTAAATTGTAGACATATTAAATTCTTTTTTAATTATTAACACAAATAATTGGTCCTAAAACCCATTACCCCATAAGCAGTATGCCGCAACAAGTCATTCTGGTTTTGGGGAGCAAGGAATTTGTCTCCCCTTTACTGGATGTTATGCATGACTTACCAATGAAAAAAAGAACCACAAGTGATAGCTTTTCCAACAACTCCTAAAGAACATTTCTTTTATGTAAGCTCATGGATCATGCAACTTACTGCATATTTAGTAACATAAATTTTACTTTCTCCCAAAAAAGTCAGATAATTTGACTCAAGAGTCCAAGGGTGTAAGTCACTGTGAGAAATATTTTCAACATTTTGGTCAACAAATCCAGTTTCTGGCCATTCTGATGCTCTTTAAAACCTTTTCTTCCCAAGGCGTTCACCAGGCTGTCCTATCAATGAAGTCCACTTACCTGTTACTTTGAAAGCTTGTTTGTCATTTAATAAGTAAATACATTTTTTAATAAGATTTCTAAGCAGGGTTCTTTTTCCCTTGTCAGTTAGCAACAAAAGTAGAATTAGAATGGAATTAACTTGGTTGTGAGATTTTCACCTTGTTCTTTAACTTAGCCTTTTCATGGAGAAAGCTATTAATGCAAAGCTGATAAATGCAATCCATGGAATAATTACCCTCTACCTCCAGTTTCCAAGAATTATTCAGTCTTGTTTTCCAAAATAAAAAGTGGCTGAACCAACTCACACTCTTTTTCACTTCCACACATACAGAAGCCTGAAAAGAAGCTAAGCTTAACCATCCCAAATTGTACCAAATATTACTTTAATTTACGCCCTAAAAATCAACATGAATGAACCAGGAAGCAGAGAACAAACTACCAACTGTAATCATCCTAAGTGACTGTTTGCTTTAGTTACTATATCCACCTGTTTTCCTTATTTTTCATTTGCTTCCACTTTGTATCAAATTAATGACATGAACACATCAAGTCTACCTACTACATCCACACTTCACAGCCCTGGCTAATCTTCCCGGTACTTTTCATGCAAAACATCATGAAACAGCTAGAACAGACTGTTACATTTGGCCTCCAATTCACTTGGAACCCATGATCCATCTGCTAAATAAGTGAGTGGTTGTAAATTTTTCCAGTGGAGGGGGGGTATTTTGCAAAGATACCAGGGGAGAGAGATGAGTGATATTCTCCAAGGGATAAACACAGGTCTCTCAAACCTTCAAAGAATCATGTTATCCTAGAGGAAATAATCTCATGGTGCTCCATTTAGCAGAATATCTTTCTGAAGTATCGTGAAATATATTATTTCACTACTACAATACTTAGTTTAGGGAGCAAAATCACAATTTTTCTTTCTCAGAAATGAAAAACTAAATGGCTGCCATTTTAGTGAAATGCTGCAATATTCAAGTTATTCTAAGAGCCCCCAGGTCTTGACACCTTGGGGAGTAGCACAGCCAGGCTCCCAAACACCTGTGGGAATCTATAATTCTGGTCTGTCACAGTGGGCTAAGAAGACAATACGTGCTGAAAATGGCAACAGTTTCCCTTGAAAATTAGGGTCCTTGTTCAGGCTGGTCAAATATTTGCTGTTCTTCAGCAGCAGACTACTCTCATAAGTTTTTTTTTAATTATTATATCTAAAATATATCTGACTTTGCACTAGTAAAAAAAAAAAAATCCCTTACGGACATAAAAGGTTTCAAGTAAAAACTGAAAACCATCCAAAATTTTCTCTGTGAAAATAAAGGCCTTTTTTGTTCACGTCTAGTCATTGCCTCACTTACCACTCCACAGCCAGTCTTAGAGTTATTAACAAATAGAAACCTTTGTTAGAAATTCATTTGGGTTGAAAATATGTCACGAGAACCTGCCTAAAAGCAGAGACTATCTAATAAATATTTTCCTTCTCATTTTTAAATGATTTTATTATTTTATCAATTTGCAATGAATTCTCATTTATTGAGCAAATATTTGAAACATTGGGCAATTACTGAATAAATAGTTTTTGTTACTTGAAAACAGATCACGAGCTTTACATCTTTATCTATGTGAACATCAGTTCGCCATAACAACAACAAAGAAATCATTCGCTAGCTTCAATTTTTATTCCACTCTGTTTTTATTTATTATACGTTCCCTTGCAGCACCTCAAAGCCCCAGTGTGGCAAGTAAACAGAGAATAAAGAGATAATCCCTGCCTCAGGGTTTGTGATCTTCACAGGACTTCGAAGGTGGAAGCAAACAACCTCCTCCACACTCCTGCACCTTTGAGATCCAAGCCAGCTCTAAGCTGGGAGGGAGCAGCATCCTTAACTCAGGTCAGTAAGCGCTGCTGAAAGGCAGTGTGTGCTCCTGCAGTGACAACCCTGAGTCAGTACATCTGCCTGCAGCCTTCTCACTGCACCTTCTAGGTGGACTTGTAGCTCTCCATGAGAGACAATACAGCCATACCCTGGACATTTAATATGAGCCAGTGGACAAATTACACATAAAGACAGTTGAGAAACAAGGAAAGAAGGGAGAATAAGTCAGCCTTGATAGCACTACAGTTATAGGTAAGTTCAAAGCAGCCAGTTCAGAAAACAAGATGATTTTTTTGTGAATGCCTACAGGAAGGTCTCATACACTGTTTGAGAAGCATAAAGAGCCTTTGGCTCACAAGCCTGGTTAAATCAGACATATGAATGTTTTTTCTGACAGAAAAGCTACAAAACAGCCAAAGCAGATCTTCTATTTTTCTGCAATACACTTCAGCTTGCTCGTATATATTACAGACAGGAAATAGTTATTCAACATTTGAGAGGAGAACAGAGCAGGACTTTGAAAATAGATTATCTATCTAGTTGTTGGGAAAGGTTGCATGTATGCGTTATTTCAGTATCATACAACTAAATCTAAAGAGGTTGGGGGGGGGGGGGAGTGTTTATGTTTTTTTCCCTCAGGCAAATCTCCTACAGATGTCGATGAGTCTGGATAAAAAAGATTTCAAGATTCAGCCTGTGTTTAGTTGAAAATATTATGCAAATGGTTCTACCATGCTATCCATAGCAAGCAAGTATGTTTCAAGCAGCATAATTTGGCAGGGAAGGAGCACAAAAGAGTTACCAATATATATTTGTAAATATGAAGCAAATTAAATTTGTATAAAAATATTTATCATACAAATTTGCATTTGCAGAAAGCAAGGGTATTTCTAGATATTGTATCTACGTGAATGCTTTAAAGTTAGATTTACGAAAAAAATGCTCTAATAACTGCTGCCCTTAATAAACTTGCATTTAATGCTTTTAAATACTGCCATTGATACGGTTCAGTTAACATAAAAGATGTGTTTATGTGCAGGTGTGCATATATGTAATATATGAACTAGTTTTTAAATATTTATTTCAAGGCTTAAAGTAAATTATTTTAAGGCACTACATTACATAGTGGGACTTATTTTTAGACTAAGAAGCTTCAATATGATGTCATTAAACCAACTCCTCTCTCAGTCTCTCCATCTTCTCAATTCCGTTCCAGTTATGAAGCCACGACATACATTTCCAAATCTAGTTTTGAGTTTGCCTGACTTCTGTGGCTGCAACTGGTGAAGAAGTGAAAAACAGCAGCTGATCTGAAATGTGCTGTGGGCAATATCAATTTGAATATTTCATGATACTGACACCAATAAAAGGACTGAGCACTGATACCACTGTCTTATTACTACTTAGCCTTTTGGACAAGGGTTCAGAAGACTTCCAAATAGAGGGAAGATTTTCTTTGCTGCTCTGAAAAATTAGATTTGTATATTTCTGTTGTTCTTTAGTCAAGAAAATAGGTCCGGGACATATGAGGACAGCTAAAAGCACAGAAATAAAGCAGAGCACAAGATTTGTACTGCAGATATCATGCAAACAGCAACTAGCAATTTTTGTATAATGTACTTCTAGAATGGTAGTACTACAATATCAATATAATGCCCATTGCAACTTGCAATGTAGCTGCAACTGTATGCCAAGTTTACAGTTAATAGCTTACAGAATTAATTTAGTGGGGAATTATTGTAACTACTCAAAGGGTTCATAAACATTAAGAATGGAGACACCCAGAGAAGTTACATATTACATCCCCTGTCCCAAACAGAATCAGTTTCACCTAAAACACCCTTAAGAGAGGATTGTGTTACAAGTTCTTAAAAAACATCCAACAATGAAGATGCCACAATCTCCCTAGACCATCTATTCTCTGTTCTGTGCTCCACAACCTGTATCCATGTAATCTAAGTCTCCCTTGCCGTTTTAAGCATGTTACCATATCTACTAAGAAGAGGGCAAGAAATAAGAGTGTATTGCTGCTATCCTCACAAGAATAAAGAGCCCATTTCAGTCTGCTTTTTAACCCCATGTATCCTACCTTGAAAAATATTTATAAAGTGTAAGGAATATGACCAGCAATAAAGTATCAGACTAAAATACAATAGTAAAAATATTCTGTACTGTGCTTGAAATAATAACAGAAAACTAATTTAGTCGAGCCTTCCTTTAAGCAGTTTGAAAATACTTATCACTATATGGAAATACATGTAATTTCCATATGCAAATTCTTTTACTAGAAAGGCTCAGTTTTCTGTTCTGTAATTGGCTTTGGCCACCAAGCAACATTCTAACAATTAATTTCATCTCCTTTTATAACACATCTGCTAGAAGTGGATGAAAGTCAACTTGCAGAACTGATATCCCAAGCACTGAAAAAATCAAATCTTTTTTTCCCCTTGATTTCATTCATTTCCTTCCAAAAATGGTGTCAGTTCATACTGGCCCTCAGAACAGAGTGACATTACGGTAATTTAAGAAGATGAAAGTATTCTGAAATGAACTAATAGGATTTGTTATAAAAGGAATGAACGGATAACTCTCTAAAATCTGGGATTTTTTCTGCTCTTTGAATAAGGATGTATCTGCTGATTTACAGTTCTCCACACAATTCAAATGCAAAACCTGCATTTGAAAGAAAAAGATGTTTCAGGAACAGGGTGGTGAGGTCAATGTGTATTCCCACCCCTGAGAAAACACCTGAAAATAATCTGGTCCTGCAACATTCTGGCTGCAATTCTGGCTGCAATGGCAACTTTCTCTTTACAACAGCTATTCTAAAAGGAATAGAAATAATTTGTAAGTTCAACAAGATGGAGAGCAGGGAAAATAACAAAGACACTGAGCTGGCCAAATAATATGCCTGGATTTTCTTATCAAGGAGACCCAGGGCAGTGTGGAGACACCCTCATTCCCTCACAGCTCCAAGCCCTGTTACTCTCCGTTCCCTGGTGCGCTGAGGCGAAGTATTTTTGTGCTGCCTTGACACAGGTGTTTCAGACAGACACAATGTGCCAGGTTGCCTTTACTGGCACTAGCACTTCATCCCAGCCAAGACAAGGAACTTCCAGGTATCTCCATTATCATTAAAGGCCATGTCACTGTGGTCATTCCTGTTTCCCTGGAACACTGGTGCCGGAGGTGAAGAGGCTACACTGATGACTTACTAAGACTTAATACATACTAAGGGGTGGCTTCCCTTCCTCATCACCTGACTGAGACCATGGGCTGGTATATGCAAGGTCTTACTCAATGTCAACTGGAATGTAATAATCTAGCTTTTTCTTCTGACATCTATGATTATATTACTGACCTTTTTTCCACATTTGTAAGAGTACTATAGATTAAATAATTCCATGCCAATCAAATATACTGGAGTTTATGTGAATTCAGATATTCAGATATTCAGATATTCTAATCCAAGATTAGATTGAAATGGCAAAACCTATGACAAAATACTAACTATATTACCTGTCATAGTAGATCTATTACCTGTAGTATGCTTGGGAAGTATGCTTGGTCTGACTTACCCTCATTTTTGAGGATGTTCTAATAACATCTGAGCTGAAGTGAGTTGCAGACACACTAACCCAAACAAGTGTCACAGATGGTGTGATGATGACCTCACATTGTGGTCTAGACAGGCTAACAAAATGACTGCATAGCAGAAAGAAGCCTTCAGAATAGGACAAAATACAGATTTTGGTGAAGATAAACAATGAAGATATGTCATATATAATAAATTTACACAATAAATTCAGGTTTGTTCCATAAAAAGTTAGTTTTCATTGAGATGTGATGAGGCTACTTTGATGGCTGCACCTGCTGGATAAACTCAGACGTAGTACTACGCAAACCTTGAATCTGCTCCATTGTCCATAACCCAGCAAAGACAAGCCGGATATACCTATTGACTTTAAATCTAGTCTGTGTCTAAGTGCTTTCCTTTGCAGGAATGTTTTCCAAAACTGTTTTTTCCCTAATAAGCAATATCATGGATAAAAATAACTGCCATGGGAAGATGTTTTTATTTTTTTCTTTGGGTGATTAAAGTTTTTTAACAGTTAATCATCAAAAAATTCAGCTCATTCTTAATTGAAAGTTTCCTATGTCTCTAGTTCAATTAATTTTGAAGTAAGAAGAAAAGCATTTTCTGACTAGTTTTATCCTGGTTTCTGCCTCAGTGCTTGAAGCACAAGAACCAACCCAGAGAGAGTGAGGTTTGTGGGCAGATCACAAAATGCAGAAAATGTAGCAAAGGCCATGGCTGTCACAGATCACAGTTTTTTCACGTGAATACAACCATGAAAAAGGGTGACTAAGCATTTTAGCAGGAGCCTTGAGTAACAATATCTTATTTTAAAGAGAAGATGACTTAAAGAATTCCTTTTCTTTTAATATAGGCAGGCTACATAAATCTCCATTAAAGTACAAAAGAAATTCTGTGGTGTATGACTATAAGCTTTTATTGCCTAGGAACAAGCTATTTAGGTCTCACCAATTGACATCTAATAAAGGCTTTATATCTCGCCATGATAGTAATCAAACATAAAGAGAATGTTTTACAACTCTTGCACTCCCACCCTGTACTTTTTCTAAACTTCCCTATACTATATAAAGGAAGGGTCAAACTTCTCCCTGATGTCTTTGAGCGTGGTTCCAGTATCACCAGGGCCATGCTAACTACCTACATCCAGCATAGCCAGCAAAACACTCCTGCCTCAGATTGCTGAATGTGAGCTCTTAGTGGCCTGTATAGGAGCACCACTACATGGGGAAGCTTAATCAGCAGAGTCTAATTTTAGTAAAGTTAATTTGCTCATATGTTGTATGTCCCTGAAGTCTAATGTGAATTGAATGTACATCAACAGTTTATTAGTAAAGCATGGCATATTGCCACTTAATTCAATTACTTTTCCACAACATATGCCTTTCGTGTATTTCATACATGCTTGAAAGATACTATTTTTTGAATGGTTTTCAAGGGTTTTGCTATGTTTATGGAACTGATCCTTGTACTTTTCCTGAAAAATCAGGGTAGTTGGACCCTTGCATGCTCACAACAGAAAGAAAAGATTGAATCAATGAAAGTAAAGCAGCCCAGAAATTACCTGGCATAAGTTGAATTCATTTAAAATTCTAAACTTAGACTGCACTGGGGAGTCTTTTGGGTCAGAAAAAAAGTGCTGAAAAGTAACAATAAGAAAAAACAATTTATCAAACAATTAAAGCAAAAGTAGACAAATTATTGAGCTTTTTTTTACTGTAGACCTGAATGTTGCCTAGTCCACATGTCAGAGAAGTAAGTTTGGGAAGAAAATTATAAGCTAGGGAGCAAGAAATATTTTCTGACTATTTCTCATATTAAGAAATGGGCAGCTGCTTAAAATGCTCAGTGGTCTGGAATGTCAGCCCAAGAACTGAGGAATGCCTTGGTGGAAAAGTTTACAGCCAAAATCATCCACTGTACATCCATGCTTTCAAACTAGGCCTTCCAAAGGCATGCCAGGTTATTGTGTGACCTGGAAATGGAACAGACTTGCAGCATACAAGGGTTTGCTTTTTGGCAGGTCTAAATGTGTAGACTGACACTTCCGAAGTCTAATTAGGATACTAGTCTTTGGAAAGATGAGATTACAAACACAGCATAATTTACTTTGTCAGCACATTTTTCCACAAGGCTATGATCTCCAGCTCTTCAGCATTTGATATGTGAATATACACCTAGAGCTATAGGCACAACAAATACATCAGAACTAGATTGTGCCTCAAGGCAAATATTCTGTTGATTCTTCTGCCCTTCCTTTTACATCTTGTGATGTTTTGCCATACTCATCTACTCGTCCCATAAGACACTCATGTGAGCGGCTCTGTGGTTTTATTTTCATGTTTAAACTGAGCTGCTGTAATCAGCTTTTCTGTAACCTAAAATGCAGTTGTTTTGACCATATCAAAGTACAACTTTTCAGGTTCAGCCTGTAACTCTGCTACTAGAGGTTTAAATCTCAGTGTGGAAAAGTCTATAATGAAAGTGAAGCTCTCTTTCATTTCCTATGATCCAGCATAGCTGTACTTGAGAATTGCCAGTTTTGCTTCCTGTGCTGTGTCATTTGAAACAAGCCCTCCAAACAACAGTGGAAGGCTGCGGACTCGCCAGCTTGGTGTTACAGATGATATTGCAGTGATTGCAAACCACTGCCTCAGTGCTGGCTTGGCAGCAAAGATAGACCAAGTGAGTATGTGGATTGGTTGTTAGGGTCTCTACTTGTCAGCCTCATCAAGGGCACCCTAATTTCAGAGAGAAAATGGGTTTGCAATTACTTCAGTGTACTTTAAATTAATCCCAGAGGCATTCTTCTTGTTAAATTGTTGATGAAAATATTTAGCATCATGGTGTAGGGAGTCACTAAATGCAGGAACAGAATCTTTTGAAGGCAGTAATTTGCTTTGTAGCTACTAGTAGTACTACATTACTACTTAAATATAGAGGAAGAAAGGGTTTATCCCTTATATGGGTACATCCCCATCAATATTTGCTGTAAGAATAGCACTAAGAATTATATAAAGACCCATCTTCTTAACAGTTTGCTTCTAAAGCATACTTAGTTGAGGTCCCCTCCGTTTAGTAGTTACCTCTCAATGGCATCTCCTACATTAAAAAGTCAGTGTGGAATAGCCTGTCATCCTTCTGTTCCAAAAATAAGAAGCGCAAAACAAGCTCACAGGTAGGAACCAAATTCTGAAATGACACCAGGAAATAGACCGTGCTGGTTTAAGCTCTTGTGAAAGTAGAAACTTCAGCCTACCAATACAAAAGGAACAGACACTTTGTTTATCTTCACAGAGAGTACTAGCAGGCATCTCAGATATGACTAATTCATAGAACCATGGAATCATAGAATCTTCTGGTTGTAAAAGACCTTTGAGATTATCAAGTCCAACCACACCCATCTTCTGCTCAACCATGTCCTTTAAAAACTCATCTACTCGTTTTTAAACACCTCCAGGGATGGTGACTCAACCACCTCCCTGGGAAGCTGTGCCAGTGCCCAACCACCCTTTCAGTAAAGAAATTCTTCCTAATATCTAGTCTGAATCTTCCCTGGAGACACTTATGGCCATTTCCCCTTGTCCTATCACCTGTCCGTTGTGAGAAGAGATCAACAATTGCCCTGTTACAGCCTCCTTTCAGGCAGCCGTAGACTGCAATGAGGTCTTTCCTCAGCCTCCTCTTCTCCAATCTAAACAACCCCAGTTCCCTCATCCACTCCTCATAGGACTTGTTCTCCAGCCCCTTCGCCAGCCTCGTTGCCCTTCTCTGGATGCACTCCAACTCCTCAATGTCCTTCTTGTAGTGAGGAGCCCAGAACTGCACACAGTACTGGAGGTGTGGCCTCACCAGTGCCAAGTACAGGGGCACAATCACTGCCCTAATTGAATCAATACACCGTCAAAGTGAATCTCTTACTAGCAGTTGCTGAAACAGTGACAATCTACCGATGATGTCCTAAAACGTCCTAATGATGATGTCCTAAAAGCTATTGTAAAAGTGATACCTGAAGCTTAAGGTCTGATAGCAATTTTTAAATTAGATCAGATTTTTGAACACGCAGTCAGCAGGTCTTTCTCCAGTGCAGATAGAGTTAATGCCTTCTGTTCACCAGGCCCTTTTTTTCAGTCATCTCAGAGTAGCACGAAACGTGGTGATTGTTTCTGATAGATCGCTTGTTTGCTTGGATTTGGGGAATTCAGTTTTCTTTTTCCCACTTCCTTTGGATGTTATGGTAGGAAAGACTTCAGTCATAAGTACACTATTTCTTGGTACATCTAGACAATGTATTATTGGATTCAAAAGCTAAATTTAAAATGGAGGGGGGAGGTTCCATTCTAGCGAAATGCAGTTTTCTGTGTTTTTCTAAAAAAACCCCAAAACAATAAAATCAGTTTCTGTCAATGAAAGTATCTTCTTAAGCCTAAATCTTTCACTTTATAGTTATTTTTAAATGAGAACTTCATTTTCAAAATAAAAAGTGAATGTTTTGATTTTGAAATGTCAAAATAATCATTTTATGTATGAAAATGTTGATATGGATTTAGTATTTGTATGAAATGCCTTTTTAATGCCTTTCCCCCACATTTGCAACATAATGGCAGATACATCTAGTGGTGGGGGACTGATTCTTATTTTCTGTCTACATAGGACTTGAAAAATGTACATTTCCTAATACATTGCAAGGAGTCATCATAGAAATTGTCCTGATAGGTGTCAGATTAAAATTATTTTCTCTTTGTTGTGTAACTTATACCATATACCTAAATTCTGTGTACAGTTTTATCTCCACCTTCTGTTTTGATTTTATTTGACACAATTGTCATTCAGACTTACCTATTTAAAAAATAACTGAATTTTTGAAGTTAAATTTATTTCATATTTTACTTCTGGTTCACCTATATGTAAGACCACGCTTCTCCTTTTTCCTTTTTCTAACACAACTACTACTTCAGTACAAAAGATGCAGTTAAAATGCTTCTGGTTTGCTTTCAAACTGCATTGGTTTAGCTTTACATTGTAATCTAAACTCTAGTCTCTGTATACTTGCCTCTTTGATTGTATATAGCTGTAGTTTTTTAAAAGGACTAAGGAATCTGAATACTAAAACTAAGATACTTTAGAAGAACTTAATTTCAAAGAAATTCAGATCATCTTGTAAATGAATTATGTACAGATAAATAGTTTTAACTGGGTGTAATTGTGATATAGACAGAGATGTATAGTGTTATTTGTGGGTTTTTTAAAGTTATCATAGTCATTTGTGGACAAGATTTATTTCTCTTGATTTCCATTCCTGATTGCAATTCAGATGAGGGATTGCACTTTTATTGTATAGGAACACTTCAGGGTTTGTATAAAATTGCTTGGCTGGATAAAAACTACCAATGAGAATAGGAAATTGTGCTGGGAGCTAGAGTTAAAGAAGCCAGTGTGTGTCTCTGGGTTGACTGACTTTGGCTTTAAAAAAGATGCAACTTCAAAATAAGGCTTTTCTTGTGACTAATAGATTCATCAGGTTGCAGTCTTGTGTGGCTTAGATGGTATTCTCTAGTGGCTTATAAGGTTTGATCCCTTACTGTAACCTTTTCCTTGATTGATCTTGCAAGGTCTGGCTGCCTATCTTCACAAAGCTGGCAGGAACATGATTATTGTTGCAAACTCTTGGCCTGTGTCAAATCTAGTTCAACCAACTGGCTGGTTTTCAAAAGTCTTTGGAGAGTAGGAGACACTCAAGAGGCACACAGAGACAACATAACAGTATAAACTTTCTTGCACTGGAAATCAGTGAAATCAACAGTAGTCATAAACTTTATTTCCAAAAATCCTGCAAATGCTATAAAGCTGTGTTAAAAGAACTCCAGTTATCAGGCTGAAAAATGTAGTGATGGACTTCTCTGTTCCAACAGCATTCAGTGGGATGCTCTTATTAAGCCCCTCGCCACCTTGTCAATGCTAACATCTGCTTATTGTGCTTGAGAAATCTGGCATGGTCACAAACCACTGTTTCACACTATTCTACAGTGTGGGCACTTCTTTCCTCCCGTTCTTTTTTTTTCATGAATTTGTCAATGTGGCAAATGGTTTTGATGCTTTGGACACTGCAGGAATGGGGTATATAAGGTAAGGAAGTCTCAAGTGTCTTCTGTTCAGCTTTCCTGGCAATAAAGGCTTCTTTCTTTTAATGTAAATTTGAAATTCAACTGCTAATATTTTACCTTGAGGCTTAGGAGATTCTGGAAACTCAGGAGAGATTTGTAATTTTAGATCCAATGTGTCCTGCAAAGTAAGGAAACCTCCTCAGTTCACAAAGACCATTAGTAATGTATGTTGGCAGGCCAGCTTCTCTCAATGAAGATTTCAATGATGTTCACCAACCTTCATTTAACATTTGTGGTTCTGTGGCCAGATTATGTGGTCAGGGTATTAATTCACAGCATTTATGGGAACAGCATCCTGGGTGGGCTGTAGAAGGAAGTAATGGAACTAATCATTAATTAAATTCACTCTTACACAGATAGCCTTGTCCTTCAACAATCTATCTCTTAGGGAACAAGCAATAAAGAAAATACTGATTTATGAAAGTTAATCCAGCAAGATAGACACTGATATGTTATTCGCTAGAATGGCCCCTCCCTGGGGCTTTGCACAACAGACATGTTCGGGAATGAGAAAGGGCAGCCCTCCTTTGCTGGAGCTGCTTCTGTTTCTAAAATTCCACTTCATATCCAATGTTTGAAGTTTGCTGTGGTATAAAGATCACTGCAATGAGAGACAACCAGGCAAGCAGAGGAACTAAGTCTTGAGTATCAATGCCTTGTTAATAGCACTGCTCAGTGCTATTAACAAAGATAACAAAGATAGCTTTTTAACTAAATTTCCTTACAACAGTATAGGTTTTTCACTTACTTGCACTAAAAATCTCGTTAAGGTGTGCACTAATAGTCATTTTTTCTTGATCCAAGTGCTAGTTATAGGACACTATATTAGGCCTGTAAAATACATCCCAGTAAGCGCAGGGCTTTTTCAAAGGGCTTTTTCTTTACAACTTGGCTCAGCTGACGATGGAAGGGAGAACGAGGGAGGCTCAGAAGTAGCAGTCGCAAGAGAAACCAAAAATAAAGCTGCAGGATTACAGCATTGCTGTTAACCATTTCAACTTGAGCTACCATATTTTTACCAGCTGCTTCTTGAATATGCTGGGGAGCTGTGTGAGGAAAGAGAAACAAAACCTGGAACAGGCACTAACTTACTCAAAACACTGTGACTCCAATTTCAGAAATTAAAATGAACACTAGACTATATATATAATCATATGCCATGGCAAAGACAGTCACAATGATGTTGGGCTTTCTCTGTGGCACTGCTGGCACACAGTAGAGTAATTGCCACATTATCCGGCACAATTTCAATGGAACCAAGTCAAATATAATTAGCTCCTGTCTTTAGAGCATTTCTTCACCCAGAGCACTTGTAGTCTTTAGGGTCCTGCTGTGCCACTGTAATGTTCTACACAAAATACAAGCTGTTATGGAAATCCTGTTCCGAAATCTGTCCTAGTTCACAATTACATACTCTAACTTCTGCAGTAGTGGTGGTCCAGGTTTTGTTTGCCACTTTCTTCTAGGATGTCTTAGTATCCTTATTTCATGTAGTACTGCATAGAAGCCTGGCTGATCCAACTCTCAAGCCTTGGAAATATCCTTCATGGATGTGACCATATTTAGACCCTGAGCTTTCTTCTTGCAGATTTTTGTTCCGTATCTACCTGCAGTCACTGTTGCAGTGCCTTTACCACATGACTTGTATGCTCATCCACTTCAAAACTCGTTTTTTCTCCTTCATTGATCAAATGCTATTCACCATTAAATACCATTTTGGACTTCAGATTCGTGAAGAAGTGCTACAAAGCAATGAGTTTAACATGCTACTTTTTTATTTTAGTTTTGTGAATAACAATACAGCCTTTAAATTTACAGATCGCTTTCTTAATTCTAATGATAGACATGACAAAACTTATATAAGGTGCTCTATTTCAACATGAAAATTGCTGTTTGAATAATACTGAGTAAGATTGAAATACTTCCAGAACATTTTAATTACTTCTAAATGATAGCAAAATATTTTCTTAAAATACAACTTCACAAAAATAGTTGTGGAACTCTGAATGCTTAATTATTCCTTCTATTACTGGCCTTTTTTGCAAAAGTATAAAAATCCCCACTGACTTGTTCTACTTAAAACTGCTGATGTAACTCACATTAAACATATTAAACACAAATTTGGTGAGACTGCATTTCAAATCACATGATAAAACTAAAACATGGATAAAGCAGATAACTTTTCAAGAGTAAAATTTCAGAAAATAAAGTTTTCCAAGGAATGTTGGAGACATGGCTGTGCCTCACGCAGGCTTCCTCACCTCAGCTGATCACCAGCTTTAACAATGTTGAACTATTATTACACTGGCTTTGGAACTCTTCTTGCTGTGGGAGGTACTTAGTCCTTCTCAGCTGTGTTCTGCCCAGTCAGTCATAGGGATCAGTAAAGCAGCAATGGAGCAAGAGGGAGCTTTACCACCCTGCCCCCAGCCAAAGCATTGCTTGCTCAGGTTTTTTGCTTTCCAAAAGGCTTAAGACCAAAATTTTCGTGAGTTGATTGAAGTATGTTAATGGAGTGATGAAGCCAGTTTCAAACCTGTTTGCCGTAGAACATGTACTTAACTATTTCTTATGCTCTTCTTGAATGAACAGCAGTATTTGAACCCACCAGTTATCAATAAATATTAACCCAGTCTGCTAAATATATGTCCCATTTTACCTACATTTACCTACATTCAAGTGAACTGTAAAAGAATGGCTGGCCCTTCGAGCTGATAGAATATAAACCATTTAAGAAATTACAGTTTATCTAAGCTCACCTATTTTTACATATTTATTGGATCTTTCTTACAGGATAATTTCACATCAATAACAGAAAAACACTCCCATCCATACCTCCTGAGAGTCTCTTTCCTTGCTCAGTTCTCATTTAGACACTGTTTTGATATACTCATAGGGAATGTCTGTTGTTTCTCTGTCAGCATTGCCCCCAAACCACAAGCACAGGCATGTGTGAAAGGAATTTTGAGAACAGTTAAGCCAAGACAAGAATAGTTATGGGAACATTGTTCTATTCAGAAGATGCTTAATCCCTTTCTGATGACCACTGAAATGGATTCCTTTTGTGCATATATGCCTCTGCCATTAGAGAATATTGAAATAAATTGTACTTCAGTGGCAGTTCAAACAACTAGGTTTGCAGAAGTGCTCTCAATTTTACTTTTTTCTTGAAATCACTTTCCTCTTTGTTCGTCTTTCTTAGATTCACGAATTCATATACTGCAACATTGATTCCCTTTTTCGCCAAAAAGACTTAGAGCTGCCAAAGTTCCCCTTAACACCTATATTTTTTTAATAAGCTTAGATGACAAAACATAAATGCTGCTTGCTCAGTGCAAACCATTTGCTTACTCACCATTGTTTCCTTGAAACCACCACAGACTGGATGTGTAAGATACTCTTCCCGGGTTTTATTGCAGTTATTCGCTGTGATGAAATCATAAACTACGTCACCTTCTTGCTCAAATTCCAGAGGTCTTTATCTTGAATTCTCTGCTCTTTTTAATCATTGTTTCTGTAAACAATTCAATTATTTCTTTCACATCAGTTCACCTAGAACACAATTCAGAGTCTTTTCTCACTAGAAACTAATTGACACTAATACATATTGTACTTCCTAAGCAGCACATCTAGCAATAATAACCTATATATTTTCCTAGTTTGGAAAGGAAATTGTAAGGAAGTAAGACTCCTTTGATGCAATTAAAGCTGTTTTGAGGATCTGTAATAACAGTTCCTGCTTTCTCAAGCATGGGAGGATTCAAAACACAAGAGTACCTTCCTGCTCCAGACTCTTCTAGCCAGCACAAAGTATGAAGGTCTCTGACTTCCCTGGGTGCTTTAGAGTTGCTTTGCGCTTTATTGTTACGTTGCTCCCCAGCTCTGCCTTTGTTTTCTTTGAACCGTCTCCTATGTACTAACAGGCTCCCTGAACAGCATGAAAAACGTTCTCTGCTCACAGTGTTCAAACTGCTGAGCAACCTTGTATTTACCTTTGCTTTATGAAAGAAACATTTGTTTAGTTTCTCTTTGAGCCCTGTTAATTGCAAGATGGTGGTCAAGTCCCACATTTTCAGTCCAACATAAAAACACTACATGAAGAACTATCTCAAGAGGATGTGAGAGAAAGGTCATCACTACTCGTTCTAGACAATGTATGTATTGTCTACCTATGTATTCTCAAAATAAGAAACATTTGGTGCTTGTACAGTGAAACTATCTGTATCAAAATTTTATTCAAAATGGTGTTTCCAAGAGTATCTAAGCCTGCTAGTGACAGGTCTCAGTGAAATGTCATTGTCCCTGCAATGTTTGAAAACACAGAAGAAAGTCTCAACAATTATGTCCCTGTTTTGTAGTAGAAAAAGAAAGTATTAGAAAAATGTAACAATAAGGTGATTTTATTTTTATTGCAAAATCATTATTAAGGCCGATTTGAAACTGTATCGTAGAATTTGACTCAACCCGTGAAATATTTTGGGCATGGAGACTGCCAGTTAAGCCAAAGTCAATTGGGACATCTGGGAGAAATTTCACCATTAATCTAAGGAATAAACCAGCAAATCATTATTTTCAAAGGATTAAATATTTAGACTTCTAAATAGTTGTTACACACTTTGGTAACAACTGTTGTCAAATAATCAGTGACTACCAGTGCTCTTTAGTGCTCTCCTAATTATTTTGTGTGATTTTTATATATGCTCTGTGAAGGTAGCTACACCAGAAACTGGACAGCCATCCAGACTCTGTCTTTAACTGATAAACAGGTCGGAGCCCATGCTTTTATTTGGACTAACAGACGAGAGAACTGGATGTACACAATATATCCTAGTGGATATACACTGCTTGCAGAACTGCGGTTATTACTGCCTAAGGCTACCGCTTAAGGGCATCGTTTGCCCAGCCTTGAGGAGTCCTGGGGAGCGTGAGGGGAGCACAGCCAGCCCGCCGGATCGTCCTGTTCACAGATGTGTGTGGAAGTGTCCACGGACGGGCTGGCAGAGCCTCCCACGCCGGGGGAAGGGGCAGCAGGGGAGCGGGCAATCTCGCGCCCCTGGAGTAGCCGCGAGCGCTTTGCTGGGAGCGACATCTACCTCTTCTGGGGAGAGGATTAAAACAATGGGATTTTTTAAAGGAAGAAGGGGGGAAAGGAATTTTTTGCGCTGCTGGTACTTCCGGCTGTCAGAGCCTCAGTCGTGGCAGCTGCCGCGATTTTCCCTCCCCCTGGGAACGACGCTGCTCCGCGGCGAAGCCGGGGCCGCCGCTTTGAGAATAGCTCTGATCTCCGTAGCCTGGCGCTCACGTTGCTCCACGGAACCGTGTCCCCACCTCAGCGCCCGCCGCTGTCCATCACCCCAGCGTTTATCCCGGCGGTGGGGCATCCACGGCTTCCCTGGGCAACCTGACTCAGTGCCTCTCCACCCTCATCCTGAAGAACTTCTTAATGTGCAATCTCAATGCTCCCCCTTCCAACTCAAAGCCATTCCCCCTCCTCCTATCACTAAAAGCCCTTGCAAAAAGTCCCTCCCCAGCGTTCCTGTAGCCCCTTCAGGTACTGGAAGGCTGCTGTAAGGTCTCTCTGGAGCCTTCTCTTCTCCAGGCTGAACAAACCCAACCCTCTCAGCCTGTCCTCATAGCAGAGCTGCTCCAGCCCTCTGACCGCCTTCGTGGCCTCCTCTGGACCCGCTCCAGAAGTTCCATATCCTTCTTATGTTGGGGATTCCAGAACTGGACACAATACTCCCCGTGGAGTCCCACGAGAGCAGAGCCGAGGGGAAGAATCGCCTCCCTCGCCCTGCTCGCCACGCTTCTTTTGACGCAGCCCAGGACAGTTGGCCTTCTGAGCTGCGAGCGCACATCCGTCAGCTCATGTCGAGCTTCTCATCAACCAGCACCCCCAAGCCCTTCGCCGCAGGGTTGCTCTCGATCACGTCGTCCTCCAGCCTATGCTGACACCTCAGATTGTGGTTTCACATCCCGGGGCGGGAGGCGCTTCCCGCAACCCGTGCGAGATCTCCCGCTCTTCAGCCCCCCCAGTGCCTCGGTTCCCTCGCGCCAAGAGGCACCAGGGCGCGCACGCCGCTCCCTCTCTTTGTGTGCGAGCGCGGGGGCGCGCGCGGGCGGAAGGCACGGCGCGGGGCGGGCGGCTGGGAGCGCGGGGGAGGGGGGTGGGGTGAGTGAGGAGCGCGGGGCGGTGGCGGCGGCTCGAGGCGGAGGGGGGGGGGGGCAGGAAGGAGGGCGGTGGCGGAGGAGTAGGATAATGATGGCGCGGTGTCCGCGGCCGCTGAGCTACCGGGAGCGCTGAGGGGAAGCAGCCGGCGGAACCCCCGCTCCAGGTAGGCTGGCTCGGAAAGTTTGGGGCTCGGTGCTGGGGCAGCTCCGCCGCGCGCCCCGCAGGCGCCGCTACGGGGAAGCCCCGAGTCGGGGCCGAAACTTGTGGCTTCCCTTCCGTTCCGGGCAGCGCCGCCCCGCCGTGTGTGCGGTCTGGCCCGGGCCCGGCCGCCCCCGCGGCGGGATGGCCCCCCCGCTGTCCCGCCCGGCCCCCGGTCCGGTAGCCGGTGGGGGGGGCAGCCCGGGGTGGGGGTCCCCACCGCCGCCGCATCCCCCGCTGGAGCCGCCGTGCGGGCGCCGGGAGCAGCTGGAGCTGTGCGTCCCGGCGGACACAATGGGCTTTATCCCGCAGGGAGGTGGCGGGCGGCGTTCCCCGCCCCGAGTTTCGGGTTGGTGTCATGCCGGGCAGGCCCCGGACTAACGAGGACTCTCGGTCTCTCCGCAGATGGCTCAGCGGACACCGCCGGCCGCGCTGCGGAGAAAGCCCGGTGTGGCCATTTGCGCGCTTTGATTTCTTTCTTTCCACGTATCGTCCCCCGCACTCCATTTCAGTGCGAGCGGGAGGCTGGCTGAGCGAAAGGCGGCTTTTCGAATCTTCTGTGGGATTTGCTCTGCCTGGTGTTGGACGGTGGAAGCTTTGTGCCTGAGAGTTCTCATTCTTCTTCAGGAGTCGAGGGATCTTCATCTCTGACAATGATGAAAACCGAAGGCAAAGGGGAAAGGACTTTAAGAAGTGCTTCTCCACACCGAAATGCCTATAAATCTGATTTCCACGCTATCAAATGCTCTTTTGATGGCATAAACAATCCTGAAAATGCTTCCAACAAAACAGGCTTGCATCAGAAGCTGGGCACCTCTTCCAATGGAGGTGGAAATGACCCACACAGTCGAGGCAGAGCTGCCACTTATGGCAACAGAGTACACAAGATCAAAAATATGTTTCTGCAAATGGGAGGTGGTTCTTCCACACCCTCTAGTGAAAGCAGTCCAGCTGCTGAGACCAAGCTGATCAGCCGGGCCACTGCAGCAGAGTATGTACCTTCTCCAGGTAGCCCATCTTACATCATTGTCCAAAAAAATAATCTGCTTAATACAAGTACCAGCCCCTGCGGCAGTCCTGTGGATTCATTGTCTGTGCCTTCTGCTGCTGACAAGGTTATCCGTAGCAATGATGAGACAGACTTGGACAAAGTTGCCCTGGCAGAAAAATTTTCAGAGACCAGGAAGCTATTTGAGAGAAATATAAAACAACGGAGCTCAGTGGACAGATACTCCCCCAGCAAATGTGAAAGAATTGAGGATAAGAGGAGACGCAGTTCAGCTTCAGATTATAGCAATGTGGTGGACCACTTCAGTTCTAATACAGAAGCAGGTCTTCCAGCTGCACTGGAGAAAGCCGAAAATCTAGGTAATGACGAGTTGAAGCAGCAACATCCCAGCAGTGGTTCCAAATCCTCCTTCCTGAATGCAGGGCCCATTTCTAGGAGGCTGGAAAGCTTTCTAGATGACAGCGATCCTGAAGAATCCAAAGAAATTTCCAAAAATGATGGTTCTCCAAATTGGGGCCCTTTGAGAGGCTACCACAGTTTGGATTCATCTGCTGTTGTTGAAGGATGTTTGGAAAAGGCTGTGTCCGCTGAAATGCCTCAGATCCTCAGAGATGAGTTGAACGAGGAGCTTGGCAAAGACAAAAGAGAGCAAGTGGTACCTGAGAGAAGCCTGTGGGACGTGGGCAGTATGCCTGGCCAGGAGGCTCAGCGGAGAACAGGTAGTGTTCTCTCCCGGATTTCCCTCATGGAGGGAACTTGCGCAGAGCTGGTTGCACAAGATGAAACCTCAGGGCATGAAAAAGAGGGTTTGGAGAAAGATCATGTTGTTCAAGAGGATCAGCTGCTCAGATGTCAAGTACAGGAAGGGAAAGAGAGCGACAGCTCCTTGGAAGTGGTAGAAGAGTTCACAGAAAGCAGCGAGACCCGTTGGGAAGAAGAAAGAGATGGGATGTCTGTGAGAGATGGTCCAGTTACACAAGTTCAGGATGTTCTAGAGCAGGTAGGGGATACTGAAGAAGAAGAGCAAGTGGTGGAGAATCAGAGCAAGAACTTCAATGCTTTTGGAATAGAGAATGCAGCTTTTGATGATTACAGGGATACAGAGCCAGAAAACCAGGGGCCTGAAGGCAAGGAAGTTGTGGAGGGAGAGGAGGAGGAGTATATGTATGATAGTGAATATGAGGAGTTTCCTGGACTTTCTGAAGAGGAAGATCCTGAGCCAGACCGAAAAGTCAAATTCTCAACAGCTCCTATCAAGGTAAGTACATTTGAATTTTGTTTATTAATTATTTTGCAGTCAAAACCAGGAAATATATTTTTGTTGTTTTTTTATTTCAAAGCTCTAAAAACCCTTAAAAAAAAGCGTATGGCTGTTGTTCAAAACTAAATAATAGAGAAGTTATTTCGTGTTCAGAAAATGTATGTCACAAGTGATTTCTGAATCACAGCAGCTTCATATGATAGCTTGGTGAAACACGTGCGATTTTCCTTACTGGATATTTGCAGGAATTCTAAACTTTTAGCAATAGATAGAAACTCATCACCTTTAATGTTTGCCTTCATTTGTTTACAAATGAGGCATTGCCCTAGGAAGAGTTTTTTCAGTTTTACGTTTTGTACAAAAGTTTAAAAAACATCACAAAAAAATCAACAAAAACCACCATAGCAAACTTCCAGGTTCGATTTCAGACTTGTTTTCAGAATTAACAGAGAGGAAATATCAAGTTACTGGTTCCCATTATTTAAGATTTTAGAATTCTCTCTAGCAATAACCATATACATTTGTTTTGGTTTTTTTTGTACTGGCCTGATGAAAGTGCCATAGGAGTGTTAACATGAGCATGTTGGAGTTACGAAGTTGCGGAAGTAGAAGTTACAAGGCAGGCTGGATAATGGGGAGTAGTGTAGGTTGCAACACTAACAAACTAAAAAGATGTGAATGTGTAATCTTCCCTTGCCAAGAATACCCACAAAATAAATCATTCCACAACTCAAACTGTGTTTACCCGTAGTCTTATTGCAGACTTAAGAGAACTGGGAGATGGGGAACAGAATGGAATGGGAAATTGCCTAGACCTTCTCAAGCATACTTCTCTTCCTCTACTATTATGTCTATGAAAAATATCATCTTAAATAAACGATTTTTACACTTCTTTCATGAAGGGTCAGGACTCGCTTTTACTGATAAGGATGTAAAAATTCTGTTGACTCCTGTATTTCCTGCAGTGAAGAGCTGTAGTTTCCATGTTTGCTGAACACATCCCAGTGCTGTACCCCAGAAAATGTTTTGAGTGTGGCAAAATACGAGTTTTGTTGTGTGTTAATTTTTATAGTCTCTCCATAGAAAAGCTGACTTTATATGGCTTTCTTGTAGTTGATGCTGCTTTAATGGTGACCTGGAGCACTGAAGGGGAGAGTACCACTATTGGAAACTGCATAACAAGGGTAGTCAGAGACCCGGAGGGGCATCGGTCCATTTCCCCTTGCATTTATATGCTGAGTATCTGAGGAAAGTGCCGTGTCCGCTCGACTGTAAATGTATGTTTGTTGAGTGGTTTCCTGCTTCAGGCAGGGTTTTACTCATCACTGCTTAAATCTTCCCGAAGCACTAGCTGTGACAGACTTTTCCTGCCTTTTCCATTATGTCTGTGCTAGAGTTAGTTAAAAGCATTAGCAGAAATTTCTGTGCCAGCTGTGATGAAAGCTGTCATGTAGGCAAAACTTAGTTTTTAGTAGCTACCACTGTTCAGTCAGAGCTGCTTCTCTGAAAGTCATGGGAACCAACCTGTACAAGATTATCAATTACACAATGGAGAAGTGAATGGTTAGTAGCAACTAAGTTAGTAAGCAGTTTTCTGTTAAAAATGACAGATTTTTGCCATAATGCCCCACTTAGAGTAGCAGAATAAACTGTGCTTATCACCAATACGGTCAGTGAACTTTCTTTTTAAGGCCCTAAAATTGAAGCTTGTATCCTTCCTATCCCTTTACAATGAAACTTGATTATGTTTTTGCTGTAATGTGTGTAGGGATCTCTTTCTGTATGTAATTTTCAGTAGATTCTTCCCCTCTGTTCCTCGTGCCTAAGCAATAATTTCTTTCCCATTGTCTCCCTTTTCGTTTCATATTTTCTATGAGACTTAGTGGGAATGAGTCCTGGTATATGATTTTTGGCTTTTTATGCTCTATAAAATGAGGAATTACAACCTTTTTTTGCATTTCCCTAAAATCTTTTTCAGTAATGTACCTTTAGTATCTCATTAACTTTTTAGAAAATCCCACTTTTACCTCACAGAAGGAAGTTGTTCTTGTTTGACTTTATGCATAGATTTTAGCACATCTTAAATTGGAAAAGAAAAAAAAATCCTGACTGGTCGCAAAAGATTGTTTCAGATTCCCACCACAGCTTAGAGCAGTGCCATAGTGAGAATTGTGTCATAGTAGCTTCTTTTTTCAGTTTCATTTGGGCTAGTAAGTTTGAAATGCAAGTGCCGTTCCAGGCATCCATAGCCACTAGAAGAAGGCCTGTGTTTCTCCTCCTCTTGCAGGC
The DNA here is from genome assembly GCA_033556795.1 of Tapera naevia. NCBI lineage: Eukaryota > Metazoa > Chordata > Aves > Cuculiformes > Neomorphidae > Tapera > Tapera naevia. Next base: position 10,901,783 of record JAUMJJ010000069.1, read on the forward strand.
TCCTGAGAGAGGCCAGGCTGGCCTTGGCATTCTTTCTGTTTTCCTTCTGCACCTCTCTAGTGATTATGAGGGAACCGTGTTGGTCTGTTGCTATTTAGCAGGTGTCTGATAGAGTTGGGGAATTCAAAACATTCAGAAGGTGTTTGGGCAAGAAAAAGTGTGTTCTCAGATCACCAAGGTTCTGCAGTGATGGAGCTCTGGCCATTGTACTTGGTATACCCAAAAGGAAAGTTGGATATCTATGTAGGTAATGAATATAACTTACACACAGGCACCCTAAAACTAATTCATGCTGCAGCAGCAAAGAGAACTTGATTAATATCTCTGTTTCGAAGTTTCTAGTCAGTTGTAAAATTGGCAAGACTTTTGAGAAATAGGAGTCTGTGGAGCTCCCAGGGGATGTGTAAGGTAGCTAACACTGTCAGCATTGCATCTGACCCGTGCTAGAGATATGTAATTGTTGACATCTGTAGCAGGGCTTAACATAATTTGATCTGATAATTTCAGGAAAGATGGAACACAATTATGTGAACACTCCATTGTTTTGAGTTGCCCTGTGCCTGTGAAAATAAGCATAGATGTCAAAATAAATAGTTCTGTGGAAGCCGGTGATAAATGATGTCTGGAAAGATTTCTTGCTTGCTGTGGGTGACCTGACTTTACGTCCTGCTGATGTTTGATCCCTGCAGACCTTAAGGGACTTAATGTCTTGGTTGCCTGGTTTTCCTACAATAGTGAAGAGAGTGATGCTGTACAGATCAGGAGAGCTTCGCAGAATGGCTTTGTGTTATGGCACAGGAGCTAGTTTTAGTCTCTTGTTGCCACATATGAAGCCAGTAAGGAATGTAAAACACACTCAGCTGTCCAAGGTAATTGCAAGGGAACTGAATTTGTCTTTTTCTTGAAGTTTTCTGAATAAACGGTGTAAACAGTCAGCATTACAGACAGTGCAAATCATGTCAGGTAACTGTGCTGTTATCCCTTTATATTTCACTTCGCTTTTGTAATCATAGTATCACAGTTATCACAAGGTTGGAAAAGACCTCCGAGATCATCCAGTGCAACCTATGACCCTGTTGGCCTTATCCAATCCGTTTTTAAACACCTTCCCCCAGCCTCCTCTTCTCCAGGCTGAACAACCCCAGATCCCCCAGCTGCTCCTCACAGCACCTGTTCTCTAGCCCCTTCCCCAGTTCTGTCCCCACGATGGTCTCTTCTGTCTCAGTCCTGTCAGAATCACGGCCTCAAGTACAACGCCTGAAGGGCAAAGAACCTGGAATGCTGTAAGGAACGTGACTGTACAAAGCTCATGTGTAAGGGCTGGAAGTTTCTTGTCTTTAACTGGGAGTTACAAAAGGTGCACAGGTGGAGCATATCTGCTACAGGAGAGCGAGGAGAAAAAATCATCCCAATGTTTTACAGCAGATAGGAAACTTGACAGAAGGTGTGTGAATTATGTGGTTACTTTGAAAGACTTTAATTAACATAAATGTAATGCCTGAGAACTGACATTTATAATTTTTAAACTTTCCACTGGGAAAACAAATGCTTGTTTCCAAATTGATTTCTTGATGGTTTTACTTCTGACTGTGTCAAATTTTGTCCTTGAAACATTTAACAGCACTATGGCTAACTTCTGCAATGATTTATGAGCCCTAGCAATTTTGTAGCTCAGGTAAACTGAAACCATAATATGGCTGCTATTTGCTTCTCTAAGTCTGTTTGATTAGCAGCGCTATCCAGTTTATGTTGCATGGCAGTGTCTGTTCCCAGCTTTTTGTAAATAATACTTTCTTTTAAGATTGTTAAGTCAAGAATGCAGTTTAAAGAAAAACAAAACCCAAACCTCCATAACGGCTTTACTTTTATATTTGTTACAGTTGAGCAGAAGTTTAAACTTATTTCTTAAGTAAGGCAGATGAAAACAGTTTCATAGATTGTGTGTTGTCCTAAACAGACAAGTATCAGCTGCTCCTGAGAGAATACGGAAATCCTTCATAACATTGCTGTTTGTCTTGCACATCAGAACAGTGCTGTTTTATATATAGCTGGGACACGAACAGTAATCTTGTTCAGGCTCGCATACTCTTCAGTCTCCTTAGTGCAGAACTGTGGAAGTAAATGAAGCAGTAAATGATGATACACTTGAATTAGATTTCCTGTATAACAGCATATCTGTAAATGCTTATTTCTAAGAGATGCACAATTTTTCTAGGTGAGTGTGTAGTCTCCTGAACGCTGTTTTGACAGACTGTTGCAGAGTACTACTTCAGTATCATACTTCCTCTGATTTTTTTGAGCTGTAACTTTTATACTTAGAATATCTTACACAGAAAGGGATACAAAATACACTAGTGGGTGGAAGATACCCAAACCTCGGATTTTCTTCAGTAATTAAAGAATTGATGACTGCATAAGTGGTCGATTGTTCGTTAGCCATTGGTCAAGCACTTCGGTAAAATCCTTCTATAGCATTAAGAAACAAGTCTGTGAAATGGGTGTAGGCTGATCTTGGAAGGCAGATTTTAATGTGTATATGGAAAATCATCCTCTTTTTATTGACACAAGTGTCATTCCGTCGTGCTCTGTTTGCGATCTCTTGCAATGACAGGTATGTTGTAACTCACAGATTTTAATTGTTTTGAAGCTCTGTTTATCACTTGCATCAACATTACAATGTTAGTAACTTAACATCATAACAACTTTTCTTCATATTTTTTGAAGTGTCACTGAAAAGTAACTTTTCAGTGACATTTCAAAAAAGTAACTGTTATATTCTGCCTGTATCTGAGGGTTTGGCGTTTTCTGCTGGTTAATAGTATGAGATGGTAAAAACATGGATATTAACTGCAGGAAGAAGGTACATATTTTTACACAAGTGTGAAAATTTTGTGAGTTGTTTTGGGTTTTTTTTTTTTGAGGAAAGATAATCTCTAAACTTTTACGGAAATTTGTTTTCATAAAAGTTAAACATTTATGAAACCTAAATGCATTTATTTCTGCATATAGATTCACCTGGGTTTAGAAGGATCCATGCTCGGTATTTCTGGTCCTTGTTGTGTTTTGATTCCATCACTGTTGTTAAGCTCTCTGGAAAGAAGAACTTCTAACACAAACTTTGGCATTTTTTTTGCTGTCATGCATATTCTGTTTTGATTTTTAGGAAATATTTGATATTTAAGTTTTACAATGATAGATTTATCATTTTGAGAGTCTTTGGATGAGAGTCCAGTGCCAGGATATGGGACTGTGGAGCAAAAATCTAAAACAGATTTGCTTTAAGTTACTTGTTATGACTAATGTTAGCTGATCACTGTGTATGTCCAGTCTGTGCTGTGTTTTGCTCTGAGAGTGGCTATGGGGAACAGGAGGGAGGAAAGGAAGTGAATAGGAGGTACTGAGGGTTTTGTGGGAGATGTAGTCAGAAGAAACACTGAGGAGGTGACGGAGGTCAATAATGATAAGCAGATTTATAGTAGACGAGTTAATTAACTCAACAGTTAAGCTGCTGAAAGATTCAGCATCTTCTTTATATGATTGCTGTTATGAGTACTTGAGAGTACTTAATTTATGCTGACAAAAAGTGAATAGACAAAAGCTGAAACTTTCTTGTAGTTGACCTTTTGTGAGATGGGAAAATTAAATTATCCCTTTTCATATTATTCTAACATAAAAGAGAAGGGCAACACTCAAAAGGACATCAGTGAAAAGAAGTGCACCTCTTATTTAAGTACATATTTTGTAAACTTGAGATCAAAAGGTGCAGTGTAGCAGAGTTCTGGTGTTTTTTTTTTTTCACAAGGTTCTTATTTTTATTGGATAGTAAAATATTATCCCAAAAGGGAACATGCAAATTCTTTAGATTTATTTTTTAGTCATTTTCCTCCCTTACCCTCTGGTGTGTCTTGGAATAGTGACATGATCCTCCTTTTCAGACCTAAGGTATTGATCATTGCTATTGACAGTATTACTATAGGTTAGTTAATGGAGTTGGTTTGGCATGGGGAGGTTATTTTGTTGTTATTTCTTCTTGTGGCCTTTAGCAAACAGCCAGGTGGACTATTTTTGTGTTCACTGTTATTCTTCTGAAATTCCTCTTACAAATTTGCCTTGCAATTTACATTTAGTCAGGTCCAAATTTTTGTCTTGGTGTATTTATTTAAGATTCATGTTTCTAATTCCTCGAGATTGCCAGACTTAAATTGGTGGTACTAAGACACTTGTAAAACAAAAATTGTTCATAATGGCATTGCTTTCTTTATGTACAAAGTCTTTCAGGAGCCAAGACTTTTGAGGAATGCCTCCCCTTTATGTGGTATTGCGAGTAGTTCTTACCTCCTGTGGTCGTATCCTGTTTATTTGGAGCCTTTCAGTCTCTTTGTCAATCAGAGCAGTGCCACCTACACTGAGATAGTGGAGTACAACCAGGGTGCGCAGAGCTCCACTGCCGTGGAGGGAGAACATGGTTCTCAATATCTGCTCTGAATGTTTGATATTAAATAAAATTAGTGTACTGAATGATGCTTTTCTTTGTCTTCATTATTTCGTTCACTGGGATTTAAAAATGAAATACCTGAAAGTGATTCTTCGTCTAGAGTAGGTAGCATAACCTGACTGAAACAGATCCCATGGTGTTGTTTCTTGCTCTTTAGATAACTCGTGCCTTTGTACTGCAATGAAATACAGAACTAGAGAATAAATTTTACTGGTTTTATTGAGAATTAACTAAAGAATAGTGAGACTGTTAAAAAAAAATTATGATGAAATTACCTACGTGAAATTGTCTGTACTGTAGATCTGAAGCAAGGTTGCACTTAATGCCTTTGCGTAAAGTGACTTGGTTGAAGTTCTTGATTAAGTCACGCAGAGCTGGGGGATCAGGTGGAGAGTGTATGCAGCCTGCAGATCCGCATCTTTGGTAACAGAAAAAGCTGCATTGAGTGTAATGCTTTACAACATTACCCTGTTTAACAGCTACCAACAGTTCTGAATGCTTTTTGAAGATGAGTAAAAGTGTGTTTTTTAAAAAAAAAAAGTAAGCAGGGGGTTTCTGTTTGCTGATTGAAAGCTTTGATAGCATGAATTGACATGAATCAGGTACTGTCACTTTTCACTTAAAATATAGCAAATAGTGGTAGTAAAATGCTAACTCTGAAACTTTCAGAAATGGAGGGAAGTGTCGGTAGTGGTAAGGAGATGTCTACTTTAACTGAAGAGGGAGACTGTGGGAGTAAACTGTGAAGTGTACTTCATACTTGAGTCCTACTTCAGTGCTATCGTTTCAAACGATTATTTGTGTTTGCACTTCACATTTTGCTGGGCGTCGCGAAGGCAATCAGTTTGAATGCTGAAACTGCCAGATGATTTTCCCTGAGCCATAACTTGTGTTTTGAATGTTTGGTTTTATTGAGTGTCAGGAAACTTGCGTGTTCAAAGTGAAGACTTGTGTTTTGAGAAGAACTATGAACTGAGTGGTGTGGTTGCTGCCAGGTGTGGTGGGCAGGCAGGGCTGTCTGGAACACCACAGTGCATCTCTCCCCTGGTCAGCATTACTCCACCTGCCTGTGCCACTAGTGTGAGGCTTTCCAGCAAGTGCTGTGGTATTGCATGAGAATTGTAAAGTGATGTTGATATTGCTTCCGTTCCAATTAGTTGGGAGCCCTTCTGGGCAGATATTGATTTCTTAATCTTACAGGTTAGTTACTTTTGTAACGTTCTGCTTTTGATCAGGCACAAACAACTCTTATGTACTAGAAATGAATATGGGAGTGGAGGTCTTTGGACTGTGTTTTATGACTCCATAGCACTTTCATGCAAACATATGGCAAATGGCAAAAACCCTCTAACAAAATCAACATTTTGCTAAAACTAACCTATCTCTTAAGTAGTGCTTTCTGTGTGCTGCTAAGAGTTTGAATTAAGCAACTTTTTTTTTCCTGTGGTAGCACTAAAGGAATATAATTGAGATTTTAGTTCTATATGGTAACAGGAACTGAATGGTCGGATCTTCTAGACAGTAGGCTGCATTTGGGTTTTTTGAGTACTGATCTTAATGAAGTTGACATCTTCATAGAAGGAGGTGAACTTAGCTTTGCAATTGAAAAGTGATTCATTTTCATGGTGTGAAGAATGCAGTTTGTGCTGTCTCCAAATAAATATATCTGCTGTCCAATGACTAAGAATGTTTGAAAATTTTCAGTTATATATCTTAACAATTTAATTAAAATAGTCCTTAAAAATTCAGCCTTCTGAGAGAACTTTTTTTGATCCAAATTATTGTTTTTCATTCTGGATAAAAGAGGTCCTGAGTGTAAAAAGAAACTTTTTTTCAGATAGCAGGTTTTTTCATAATTTATTAGCTTGACAAGATCCAGAAGTTATTAATGTTAGGTTAACCTTCTGTATATGTAACAAGCTGTGGTAAAAAGCTCGTAAAATTCACATGGTTTCCACAGTAAAATTAATCTGGTTTCTCCTGTGTTGAGACAATAACTTGTGTTTGCTAAAGCATATCTTTTAAAAATATCACTTGCACACTAATAGTTTTACGATCTCTGGCCAGCAGTGGCTTCTAAATAGTAAGATTAGAATTTCTTTTGTCCCTAATGTGTTTGATTCAGTGACTAAACCCTGCCAGACACAGCGCAGGGATGAGCTGCGTTTAGCTTTCTCATCAGTCTTCTAAACTCTGTAACTTGTAACATGTTATTTATTACCTGCATTTTGACTGTGTTTGACTGAGCCTTCTCACACTTGCCTGTTGTCACGTTAAGAGAAAAGTATGAATTCTTCCTCTTGGTGGATTAGTCAGAACTTATTTCAGACAGTTTATTTTTAAAAAGCTAGTGTGCATAAATATTAGGAGTCTTCATTTACATAGATATGTTTGTGCTAATGTTTTATAAATTACATTTATAGACATCACTGAAATCTAAGCCACTACTAGATTTAACTTTTATGATCCACTCTGGACAGAGGTTCAGTTCCTATGATCAATTTTGTGTCAAAATGGGCAAATTCAATGAGACTCTCAGGTACAATGCTATTGCATTAAAGTTGGGAAAAAAAAAATCTAATAATTTCTTGAAATTCCAGAGAGATTTTGGTGCTGGCAGCCTCAGACATGAAGCATATGTAATGCTGTTGTTACGGTGCAACTTTGCTTCCCCTAGATTGCCAGTGCTATATAAACATTGTGTAAGGATCCCTTTGCTAATGTAATTCTTCAGTAGATAGTGACTACTTGCATCATCTTCTGCTTTTTGAGTCAGACCACTGAGTTTTAAAAAAATAAAGAAAATACGGTTGTCAACGTCTCCAAAATTAACTTTGAACAATTTTGCTGTTTGGCTCATTCAGCCCTTTAATAGCGGTCTTTAACATTTTAGTCATATCATTAATACTGGATCAATTAATACTAGATGAAGTTATCTTTTGTACACTGGTGAACTTTGTTTTTAGTACTAGTGTAAAATTCATCTTGTTATAAGCTCTCTATATATGTAGAGAGATTGATTTTTTTTTCTTTTGGGAAAGAAAGGGACTAAACTAGACTGATCTTGCTCCAAAGGGAGAATAGTGCTTTATTAAATGTTTCTACTTCATATCCTATTTACTGATTTGGAGAGGTAGGGAGGGAGATTAATTTAAAGAATTTGACCACCTTTTTTCCAGTAGTGATAGACTAAGGACAATTGAGACTATTTGGATAGGTTTTTTTCTTTATCTATTTTGCAGATTTTTCTGTAAAGTTTATGGAAGACAGATACAGTAAGTGCAACCTTTGTCTTTCCGTGTCCAGTTGTTGCCCACTGGTGTCTGTGTAATAGTCCAAAGGCGTTTATTAGTTTATATACCTCTCTGAAAGACTTGGGAACAACTTTTCGGGGAGGTTCTTTTATTTGGGGAAAAAAAGACTTCAGAGAGTTGGTTACTTCCTCCCCTTTCAGCCAAGAGGAGCTAATCCTGCTTACTTAGTGAACTGCTATATTGCCATACCATGTTTCTGGAATAGCTGGTTTGCAGGATTTGGTGAAGAGCTTGTTAAACTGTCCTTCAGTTTTTGCTCTCCATGGGAAATAGTAATCTGTTGCAGTAACGGTGTGTCTGAGGCTACTGCCATACGGAGCTAACACCATATAATAGCAGATGTAAATTTATTAGGAAAGTGTTAATTACAGCTAATTACAATTAATTCTGTCTTCTTTACATGATTGCAGTTACTTGTCTAGGTAGTCTTAGTGGAAAAATGCAAAAGTTGCAAGAACTTAGTAGGCCAGTGTAGATGAACTTTGTGTCAGCACTGCACATTCTGATTAGAGAGCTGGCTGCTGCAGCTGCCATCCATAACTGTTCTTTTTTCTTACAGTAGTGTTGAGTAAAACACTTGGTACCTGCAAAAACTTAAGCATATAAACATTGTTTTTCAGATAAACAGGAGATGTTGTATTATTTTGTCTTTTTTCCCTAATTTATTAATTTAAATACAATTAATGAATATGCTGATAAGTAACCTTATTCCATGTAGTTCATTCTTACTTTCTAGCTTTCCGTCTTAATTCATGTTGTTTATCTTTTATTTTTAACAATTCAGAAAATCAGCTGGAGCGATTACTAAAAATAGTAATGTATGTAACAAAGCATTTCCTTTTCCTGGGAAACTATGATTCCCTTGCAAAATCAGAAAACTACATCTGTTTGAAGTACTGCAACTGGCAGATTTGGGGGGGTAGCAGAGAGGAAGAAGGATGTGGGGGAATATAGTCTTAAAAATAAAGAGTAACACCATGTCAAAGAGGAGATGACTGGTTTCTTTTAACTATTTGGTGTATTTGCAGCACAAAAAGTTTTGAAATTGTTTTGAAACTTCTAAAATGTTATTTCTGTGCAAGCTGGAAATTGTCTTACAGCTGCAGTATTTATTAAATTTATGGTTGTTTAGAAATGGGATCTCCAAAAGTACCGTTTTTGTTTCCTTACTGATTTTTCTTTCAATCTTATCATGTTTGGGAGACAGTGGGAAGGCACTAAAAAAAAGTTTTCTGTTACCTTTCTCAGGTTTTCAGTACCTACTCAAATGAAGACTATGATAGACGTAATGAAGAAGTTGACCCTGTGGCAGCCTCAGCCGAGTATGAGCTTGAGAAAAGGGTGGAAAAAATGGAAGTGTTTCCTGTGGAAATTGAAAAAGGTGGGAATTAAAACTTGAACATTTGCAAGAGATACTATACATAGAAAAAGTTTTAAACTCTTCCCTGAATTTACATCCTGAATTTTTGAATGTGATCATCAAGTCTAACACTAACACCAACACTAACACCAACCCATCATCTAAACCATGGCACTCAGTGCCTCATCCAGTCTCCCCTTAAACACCTCCAGGGTCGGTGACTCCACCACCTCCCTGGGCAGCCCATTCCAATGACCAATCACCCTTTCAGTGAAGAACTTTTTCCTAACATCAAGTCTAAACTTTCCCTGACGAAGCTTAAGTCCATGCCCTCTAGTTCTGCCACTGGTCACCCGAGAGAAGAGACCAACCCCTGCCCGACTACAACCTCCTTTTAGGTAGTTGTAGAGAGCAATGAGGTCTCCCCTGAGCCTCCTCTTCTCCAGACTAAACAGCCCCAACTCCGTCAGTCGCTCCTCATAGGGCTTGTGCTCCAGCCCCTTCACCATCTTCGTTGACCTCCTCTGAACACATTCCAGCATCCTAACATCTTTCCCAAACTGGAGGGCCCAGAACTGTACACAGTATTCAAGATGAGGCCTGACCAGTGCCGAGTACAGGGGGATGATAACTTCTCTGGTCCTGCTCACTACACTATTCCTGATGCAGGCCAGGATGCCATTGGCCTTCTTGGCCACCTGGGCACACTGCTGGCTCATGTTGAGCTTCCTGTCAACCAGCCCTCCCAGGTCCTTTTCTGCCTGACTACTCTCCAGCCACTCTGTCCCCAGTCTGTAGCTCTGCATGGGATTGTTGTGTCCAAAATGAAGTACCCGACATTTGGACTTATTAAACATCATCCCATTAGAATCAGCCCAGCTCTCCAATCTGTCCAGGTCCCTCTGTAGGGCCATCCTACCCTATAACATGTTTGTGGCTAGTTCTTGTTGAATTTAGTGAACTTCAACTGGACAGGCCTCACTAAGTACAAATTGTCATACTTAATTGAAGTCAGGGAGGCTGTGTTAGTGAGTGACAGATCTGCACCAAAATGTATACAGTTCATAGAATTTGCTGTCTCCTTCAGATCCAATGAAGCCTTGCATCTAACACACACTCATAACTAGAGAACAAAAAGACTTTAAGTAGTACCTAGATTTTTTTAAAAAAAAAAGATGACAACGTATTTTGTACGTGAATTTTCATATCTTGTGCAGACGGACTTGAAACGCTTTGAAACAGTTCACTACTGCTAATGGTTACATCTTGTTTTTACGTGGCTAAGATTGGATATTTTTTTTTTTTTTAATCCTTCAGGTGACAGTGGCCTGGGCATCAGTATTATTGGAATGGGAGTTGGTGCTGATCAGGGACTGGAAAAACTAGGTATTTTTGTAAAAACAATAACAGATGGTGGAGCTGCACAGAGAGATGGGCGGTGAGTTTGTCGTTGAATTGATTTTGCTTTTTACAAATGTCTAACTGAGCCCGATGATCTTTATCGGCTTTGCTAAATACTGTGAATAGTAGTACAAAAGCTGAATGCGGATGAATAAATGCTACATTTCTGCTTTATGTTAAAAAATAGGGTTTATTTAATATAGGACATTTTTTAAAAATAAGCATAGATCTGCTTACAGCATATATGAAAAAAACTTAGAATATGCCTGCATGTAAAAGTGCCACAAAGTCATATTGACACCCCAGGACACCTGTATATAAAAATATCAAAGCAAATATTGTGTATACTGAAGTTCAGGACATTGTTTTTGATCAGTTAATTTCTTGGGACTTAGAATTTCTCATTATAAATACCAGTGCGTTTTAAGTGATTCTTGTCATGTCTGTCATGCGAACTGATAGTTAAATGTTTATTTATTTTGCAGAATTCAAGTAAATGATCAGATTGTTGAGGTTGATGGCATAAGTCTAGTGGGAGTTACTCAGTTCTTTGCAGCCACTGTATTGAAAAACACCAAAGGCACGGTGAGGTATGTATGTTTGCTATGAAATATCACTTTACTTTTGTCATTTTTCGTTAACAGAGAATACAAAACCAAAATCTGAAAACTTTACAAAGGCATTTTTGAAGGCAGCAGTAGGGTGAACTAATTTTTAAGTGTATCTTAAGCTTTTTTTGCTGCAAGGTATAATTTGTTGTTCTTCTCCAGGTTTTTGATTGGGAGAGAGAAGCCAGGGACTCAGAGTGAAGTAGCCCGCCTCATCAGTGAGACCTTAGAGCGAGAGAGATGTCTGTATGAGCAGCACTATGTTCATGATGATACAGAACAGGTAAAACATCATACATTTTTTAAAAATAAATGATTACCAGTACGTCCAATAACTTCTGCAAATGACATGAATATTTTCTGAATCAAATTGAAGCAAAACGAGCATAAAATGGGCAACTTGTTAAAAAAACAAAAATGGAAACTTCATACATTATGGTTACCATGGCACATGATTATCGCTACTTGCTATACTTTATCAGTAATCCAAAAATTTTTTTTAGTATCAGCTGCATGTGATTGTTTTGTGCATGGCTTACTTAGCTATCTTTTGTGGAAATTTGATTGTGTGAAAATTGAAGGTGTTTGCAAGTCATCTTTAAAACTTATGATAGGTATAAGAAATTAAAAAGGAATAATAACTATTTGAGGAAAGTTCTGCAACTGTTCAGATTCCTTGATTGTGTGCTTGTTATTATTGCTACGATAATGCAAGCGTGTGTGTGCGTGTTACAGAAAGTCATGATTTTCCCATTTTGTCAGGATGATGACTATGATGATGATGATGATACATATGAGACACATCTACATGGAAAATCTGTAGAAGTTTTTGATCTTCCTGAAAATGAAGATATAGATTTACCACTGGACATGGATTCAGCACAAACTCTTCTTAAATTTAAAGAGGTGTGGTGGCAGTTTCTTAGATGTGTTTTGTTTTGCACTGGGAGCATCTAACCTTGTAAGATTTGGATATAATCTCCTTCGTGTTCCCCTCACTGTGGTATTGAGGTTTTCTCCCAACATCACTTGAAGTGCAGGTCTTCTGTAATTTTCTGATCCCAACTTCCCTATATGTATTTATATTAAACGGTCCTTTGATTTAAATTAAATTTGTAAAAAAAACCGTAGAAAGAGGCTTTAGAACCCAACAAACACCACCTTCCTACTTGTTGTGATGTCTAAACATTACATTAAATAGATATGATGCTTCTCTTGATTCTTCTTTGACCGTTGGACTTTGCATTTTTTCCTGCATAGTGGAATGACTTTAGCTGTGGGGAGGGAGCATGCGGGGACAATTACGTCCATTCTGAATGGCCTTGAGTGTTGTGGTTAGATGTTCTTCAGGAAGACAAAAAATAGACATCTAATACCTTGCTTTGATCCTTATGTCTTCTGGGAAATCTCTGCATATGTAAAAGCACTTGATTCTGTAGAGAGGCATGTTTTTGGCTTGGAGGGTTTTTTTTCAGGTGATCGCTTCTGGGTTTTTTTATGATGTATTTTTTGGAAGTAATTAATTTGTAAAACCAGTAGGGCATTCCAGACTGTGAGTCCCAACTTAACATAATTGGAAAATAGAGTTCCCTTTTTGCAAGGTTTCTATAATGGAGCATATTTACTTTATTCAGGTCTGTGAAATCTGGTCAGGGGTTTAAGTGGTGCAGACTTCGGCATTTCAGGGTCTGGGGGTCTTTGGTAGCTTTCAGTTTCTGTCATTTTCACTCTGGAGGAGAAAAATATCCTGCAAAGGTGCTGTTTGTGCATACATAGCTTATTTTTGTATAGGATCAGTGTTTTGCAGACTTCCTTAATTTTACTCTGTTGATAACGTTGATGAGGTCATTGAAGAAGTTCAGTTTTCAAGCTATTGATTACATTGACCAGAGAACGCTTAGTTTTTCTGGGTTAGGAGGCACAGAAGCAGGCTACAGCATCTTTTCATACAGATGGAAAGTGAGATACAAGAAATAACAAAATAACTAATAATTGTCAGAAAATGTGCTTTTGCACTCATGCTGTTTTATTAAGACACGTCAATAATATTTACATTTGGCTTAGGTGTAGCCTTTATCTATTTCTAACAATCCTATGAAGGTTTGTGGTGTAAAATACAAGGCTTAATTTTAAAACAAAGCCGGTATGTTTATTTGTAAATGCTGATAAGTAAAAATACTTAGTACTGTAACATTTTTACTTCATTCTGTCTACTGCATGTCATTGTAAGTGGACCACTGCCTTTTCATTCTCCTAGCACATTGAAACATTATTTTAACCTCCTTACTTTTCTTAACTTATAGCCAACAGTATGACATTTTTAACTGTAGGTCCTCATGTATTGATTTTGTAGCATATAGAATAATGTGGAACTTTTTGGTTTTAATTTGAGTTCAACTTTACTTTTAATAAAAGCTCATGATCACTTTTGTAACTGACAAATAATTACATTGGTTTTATGCCACTATAAAAATGGTTTGGGGAACAAGGGAATCATGGACAAGTACTTAAAACCAGTATTTCAAGTCTCGTGTGTGCTCAAATAATTTTTTGTTTGTTTGTTTCAGCTACAATTAAAACATGCAGTAACAATAGCTGAAGTGAATCAGCTGAAGGAGAAAGTAAGTTTTCAAAGAATCTTATTTGGTGGTGGGGTATTTTTTTACTTCTACCTACGAATTTTACCAAGAATAGGCTGAATGCAGAAGGCAGCAATCTGTTTTAAGCTGCAGGGTCTGTGTTATGCTTGACAGACATTTCTAAGCTGAGGAGCTGTGCTCAAATTAAAAAAAGAAATCTTCACAAAACAAATGGAAAAAAAACCCCAACCCCAAAATCACTCCAGTGCCATTATAAAGTGAATGCTTCACTATTACTGCTTACAGTAGAACCTAATATAGCTGAGTACTATATGAAACAACCTCCCAAGCAAATGAGAACATTTTCAGTGGTTTTGGCACTTACAGACAATGGTTTATGGATGACTTTCTGTTACCAGAAAGTTATTTTTGTTACTTTGCTTCCCTTCTGTCCCTCTTCAAATTTCTGATCTGCTCTGGGGAGAGGTTTTTTTCCAGCTTGCTTTTTTTTAATGAGGAATGGTTGAATGCTTCTGCTTTCTCTGAGAAAGGGTTTCCTGTTCTTTTTGCTGCTTTTTGCACTGATGGAGATCTATGCATGGCCTTTTTTTGGAAATATTTGTTTTAGGTGAACACCTTCTTCTGTTTGATTGCCCTTCTGTGTTGCTTTGTTGAGAAATGTGTACACTAGGACAAGTCACAGCACATTGCTGAATATGGGTAGCAAGTAGGAAGGGGCTGGTGCTTCAGCTTCAATAATCTTGAATAACAATATCTGTTGGGTTTTTTTTTCTTGCGCTCTGCAAGTTTCCAGAGTTCCAGTGTAGAAAGGCAAGGCAGCTAAAACTTACTTTCTTTATGTTCTTATTATAGTTCTGACTTTTATTTCTTACAAGTGCAAGGAGGAGTCTTTGCAGTGTTCTTGAAATCCAGCCCAACTGGATTGGTAAAAAGCTGTTAAAGTGTTGGTTTTAGTACAACTTACTGCCCCATATTTAATTCAAGAAATTCTTGGTCCTTTCAACATCTCTGGCTTTAAAAGCAGTGATTTCCTCAATATAAATGGTGTCCCTAAAGAAGGAGGCATAGACAAACTAAATGGTATCCTGGCTGCTTACTCCTCCAGGGCCTGGAGAACTTAACATGTTAACATTTCCTTTAATAATGTGGCTGTGTAAAGCTGAAAGGGCCCCATCCCTTTCCTTTATTGAGGAAATGTTTGGTGTCTTTATATGTTACACCTAGGAAAACAAACCATGGATGTGTCATAATTTATTAGGAAGACTTGAGTCTTACAAAGTACCAGGGAAGATCAACTGGTCTCATTAGCTTTATTCAACATGCTGTTGGTAACAGGAGCTTGTCTTATACAGGTTAAGATTCTGCATCTCCATTTGCCTTTGAAGATAATCAAAATAGGCCTCTCCGGAGGTATTAAGGGATGGTGAGATCTTGAACAAGTCAACATAAGCTAATAATAAAGGTCTTCTTCATTTTATCTCTTTTAAAAAGAAGCATTTCTCACAAGGAAGTAGTAAAAGACTCTTTGAGTATGAGTTCTAAACTTACTTGGATTAGCAAGGGTTGGAAGAGTTGATATGATTTCTTTACAAGTTCAGTGTCTTGTTTTAATATTACCGATAATTATTTGTTATTAGTTATTTTTTACTTAAGCATGTATAAACTGTTTAAACTTTTAGTTTAGATTAATTCTTCAAGTATTAATCTTTTCAGTTACAAATTGTTGAAGCAGAAAAAAATGAATGGAAACTAAGTCGAGCCCAACTTCAGCAAAACTTAGATGAAAGCAAAGAGAAAATTAAAAAGCTAGAGACCTACTGGTTAGAGGCACAGAGTTTATGCAAAACAGTAAATGAGCATCTTAAAGAAACTCAAGAACAATGTGATGCCCTTGAAAAGAAATACAACAAGGCCAAGAAATTGCTTAAAGATTACCAACAAAAGTAAGTACCCCAAAATGCCAGGATTCTTTTTTTGCTTGTATGTTTCGTATACTATAGGAAAACCTGACAGAAATACCTAGGGTTAGGATTTGCTTAACATGCTTTCTCTCTTTGTCAGAGTTTAGGGAAGCAGTGGTCTGTACATGCTGAATTCTCCCATACCTCAAGTCACCAGCTTCTGGAATGGTTGTCATAAAATTTTGCTGCGTTTGATTCTGAGCTTGGGAAAAAATATTTGGTATTTTAGTAACAACTCTTTAAAACAACTTTGTTGAGAAACTGTAATGCGTCTATACTCCAGAAGGTCTACTTAAAATTTGTGGGTTATTTGACAGTACCTTTTGATGATTGTGAAAAAAATCCCTAGCTTTGACCAACTTAAATATTCCAGACAGGCCAGGCATCAAAGGATGTGCAGTAAGAGCCAGATACATGTGACTCAGTCTGAGCTAGGAGTTATATCTTTTAGGGGGAGTAAAAGGAATTCAGAGAAAAATTAAGATTAAAAAATTGTGATATGTATCTAGCCCATCAGAATGGCAGCATCAAAACAGTATCTTCAACAGTTAACATTTAACTGTTAACAGGCTTGGGGTTTTTAGCAGAGGTAATAATTGCTTGCAAGATACACCTGTGTAATACTTGAGCTCTGTTGTCATGCAGTTGTATCTATTTTACCTTCTTTCTTCTTAGCTGAACAAGAGCTAATTGCAAAATACTTGTAGAAGTGTCTTGATAACACAGAACACAACTGTTGCTTTTGACAGTTACTGTAAGCATATAATTCTCTTTTCCCCAATTTCTCCACTTGCTACTTATTTTTAAAGGCAGTTTGCATGGTGCTCTGCTCTGTAGTCCACATCCAGAAATGTTACTTTCCACAGTGCATTTTTGTGCTGTTTGAGCTTTTAAAAGGTCTCCATTCCCCTCTCCTCCCAAGCTTATCTGCATGGAAGTTCAAAAGTGCATTAAGATAACTGTTAACATGCTAGTTTCCATTTCCTCACTGTTTGGCAAATTTCCTTTACTCCCTTAACTGTCTCCAAGGCTTTTGCATTTTCTGTACGTGTTCTCATTTTGTATGTTATTCCATCTGACTTGCTGGGAAAAGCAGCTTTTATTTTTGTTTGCTTCTTGTAATCATTGTTTCTTTTTATAAAACCCAACCATGGCAATTTCTGTAGGATGAACTAAGTTGAAACCTGAAATGCAATTTATTTTCTTACAAAGAATTCTACTATAGTTTTTGGAAGAAAAATACTGTATGTGCACATATCTTTATGGAAGGGAGTAAGATGTAGTGACTGTAGCCACGCATATATTTAACGCTTGAAATATATATTTACAACTTGCCACTTGTAACTTTTAGAAAGATGGTTATAACATTGTTATTTTGTGCTGTTACAAGATTAATGAATCAGTTATACCTTGCAATCTGATTTTTTTATTGCTTACTATCAGAATGCTTTTTAGTAAATGCAACTGTGCATATTTCTATGTAATGTATTCTACATTTCTGTATATTACTGTTTCATATATATGTATATATTTCTTTTACCAGAGAAACAGAATTTATGAAAAAAGAGGAGGATCATTCAAGGCTGCTGGAAGAGAGAGACCAGAAATATGCAGAACAGCTGAAAATATATCAGGAAAAAGTAAAGCAGTATTATATTTTGAAACAAACTTCTGCATTCTGGGACAGTTGTATCTCACTTCTGAATTTTAATTCTTGCAGGTTTCTGAGCTTGAGAGTAAACTAAAAGTATATGAAAAAATGCCATATGTGTTTGGAGGTGGCAGTTTGTTGGAAGATAGCTGTCAAAGTCCAGGCCAATATAACGAACAGTCAAAGATAAGTGAAGAAAATGGGAAAGAAACAGAATCAATAGAAGAAAGACTAAATTCCTCCCATATGTTAATTTCTGGTAAGTAGGTTATAGGATCTTTTATTTGCATTTAACAAAACTCAGGAGGAATTATACATGTACTGGTTTACTGTTGTTAAAATAAGTTGTTTACTGTTTCTTAGTGACTGGATAAGTGTCTAACCCAGCCCAGTGAGGATAGTTCTGTTTAGGTCCCTCAACATTTTCGGTATTGTAGTTATGTATTTCTTAAATGCTGTGGAGATAGGTGGAGAGAGATCTATCTTCAGATTCTCTGTTAGTGAAGCCAGTAATGTTAGTGAGACTAAAACACTGAGATCCATCAGTTAAAATACCACTGATTTTAAGCTGTGATTTTTTTTTAATTTATCTTGTAATTTCATGTCAGGAATGTTATAAAATATCAGATGGTGGTTCAAATGAGAAGCATATTTTAGAAAGATTTGGTAAATGCTTATGTATTTTGTATAGAGTTTCTATTGTAAGGAATAAGGGTAGGAAAGTACATTTTGGGCACAGATTCTCATCTATTTGAGAATAAAATTCAGTTTTCAAGCCATAACACAATTAAATCCTGATGGATTTTATTTTTTCTAACTGAAGAAATTAGATACAAATGTATTTCAAATTAATTAGAAATTGCTATCGCAGTATGTTAAAATATTCTAGTATTATGAAACAGTATTTTCATTTAGTAGTGATTAATAGGTAGAATAATTATGATTTAACTTCTGAATATTCTTGTGGACAGTGGGTTGGAGAACTTGCCTGTTGTGTTTTGTTTTTTCTTTTTAAAGTAATACATATTTGTTGCAGATTTTGATGCTTTTGTTGGGGATACACCCAGATTAGACACCAGTGCCCACAAAGCAAAAGCACAGCTTGCTTTGAAGGTAAAACGCCAGCCACCTTCTCGATCAAAGCTGAAAGAATCTCTTGGGACTGGACAGCAGACTGCACATCTACAGGTACCCGTGTTGGTAGATAATTATGTGTTTAGGAGCCTGAATATATGTTTGTGAATATGTGCTTCATTTAGGACTGCCAAAGCATCATATTATTATGGTGTATTAAGCGAAAAACCTTGTTTTGGTGCGTACAACCAATGTGATATCTGACATGTTCTTTGTGGTATAGTTAATTTCAAGTTAGCAAAGAAGTATGCAAGCTTGTTGTATTCTAATTATCACTGAAGGATTTTGATATGGTGACAGTGGTGCATTGTGAAATATGATTATCTGTGTTGTAATTCCTTCACCTGAAATGAGTTAGTTACCAATTTCTTCAAAAACTAAACACTTGTGAAATGCTTCATAATTCCATAAATAATCATTCAAGTCCACAGAAAGTATACCAGTAAAATATGCTGGCATGTTCCTGGAAAACAGTTGAAGAATTGAGGTGTATATAATTGTTGTATGAGAGAACCTGTCATAAACGGCGAAGACAGAAATACTTCACTTAGACTGAAAAATTGCTGCGTTGAATTGGACTGGCCAAGATGAACCAGAACATTTCTGACTTGGCTAGAGGAAGGTAGCTTAGGATGTGCAGGAAATCTATATAGGAGTGGATAAAGGAAAACCTATAAAATCATGTTTGTGTAATTTAGGTGGTATCTATGAGTGATTAAGCTAAAATTTTCTAAATTTAGGAAGTTTCTGTGTAGCATATCTTCACTTCCTGGCAAAAGATCAGACAGTAAATTAGTATGTCATACTTACCATAAAATAACTTTTGAATTTGTTGAAGGATGGGGATTCAGAAGATACTGTTCTCAACAGAGAACTTTCCACTGTGTGCCTAACCAAGACCTTAGAAACAAGTGAAAAATTAACTCTCCCGCGTCTGGATGATGTAGAACAAAAGAGTGAAAAGCTTGAACAAACAGAAAGCACAGAAAGCCCTCTAGAATCAAGTCCTTCTGCTTCCACGCAGTCTTCTCCGGTACACAAACTAAACAATGAAAATAGCTCATCCAGCACTCATTCACCTCCTCCTGAAGAGATGGCTCTAAATTCTCCTCAAGGGTATCCCAAGAATATTAAGCAAAGAGAAGCAAAAGGGAAAGGCAAAGAGGCCAAGGGTAAGACTTAAGAATTTATTATTATTTTAATCCTTTGGGGTTAAAGTATTACATATTTTAGATATAAATGAATATTGACCAATAAACTTAGAGGGAAAATTAATTGACTACAAAATTGATAATCTCTTCTAAAACCACTCTTCAGAAAAGTTTGAAATTAAAAAAAAGTATGCAAGTTCATTGTATTCTATTTTTACTTACTGAAATATTTTGATACAGCCGTAGTATGTTCTGAAATACATATATTGAAATTTGTTTATCTGCAACAAGTTAGTTGCTAATTCCTGCAAAATCTCAACTTTTCTGAAATAATTTATAGCGCCAAGAATCTAAAAGATGCCTGCAGAATAAATACTGTTTCAATTAAACAGTTACAGAAAGGAATCTGTCTACATCAGTTTAGTAAAAGCTCAAACCTGTAAATCTAGAGAACCTATATGGTTGCTTTGACAGGGGGAGGGGAGTTAAAGAGGGGACCTCAATCATGGACTGTGGATAATCAGTAAAGGTCCTAACAAAACACCAAATCATAAGTGGCAATGTATCAAAGAATAATCGTTATGTTTCAGGAAGGATTATTAGC
Organism: Tapera naevia; assembly: GCA_033556795.1. NCBI lineage: Eukaryota > Metazoa > Chordata > Aves > Cuculiformes > Neomorphidae > Tapera > Tapera naevia. Next base: position 10,922,062 of record JAUMJJ010000069.1, read on the forward strand.
GAGTGGGGTGGTGGGAAGGTGCCCTCAATTTTGTGTAGTAAACATGACTTTTGGCTTTATAATATTTGAAGGCATCTGTCTACATTACATCATGTAAAGAGTGATCTTGAAAGCAGAGTTTAAAACGTTCTCTGCCTCACAAAAAGCAGACTGCATCTCTTTTATAGGTAGCTTAGTGGTGAAACACCTGATTTGCAATATGAAACATATTTCAGTTACTTAAAAAATCTAGTAGCCTGAGAATTTAAAAGGAGGTATGTTCAGGACTTGCAGTGATCTGTCACAGTCCATTGGAAGAGGTAGTGCGCTGCTTTTGTTTCTCACTTGATTTCACTAAATAATTGAGCGGTTGGAATTGAACATGCTCCCTCTGGTGAAAAATGGGATCTTAGCAGGCTGTATTCCAGTTCTGAAAATACCACGGTCTTGGAGGAGCTTCAAAGTCCCAATTATTTCTTTAGAATATTCACAATTTGTATACTGATTCCAAGAAACTCAACCTGTTGTGATCTGTCTTCTCTCCAGGTGCTGACTGTCATGTTGATAAGGCACACTTTCTAGATCCTGCAGTTTGCATACGTGTCCTGTGTTCCAAGTAGCTAGCTTGGACTAGCTACTGAACCAGAAAAAATGCAAAAGGAACATCTTAAAATACTTCAAATATAATAAGACAATTAAATGCTGTCTTTGCTCAAGTCTTGACTTAAAATTTTCTTTCATGCATCTCATACTGGTTATCTAGTTGGTGTATTTTGAAGTTGACATTTTGCAAAAGAAAGGCTTAGAAAACCACCTGTCCTTAAACTATCTTTTGTTTGTGATTCATTGCAGCAGGATACTGTGGTGAGTTTTATCATTCTGTAGACAGTATAGAATTACTGTTTATCAAAAACAATGCTTTTGGTCAGTTGTAAGCAAATGTTGTGTTGCCATTTTTCAATGGTACTGCACAGCCAGAATGATGGGAAGATGCCACAGAGAATAACTTGCATAGATATGGCTGTAGCGTTTTCAGCTGGTATCTACATGTGTGGATGTGAATTTTAGCACTGTCACATAGATTTTAGTATCTTATTTACTCAGACACATCATCGTAAGCACTTGAAACTTGCAGGTGTTTTTAGAATAATATTTTTATTTTTCACCCCTCTATGAAAAGCAGAAGAAAAGAAAAATGAAGACAAGACAGTAGAAACAAATGAAGGAACATCATCAGGGAAGTCAAAGAGGAGATTTCCAGATTTTGGGTAAAATTTTTCTTGTGTTCATTTGGAGATAAATGGTTTTCAGTATTACTTTTGGAGAATATCATGTTCTCTAAATTAAAAAAAAAAAAAAGATGAGGATATCCAATAATGCTACTTCATAGCAACACCATTGGACAGAGTCTTTTTCATATTGAAATTGTAACTCATGTTTCTAACACATTTTGATTTTATTAATACATACTTTTACCTTCAAATAATTTCTTGGGATAGTTCAGGTTTTATCTGAATACACAGTTTCTCTATGAAGTGAATCACAAATCCCTGCATAGCTTTATGCCAAAATATTTTTGTAACCTAGACTGCTGGTGTTACAGTCTAAAATAGATACACATCTTGCTGTAATTCCTTCTACAGTAGACGTTTCATTACATAGGGTTTGGCTATGGTAGCTGCTTTCTGAACTATTCCTTGGAGGCATCAGTGATGAGTGGATTTCTGAATTTCATTTTGAAGATTAAATTAGGAACAGGCGTAAGACAAAAGTGCAAGCTGCATATTATCTGAAAATGCAGTGTGGTAACTAAACTCTCAGGATTTGAGAGAGGAGTTGCTTCATTTTGCAAATAAGCTTTGCTTCTTTGCATCCTGGTATGAAGCTTCTTGAAGCCAGCTAACCTCAAACTCGAGGCTGGTACTGCAACAAATAAATCATGTGTAACATTAAAATGATAACTTATATGACACACATATAATGTAGTTGGTGACTTAGTTCATGTCATTCTGCATTCCGTATTCATGTTTATATATTCACGTTTATATAGCAGTAAAACTGTGTTCTTCCATTTGGTTGTATCCGCTTTGTGCTAAGTTTCTTTGGGCATTTTCTGTGTTTATTTTGATTATATGTGGTCTTGGAAAGTTGCTTTCATAATTTTGTTGTTAAATAAAATATGAATGACTGTTTTTTAATTGCATGGATAACCTGCAAAATCATGCCCTGAGTAACAATATAAATGTAGCTTTTTGTAACTGTTGAGATCAATCTAAAGATTAGCTTGCTGATTAGAAAAAGAATGTTGCACTATGTAAATGTAAATGCTGAAAATTGTGTTTTTTCACTTCAGTGGATTGCGGAAATCTGGGGGCAAGGGCAAGAAACAAGAAAAAGAAAATCTGAGAGGTTCTCTGGATAGCAGGTAGTTGTTCTGTTTGTTTAATGCATCCATGCTGCATTCCTGAAATTTTTAACCCAAGAATTTCTTTAAAACTGTCATTACTGTTTGACCTTAAAGTACATTCAAATATATCAGTGGCAAAATTCTGTGAAGACTAATATAATGATGTGGACATGAGCTTCTAATCTCATGGAATAATAGAAATGCATCGAGTAGTATGGAGGAAACAGAAAAGCGGAGTTACATTTTAAAGTGCCTTATTTGATTAACGTGTTTTACTCTATCTTAAATGTAAAAAGTATATTTTACTTAAGAAGATGAATGTTGAATGAATTAGCAGATTATTTGAAACTCTTAAATTGTTGTATAAAATCCTACAAAGGCTCTTAAATTTATGTTCTTCAGTAACTCAAATCATTTTGCATGGATATTTAAAGGCAAGTACCAGTTTTCATTTTAAATATCAGCTGTGCTATGAAATGGGTAAAAATGAGTGGTGTGTGGTTTGAGTTTGTTGTTTGGGGGGGGGGGGTATTTGGGGGGCGGGGGGATTATTTGCTGTTGTTTAAACAAAATGTATTTACTTCAGAGGTTCCAGAGAACTGTTGGATGACGCTGGCAACAATTTATCTGCATCAGATTCAGATTCCCCTGTTCCCACTTGCATGCCTTTCTCTTGGTTTGGAGACAGTCACAAAGAGCATCCAATTTCTAGTAGCAGCCTGCACGTTACTCAGAGCGGACAGGGCAGTTGTGAACATGGTCAAGAGAACAGAAACAAGGTAAAGACGACTAATTTGTGCTTTGAATATTTAAGCGTTGCATCTTGATAAAGTAAAAACATCAGTGCCTTGGTGTATGGAAGCTTGATGGCGTAGTCCTTGACCACATCACCACAAACGTGGCTGCAGAAGTTTGAGACTTTACAGCCCTCCCAAGTGGCAACTGTATGAGTGTTCCCATTCCCTCCTGTTCAGTTTAAGCATCAAGTGGAGACTTATTCAGGCTGAAGTAGCATCTAAGGACTGATGACAGGATATGTCACTAGTTTATGATGCTAAAACTAACGCTAGCTTTAGGATAGTATAGTTTTAAAAGCCAAATCTTTTTTCCCTGTCTGATACAGTCTGATTCTTGGAGAAAGTGTACGTAAATAGAGGTCAGCTTCCCAGGCAGCTGGGCAGCCGATTCTTAAAATACTGGTATGTAAAAGTGGAGAACCAGACACATGGATGAAGATAGCATTGTTTTTTTCATTAAGAATTTAGTATTGAAAGCTAAGCGACACATCTCTAGAACATACTCTATTCTAGAAAACTGGTTCTGAATATCTGGTAATGTTTCAATAATAAAAAGCCTTTTAACCAGATCTTAAGAGTGAGGCTACAGAGTTCAGTCTGTAACCATAAACTTGCCATCTCTACAGTTTAAACTATTTGGAAGAAGTAGTTGCAAAATGTAAGAACTTTAACAAAGCCTTCAATAATGTCCGGTTTTGTTTGCTTGTTGGCAGTATTAGGATTAAAGTTTATGTGAAAGAAATGCTGTCACACAATGTTTGTGCTGTGTAAATATTTTGTTAAAACGTATTTCAGTGTAAGACTTGCACTAATGATCTTAATGATGCCTTCATTCTTATTTTCTTTGGATTTTGTTACCACATAAGCTAGGCATATTTTTAAGTTTCATACTTTTTCTTCGCTTTGGTTGTCTAAAAAATCCTTTCACTTTTTCTTTTCCTCTGTATTACTAGAGACAAATGAGTTGTAAATCTAGAAGACAAACTTGCCAGGTTGTAGTCTGTGAAGTCACTGATGTTTTGCATAGACAGCAGATAAGAAGTTGGCTTCCCATATTTCCAGGTGCTTATTGCACTACAATACTGTTGTTATACATTTGTAAGTTACCATCTGTTTTCTCAGTGTGATTTTATAAGTGGCTATGACAGGATTAAGACAATATATAGTTTCTAAAAAATACAGAAAGTGGTTTTAGAACCATACAATACCTTAGTATTACACAGGAACTTGAGTAGGAATTTCTTAGTCTCTTCAGTAGACCTACACTGTACGGAACAGTGTCCAGTGTGTGTCAGACTTGTGTATTTACAGCTCGTTTGCTTCTGATGAAGCCTAGAGTGACCAAAAGTTTTTTCTGTAAATAACCAAAGGATTTTGGGACTGCAAGATCCATGTGGAAGTGGATATGTATACACTTTGGTACAATTTTTTATTAAATACGAGTGCATGGTTGATCTCGTATTAGGCTGTCACAAAGCTATCGAGAGATGTTTTCTATATAGATAAACATTCAATGCAGTGAAATATTTTCACTTTCAAAGTCATTGGTTCAGCGGAACACATTCATCCCCTCTTCATTCCTCCTTTCTGTCTGCATCAAATAATTTTTCTGAGCATAGTACAAGTCCCACTGCCACATTTCTACTATAAGCTCCTGTTAATGTCTTTATATAGACCTTTTTTTTGGCAGTCAAAAAGTGTTAGGTCTTACCAGATTGGATGCTGTCTTCCCTTCCACATTGTCCTGAAATAATAGCCTTTTCTTCCCATCATTGTATACTTTATCCGAATTGATTGTCGCTTTGACTTTCCAGCTGGTTTCTTGCCTGCTGTTGTATTTCTTGTTTCCTTCTTATGGTCCAGCATGTAATTGCTGCTTGCTGCTCTTTTCCTTGGAGTCAGTTGCAAACCAGCAGCTGGAAGAATACACAAGTCTTCAGCTATGTGCCTACTTTGTAAAATGGTAGAATGCTTATCCTGTTAAAGAACAGATTCTCATATGTTAATTGGTCCTAAAATTGTACTCAGCCTCTTGGAAATCAGGCTGGTTTTACTTCGCAATGTTTAGGGTCATTTATAAAGGCAGTAGCTACTGCTTGGAATGACTGATCTTTGTAGATCTTAACCTGCAGTTGGTCATTAAGTTTGCGTGACAATAACAATGCTTTCGCTGGTAAACCTCACTATGGGAAAACCACTAAAACTGAGAAAGAGACATGCTTGAATACTCAGCAGTTAGTCTTGTTACTGAAACAGCTTAACAGCAGGACAAAGTCCTCTTGCCCAAACTCCTTTTTGTTGATGTTAACTCCGTAGTACTTATTGCTTTTTATGTCTATAGTATTCTGTTAGATCAAGTGAAAGCATTTCTTGAAGAACAAGTAAAAGCAGAAACCTTAAAATAAGAGCTTTTGTCATGTAAAGATCTCTAACTGTTCTATGAAGTCGTTTGCATTGTACTTAATTTCTGTAGTTGTGTTTTAATATTGATGGTGTAAGGAATGTAATTATATTTTAACTGTTTTCTCTTTCTGCAAAACTTGCCTCTTAGAATTACACCACCTATAATGATTTTGTTATCTTAAAATGATTCTGAACTTATAATTTGGCAAAGTAACAAATCGACTTCCTGTTTGTGGTGAGAAAACTAGAAACACAGAACTAAAATCCCATGATGTGACTGTTTATCCTTATGGGTTTTCTGAATTATACAGTTCTTAAATTAGTCCCTTTACATAATCTGCCCCTTGATTTAGTCCCATTCTCTGCTACAATGCAAGCATGTGCACAATGTTTTTATTCATTATTTTACCAGAGTGTTATTTAGTTTCTCTAAGCTTGTAAGCATTGTTTTGTTTTCGTTGCAAGGAAAAAACACTGTGGTTCAACTGTTTACATGCATGTGTTTATATGCCTTATATCTTAGGAAGTATACCTATAAAAACTCTCTGTCCAAATTCTATACCTGTAGAATCATAGAACCATTGAAGTTGGAAGATAAACTCTAAGATCATTGAGCCCAACCATCAGGCCAGCAGCGCTGTGTTTACTAAACCATGTCCCAAAGTGCCATGGCTACACACTTTGATAACCTCCAGGGATGGTGACTCCACCACTTCCTTGGGCAGTCTCTTCTGATACTTCACCACTCTTTCAGTAAAGAAATTTTTCCCAGTATCCAGTCTAAACCTCTCCTGGTGCAACTTGAGGCCATTTCCTCTCCTCCTATCACCTGTTACTTGAGAGAAGAGACCAGCACCCACCTAATTACAACCTCCTTTCAGGTAGCTGTAGAGAGCAACAAGGTCTTCCCTCAGCCTTTTCAAGGGTCCAAAAATCTTTGTAACTGGCTCTGGATCCTTAAAAGGAAATTACTACTTTAAACTGAATAGGAGCAGGGGGAGGGGAAAACATTACAGCTGGTGCTGAGATGCATTACTTTTGGCCCTTCATATATTTTCTAAGGTCTCCTAATTTGCTCAGCTATCATCCTGTCTTTTTTTTTCTTAGTGTATATTTTGTTCTTGATCGCTCTGCAAAGGTAGAAAGAATAAACTGAGGTGGCTAAAACAAAACCTTCTCAACAGATTTTTACTTTGGTTTGAAATTAATTTGAGAATAGGTTGGTGGACAAAATATTCTTTTGTTTTGGTAGTACTTTTTACATCTGAAAGACTGAAGAAGTCCCTAAAATATAATGTAATTAATAAAATAATCTATATGGTAAATAGAGCACTATTTTTTCAGTCATGTACAGTACCACATTCCATTCAAAGGTGGCAGCAAAATGCAAGTTGTGGTTTGGGGTTTCTTTTGTTCATTGTGTTGTGGTGGTGGTTATTTTTTTCCTTGTGGAATTTTTTTCTTTACTTTTTTTTTTTCTTTTAAGACTGGAAATGCATATTAATAATTCAGAGTAAAAGGGAGTACAAAGATGAAGTACCTACATCAAAACAAAATTAGAATTTAGAGTTCAGTTTAAACTGATATCTGTACACAAATACAGAAATGCTCAATGAAGACAACTGTTTTCTTATAGGAGCATACCTTACTGAAGAAAAATGTCTTTAACATCAGTTTAAGCTAGGATATCAGATTATTCCTGCATGTAGGGATATGTGGTATGGCATCCTTGCAGAGTATTGTTAGTTGATAAGAAACTTAGGGAAAATAATGGTAAATAATTGCTTAGTTTTTTTAGGCAAGAGTACTGTTGAGAAATAAACTTTAGAAAGGCAAAAGTTGGAGGCATGCTTGTGGCAGAATTATTTTTTTCCTCACTAAAGGAAAATAACATAGAGGTCAAGATCTAAGTTGGAAATGGGGGTAATCAAATTAGAAAATATTCCAGGCAACACATTATTATTCTTTTGAAGGATTTTCTTACCAAACCTGCTGCTTCAAAATTGAATCACAGAATCGTAGAATAGATTAGGTGGGAAGGGACCTTTAAAGGCCATCTAATCCAAGCCCCCTGCAATAAGCAGGGACATTTTCAACCCAATTGGGTTGCTCAGAGCCCCATCCAGCCTGGCCTTGAACGTTTCCGGGGGGGGGGGGGGGGGGGGGGGGGGGGGGGAGGGGGGGCATCCACCCCCTCTCTGAGCAACCTGTTCCAGTGTTTGTCCACCTCACTGATGCTGTTAAAATGAACAGCAATACCACACAGTATCTAAACCTAGTTCTCATTTTGAGAAACTTTGTAACCTTGTGGGGGCACTTCAAGGAGTATTAATGACCAGAAACAATTAGGACTTTGTTTTTTATCTCACCCACGGAACATGGCCTTCTAAAGCACGTTTTTGGCACTTGTATAGGTTTCAGTTGAATACAGACTCAGCATGAATAATTTGTCCAACTGAATCTTAAATTGCTTCTCCCTAAGTGCGGTGTGCCTGATGAAGAGTAACTGTATGTATTTCCTTGTGTACTTTAACATCATTTCAGGTTATGACTGATTCTCCACACAAGGTGCTCTTATTGAAGATACTGCTTTAAATTTGTTGTTGTGCTTTTGAATTCAGAAGTATAACAAAAATAATTCAAATGCTTGATGTAATGATTGCATTTCATATGTGATCTAAAGATAACTGAGTCATAGTATTTCTTTTTTTACCAAAAATCGAAATTGCTAGAATGTCACCTTATGACCTGCTTTTCCAAGAAATGAGTTAATAAAACATTATTTCCACTTGTTTGCAGAGTAGAATTGTCATAGATGATACATACCATAGCAAGCCAAGTTGTGAACTTTCAGGGTTAGTGGCAGAACCAAATCTGTCAGGTCGTTCACACACTTTAACCTTCTCTTCAAATGAGGTGAGTTTCAAAGTGTGTATATGTGTGTGTTGATGTTGTTGTTCACACTACAGCATGTTTATTAGAAACAGATTTGTGTAATGTGAAACTAGATGGCTGGTTCCGTATTTTAATGTTGAACACCATAAAAAAATCCTAAGCTGTTACTGAACTAAGGGCATGGATTAGTAGATGCCGTGTTATCCTTTGTGTTCTGTTTGTAAGAAGTTAAAAACTCTCTCTGATCAAATTGCAGGTTTTACTTTTAAATATAACACCTTTCTGTTCCACTAATTAAAAGTAATTTCCTGAGTGAATGAAAACTGCAGTATTCTTGTCCTTGCTTTCACATCAATGCAGGTGTGTCTTACCATAAAATTTCATCTAAATTTAAAAACAAAACAAAAACAACAACAACAAAAAAAAGACCAGAAAAATCCAATTCTGTAGTGGTCCTGATATGTAGCTAGAAACTCAATACATGAAAGTCAGTGTTCATTCCCTTGGAAAACTATCTCCTTTGCCTACAGGTGAAACCTGTGTGTCTGTACTTTGGTAACATTCTGAGATATTGTCTTATTCAATATTTGACTGATGGACGTCTTTATAAATTAAATCCCTTTATAGGCTAGGAGACATCTTTAAAAGCTGAACACAGTCATCTTCCAGATATGAGTTAGAGGACTATCTAAGCTGATCGTTATGATGTTTGAAGAAAAAATTAAATGGTGGTTCGTGAACATGGGGGATTATTATTAGCTGTCTTAAAGCAGGCTTTAGTGAAACTCATAAAATATTCCTGCAGTATGTAGAAAGTCAGAATAGCCTTATAAACAGTACTGTAAATATAAAATAACTAACAAAAACTTGGGGTGTCAGAAATCATGTAACTAGTGTACAGGTCTCAGTAGTGGATTGATTTCTTGCAGATTTTTATTGGTGATAACAGTCATCGGTCTAATGACAGTCAGAGAAACTCCAGTAATATGTGCTGCCTGCAGTTTTTTAAGTGAAGATGTTCATGAAGGCAAAACGTGTTTCTGAAACATTCAAGCAGTGTACAGATCATAAGATTTTAGCAAAGCTAAATATCTTGTTGAATATTGTACTTCGATCAGTGTTACAACTTTCAGTAAACTGCTGGTTCTCTAAAGCTCAGACAAAACTTATCTGTTGCTGCCTGTGCATGTGTAAAGTCATGATTAAGACTTTTCTTGTTACAGATGAGTTAGATTCTAATGCTGTCTCTAGTTCATATGTTGCTTATGTGTATGAGCAATGAAAGTTGTTTTGTGTCTTTTCGGTAATGATATTGATTATCAGGGTCTGTTCTGAGGATAATCATAAACTCTGAGCTGGTTTCCCTTTTGGAAAGTTAGTATGTGTGAAGGAAAACAGGTAGTTCTATTCTTGGGTTTTTTTTAATTGGTAGTACAGTATATTGAGGAAAAAAGCCGATCTTACGGCAATTTTGGATATTTCAGATCCTTAACTCAAGCTTTTCACAAGTAGATGGGTCCATAAATATCCAGTGGGGATCGTGCTGGTCATTGTAACAAGGCTGCTTTCAGAGGAATGGGCTACTACATGCTGCCCTGTAGATCCTGGAATTGATAGAAGACTAGAGATGGAAGCACCTCTGAAATCCAGACTGGAGCAGCACTGAAGACTCTGCCTGTGCTGGGCAGGTACTCTCAGACACTTGGGGAAGTGACTGCATGGTGAGAGTTAGGTTGTTAGCAGCCAGATAGTTAGAGCAAAGGCACCTCCACTCACAGCTGGTTAGCAAGCCAGCTGGTAACCCCACCTACCCGTTCAAAGGTTTTCATCTGTTAAATGGTGTGTCTTGGGTTTGGTATTTTCATCTGTAGAGCCTTCAGTATTTCTGTGCTTGGTTTCTGAATCACCTGTGTTTTTATGTAGGAGCACATGGTTTTCTCAGATAAGTAGTTTTAGTTCTGCTTTCTGAATTTGCAGCTTATCTTTTTTGTGTCTGTGTGTAGTGGCTTTTTGGGGACTGTAACTCTGATATACAAACAACTTGGGACAGTCCTGCCTCTGAAAGAACAGTAAACAACTGGGAAAAAAAAAAGATGTAGAGGTGTTTATTTAATGACTCAAAGATCAGTGTTCTTCCTCTTTTACAGTCTTCACTTTCCTCTTCGTGTTTTGAAAAAAATAGGTATAGATGTGCTCTTTTCTTAGAGTGGAAAATTCAAATTATACAGGATTAAGTATCTTCCTGTTTACTTTCACTTCTTTGAGGAGATGATGCCTAAGTGTTTAAACACAGATTCAGTTTTTGGTGTAACTTCTGGTTTCAGGGTTGTGCCTTTACCAATATGAAGTTTGTTAGTAACTGATGATGCTGAAAGCCTAGACTGGAATTAGTAGCTCAGTCTGGAGGACTCCTCTATGGTCCAGCAGAGCATTATTTGCTCTTATCTGTGCTCCTTGGAGGAACTGGTGCAGAGAGCCTCCGAGATTCTGTTGGGGGACTGCATTCCCCTGGCAAAAGGAATTAATCTGGGCCATTTTGACAAGAGTGCACCTTCTTCAAATACTTGTATTCTGAAATTACAGAAGAAAAGTTGTTGTTTTGCTAGCACAGATTAAATAAATCTGAGTGAATTTCAACTAGAATAAAACACATCACACGTTTCTTATTGTAAATGAGATATAGACAGAGATGGAGATACAGATATAGACACCCATCTCCACCCCGCCCCAGTATTTCTTGCTGCTGATAGACTACACATGTCTCCGAGATACACATAAAACTTTACATTTCGAGTTTCTCATTTTTTGTTGTTATTGATGATCACTTGCTAGTATAAGGCAAAATAAAAGGTTACCAATGTATATTTTGTATTACAGTATCAGGTTGAGAAGTACTGTTATCTGAAATTACTTAAAATAAACAGGCATTTTGGAATTCCTTTAGTAGTTAATACCATGGATCATCTTTCCCTGTACAAAGCATCTCAAGCCTGATAGCTTGGATGGAAAGCTCACTGTGCCCCAGTTGTATTAATACAGTGGCTGTATAGAGCACTTCAAGCAAAACTTCTAGAGGACTTTGCTGCTATTTTGTGAAAACTGCTATTCTTTTGCATATCAGGAAGGTGGATGTGTTCACACTTGTTATAGCTACATAAGCATTTTAATTTGGATTAATAGTTCATTTTTGAAGTTAATCTTCTAACTTGTCTTTGATTCATTTTGGAATTCAGATCAGATGTGCATCAACGTTGGTTACTGATGCATTCCAGCTGCTAGTGGCCATTCAGTCTATGTGACCAGACTGGAGCTATTTGGAAGTGAAAATGCTTTGAAATGCTTGTAGTATGGATTTTAGGACCTCGGCCCAAACTGTTATGCTCTACACTCTTATTCCTGTTTATCTACACTACCTCCTACTGTAACCACTGTGCTTTGCTTCGCAGACCAGAGAAAGCAAAACCATTTCTAATTACGTGTAGTCATCTGGTACATCAGAAATTTAAAATTGTATTTGTTTCACCTCAGACATCTTCCATGTTGCACTCTTAGATTCAGTTTACTGTCTGATTAGATTGCACGACAGGCCTGTGTCTCACTATCTTCCATTTTCAATCACCAGAATTATTTTCTTACATTCAGTCAGCTCCCTCAAATTTTCCAACAAGGGAGTTGGATTTTGTGAGACCCCTCTGGCTGGAAGCTGTAGTTTTTCACCTGAACCTTTCCATCTCTAGAAAGATACTTATTTCCATATTTTCTGTTTACAAGTGATGTGTAAGGTTCACTGGAAGAAGTGGGCATACTTTCGGCTGTTACGCAAATACCTTTGATAAGTAGCAGATGCAGCCTGGTTGTCAGTCGTGAGCTAGCAAGAGATTAATTTTGGATAGTTAATAAAACTTAAGGTAACTCTTGTGTTACTGATTCAAGTTATCACAATAGAATTTCTTCTGTAAAGGCACTGAGCTGTTTATGTAGCTTTTCTTTTGTAATGAAGTATTAGAGTGCTTCAGGAAAAACAGCCATACCTTTTTGCCCTTACAAGAAAACTGAAATTGAAGCAGGGAGCTTCAAAATCTCTGTAAGCTGGCAAAGTGTATTTTCAGTTGAAGGCTACAAGCTTTTGTGTTTCTGAAATGGTCTTTTACTAAGCAGACTGTAAAATGTTGGCATGGTGGTATTAGATAAGAATAAACAGTCCTCTCTTCTTTGAAATGCACCAAATTCAGTAAAATCATACCTGGAACTATCACCACATTTACTGACTGCTAGAATTGCTTTTATTCTAGATTTTCTTCACTTTGCAATCATCATTAATATATTTGTAGTGCTGCTTGATTCTTCTTGATGCTGTGTAAGGCATTATCCAATATTAAGATTGAGCTACATTAACCAACTAAGAAAGCTTGTTCATTGTTAGGATGCATCAATTTTAAGTTAATGCTTGGAGAAAACCATTTACGTTCTCTATTTCTGACTTTGTTTGTGTTGAACATTGTAGTGTCTTTTTGTTTATAGCAGACTCCTAGGCAAACTGACTGTAAATAGTGATCTCAAGAATGGAAGTCCTTTTGGAGCTAGGATATGTTTAAAAATATATTGTGTTAATCAAACTGAAATGACAACTGAAATTCAAAAATTAGCCAAGTAAAACATTGCTTACACTGACTTTTCTCAATTGGTTAGGCATTAGATGATGAATTTACAACAACAGGAAAGCAAAACCAATGGCACAGTAGACCTATTTCTGAGTGGACCACCCAGCAAGTATGCCACTGGTTAATGGGAATGAACATGGAGCAGTATATTACAGAGTTCACAGCTATGAACATAGATGGACAGCAGTTAATGCAGCTTGACAGCGAGAAATTAAAGGTATGTGAATATTCCCAAGATAGATTTGTAACTGTGTAAATTTCATTGCTGATTCAGACATATTTTTAACCTACAAAGTCTATTTTCCTGTTTTCACAGCTTTAAGGGATAGAGTTTTGCTTTTGAAATACTTGGAGACTATACAGTTATATGAGAATTTAGTAGTTGAATGTACAATTAAAGACAAGCTGTTTTTAATCGGAAAAATCAAAGTAAGGAAATCAAAGTAAGCATAATTCCTGAAAGGGTCTTGATACATCCATTGTCAGTATTGGGATAAGGTCATGTCAAAGCAAGATCCAAGTAATTCAAATGTATAGAATTCAAGTATCCAGTTTAGAATCTGTTTCTTCCACATCTCTTCAAATGGGAAGGCTAAAATCCTGTAATCTGGTGACGTTTAAAATATTTTTGGCTTTTGCTCCTGCTGAAAAAAATCTATTCTAAAACTTGGTTTTGGGCCTTTTCTTGCTGTTTCACCTCTGGAAGCTGCATGGTACGTATCCCCTGTAGTGCTAGTAAATTCTTTCAATTTTTCTTTCTAATTAGGTAGGACTGCATTTTGGACAGGCAAGATGTGTGACTAAAATGGGGTTCATTAGTCTATTCTGGCATAAGGCAAATTATTGTTAATGATCAAGAGTAGAATTTGAGAGTTTTTAGGAAGAAAAATGTCTAATTTCACTCTAAACTATACCTGCATTTTAGAATAGACATATTACAGTACATGACCTTTATTCTGTAAAGTAAATATATCCTTTGACACAGAGGAGATACCTGTTACTGGGGAACTTTGGATGTTGATGCTTAAAGCTCAGTTTATACCTAGTGTCATTCTGAGTTCTGTAGAGTGAGAGAATGTGCTCTCTGTAACTTGGCATTGGGTACTGCCACCTCCTGATCAAAAATCAAAGTGTATCATTTACTTACTGAATGCACTTTTTTAATAATACACTTTAAAACCCTTTGTATTAAAAGTTGAAGAGTAGTTACTGAATAAATTATTCTTGTGTAAAAATTTAGAAAAATATTTTGAGACGACTACTTATTATGCTATTTGCTGGAAATTCTCAAGTGCCTACATGTTTGTAAAATGCAACAAGCTGTTATTTCAGAAGAATAGGCCTTTGTTTCTTCACTTACTTTCTTACTCAGAGGATAATTTACAGTGCTCTTGAGGACTTAGTCAAAACAGACTATCTTGCAGCAAAGTGAGTAACACTTCTCTAACTGTTCATACACAAGTGCTGTTGACAGTGCTGTCGGAAAAACTAATGATGAGGCATTTTTCTTTTATTCCCCCACCAAAGGCTTTAGGAGTTTCCAGTCAAAATGACCGATCAACAATAAAGAAAAAAATTAAGGATATTAGAAAAACACAAGAAAAACTGGAAAAGCAGAAGGAAAAAGTTCAAAAGAAGGAGAGAGAAGTTCGCAAGACTGGCAGAGTGGTAACCACTCTTGAATCAAGCTGCTAAGCCTGTTTTATTGTAGCGGAGGCCTGCTTCATCTTGAGGAACTTCAGCAAATTTGTATATAAGTGTGCAATTGAGGGAGGAGGGAAAGTGCAACAGTTTAACATGGTAGGTGCTTTTTACTTTTTAATTATGGTCCCTCCCCACTACAACCCAATAAAATGAAATGTTTTCAGTATTTTTATTCCTAGTTGACTCTGCCTGTACTAATAGATAAGAATTTAACTTTCTGCCTTAAGTAATATTTGTGCTTTGAAGACCTCATATGCCCTTTTCAATGAAATTGATGTTTGTGAAAAGTAGAATACTGTATTAAAATAATTCCAGTATTAGTCAACTAGCATTTGATAGAGTTGAATCTGATAGAGGGACAATAGAAAAATCCTGCCAACAAGTTCAGTCTCCGTCAGTCTGTTTATCTGTTGCCACTAAAGATGTATAGTAAAAATTAAGTTTAAGAAAACGGTAATGTCAAATTAATTTAAAAAGAAAGCATGTATTTCAAATTTATTATTTTGTTTAAACTCTTGTATTCCTGGGTTTTTCATTCAAAGGTCACCGTAGTAGCACATTTTTTTAATTCTGTGTTGCAATTCACTGAGAAAATAATAAGAAATGTTGAGTAGTTTCCACAAACTACGCATGCTAAGCATAATATTAAGTCTTCTGTACACTACCTGTACGGTGTTGGGACAAGGTTTAAACCTATAAATAAGATCTTTTTTAGCCTATTTTTCCTAAATAATGCATAGTTTTATAGATTTATGCTATGAGTAAGATCAGTTTGCAATACGTATACTTCTCTTTTCTACCTGCTCCAAGATTTTTGAGGACCAAATTTATATATTTGCTAATTTTAAACTGTACTGGTTTTCAAACTTAAAATACTGAGGGAAGAATTGTAGGAAGATTATCACTGACGCGCTGGGTTCCTGCATTGTGTTTAAATGTTTGATTGGAGACAACAGACTCTTTCTCTTTAAAGGAGGATTTGATTCCCAGGATAGTATGGAAACATGGACTGATGTTTTGTATATTTACATACTGTTTTCTAGAGATACTACGACAGCACTTCCTTTAATTAGATTATTCCAGAAACATAGACTAGTTGAAATATCAATTCCACCATAGAATGGACTAGAACAAAACGTAGATAATTTGGTTTTGTGGACCAAGTTCTCCTTTAAATCTATGGACTGTTTTTCATTTTAATTAAATGAATGAACTTCACTGTTGGTGTTTCACAGTCGTTATTTTTTTGTATAAATGTCTTATGAATTTCAGCAGGAGGACTGTGTGGAAATGCTTCTGCGCACTATGCATTTCCAAAATAAAGTTTGAAAATCCTGGCAATAATTACTTCTAAAAAGAGGTTCAATTTTCAGATTTGTTCATTAATAAACAATTCTTCAGTCAAGTTTAAATAATTTATTTCCAGTACCTTTGAGTTTGTATTCCAAACTTAGAGACCTTGAGCCACAAGAGGAATGCTGCCCTACTGATAAAACAGAAGGGAAGAAGGGAATTAGAAGTAGGAATGATCAAATGTCTAGGATTGCACACGTAAGACCACTCTAGTTATTTCAGTCAAGGAAGGTTATTCTCAGTTATGTGCTTTCAGCTGGAACAGAGAATACTGATACAATCATGTATCTTCTTTTTCCTTCAAGCCTACTGAACTAAATGTTGCACCCTGTGAAGAGTTCTTCTCAGTCAGGAGATGAGTGGAAATGATGATTTCAAAAGTTTGCTTGTGTGCAGAGCTGTTGTTGTTAAGTACGGGGCCATAGCAGGAATGATAAACTCACCTGGCATCTGAGGATAAGAACTTTGATACACAGACCACAGCGTTTAACATCTGTCAGATGCTAAATCAAAAGGCTGGCTTAGTACCAAGCCACAAAATCACCCAACTGAAAGATTAGTTTTTAAAATAGTTTTAATGAATAAATGTAGTGATTCTTTAGAAAACTTAACAGAAACTAAGATTAATTTTACAGTGCAAGATAGCTCATTTGCATACAAAACTATTAATCTTAGCATTCTGATTGCTGAGCTAGTATACTAATTTTCTACAGTGATTCACTTCAACTTAACCAGTGTGCTAGCAATGACTTCAGTACAATAATGAAGATATTAAACAAAAAATTATCTTCTGAACTTCAATTTAAATGACAATCTAAGATCAAACTTCCAAGTAGGGTTAAACATTGTAAACCAAAATATTACTACATTTGTGTTTTCACCACAATCCTTCCAGGTGGTGGGTGAGGAGAGAGGTACAAATATAGTTACAAGCTAAGTTTTTTGAATAACCAGAATTCAATCGCTGGCTAGCTGAGAGCATGAAACAGGTTTTATTTCAATAATGCCATATGAAATACTTGAGTAGACTGTCTAGAAATAGCTTTTCTTTGGAAACATCTCTTATAATTCTCAGGTTTTATTAAAATCAGTTCAATTAAAACTTAATGTAAAAGCTAAAATGTTCAGCTTTAGATTTTTTTTTAAAAAAATCCCTTGCTATAACACAATAGCTGCACACATTCCCTCTTACTTTTATTCAGGCCCTGCTTTACCATATGTGGAATTTCTCCCATACGTCCATCCTCTTACAGGGCTGAAGAAAAGAACAGCTATAGCTTCTCCTCACTTGTCGCCCTGTAAATTGAAAGCTATGCCAGTCATCACCTCACATCCTTGTAAAGAAGAAAAATAGGGCTCTTTCAAAGTGCCCACAAGCATTAGTGGGGCAGGTAACCATACTGTTCTGGTGGCAATTAAGATTAATCCTCCACCAGTGTCAGTTTAACTTCATGTATATAGCCCATTCTTTAAGTCACTCCTGTTCAAGAGACCCACCTGAGCCTGACCAGGGTATAATACCATGTTCTTCCTAGGGAGGTACCAGGTGACAATCTTTCTTTAATCTGGCTCAGCCACAACTAGCATAGCATGACTTCAGTTTCTAACATACCAGCTATTCCTGTCACTTGGGGTATCTCACCTGCTCCATGCTAGCAAAATTTAGGTTTATTCTTTCTGGGAGGGATTATTATGCATGTCTGCTGCAGAACAAAAATCACAGAATTAAATGCAGTGAATTAACCAAGAAAAGGATTAGTTCCCAGTGTCCTTAACTGCAACACTCCTGAAATATTCAGGAAAGACAGGGATTGAGGTGCAACATAGTTACGTATGATTTGAACAAAGCTGGCACAGTAGACATTAGAAGAAGTTAAAACTTTATTAAAATAAGGACTTTGTACCTGAAAAGCAATACCTATTCCCCCCTCTGTCTTCCCCAGTATGTTTTGACAGTTTGCCTTTGTCTGATAATGACATTCTGCTTACTTCCTTTATATTATGGTGGGACTTCCAGTTACTACATAAACAAGGCCAGAAGCACATCACAAATACAAAGTTGTTTTCAAAAACTGTTAATTCCACATTTTCTGAAATACTCCTGAGAAGGTAGTTTCTTCTGTTAGTTTCTTCTGCCCTATTAAGGGCAAATTTAAAAAATCTGTTTATTGAAAGAGTTTACATTCACAGCTGTAATCTGAGATACCCCAGAGCCTGAGATCTTACTAGGGCTAGTTTGGTACTACCTACAGAAATACAAGTAAATGCAAGGCAGCACATCTTTACTGAACACGAGCCAACACTATTTGCTAAATACTCATATGCCAACAAAGATATACAACTGATACCACATACCTGAGATATGTTATATCAGTGGTAGCAGCTAGAACTTAATTTTTATCCCTACAGATCTAAGTGTGATTTCTACCACTGCAAAAAACCTTGCTATGTGCAAGGTGTGGAGGCCAACACATCTAATACTGCAAAACTAGGCTTCAGCATGCTTAAGATAAAAGAACAGGAAGTGCCACACGGGTGCAAAGGTACAGCAATGAGATCTTTGATATTTCTTGCATGAGTTTTTCATTAATCTGTAATATTGTGCAATGGAAAAATGCTCTTGTGAGCTTTTTCAATAGTTCTTTCATTAAAACAGTTTTGAAATTATATGAAGTAATAAGTTTCTCGCCAGATATTAAATAGATTGCATTGGTCCCTATAAAACCCAAAATTACTGCTCCCTTGATTCTAGCTACTGAAAGCAGTTATAAATAGAAAGTGGAACAATTTAAATGTGACGTTCTCACTTAAATTTTAAAAGTATGTACAGGTCTGGGGTTTTTAATTCCAGAATAGAGTAATTGCATTGAAATTCCCGTTACTCCACTTAAAATTATTTTTGCATATCAAATGTGGCCTAGCATCTAAGTGTAAATCAGGTCTTCTAAATTCCCTTTACAGACATACCTACTTCTTATGAACTGTTGAGGAAAAAGCTTATATACTGCGAAAAGTGGTCATGTCCTTTGGCTCACTGCTTGGCACACACCAATCATCTGCTTCATGGTTTGCTTTATAGTGTTTCCAGGCTGCTTTGTTATATACAGGAAGTCTTTCAATTGATTCTGTTGATAAGGCCTGTAAGTAGAGAAGACTGTAGCTGACGATTCTTTTTACTCATATAAAATTATAGTAATAGAAGGAGTTCCGTTAGCAGTTAAGAGTTGTTGAGCAATTCAAAATGGTAAAGTGTTACACCTTACCTTTATGTAAATAACTGCATCTGTACCGTAGCCTTCTAAGGAATACAGTTTCAGGTCTCCTTGGAAGTACTGCGCGTACAGACGTGATATAGGTAAGCCATAACCAAATCCGGCCTGATCCAGGAGAAAAAGTATATTTTCATTAGTTGCATCAGTCAGTGGTGGGTTTTGTTTTAACTTAATAGGTAAATAAACAAACTAAGCATGACTTTTGACAGTAAGAGGAGGAGTTCAAATGTTAACTATCATGCCACTAGAAATGGAAGAATGCATGGAGGATCATGATTATGATAAAACTGTTCTATTCTTTTGTCAGACAGGCCTGACAAAGGTAACACTTCTTGTTTTATGGTAGCTTTTTCAAGAAGAGATGACATCGTTAGAGAAAACTGTACTGAGTCTGTCTTATGCCTCACGGAGCTGCTAATCTTAAGAACACTGAATGCTTATGTCAGGCACATTTCATCATGAGTATATAAAAAAAGGTCCAAGAAGCAACATACATGAATTTGTAGATTACACTAAAATTCTGTAAAGTCCTGTCTGCAGTAGCAGGACAGAGCCCTGAAGTGGTAAGTATAATTGTTTTTATCTTCTAAGCCTTAGAGGTAATCTCTCAATGAATGTACAGAACAGTTCTCTGTCAAGATCTAGTATTTAATGAGTTGCACAGTCACCCAGATGCAGAACACTATATACATTTAAAAACTATATTTTGAATGATGCAATTTGAGATAATAAGTTCAGGAAAACTCTTCAGAGCTTCTTAGTGACAGCTAAGGCTTTATTTCTTGTGCAACTATTAAGCTCACACAAGAACACAGTAGAATCTTCATATGCCCTGTCACATCTGTGTATTTTCATCCTTACTAGAAGATGGTACAACTGACTACACAGTACAAATGAAACTATGGACTTGATCCAGAATCATTGCTATAATTATTTTTCCTTTTATTCAGTGGCCACAAGAAGAATTCTGAGAGTCCTGTTCTCACTGAAGTATATGCAACATAGCTAAGTGTTCTGCTTGAGGTAGCTGATCTTTATATTTGGTAAAGAAAAACAGAATCTTGTACATGTTTAAATTATTTTCAGTATTTTAAGATTTTATGCAATTTTCCAGTTATCTTCAGAAAAATATTTTAATTTAAGCTATAACATCCAAATGGTGATACTCATTCTATCTATAAAATCAGTACTTCATAGCTCTGGCTAAATGGTGACAAACAAAGTGTAAAAGATTTGCATACCAAAGGTGTAGCTCGTGACGTCTCAACACGTGGACGTGGTGCTGTTGAATACATGTAGTTGAACAGTCTGTCTATTTTCCTCATAGGAACACCTCCACCACGATCACTCATCTGGAAATAGGAAGGAACATACAGTATTATGTCCTTGAATATATTTTTATTAAGGACAGCTTCTCTCAAACAATGATCCAGAGAAAGTTCAGGTAGAACATAATATAAAGTTGTCCCTATTAAATTAATGGTTTTCTTAAATTTTCATCTCTCAGCTACAGTAATGACCAGAGAGAGATAAATCCTTCCCTTCCATCCCTTAACCAAACCATTTAAATAAAACACTACCATAAGAAGCATTCATAATCTCTTGGAAAATTCTACTTAAATTGGGCCTTGTTTTTAAGTTGTTCATAACTCAGTTTCGTCTGAAGAACCTCAGGTTCTGTGGATATTATCTTTATTCCTCAGGAATACTGCCAGTTAAATACACCCTATTAAAACCTGTAAGTAAGTCAGAAGAGTTGTTTTACTGTGATTTAGTTAGACCTATGAAAAAAACCAGTGCTTGCAGTTGGTCTTTGAAATCCAACATGGATGTTGTACAGAAAAAGAAGAAATCACTCTGCAAACTGTATTTCAGGGAGGTTTGATCGGCATATGGAATATAAATGCTTATTTCCTTTTTTCAGTTGTTTCACACCTATATAGGTGAGAAATAGATATGTAATCGCCGCATACAAAATGCTGACACTACAATTGTATAAAATGCTACTTAATTTTTAGTCCTGGTCACTTTAGGCTAGGCAAGACATGAGCATGACAAAAGCAGAGAATTCTGTTGCAGAGCCTTCAGTGTGACTGCACAACTTCTTCATGAATTTCCTACTGATGCAGTATGTGAAATTCCATAATGGTCTTGTTACTTACATACTACATATTCACACACCCATCTTTTACTGGAACCTGATCACCAACTCACATATCTAAATAACCTTCAAAATAATAAAGCAGGTACCTTCACAGTTAAATCTTCATTTCCCAATGTGACATGTACATGAATTGGAGGATAAATGCATTGATCAGCATGATGTTCCATGGTGGCTCTCATTGCATTCTGCAATTTTCAAGTATAACTTAACATACAAAGTGGTAAGAACAAGATTTATCTTAAAATATCAATTTCAGATAGTTATTTTTATCAAATGTTTTAGAAATAGGGCAAATGCATGTGGCTTTAAAATAGTTTTTTTAATATATTTCTGGCTTATTCAGTATCAATATTTACATAGTTTATTGGAATACACAGACTTCCAATATTTTTTTTTTAGGAAAAACATCTGAATATTTTAATGTAGCTTAATTTGTAGAATTCTTTATAATGCACTATGAGACAAAGATCAAGAAAAGTTGAGGACTGAACTGCTTGAGGAAAGGTCTACAGGATCTATTCAACGTTATACCAGATTTGAGGATGTCCCAAAAATTTTGTCTTATTCTCACTTGCTTTATTAATGTCTTAATACACTTTTAAGATTTTTTTGACAAAGGTGTCTACTCAGAAGGTGTCACATGTATTCAGTGGCCAGGCAAAGGAGACTTATCTTCCAAAGCTGTTCATTTTCTATGCATTATTTTTACTGTTTTTCAACAATTTGGGTATCATCCTACAGTCAAACAACAAGAGGTCTGCACTTGCAAAAAGACACTGCTATCTAGAATTGGTTCAAAAAGCCAAACAAATCAATCTCACTAAACAAAGATGTGTAAAAGAATAGCATAATGGTAAGTGCACATACCTTGAAAAGTTCGAAAACCATGTGATAAAGATGTGATGGCACATACACCACTTGCATGGGCTGTCCTGGTGATTTAACTGGATAAAAGAGAGTGAATAATTAAATAGCAAACTATGTATCTTTTATTCATTCCCACAGTGTATTTATAGAGAAGGAAAATCTGAACAGAAACGCTTCAAAAGGTTCATGTGTGTCATATCAGGATTTTCAAATGTGCTTGGTACTCTAGAAATTAATCTTAAAACCCAGTGTAGCATCACTGATAGGTCATATAATGGTTGCTTTCTAATACCTATGACGAGGCTTTCATTACGATAGTCATGCTTTTCAGGTGGTGAGAGAACAAGAAACAGTGAGTGTAAGATGGAATAACAGAGGTTGAGGGTGAAGAAAAACTTTTTCACCATGATGATTAAGCATTGAAACAGGTTGCCCAGAGATGTTACGTAGTCATCATGCTTGGAGGATGTGTAAGACCGCTTTCCACTGTGCCTTCACTCCCAGATCCCATGCCTAAGGTTTAAATAATTGTCTCCCCTCTCAGCTGTGGGCAAGGAACGTGCGCATGGCCCAGGTCAGGTTTAACTCACCTTCACAATTCATTGAGCAGAAGGTCACTCGTTTTATGAAAACAGAACTATTTGTTCTGGTTTCTGGAGCACATACACACACCATTAACAGACCCCTCAGTACAGAGAATTAGCCAGCGTGACTGATTTTAGTATCACGCTCTAAAGATGGAGACAGATAAACCCTTAACCTAGATAGAGAATGACAGGTTTTGTACTGTGGGAAGAAAAGATCTGGAATGTGTAGTCAAGGCCACACTTCATTTGCCTTTAGCTTTAGACGCAGTTACCGTGGTTCCACTTTGGCTTTCGTTATTGTAGAAGCAATTTTGATTGCTTCTTTTTGTAGGTCTGTCCAAATTTGGCATTTAGTATCTTGAAAAAAACTCTAGTGAGCAGTGTGAGAAAGGCTCTTTAGCATTCAGCAGGACTATGAGGACAGTAGCTGACCTCTAAGACCACAGCAACACAGTTATAAACTGTTTTTTCAAGTCACAGCCAACGCATTCAAATAATTTTTACCACGACTTGAGTGCACTATATCTAATTAAAACCACAAGAACATGAAAGCCAAATAAGCAAGAGAAATTAGAATGGACTGTTTAGCATAAATCTTTTGTGTCACAAGGAATGCAGAGAGGGTGAGAAAGAGTAGACAGCATAGAATGAAGACATACAAGAACACTTAGGGAAGGAGGGAGGCTGCTAAAGTCTGTTATATCAACAGTTTAGTGTAAAAAACTTCTATTGGTAGAGCAGGGAGAGTCTTCTGCCAGATTTAAAAATAAATAAAAAAATAAACACCAAACTATCACAGCAGATATAAAGAACACATTAACGATATGAAAAGTGGAAGGAGAACATTCCATCAGCTACTTTAGAAGAAGCCGTTGTTATGTTTGAGAGTGCCTCATCCCATATTCACTTACCATTCAACTCTTCAAGGATCAGTTCTGGAGAGCTCATGTAATATAAATCACAAAGGCTCTTGGCACTTTCATAGCCATCTATAATTAAAACACAAAGTTACATTTCCCCCTCCACGTTTTTTTTTTTCCTTTACAATTTGACAAAAAGGAAATAAAAAATTGAAAACACTGTACACTGTCACGGAGATTTTGTATTTTCTCACAAAAACTGGGCTTATAAAAAAAATGACAAAACTGTATTATAAATGAAACGTCTGCTCAAAGTAGGAAAGATCTAAACAGTATATGAATATGGCTCTCAGTATAGATATTCATGTAAGTTTTCAGGATGCTTGTTCTTATCTGCTGAACTTACCTCTAATAACTTCAACAACATTGCAGCTAGGATCAATGCTTCCAATGTGTTTTGGATGAGCTGGATTGATTTTCCCACCAAAAAGTAAAGCTGTCAAAAAGAGAAATATTAATACCCAATATGATGTTATAACTTCAGTTTTGCTGAATTTTCCCAGAAATTCATAGGCAACCTATAACTTCAATCTTCACCATACCTGAAAGCTTCTACTAATAAACTGTATTAAGAATGAGTTTATAAATTGCAAGACAAATAGTGTACTCCTGAGAAGCATTTAAGTACATATTAAGCACTTAAAAATGAAAGGAGAATATACTGACATTGCACAGGTATCATTTCCTCTCCTTTCAACAACGGCACTTACAGTGTTGATTAAGGAGCATTCTAATTGAAATGCGACTCATGTAGAAACGGTCTAAAAAATACTGCACATTCTGTGAGGTCACTGGATCAATGCCAAAGCTTTCCTTGTACTCTATTACTCCTTGAGCCATAGTAGGAATTACATCATTGTGACGATTCCGGATTTTTATCACAGTATCTGTAAAACTAAAATTAATACATTGTTAGTATTTCACTCTAAAGTGAATTTAATACTCTGGCAAATAGAATATCTGCCTATAAAAATCAGGTCTATTACACACAGAAATATCCCAGGTCTGCCTATGACAGTAAGAAGACAGGTCAGCGTATTTCAAGCAACCAGCATTGAAACAAACAGTAATAATTTATAAAATTATTTATTTATTATCTTGATTACTGCCAAGAAAAAGAAAACTGTATCAACAATTTTCATGCAGATCATCCCATGCCTGTCAAATGGCAGTTATTGTCAGCCCTGACCAGATGATATGGCATGAAAGTGCTTTGTTTCATGTTGTAATGTACCTTCATTCTAAGGATGGTGGCAATGTTACTGAAACGCTTATGTAAGGATTTCGGGATAGCTGAAATTTTTCTTAAGGTACTTGTTTTCTTGCCAGTCCTTCTACATAATACTATTAATATATGTAACAGCAATCCTTACCTATGAACAGCCCCTGAATCTTCTGAACTTTTGTCCTTGAAGTCTAGGATCTCCTGAAGACTCTGGACGTACCTTTAAATGAAAGAAAAATCACAAAGATCAATTCTCCACAGATCCCTTTGTTTAGCAATTTCTGAGCTTTCAAGGCTGCTTGTTTCAAAATCTTTGCTTTTGATACATCCCATTGACCTATCCCCTTTGAATTCTGTTAGATTCTTTTGAATCTATTCGTCATGTTTTCTTCCAAAATTTCCAGAGCAATGAATTCCACAATTTAATTAGAATGCATAAAAGATCTTACTTGCATTTTAAATGCAGTAGGTGATCACTTATTTGCAGCCCCAGCTAGTTCCTGTTATTAGAAAATCTTCCCAGCTTGTTCATGATTTAAGTATTTCTGCCATCTCCTTCCTTAGATGTGTATTTTCCAAGCTAAAGAAGTCTATTTGGTTTCTCCTCACATACAAATTGTTCCAACCCTCTGATTATCCTTCTTGGTCTTTTCTGTTCAGGATGGAGTGACTAAAACCGCATGCAATTCAGAGGAATAATGGGCTAACACAGTGGTACAATTATATTCCTCCCCATTTGTTACTCAGTTCCTAACACTATTTGCCTTCTTGCCCATCAACTGACATATTAAAAAAATTATCCCCAGTAACACCAAAATTTCTTTTTCTATTGTAACTAAGCAAGCGTACAGGGAGAAGAAGTTCCTCTCTGTGCTCTACTTTGCATTTGTCCAAGTAGAATTCATTTTCCAGTAAATGTCATTTACTATTACGAGAATTTAAGCATTTGTGTTTCATGAAGAGTGTTCCTTCTTCATTGACAGCTCTTCTTATAATCAGTCATCTAATCAATCCCAGTTATTCACTGGTAGGTTTTCTTTTCTGTTACCTTTAAAAGCCTTTCCAGATAGCTATGGGCCTTTTTGTTTTGCTTTCATCTTACAAAAGTTTGTGCTTATGTGTAAGTTACTTACTTGAAAGCATATTTTACTTTCCAAAGGATGCCTTTTTTATTTTAATAGCCTTTTATTCCTCTTCCTGTTTTAAATATCTTGCCTTTGGGAGCTTCCTATTGCTCTTCCTTCCTGTTTTCTACACCTTTACTCTCAATCTGCGATAACCTGTCTTTTAAACCTGTCTTCTTCTACTATATTTTACAAGCATTTTGTGCATTAAGCTGCTTCTGTCTATTTCTTCAACTAGCTTCTCCATTCTAGGTAAGTCCCCCATTAAACACCGTTCTGGTGGATTTTTGTTTTTACTGAATTCTCATATGTGACTGAATGTAATACTTAATGATTTTTAATTCCCTTGTGGGTTCTCTAATTGCTCCTATAGGTTTTTTTCCAAGTCTGTAAATTTAGATCCTGATCTATTTCATGCTGAGATATTTACTGAAGTTTAAATAATGTTTTCTATAGAAGAGAATGAGTTGTGTATATGCCTTAAAGGTATGAAATTATACTGTTCTTACCAGCTCTGCACCAGCTGAACTGAAGGTGTTCTTAGGAGGTTGTCTGGAAGCAGGCTAATTTCCTTCATTATGTTTGCCAATCTCACAGGCAACTCTTGTCGCAGAAACATAAATGAAGTCTTTTCACAAGCATTTTCAGATCCTAAGACCAAAATAAATATACAACAACGTCAAAATGAAGTCAGTACTTATGACAGAGAACTACATGAACTCTTACTTTCATGCATAAGTCGTCTGTGGTTTGGTTTTAAAGTTGACTCAGCCAGTCTGGTAAGCCAATGTTTCTTTATTGGCAGCAGCCTGCTTACATTTCAAAATGTAAGCTCCTATTGAAACCTTCCAGCCCTGTTGCAATAACGAGAATTTTCAATGCATAAACAGTTAACTAGTGCAACAGTTACGCGCTCATACTATTCAACTTGACATATTGCTTTTATCCAGGTAAATTGTTCATTTTATTTGCAGCAAACTAGCACTGATCAAACAGTATGTCATTCTGAGCGTGTCAGAGAGGCAAATGAAAACAACACAGGAAACTATTTATGGGAAGGATACTTGAGAAAGTATCATAGTCCCATACACCCTGCTTGATCACTGTCTCTACTGAATTCCCATAACTCATATGGGAACACTTTCAGAAAATAAATTCTGTAATATTTATGTCATTTTCAGCTTAAATTCACTATCTTACAGGAACAGAGAGATGAATGAACTCAAATGAACACCAAGAAGAATGAAAGTAAGACAGCAACTGTGCTTTGTCGTTATGATAGTAGTTCTCAAATGCATTTACTTTTTATATTTCTCACATTTTAAAAAGCTAGAAGCTAATTTACTGCACCTGCTGATAACCTCTCCTTTTTTAAGGACACGCATCATCTGTGTGGGTGTCAATTAAATGTGGTTATTAGGATTGAGGCCTAAATTTACTCCAATGCTTGTTTTACTATGCAAGAAAAGAAGGTATGGAGTGGGGAAGAGGCTAAGAAATGCTGTACTTCATTCTCAGACAGATTTCTTTCTAGACTTCAAGAGCATCATGTAAACAGTATCTGAATTTACTAACTCGGGTGTTCATCTCCTGCAGTGAAAATCTACCTCAGGTTGGGTGCTTCACAACACGTAACCCCTAAAATTAACCCTGGTGTTTCTGCTCAGTTCACTCCTTCCCTTTGGCAAGAGGGAGCTGGGGAAGAAGATTCAAGGAAGGGACACAGAAAAAAAGAGGGATCTGGGTGTGTCTTAAACAGGAATAATCTTCACCAAATTGAAATGGAGTGGTTTAGTTTAATGCATCCCGACTCAGATACGTCATAACCTACACTGATGACAGAATGTCAGTTAACTTTAAAAAGTGGCTAAGCTTACAAGGAATTCCTCCCCAGTGACACTTCACAGTATTAAGCATTGTCTACATATGACCTCTGCCCAGAAACTTTTCATTCTTCTCCCCAGTCAGATTCCATTTCAGGCACAACCCTTACCACCTAGGTAAAATTCCATGAACAAGTCAGACTGAGGGTAACAGAATGTAAATATAATCTTCCAATGGCTCATATACTCAGCAAATGACAATCCACAAATTGGTTTTGAATGTGGAGGCTGTATCTTTGCAATCCTGGGTCAAATATGGAAAACGACTAAGGGTAAGCAAGACTTCAGTGAATGAGCAAATGACCTTATTTCCCTGTGCAGCTGTGGTCTATCTGTGCAACGAATGGGTAAGACTCCAACAGTAAATATTGTTATAACCCAGGATATGACTGATGTATGTGATCCAGACCTGAATTTGCTTATGGAATATTTCATTTGCTAGACTGAAACCTGGAGGAACTGGAAGCAGGCTTTTTTTAAAAGTTAGTATTACCAGAGTTTATGATTTCCACTTTGACTGCTCTCACTCTAGTGAAAGGAGCCAAAAAATTCCCCAATGAAAACACCATCAGGTTATGATGGCTACAGAATGTATTACAAATACCATCTCAGTCTTGCACTGTAGGGTTAAAGCCTGGGAAGTAATATAGAGAATAACATAGAGGCCTTGACAGAGTTTTGATAATGAGCTGAGAACTGGCTAGCCTTGAAGTAGTGGAAAGTCCCATGCAGTTTATCAGGAGGGATTAGGTAAAGAAAAACAGAATTTATGCTACCAATTAAGAAACAGCTCAAGGTGGGTGTACAAATGTTTTAACCCAATCACCAATGTTAAATTGGCGCGTGGACAACGACTTTGCAAAAAGATTGTTATAAAAGAACAATCTGTGTTACAAATAAATTATTCCAATTCAGACTTCATTTGAACGTGCATCAGGGTCCGTGCCTTATTTGCCGCATTCCACAACTCTTTTTTTTTGCCTTTGTTAGTAGCTTTTACTATCTGTTATTAAATCCTTAAGCAGAAGAGAGAAAAAAAACAATCAAAACTTAAAATGTTTTCGAGATTATCACTGTGTTGTGTTTAGGTAGTAACAACAAAGAGGTAGCCTAACTTCTGACATGAGGAAATACTGTGCCTTGAATATAAGCACTCATTTTAATATAAGCATTACTTTATCAGTATTTTAGTAGTAAAATAATATGGTAGGTCAAAATGAACTCTGAATTGCAAGGTTCTTTGCTTAAAGGTATGGCAGCAACACAAGAGTTTTAAATATTGGTTACGTGATATAGCAATAGATGGATGAAGTGACACTGGAGAGTTAAAAGAAACTTTTCTTTGTAAGTCCCCCAAAGTCTGGGGTTTTAGGATTAGTTCTCTTTTTACATTTACACAAATGTAAAAAGTAATACAGCTATTGACTAGTTATATATATAACATTTATTTCAATGTTTATGCACGTGAGTGGCTTGAGTACAGAAAAGGAATGTGTTATAAAATAGCTCAATCCCCGGGCTTTGGAAGGGTCTCTCGGTGTGATGGGCCTAGCCTTTGCTTTGAAGCTGAACAAAACAATTCCTGTGATCCCTTTTGTTTCCAAGCAGCCAGTCAAACCTAGGAGCATTAGGAGTGGTTTTAGCGTGGAGTCTAAGACCGAGTATCTGGTTCCCAACGGACTCGTTTCCAGGGCGAGATTCCCAGTCCTCCAGGGTGGCTCTTGCTGTTTGCACCTGGCTCTTTCTCCCCAAGACACGCGACGGCCGGGCGCGGCGTTTGTGCCGGCATCGCGTGTCACCGAGGGCAGGCGACGATTGTTCGGGCTCCCGGTGTGGGAAGCACCTTCCCAGGCTGCGAGCTGGCAGCCGGCACAGGGCTGAGCCCATCCCACCTTTCTGAGTCACCGCCGGCTGCCAGCGCCGCCCCGCCCTCCCCAAGAAAAACAACCTACAAAGGGATGCCAAAACCGGGAGTTTTCAGCTGAATTTCAACCCTGCCACAGTTCCCGTGCCCAGGGAAGGAGCCAGCTGGGCCCCGGCTCCCGGAAGGAAGCAGAGCCTTTTGCTGCCAAGGACAGCACTGAGAGTCGTATGAGGAGCGGCTGAAGCCACTTGGTCTGCTCAGCCTGGAGGAGACTGAGGGGGACCCATTTACTGCTTCTCCGCAAGGGAAGGAGGAGGCGCCGATCTCTCCGGTGACCAGCGATAAGACCCGGGGAACGGCAGGAAGATGTGCCACGGTAGGGTAAGGCGGGATATATTAGGAAAAGCTTCTTCACCCAGGGGGTGGTGGAGCACTGGAACAGCTCCCCAACACGGTGTGAATGTTGGTCTTGTCCTATGCAGGGACGGGAGCTGGACTCGAGGACCCCGGTGGGTCCCTTCCGACTCGGGTCATTCTGTGACACGGGGCACCAAGGGACGCATTGGCCAAGGCGGCGGGGACAGGCAAGGGCTCCCCGCGGCTCGCAGGCGCCGCCGGGGCCGGGGCACTCACCGAAGTCCAGGAACTGCTTCATAGAGAGCGGCGAGGGGGAGAAGCGCGAGTAGAAGTCCACCTGCTGCGGGACGCTGCCCGGCGCGGCGCAGCGCAGGAGGGCGCGCAGCAGCCTCATGGCGCGGCTCCCGCCTCAGCCCGGCCCCGCCGCCATTGCCCGGCGCCGCCACTCCCCCGGCCCAGCCCGCCGCCTCCGCCGCGCGGCCCGGACGAGGCGCTCGAGGCGGCGGCGTCTGCTCCCGCCCGGCCCCACGCAGCGGAGGAAGGGGCGGCCCCGCGGGAGGGGTCGTAGCGCCCCCCGCTCCGCCACGAGGAGGCGGCGCTCAGCAGGCGCGGGAGCCGCGCAGGGGCGGGGCCGCGGGCTCCCGGAGAGGGACTGTGAGGGGCGGGGGGGCGGGCGGCCGTGGGCGGGGGGGGGGGACCGCCCGGGGCGGGGGGGGGCGGGCGGCCGTGGGCGGGGGGGGGACCGCCCGGGGCGGGGGGGGGCGGCCGTGGGCGGGGGGGGGGCGGGCGGCCGTGGGCGGGGGGGGGACCGCCCGGGGCGGGGGGGGGGCGGCCGTGGGCGGGGGGGGGGGACCGCCCGGGGCGGGGGGGGGCGGGCGGCCGTGGGCGGGGGGGGGACCGCCCGGGGCGGGGGGGGGGGCGGCCGGCGCGGAGGCGGGAGGACCCCGCCCGGCGCGGGCTCCGTGTGCGCCCCTCCGAGCCCGCCTGGGGGGCTCGCACCGTGAGGGGCGGGAAGCGGGGCGCCCGTGCTCCCCGCGGGCTCCCGGCCGCCAGCGACGGGCACGAAGCGGGGCTGCACCGGGTAACGAATCGCTTCACCGGCTGTCAAGGTACCAACCAACGCCTGAGTTTCTTGTCCTGCTCAGGTAGCGCTATCCAGAACAGTAACAAACCAGACAGCCAAGAGTGGTTATGGGGCCTTGAGCAGCCTGGTCTGGTGGGAGGTGTCTGCGCCCACGGCAAGGGGATGGAACTGGGTGATCTTTAAAGTCCCTCGCAACCCAACCCATTCTATCATTCTAAGCATTTCTTACTGCAGTGTAGATACTGAATCCTGTAATTCAGAATTGCGTACAGTACAGTACAATAGTGGCCCACTCTCTGTATAATTCACTTCTTTTACTGTGGATGCTTGTGTTTGCCCCACATATTTATCTTACAAAATCAACTCTTAAATATTGCATGGTTTCATTGGACCACACCTTGTACCTGTGACTTGTCCATGACCAGATAGCAAGGATGGATATCGAATGGCCTCTGCTATTTCTGTCCCATTAATCTGTTCACTGCCTTGTTGGATTCGTTGGAGCCTCCCATTAGAGAAATGAAGTTATAATGAATTAAGGGCACTTTTTTTTTTTTTGGATGCTGCATTGCAATACAAAAAACATTCAGTCGTCCTCCAGAGGCAGTTTTCTGAGCAGTAACTGCACCAATAATATGTAAGAAGGAAGGAGCAGTTCAGGATTAGATTGCTTTATCTGGTTTATAATCAGACCATACCTTCATCTTGTGCTGAAAAATGAATGTCTTGTTCTGTTCTGGCCAGGGCCGTTGTGGCTGATGGAGCAAACTAACAGGTCCTCTCTCTGCAGGTCTACAAATACAGGTTGCTGGTAGTTTCTGCTTTCTTGCTGCTTGTAGGCCAGCCCCAGAAGCATCAAATAGTAGTTCATGCTACTTGTTCATAATAGTTAATAACTCCTACTCAGGAAATGCTGTGCTTAAAACCATTTTATAATGGCTTCTCCATTGTGAGCCAGAACTTGTTTAAAGCAGTGCCTACAAGCAGTAAGTTGGATATGGGTGTTATTGCAGCTTCTTATGATGAGCTTCATGTTTTATGTATGTATGTTACTGTCTCAAAGCCTGATGTTCCAGCTTCCAGGCATGCCTTAAAAACTGGCCTGCTGCCTAAAGCTATCTTTGGACATCGGTCTCCAGCCAGAAAATGTGGTAAATGCTGTCAGAGGTTAAATAAATCATTGCACTTTTGTAAGCTAGAGCCCATTCTCAATAATGTAAACAGTGAGCACTTAACTCAGGGAAAATCATGCAGGATGAGCAGTTACAGAAGTAACTGTGGAGAAAGAATTGTGGCTAATTCTTCAAATGCTGTGTTCGGAGCAGAACAAACCCTCACTGTTTACCTAAAGGTGTTTTCTTGGTCATGTTTAAACTACTGATCAGATACTGATCCACATAAACAGGTTCTGTTAAAATATTGGAAAATATTTCTAATTCTCTCAAATCTCCCCCACCCTCCCATCCTCTTCCCCAATCCCTTTTTAAAACTGTTTCTCTCATTGATGTCTTTCAGGAGCTTACTCTCATCTGATCCGCTGCAACAAGAGCTGGAGGTCTGATGTGCCAACTTCTGTAAATTCTTATGCATGTATTATTTTTTGTCATTTGTCATTTTTATTCCTGCTTATTGGTATTCCTGAAAATATAATATATATGGATCTTTAATTTAAATGGGACAGAACAAATCAGATTTCAAGGTAATTGAAAACATAGCATTTAGTTTCAACCTAAGCAATTACACTCTAATATTTTTTTTCAGTTTAAGGTTTAATAAGATAACTGGAAGCACAGCATTCTTGTAGGGTGTTCCGTAAATAGTTCTTGGTTAGTTAAGAGGATATTATAAATAACCCCTTACTGGAAGTCACTGTTCTTGGTTGCTGCATGTACTGGTGCTTTTTTTTTCTTTTTTCTTTTTTCTTTTTTTCCCTCCCTTTCCTCCAAAATAGGTGCATTGTAGTTTAAGAAAAAAAAATTAAATTGCCAGGTATGGATATACATAGAAAAACTCCTTTTCTTTCCATGGTTTATATGTTTTGCTATGATAGCTACGCAGTCATCTGCTCCACCTATTCCATGTCTCTTTTCAGCTTGTGTGCTTACTCTGCACAAAAGCTTCTTGATGTTCTTAAGTTTTCGTCAGTACATTCAGCTGGTTTTTGCTGTGCTATAGGATTTTCTCAGGGTTACATTGGTTTGATGTGGTTTTGGTCTCTTTTTTTTGCAGGAGTAGAAATAAAAACATAAAAATATGGCAACAAAGGTCAAAAATATGGAGTGGCTTCTGTATGAGTTATCAATTTGTAGTAGATTCAAGAAAAAACATAGATGGGTGTATTTATTTTCATCCACTGTATAATTAAACTTTGGAGTTTGTGAATTTTTGCTCTGTACAACTTTGTGACTCAAGATCAGAAAGCAGTTAGAAAAATTTTACAATTGATTATCATGGACAGTTTTTCCTTGTGTGGGAAAAACATACTGCATAGCTAGTGAAGCTGAGCACCGGCTTTCTACGGGAACAGGAACAGCAAAATAAATTATCATGATCGTGCCACTTCACTATTGGCCATTGTCAGAGGCAGGATGCTTGTTCAGGTGGGTCTGTGGTCCCGGGGGCTCTTTTTACACTGTTCCTTCTTGCTAAGCTGGAATCAATGACAGGCTGTTCCATAAGCTGGCTGGCAATGACAACACTTCTCGGATCCATAACATTAACTGTTGGTTCCTTTCACTTCAGGAAACCAAGCAATAGTCTGCAAACATTTCTTTTAATCATCTTAGCAGTTGCATTGTTTTCTGTATTCCTGGCAGAAGTATTTCACTTCTCTGTCCCTTCATCCCGCTCCCTGTTGACACTGAGCTTGAGAGATAAGAGGAAATAAGTAGGTAGCATTGTGTATCAATGGTGAGGGGTTGTTCTGTCATAGTTGGGTAAACAGCAGCAAAGACACCTCTGCTTGTTAAAACCTCAGTTCTCTGCCTCTGTCTTCTAGGCTCTTTGAGGCAGGTACAGCCCTGAAAAGGCACTGCTTGCAAACAGCCTTTGCAGAGCTGTAATACAAAGGAGGAAAGGCATCTGACTACGAGTATGGAAAATGCAAACTGCAGATCCCTCACCCCTGCTCAGTGACAATATCACACCCTGCCTGGGAATGAAGGCTGATTTCTGTGGTGGTCTGTCAGGGTAAGGAGTTGCTATGTTTTTTCTCAGAAAAATCACAGTTAACACTCCAGGAAGGCTTATGAGGCTATAAAGGGTGTACAGTATCAACTGTGAATCCAGGGCCAGGAAGACAGACAGATATCTGAAGATGTCTGAGGGCTGGGATAAAAACTCGAAGCAACAGCTTACACAGCCACCATGGTGAAATACACTGCTCGCATTCTTGTCATCACACACAGGTGTGTTGTCAGGCAAGGCTTTTCCATGGGCCTCTGCTGGCTCAGAGCACTGCCTACACTTGCCTGTTCGTTTCAGCAGTTTATGTCATCCAGTTCTCCTGGGTTCTGCAAACCAACTGCTGACACTCGCTCCTACTTCGCACTGGTAGAAGTCAGGTGAGCAGCTTTTATGTAAGCAGATTTCTGGTTCTGTGTAGTCTGTATATTTAAGTTAAGACACTGCTGCAGTGGCTGTTAGCATTGTAACAGGGGTACTCCAAATAGGGATTGGAATTTTAGTGCTTTCAAATAGGAATTTAGCTTTCAAAAGCTTCCCTTCACCTCATACACATCTGAGCACCCTGTTCCATCGCTTCTTCCACATACAACTTCTGCACAGGTAGTTACTGAAAGCTTCTCTCATAGGATGTATTTCCTGTGCTGTGACGGTATCGCAGCTTAACAGCATTCTGTTTATGTACCTTAGGCTAGGTAGAGAAAGTGTATTATATATATACATACTGATATAATATATAGAGAGCAAATATAATATATATGGGTATAGACATGTATACTAGACACATACACTATTATGTATAGTATTGTGCTACTGTGCAAGTAGAATATACTACTATATATAGTGCTTTATGTGTATGGTATTACAAACCTAATTTACTGTATATGTACTATACTTCCTCATATCAGCCTCTTAACTGCTAACCCAGTCCACATTTTGTCTTGTAAATAAGAATTATTATTTAATAAAAGCAGGTTGAGTCCACATTGTTGATGGGCTCTGAAAGATCTAGCAGTGTCTTTCTAGTCCTAGAAATGCTGGTCTAGCAGGAATCCTCCTAACCCTTATCTTCAGGCTCTGCTGCATTAAAAAGCCTTTTCTTTCAGCAAAGGCGAGCAAAGCTTCCTGTAAGGGTTAACATTTTAAAAATGGAGATAAACCACAGGTTTTCTTGTTTGTTTTCTTCTCTCCTGCATCTTTTTAGCTTGTCTGAGTTTTTTGTTCATTTGAAGCTGTAACTCTGCAATCGCACAACTGACTGTCAGTGTCAAACTTCCACTGCTCAGTACAGATAGGTGTGTGATGTACTTGACTAATTTTGGGGGGTGCACCCCTCTCCCCTAGTGACAGAAACACCTGCCTGGCAGGGGAGCTTTCAGAACATTGCTTGCACTGAAGACACCTGGAGCAGCATGAGTGAAGTGTGGAGGGAGAGGGCAGCTCTGTCCCACAGGAGCTGACACTTGGTGCTTTTGCCAGAGCCTGCTCTGCCAGACACCATTCCCAACTCCTACCAAGGCTTCCAACTGCAGCGAGCAGCAGACAGCCTGAGAGCACGAGATTGTGTATTATCTCCTGCAGCTGCCTTATCTGCCCCTCTGCACAGGGGAGGGCAGTGAGAGTTCCAGCAATCTTGAGAATTAGACAGTTTGTTAAAGCCTGTAACTTTCAGCTTGCTCCTCTAGTGAACTCTGCTAAGGCTACCTCACTTAATTATTATAAGAAATCACTATTACCAAAACAATATTTAATTTAAAAAAATTTATTTCACACTTCTATACAAATATCCACAGGTAATTTCTAATTACGGAATGATGTAGCATTGCTAGCTGGTATAAAAAAAGTTTGAGATAAGAAGTATGCCAGTGATATGACTTATTTTTGAAGAACTTTCAGTTTAACACTGCTAAAACATTTATGTTCTTAGGTGATGGCCACAAACTGGTTTTAAACCCAAGGCTTTTTGACAAGCTTATGATGCTGCTTTTCAGCAAATTAGCTAGAATTTTAAAAGCTCAAAAACTAGGTAACAGCTAAATACATGTGTAAGTGTTCACAAAATGAGGGTCACAAATTACTGAGATTATTCAGTGAGAGGAAGACAAGTCTACTAAATTAATGCACTTTTTAGATGACCACACCTTCCAAGAAGGTATGTGCAAAGTTAGTAGAAAAAATAAGACACAACTGCCCTCCTAGCAAGTTTTTACCCTATGAGGGTGAAAAGTACCAAGAGGTTTTTGCATAGTTCAGATTTCTGTCAATCAACACACATACTTTTTGAGCAGAATTTTGTTTCACGTGGAATAAACAATTGTGAACCAAATCTTTGTTCATAAATAATACCAATGCTTTAGAACATGGGTAAAAATGTAAACTCTCTAAATAGTTTTATCAGTTATGTTACAATAACTATATTACTGATAAACATAACGTCGTGGGTCTACTTCTAGCAACATTCAGGTATTCAAGATGATTCAGTAGTCTCAACGTGGATCAGCTCAGATCCCCGTAATAGTTAAGGTATGTTAGGCATTTATAGCCTCCTTCAAGTGCTAAGTAACAGCTACAGTAGTCAACACCTTTTGCCAAACAGGAAGTCCTTACGAAGCTGGAAAACTGTTTCCAGAGAACCTCTCGATTGTTGCAGTAAATATAAAACTTTGTGTAAAACCCCTATTTCTCCTTGGTGGCCAAATTGTTAAATAGCCTTAAGTAATGTACAAATTATGTTGCAAGACCTGATAAATCCTATTACATAAAGTTATAAGTATCAGGGAAAAAAGCCCCCATACACATAATTGGAATAAATATTTACATTTTTAGAAAGCATTGGCACCTTCAGTGATTTATTAAAATGTAGTGAAATCCTCAGGTCTCATAATTTGAAGTTCAAAACCACAGTGGATTTGAAGGTTCAGTTAAGTCTTTGGCCTAACAGTTAGTCAAAGACAGTGATTTGTAACAAAAATAAATACAAATATGACTAAAATATATATACAAAAAGTACATCTAATATTCAAGCCTCTCAAAAAAAAAAACCTGTGTATATTTGTTGTGATCAAGAATCACACAATCTGATCTTAAAAAAAAAACAAAATAAAACCAAGCAACATGACCCATTGCACATGCAGTTTAAGATGATGCTTTTTGTTAAGCTCTAACTACTGCAGCAGGTAAAGTTTATGGCTAAAGTAGATTTGCAGGTCTTCAGACTATGCTTGAACCAAATGTGTTAAGGCCACTGTGTGTTTAAAATGGACTGTGCATTGAGCGAACCTGTCTTGACCTTAACCATGCATTCCTTGCATACCTAGGAAGAAGGTTAGGATCCCAGGAAAAAGGTTTGCCATGGTGGTTTTGCAGAGAAGACCCCAAATCATTCCAGTTAGATTTGAAGGGGAAAAGAGGCAGTCTGGAAATTAAATAACGCAAATAAAGTCTGTTGAAGCAATTTTAACTGTGCAAACAAAAGCCTTGATATTAGTAGTAATATCTACAATCAAATGGTGAATGTCCGTAGTGTTCATAGGTCTGACTCTGTCAGTATTCCATTAATGAAAATATTAGCCTCTGAGTTTTGCAGATTAAGAATTTTTCCCTAAGAATAACTTTCGTTTTCATTCCATTTTGTGAACCATTGTTTTGTCTCAAGGTCTTTGCATTTTCTATCTTTGATTTGTCGCTCTTCTTTTCGAATTCTTACAGCGTGATAGCGGGGGACACTGTCTTCGTACCGAGAACGCTGGAAGAACCCGCACTGGGACAGGAAAGAAAACAACAGTTTTGGTTTGAGTTGCTGTCGAAGCACTACAATTATAAAAGCAGAAAATTCTTCTTTGCATAGATATGCAAGTAAGAAAATTGAAAACAATAAAAAAAAGTAGGCCAAAAATGTAGCATGTGTAGCTGTAAAAATGTGAGCCAGCAAGTCTGCATTAGTTGTTCCAGCAGCAGTCAAAGGCAAATGGCATAGTCTGACAATCCAGTAATCTAATACCTTAAAAATATTCCCTACACTAACTTTCTAAATTTGTTTTACAAGTCTTCTTAGTCTTCTTTATAAAGCTATTCATTCATATAATTAGAGAATTCAGTGCTACAGAAAGAAGTAGACGCAATTCAGGACAGCTTGCTTCTCCCAAATCAAAGGTAGGACAGTACTTCAGTATCTTCCTGTACAGTGACATGATTTACCTTTAAAAACCTACAGAAAGATCTCCAAGGCCTTCAACAAAAGTTACACCAGGACCTTGTTTTTCAAAGCACCATCTCAGCTATGGTCACCTGAAATAACTACACATTGGCAGCATTAGAACATGAGTTGTGTGTAGGATAAAAAAGACAAACTTGAAGAGTTTGTAATATGCCACGACATAAATCTCCCTAAATCAGATCTAGTACAGCTTAGTTGTGCCCTGCAGTTTTTTATTCAAAGCCACTCTAAAAATTGATTCTAACTGTTGAAAAATGGACTGAATTTAATTTTCAGAACAAAATGGAGTTAGAAACAGTGT
This sequence comes from Tapera naevia, assembly GCA_033556795.1. Taxonomy (NCBI): domain Eukaryota; kingdom Metazoa; phylum Chordata; class Aves; order Cuculiformes; family Neomorphidae; genus Tapera; species Tapera naevia. The sequence goes on from JAUMJJ010000069.1 coordinate 10,961,308, forward strand.
TATAAAGATGATGATTGGTAGACATTCAACTTTGCAAGCTTATGGGGTGACTGATGCGAAGATTAAGGTTAAAAGGCATTGTGCCATTCAGCTGTCATTAGATGCTGCTGGGAAAAAAAAATATTAAAAGTGGCAAGGTTTTGTTCATAGAATTTCGGGTGGAAGTTTTTTTGGTTTTGGTTTTTTTAAATAATATTAGAACTTACATGGAACTGAATTAAAAAAAAAATTATACCCAGACACAGAACAAATCTTTGGCCATCTCCTAGTTAAGATTTCATTAAACACTGTTTTGACATATTTTAATTAAGAATTCTTCCCCACCCCTGATCACCAAGCCTCACTTATCATGTACATGTATGTAATATCTTAAGTTGAATAAAGGTAGAAGCGTAAATCATCATGCATCTAGTAGCTTCAGCAGAGGAAAATGTGTTCCTAGAAAAGTATACCTTAAATCTGAAGGAAAACAGATTCAGCAATTAAATTCTCATTATGAAAACATCTTTCATTATAAGCAACATATATCTTTTAGCATGCACTAAAAGTTAGTAAAGCAAGTTTATCTATCACCCACATAGTCTTAGCTTTAAATCTTAACTTTGCTGCGTTGAATACCATCTCTCAAGCTTTAAAACTTCCTTGTATACTTAAAACAAATTTAAAAAAACACTAAGAACAATTGCAACAGATCAAGATGTTTTCCAATGAAATAAACAAAAAAGCTTTTCACAACAAGGTGAGCACCTGCGTGCATTCACGTGCACCAAAAGCTGAAAATCTATGGACAGAATGAGCAAGCAAGTATGATAGTTTGAAATCCAGAAGTTAACAGAACATAAGCAGTAAATGCTTCACAGTTAGCCACCGCACCCATAGCATGTGCCACAGCTAGAAGTTAAAAAACATCATCAATTACCAATTACAGAAGTAGATCAATACTATGCATCAGAAGTAAGCCTCTCTTTATCAGATGGCTGAGCATGGATCTCAGCCTTGTGATATGTGGCATCGTAATGATCTTTCTTATTTCTCTTGAAGAAACCACACTACAAGGAAGCAAGGTATTTAGTCAATTTTTGTGGATTGGAAGAAGTCAAACTGATTAAAACTGACTTAATGAACTCTGAACAATCTTCCCGTTATCCCTTCACAGGCCATAAAAAAAACCCCAAACACAAGAACTCAAGCTATTTCTAGATCCAAGAACTGCTTGGTCTGACTCTGTAAAATAACAGAATAACCTGAGGTAATAAATATTACTTTAGAGGCATTTGATAAATTTTGCAATGCATCCAGCTTGGGTTGATTTTTTTGTTGGGTTTTTGTTTGCTCGTGGTGGTTTTTTTGTTTGGGTTTTTTTAAGGAAAAGCTACTATAAGGTTAAAAAGTATGTCCAGAACAATTAAAGCTGGTTCTGAAGAGCAGAAAGAATTCTATAGAGAAACCTGTTTGTGAACTAATGCACAGGAGAGACAAAAACACAGGGCAGAATAAACACAATTACTGCTTTAACCTGGACAACGCAAGCATTTTTCTTAAACTAGTCCTGTAAATGTCTTTAAAGTAACATGTTTGTCCTTCAAAAGATGGCACGGTGTCATCCACAGAAACCTTTTATGCTGTGTCTGCATGTGTACTTTCATGTTAAGTAAAACACTAGTAGATATAACCTATCAGCCCACCCAAAGTTTTAATTCCTCAGGAAAATCTGCAGCCTGAGCTGGGCATTTATTAGAAAATGGGGAAGTCAGAACTATCCTGTCAGAAGTGACCTGCAGCACATAGTAGCTCCTCAAAACCAATTGCTGCAGTTTCCCCACAAGGAAGTGACAGACAGGATATTCTTCTTCCCTCTTCTTTCATAATAACCTGCTATTCCATTACAGCAAATACTAACTGCCTATGCCTGTAAACATTGAGAACAAAAGGTCTGTCCTGTTACTCTTGGAACCGCAGTAAGTTGTAAAAATGCCAAAAGTAGTTATAAAAATAGGTACTTGATTTTTTATTTTGCAAGTTGTTGACCTCTTTTAATACTTAGAAACACTAAAGGAGTAAATAAGATAAAAATCCAATGCTACAGAAATTCACCACCACACTTGGCTATATATTATTTCTGTACCTTTTGGTTATTTTCATCTACTCTCAGTAGAAAGGTATTTCTAATATTACATGAACAAAGACCCGCTAAAACATTTGTAGACAGTTCACAGGAAGTTTTACACCAAACTGCAGAAGCCCCAGTTGGCTGTATCAAAGTAACTGCAGTCTCTGGACATTTGTCTCAAGTTTTGTACAGAGTTCAAAATACTGCCTTTTTCATCACAAGTCTTCCCCTGCAACCATTTTCATTCCGCTAGGGAAGTTTTGCTCTATTTTGAATACCAAATACAAACTAAAATACTTTTATCATTTGCTTAATTAGTTTGCTGTCTTGTCAGTCGCACACCAGGAAATGTAAAATACCCAGATGAATAAACACTCACCTTCCATAGTAAGAATACCAACAGTGCAAGCATCAGTATTCCAGCAAAAATAGCCACCGCGATGATCCACCAAGGTATTCCTGTATAAAGTGCTACTGGTTTTGCAGGAAACACAGTAACACGCACCTATAGGAGAGAAAATACATGAAGATGGAAGCATTCATGTTAATATAAAGCTGCAATTTATAGACCCTTCTCTCTCACCTACAAAATATTTTTGAAGAAAAAGTTCCTACCTGTATCATTTCAATATGGTAGTGAATTTTTCCAACCCGATTGAAAGGTACAAATTATCAATAAATTAGACATCAGAAATAAATTCTTCACAATAAGGGTGGTGAGGCACTGGCACAGGTTGCCCAGGGAAGTTGTGGATGCCCTCACTCTGGAAGTGTTCAAAGCCAGGTCTTGAGCAGCCTGGTCTGGAGGAAGGAGTCCCTGCCCATGGTAGGAGGGGGGGAACTGGGTGATCTTTAAGGTCCCTTCCAACCCAACTAAATTTTCAGCTACTTTTGTTTTAAAATGCTTTTTTTTTTTCCCCCAGTCTTTGAGGTAAGCTGAAAACATCACAACTGTAACATATAGTTAGCATTAAACATTGTACCTACCTGAGCAACTTCATTTGTGAGCTTAACATTCTTAGCTGCAGCAGGAACACTGATTGAAGCCCTGACAAGAATGTCCAGGTAGTTCATTTTGGAATATTCCTGTTTCAAAACAAAATATGGACATCAGAAAGAACAGGAAAGAACTCTGATCTTCCAAAAACGGCAGGTAAGAGCACTTACTTCTAAGAAAGTACTGTTCCACAGTCTGGAACGCAGCACAATAGATGCCTTGCTGTCTAAACCCTTCAGGGGACATTTTATGTCCACACAGCGTGCATTTACCTTGCAGTCCTGCAATTACAAATTTCTACACGTAAATAAAATTCCATCCTCACAAACTTTTTACACTTCCCTCCTCATCTTCCCACCAAGATTAAAATTTGGATCATATGCTTTGTATTTAGGTGCAAGAACCAAAACTGGCAGCAACTGGATAATACAGTGAAGATGATATTGCTTGTTTAATTTAATGCAGATAACTATGAAGAAAATCTGTCCTATTTCTCTGTCATTGGTAGATAATCTAAATAGTCAAGTTTTAAAAGCATCAATACTTGGATTTAAAATAAAAACAAAGCAAAAAGATACCTTCTTTCACCCTGCCAAACTTGGAAAAGCCCTCTTACAAGTGCAGGGGGAGGTATCTGACAAGACTATAGCCAGTGCAAGACACTTACCAAGGTCTGGTATTTTCTTTCTGAGAATAAAGAAAATGCCTTGCTGTCTGTAACCTGCTTCTCTGCAACCTCACGTTTCCTTCTTGAGTTATGGGATTCCTTAAAAAAAAAAAAAGTAGTTTTAGTAGTCTATAGTAGTTTATCATAAATGTCTGACCCCATACAAGCAAAGTAATGAATTCACTGAGTGTTTTCTTGTTCCAAGATCACCACATGAGTGACACCATTATATAACTCTACTTATCTATATTTATTCCTAATAGTAGAGTCAGGATAATTATTAGAATTTAAGATATCTATAGAAAAGGTCAACTGCCTAATAGGTCAAGGAGGTTTTATATTTATTAAGTTTTCAATGCTATTTCCATTTTTCTTCTATATAAAGGCTATTAATGTTAATATGCTAAAAATAATAAGATTGTGCTACAGTCAGTAGATGCACCTGTCACAAATGGGTTTATGTGCATGCAGCTTTAATGGTGAAAATTAAAACTACTCCCAAATGACCTTACGCTTATATGAAAAAAAATATGAAAATGAAGGCTCAGGATTTAGGAAAATAAAATCTTGCTAGATAGGCACAATGCAAGGCTACGAGATGCTTGCTTGAGAAATTCTTTTCATCATCTGTTGTAATTAAGTCAATTTTAAATACAAGCCCTTTCTCTTCAAAAAATTATACGGAATTCCCCCAGGCTGGGGAAACACTGTTGTTTATTGTTTTCTAACTCAATCAGGTATCAATAACGCTGATGAAACATATTGAAGTAAACAGCAATTTCATCCTGTAAGAGCATAAGACAGTACTGCTCATTGCAAAAACAGTCACCATCACTTAGCACCTCTCTTTTAGAATATTATCCTAGTTGGCTGTTACGAAATCTCCTAATCAGCATAACCCTTGATACTCTGTTCATGTATTGTGCTTGTGAGCTGCTTAAGATGAAAAACCCACAACCTTCTGGATGGAAGCTCTAATGCCCTGCTGTCACAAGCTGCAGTGCTTTCACGCTGCACTAATTCATGAACAGAACACAGGAACATACCGCAACGTGCAAACTATTGATTTCATTCTCGGGTTGACAGGAGACTTTTTCCAAGCCTTTGGAATCTATTTTCATCAAATAAAGCAGCCATTTGCCATTACTAATTTCTTTTGGCCATTGGATGTCCAGGGAAGCGGTACCAAACGTTTTCAGTGGTCTGCCCAAGTTAGTTACCTGTTAAAACAAACATTCTTTAAATTGTGAAATACTTGAGATATATTTTCTTCTAGACTGAAAGTATTTTTATTGACGGGAAAGTTTTAAGCATGCAGCTAACAGGAAATTTAAGAGCAGATGAAAGACGGCTGAAAGAGTATAAAGACAAAGCATGTACTGAAACTACCACACATGGATAAAATACAGAGTTTAAACATATAAGCATTAAAATACCTTAACATGAACTTTAAGCTGTTGATTTTTAGAAATCTGTCTTCATATGAAACAACTACTCCAATTTAAAGTTAACCAATCATTCAGTTACATAATTCAGGCAAGTTGCCAGTTTATGAGGAACTCTGACACAGAAAGATAACCAGCCCATACTCTCATAAGTCTGGAAGTTGTTTCCCAACCTATTTTTTGCCTTCAGAGTTACTGTTCATGATGGTGAGCTCTGAAACAGACATCCTCACTGCTTCTACTTTACTACATGCATGCAGGTACAGAAGGAAGTAACAGATTGACATTAAGAAGGACTTCAATCCTGACAAACTACTATGTACAAAGACAGCTGGGCTTGCATTGATCATAGTATCACAGTATCATAAGGTTGAAAAGGACCTCTGAGATCATCAAGTCCAACCTATAACCCAACACTAACACCAACACTAACACCAACCCATCATCTAAACCATGGCACTCAGTGCCTCATCCAGTCTCCCCTTAACCACCTCCAGGGTCGGTGACTCCACCACCTCCCTGGGCAGCCCATTCCAATGACCAATCACCCTTTCAGTGAAGAACTTTTTCCTCATATCAAGTCTAAACTTTCCCTGACGAAGCTTAAGTCCATGCCCTCTAGTTCTGCCACTGGTCACCTGAGAGAAGAAACCAACCCCTGCCCGACTACAACCTCCTTTTAGGTAGTTGTAGAGAGCAATGAGGTCTCCCCTGAGCCTCCTCTTCTTCAGACTAAAGAGCCCCAACTCCCTCAGTCGCTCCTCATAGGGCTTGTGCTCCAGCCCCTTCACCATCTTCGTTGCCCTCCTCTGAACACATTCCAGGATCCTAACATCTTTCCCAAACTGGAGGGCCCAGAACTGTACACAATATTCAAGATGAGGCCTGACCAGTGCCGAGTACAGGGGGATGATAACTTCTCTGGTCCTGCTCGCTACACTATTCCTGATGCAGGCCAGAATGCCATTGGCCTTCTTGGCCACCTGGGCACACTGCTGGCTCATGTTGAGCTTCCTGTCAACCAGCACTCCCAGGTCCTTTTCTGCCTGACTACTCTCCAGCCACTCTGTCCTCAGTCTGTAGCTCTGCATGGGATTGTTGTGTGCAAAATGAAGTAGCCGACATTTGGACTTATTAAACATCATCCCATTAGAATCAGCCCATCTCTCCAATCTGTCCAGGTCCCTCTGTAGGGCCATCCTACCCTCTAGCAGATCAACCCTTCCTCCCAGCTTGGTATCATCTGCAAACTTGCTGATGATGGACTCAATCCCCTCATCCAGATCATCAATAAAGATATTAAACAGGACGGGACCCAACACCGATCCCTGGGGGCACCACTGGTGACCGGCCACCAACTGGATGAGACACCATTCACCACCACTCTTTGGGCTCAGCCATCCAGCCAATTACTAACCCAGCACAGAGTGCTCCCATCTAGGCCACGGGCTGCCGGCTTCCCTAATGATGCAGAAAAAGCAATGCTCTTGCTGATAAACTGATTTTACAGAACCAGAGTGGTCTCTCTTAGACTTCTCCTTGATTTATTAATTAGGCAGAGGACCAAACTGGAGTCAGAGACCCACACACATTCCAAGTGGCTCCAGTAGTGTCTTGTGCCGTTCAGTGCTGCACCCAGTAAGTACACACACTTGCTGTCTGTGTGAATGAGGTAACACCTGGTCACGCCACAGTGTTCTAGGTTTCCATTTTGTTCCCTACCTGCATGGAGTTTTATGCTGTACAACTGAATGTGCATCAACTGCTCTGGAAAAGGTATACAGCCAGCCTAAAGAAGCTCTAGACTGCAGTCAGACTGCACATGCTGCTCAGAAGCCAAGATTTTGGGAAATCCAGCAACTTTTCCAAGTATTCATATCCATAAAAACAGAACGTTCATTTGATTAAAAGCAGCTGTTGGCATTTAATGTAAATTACTCACTCTGAATTCATACTCTATGAGGTTTCCAATATGATCTTCAGATTTCATAGCACTCTCACCCACAATGTTACCTCCAAAATACACCTGAGAAGGCTTAGCAACTCTGTTCAGGCAGGGGTGGGGAAGGAGAAAAATCAGATTTTAATGAAATCTGTAGCAAAACTGTCATCCCCAGCCCCCCTATTTGTTATATCAACAAACACTTACCCAGTGAGTGATAAAAGCAGTTCAAGAACTACTTTAGCACTAGCTGTAATTGGAGTCGAATTAACTTGAGTACTTGTTCTACAATGAAAAGGAAACAATACTGTTTATTTCACAAATTTAGGGGTTTTCACGTTACTATTAAATTGCTTTCGTGACTCGAACAAATTAACACAAAATGTTTACATAGTGCTCATACACAAAGAGAACTTACGTTTCCAGCTTCAGATTAATGTCCAAGTCTGTTGTATCAACATTAACTTTAGTGGTACTCAAGATTAGATAAAAGGTAACCTAGACAAGAAAGAACATCCATGAAAAAGGTAAACATTTTTTAAATATTCTCATTTATGCAATATTCTAGAAATGCACCACCAAGGTATAGAGTTAAAAAGACAGATCCAAACCACATTTCCAGTTATGACACACAAACCTTAGATGACTGCAGTCAGGAATAACATTTTATAACTTAAATAAAATTGGTGTAACTTACATTGGAATTTCTTTTGAAAGGATTTCCAAGTTCACACTCTGCTTGAGAACCATTTTGGTTTGCACCGCATGTCAGCTGTTTCTCCTGATCAAAGAATATTTTTACAATTAAAAATATGCTGACAATATTTAAAAACGTGAATATCTTTTCTCTTAAAAATACTTACAGGATAACCCCTCATCTCCCTGAATGCAGAATATGTCAGACTGTCTGGAAAAGTTGCAATTAGTTTAGCTTCATATGCATCTTCACCATCTTTCTGTGGATTTTTTGGATCAGATGGACTGTTTGTCACTGTTATTTCCAAGGCAATATCTTTCTGATCTTTCAGAACAAGTATGGGCATGCCATTTTCACTACAGAAACAAACCATACAGGGTTTCATGCATTAGGAAAACAAATGTGTATGAAAGTTTCCTATTACTATGGCCTACCCAAATATAATCCCCACTGTTAGGGAAGAATTACTGTTAAGATGATAAACACGAGTGGTTGCAGGTATTTTCAGTATTTCATCTCCAAAAGCAGCCAGCAGTTAACAGGCTCTAACAGACTGATACACCCCTCATTTCTGAGCCAGCACTTCCATTTGGCTCATGTTTAATAGCCACAAATTTTCTCTGAATAAATCTACTGACATATTTTTTTCTTGTACAAAGTTTACATGATTGTGGCTTCCAAGTCAGACTGTGACTCTCTGCTAAAGGTGACTTGACTGTTGACAGTAAGTAACAGTGCTTCCTTTTGTTTGCTTTACACCTCCACTCCCAGGGAGGAGGGATGCATCGGGGCGTTAGGTGTGCATTGTGGTGAAATCATTTCTTTGTTCACTTCTCTGTAACTGCTTATCTTAGGCCTACTAGACTACAGCTTATTGTGTTGTCATACTCGCAATCAAATTGCATTTCAAATACAGTAGCACAAACAATGAACTACTGCTGATTTAGAATCTAATTCTGCAGTAACTAGAAACCTTTCTCCATAACTTTAAGCCAACACCTGCCTGCACAGCTGTGGTCACTTTGTATCCGTTTCATTCTGTACCACCTCTCTTCTAAAGCTCATCCTCACACCCCCACAGTCCTCACCCTCCGATCAGTACAACTACAGGAGGCTATGTTTGCCTGACTTACAGAACAAAGCTGCTCTGTAGGAAGTATTTTAGAAGAATCAGGGCCTTTTGTGATCCTTGAAGCCTGTATGCACAACCCTGCCTTGTGACCTTGGCATGTTGTGAGAAAATTAAATGTTAGCTGATAAGAAAGAGAATGTGAAATGAGAGCCTTCAGCTACAGAAGGGGGGCTGCAGGGTATCAGGTAACAGTGCACTAACAGCCCTCATTGACCAATGATGAGGTGACAAATGGTACCACTTAAGCCCATGAAAATCATATAGATACGTTGTAAAGAAGGCAATAAACCTCTGCTTCAGCTAACTCATATTGAGTCGTCTGATGCTTTCCGCAAGCCTGTCTCCCACACTGCTCCATCTCCCAAAACACTCTCATAAAGTTCTTTTAAGCGCTTGTTAATAATTTGAATTTTAGTAATGCATTAATCAGGGCTTACATTGGTAAATAAGTAAACCTGTCTTCATTTCCTTCTCTAGTGCAAAAGCGGTACTGAAGTTTCAGATTGCTGTGACATTCATTATCTTCTCCACATCCTTCTTTCAAGAACTCCACCTAAAGAAAACCAAAGCACTTTTACTGCATGTCACGTGATACTAGCTTAAAACAAGATTTCTGATGGACACTGCTTAAAGTACCTACAGGGAAGTCAGAGACACATTCCTGGACAGAGTAAGATTTTACCTGACTCAACTTCTTGCCTGTCAAGACAGTGTTTTTGTTAGCCCTGGGTGCTGATAATTTAAAACTTCAAAGGTGACGAAAAGGCACAGTTAAAATTTAAGTTAGGGGTATGCTTAATGAGAAAAATCACCCTTGGATCTGATTCTTCAATAAGCATTGCAGAAGTGAAATCTTTTACCCAAGATATTTCCTCTCTTATGTCACTACGGCAGAGCTCTAATGCTGTTACAGCACAGAAGAATTAGACTGTGCATAATTTTATGATGTGGGACAAGTGTTCACAGCAGGAGACAATCGATTTCTCTTTTTAATCAGAAATACATTTCCTCCTAAACTTGTTGGGGACAGGAAAAAAAAAAAGCCTACCAGCTATACCAGCTTCGCTTTTGTTGCAGAAGAGATCTACGACCCAGTTCATAACAATTTGGAACTAGTTCATAACAAACTATAAAATCAAAGCCAGTGGTCCAGTGCCAACCCAGTTATTTCCTTTGGCCATAATTTAGCTTTCTGTAGTCTTTACAATACAGTGATTTATCAAAGTGCAGATTTATGGGAAAAAGTAGTATCACAGGCTTACTTTTGTAGTCTTTGTTTCAGATTCATTTGAATCTAGAATTGGTATGAGATCCGGAAGCGCTTTTTCTTTCCTTGTGGATGGTGAGTTAGACTCCAGGCCAGCAATTTTTACACTGACTGATACTGGAATGGGGCGTAGCTTATCTTTAATTTTTTCCTGTCAAATATTTTAAATGGCATAGTTAGTGCACAGCACAGAGAAGAAAAAAACAAAGACTAGCTTTTGATATACATTTTAGAACAAGTAGTGAAGCAAACCCCTTTCTGCTGCATTATGCAGTATTAAAACTATTCACTATATAGAAATCTAGTGTTTTCTAAAAATGTAAAAGAACACAAGCAGCCTAGCCCAGCCTACTGCCTTTTCTTTCTGGCTTCCCAATCTGATGACTTCTCTCACCATTAAGAATTCCTACAAACAACAGATGGTAACTCAGGCAAGTGAAATTCATGCTACACCAGTAAAATAGCACACTTTTTCCTTACCGCAAGTTCAAGCTCTTTAATTTGCTGTGGTCAAAAGCAGCCTCGGAGGCTGGCTCATTACTGCTGAGCCACAGCTCAAGAGTTTGTTCAGCTGCTGGAGCAATGCCACCTTCACAGGCCAGAGTAGCAGCCAAGTCAGAGAGCACATACCAAGCTTTCTTATCCTGCCCATTCATCACCTCCAAAACCCGTGGGTTAATTCTTTTCCTGGCCAGTCACACTGTTAAATTCCGTAACAACTACTTCTGGCAGAAACAACTCTCAATTTTTGGCATTTATTCCCCCTCTGTTGTTCAGTTGAATTCTACTGACCTTCACAGCATGCTGCAGGGGCTGCAACTTTTATTCATACTTTGTAAGAAAGGCAACAGGAGGAAGCAACATCTATGCAGGAAATGGCAAAATAATACATAACTACAGCTGTTTTCTAGTTTTGAAGCTTTATATTGCAAGTTACAAGTTATATACAAAGGTACCACGAGGCTGAAAAAAGAGCATGCTTTTGTTTTAAATGGATCTAAACAAAATAAAAATAAAGTACTCTGCCTTACCTGCAGTACAAGCTTGGTTGTCACACACTCTTTTGAGTTCTGCCCCCTTAGGGTTGTACTTGCAGTAAACTGATCAGACAGGTGGTCTTTAAACCGTACCCTAGATGGCAGGCCTAGCTGCCTCCTCTCGCTTTCTGCTTCAAATGTGTAGTTGATCTCTATATGAAGAAATAATAATGTAGGTCACTATAAAAGAGAACCCTAACTTTAATTTGTTCAGGCATGATCTTACAGCATTATTTTAGGAGACAGTTTCAGCCAATGCTGGGCTTCAGAAACTGTTTTCAGTTATTTACAAAACTTTCTCCATCAGTCAGTTTTGTCCTTCTCCAATTGAGGGTCAGGTACCCTGTGCATGTATCTAAAGGAAACTTCTAAACCAAATCCTTTTATTCCAAAAGTACCCCATTGCTTAACAGGCATGCAGAGCTGGCTGGAGGAGCTGTAATTGCTGCTGTGGAGCCAGCAGAGAGCTGAGATACAGAACTTTGTAAATACCCTGACTGGTTGTACTTGAGTTGTCTTTTGTCCCAAGCAGCACCTAAGCAGCCAGCAGGTTTGTGAGGTCAAGGTACACTGGTAATTTTAAAATTGAAAGCAGAAGCATGACTACAGCTTTTTAGTTGTATGCTGAGTCATGTTTTTATAGGTCTGAACTCTGCACATCTTTTCATCATCTCTGTATTCACCAAGATAATTAAAATTAAATAAACATTGTGAGGCTGGGAACAGCACCCAGTGTGTCAAGCCTCAGGAGCCTGCAGACAAGCACACAAGCTGCCCAAGAACTGGAAGCCCTTGACCTGTTGAAGGACCAGGACCTTACTCAAGCTCATCCTGTGGATTTTACAAGTAACTGAGAAACTCAAGATAACACAGGAGGAGAAGGTGGTTCAGGCTTAAAATTATTCTCATTTCCTCTCAAAATTCTGCAGTTTTCTGAGGTGTAGTACCAGCAGCATTGTAACAAGAGAAAAAACAGGAGATAGGAGAAACTAATGCTGTACATTTTTAACTATATTTGTGGTACAGTCATCTTCCAGGCTCCTGTTAATAAAGGTATTTTTTTATTTCAGTGACCAATTTCCATAAAGACATTTTCATGCACACAGAACGCTGCTTTATAGGGTAAGTCTCCAAAAGAAATGAAAATATGGTACATAAAATGGGCTTTTAAAACTATTATCTAAAGCAGCAACCTAGAGAGGCAAAATGTTTTCAGTCTGCACGGCAGCTATTTGTTGCTGGCAGTTACATTACATAGAAAGCTTCAGTTCAGCCTGTCATGCACAGAACTTCCCAACACACCAGCACGTCTCCAAATACACACTACCCTACACACAGATAGCGCAATGTTGGTATCGAGTCACATTGTAAAACCCAACAGTCAGAGCCTGAGATGCATCACTATAACTTGGGTACTCTTCCTTCATGATACACTCTAAAGGAAAAACAAAAAGCAATCCACATGACAAACATCAGAAATCTTTATGTTCAAAACTTACTTATTCTTGGATTTAAATCACTGGGGTTTGCAGTATATTGAAAACATGCTTTCACATCCATCCTGTAAAAAGTGACAAAAATTAATAAGGTATATAATAATCTGACAGACTGGAAAGTTTTAAAAGTCCATTGACTGACATTATCAGTCTCGTGATTGTCGTTTTCATGCTAGGACAGTCATTTGCTTTTTACTAAACTGAATTACAAAGCAAGAAAACACGGTTAATAAGCAATTAGAAAAATATTTTCTGGTGTTTGCTCTTAGGTCTCTACACATGAGAAAGCTGTTCAAGTTAAGATTCTCATGTTGAAATTCTTAAGTGGCAAAGTGACATTCATTTTCAAAGATGGTCATTATGAGCAGAACATATTCCACACTCCACCTTTAGTACAGAAGTCATTGCAAGAAGTCAAAATGATGACATGTACAGACACTTGCTTAACCTGCATTGCCATCATATCCCTTCACTTTATCATCATCACTGATTGAATGAATTCTGACAACAGAAAACTCAATACACAAAAGCTTCCAATATAATAACTTTTCAAACATTTACCATATTTCACTGGGGTCCTCAGGGTTCTTTTTCTTTAGATCAATTCTGTCAGGCTGTACTGTAATACTTCTTCTAATGCTTATCACAGGCCGAGATCTTCATTTGGGGGAAAAAAGGGAGAATGAAAAGAACGGGTAGAAAAAGAAGGAAAAGATTCTACTAAGATTAATGAAATCACGTGAATCCCAGATGACCTCTATGCCGGCACTGATTTACAGCAAAGACACCCCACGAAACAGAGTTTGGCATTGATAATGGTTAGAAACAAAAGAAAATTACTTAAAAATAAGTAGAGCAAGTCACAAAAAACCTACTACTGTTGTATTAAATGCCTGACAGGGAAGTGAGGTGCACTAATGTGATGTTGTGGTTGTCATTTTATACATATATACAAAACAGACAATTCAAAGTGATGGCTCCCACCCCAAAGGTAATTCAGCCCCTGTGAACAACTGTAGGTACTAAGCTCATCTGAATGAGTGTTCACAACAGCTGTAATGTGGAGCCTGGGTGAATGAGGAAAACAGTGTTTTCATTTCCTGACTCCTCTGCAGGTAGGCTGTCAGCGTAATTCAGCATGACAACTTTTCCTTTCTCTTCCTTTTTTGGAAAGGACAGTTCATATGAACAAATTAATGAGCTGATCCCACTCTTGTGGAAGCATCTAAGGGTTGTTTAAAACAGCCAAAAAGCCACCTCCTCCTTTTCTAGCACATTTCTTTTAACTGGTGCACCCTTTTAACGTTCGTCACCATAAAGGTTTTCATTATCACCTTTGTAAAAGTCTTGTACTGTCCTTATCAGCCAATAATTAAACTTTTGAGTAAGCAGAACACTTAATTATTTAACCAACTTCCATTCCACCTACGCTGTTCTTTATCCACAGGCAACAGGAGTTGTTTTTTTGGGTATTGCTTCAGTGCATTTAAGAACACTACAATACAATACTCCTTAGAGATAAAATCATCAAAAAATTGTAGGAAAGTTCATTCTCCCTGAAAGGAAGAGTTGTTCGCATCCCCAAAATTGAGATAACCGGTTTTGAAGTTTCTTCTGCTCCTCTTTTTGGGACCTGACAGCAATCGCCTGATACCTGAGCTTGGTGCAGGACTCTCAGCTCTCAAGAGGAGACAATGCTCTTCCTGCTCACTATCAATGATTCAACTTAATGGTACATTAAACTGGGAAAAAAGCAGAGGTCTGTACAAGACCATGACCTCATTCCTAAATTAAGACATTGCTACAGAAATCCAAAAGGATCCTGTTTGCAATGCTTCCTTACAGCTGTTTCATTGACCCAATGCAATCTCAGCAAGGCCAAACGCCTCATTTCTGGATCCTTAGCTACAAAACAGGAGGTGAGATTTAGTCAAACAAAATCAGTAGTGAATGTACGCATTAACTTTTTTAATGCAAAAAATTACGACCCTTAATTCTCTCACAGGACACATCCAAGTACCTGTAACTGCCCACATTCACTCCCTTACCGTGTACTGATAGTAAGGCAGCTTCTCAATGAGAACAGAGGCATAAAGTAACACAATTTATGGTGCTTTTTCCCCTCCCAGAATTTCCAACTTCTAGAAGGAAGAATACACTCCAGGACAGAGTTTTTTGTTGCTTCTAAGCAGGATGTTTTCAAAAAACTAAACTCAAACTCTTGGGGTAACTAGTTACAGTTCTGTATACGATACCTGAACACAGAGACAGAATCTGAAAGGGAACCAACAGCAATATCAGGGTAGGAATTCTTATCCAGGTCCATGTTTCCAGCAATAGAGTAACCAAAGAAACTGGTGCCTGTCTTTTCACCATCAAGAATCTAAAAAGAGAACAGATCGAGGGAATTCAGACATTTACAAGCTGTAAAAGTGAAAGAAGTAACAAGTGAACAACATTGTCTTTTGGTTAGGGGGGGGGAAAAAACAAACAGAAGCGATACAAGGAAACTGGACCCCTGTGTTCAGGTGAAACTGAAGTACCAACATGATTTGCTTTTCTTTCAAGAAGTTACTCTGGAATAGCAGCGAGTACCAAAATGACTCGAACAGAAATGCTGCCTGCTTTCTCTTTATTTATAGTATTTATGCAGTATAGGCACTTGAAACTTCAAAAGTATTCTAGGAAGTATTATAACAGTATTCTAGGAAGTGTCACCAAGTTCCAGTCTCACCCTGTAGAAAGAACACAGTCCTCAAGAAAAAAAGATATAAACATTTTTTATTAAAAACAAAGTGAAATCATAGTAGTGAAAGAGAAAATTAGTTTCATAATTATTTTCAAATCCCCAAATTTATCTCAAAAAAAGAAAACTTGCACATCTACATGCCTTTTTCATTCCCTACATATTACTGGCACCAGAGGACTGCCCCAGAAAGAAAAAGGGGTATTAAAATCAAGAATTTATTTCTGGTCAGCAGCAATCCTTGAAGAGTCCTGTGACTTTCTGCACACCCACCACCCCACTAACAGTAATGGCAAGAGAGAAGATGGACAGCTCTCTCCCTCCTTTAATTTTGTTCAAGATTACTTATATATAGTAAAGGTTATTTCATTACCTGTGCTGGTTTTGTGTTTATTCCATTCTTGGATCCATGATAAATGTACACTTTGCCAAAACCATCGTATGGGGCCCCTACTGCAATATCTGTTGAAAATAAGTTGCGACATCTAAAAATCCTTCTTACTTGTCCTGCAGCTTGCAATCACAATAAGGGTAAAACGTTCCAACTCTGGCATTAGTCACACACTGTAATCATTTTTTTCACTCACCTGGATATCCATCCTGATTAATGTCCCCAACACTTTCAACCGCAAGACCAAACATGGAGTCAGCGGTTCCATTTAAGCGAACAGGTTTTACTCCTTCCCATTTGCCTTGCCTGTTAATGTAGATGTACACGGCACCACCAATATCTCCACTTCTATCAAAATACTGTGGGGCTCCAACAACAATGTCTTGCCATCTTAGAATTTAAGAAAAAAATAAATCAGGCTTTTACAGAAAAACTGTGAAAAATAACCAACTAGACTGCGGTCTCCATGTCAGTCAGCCAAAGCACTGCTGAACAACAACTAAAACGTACATCAAACCGGCTGATCACCAACAACTCCACTGATATTACAAGCTTAGTATATTTCCTTTGTGACACAGAAGGATCTTCGAGGGCTTCTTTGGGTACAGAATCACAGAATTGCTTAGGTTGGAAAGGACCTTTAAGATCACTGAGTCAACCTAGCACTGCCAAGTCCACCACTAAGCCATGCCCCTGAGTGCCATATCTACATATCTTTTAAATACCTCCAGGGATGGTGACTCAACCATTTGCCCATGAGATTTGTTTCTTCTTTGGTTACACTAATTGTTTAAATTATTTGAATAAACTTTTTTAAATAATTAGAAATGTAGACTGGGTCCTGACTGGTTCTCTGATATGGTCGCCATTTCCTCCAGCAAAACATGGAAGATAGGATTTGGCATTCCTTATATTTCTAATGTGAAAAAAACAAAGGAGAATTAAACCAGATTGCCATCCTTCATTACACAGGCAGCAGGAGATAACCAAGGCCATACCCATCACTGTTGAGATCCACCACAGCAACATCGTAGCCAAAAGAAGAGGCCAGCCCCTCTCCTTCAAACATGTGCTCCAGTGAAAGGGCTCTCTGATTTTTCTCCTTTTTCAGTAGAACAACTGCTCCGCTGTGGTTGGCTCTTGGGGCACCAGAAACAAAAGTCATCTCATCTTGGGAGACAATTCCTTTACCAGAGTCCAAAGAAAAACCTTTAGGAAAGAAAGGAATAAAATATAAACACACTAACGGCTTGTACTGTTAACAAGAAAAATAAATTCCCCTACTATATTTAAGTGGTATATTGAATAGAAGCTTTGTGTAAACCAGAACATGATATACTTGGAACTCTCCATTTCTCTTCGGACTGGTGGATGCACGTTTACACTCTTCCACATGTTACATTTAATTGTTACCCCTACAAAATGTATTGTTTCATTGGTGACTCAGACCTACTTCTCACGGACACCAAATACAACATCATTTGTAAACACACCAACTTAGAAACGACTACGTCTTACCACTTGAATATAGCTTGAGTATCTCACCTCTGGCAAGATCATTAAGAAACTTCCTAAGTAAAAGTCAGTATCGTTCTACTGCAAACATGCAAAACATACTGCACAAGCACAGTATTGTACATGAATAGTGTATACAGTATTTGAGAATCACCTACAGTAATGGTGAAATTGGTAATTTTGATTCAAAGAAGTCCTAAAGGACATGTTCAAACTAATTTAGTTCTACAGATTCTTTATAAAAGTCAGTGCATTTTAAAAAGAAATGAAAAACTGAGTTAAAAGAATATATTGCATATACCAACATATCCAGTAAACGCCAAAGCAGAAAATCATGCGTATGGCAAGGAAGAAAGATACCAGTCAGTAGATAGAAATTTCCCTTCTGAAACACTTCACCACTACTATGAAAATTCTCAATTACGGCAATTCACAATGAGACAGCTTCAGAAAAATTCAGGGAGTCCCATCTGGGGAGGGATGAGAGGGTCTGGAAAAATGCATGACAGACCAGTGTTTCTCTGAAGCCATGTTATTTTGCAAGATACTCTTCATCTGAATCCCTGCTTTTACATGCTTTTACTTGCAATGTATTTAAGATGAGGGGAGGTGGAGAGGATCATGTGAAAGGTCTGGAGATTATGTCTGAGCAGATGCTGTCACCTCAAGTGGTCACAAACCTAAGTAGCTATTCATCATTACATCCACTGATTTGTTCACCTGTATGCCGGGAGGCAAGGTTTTGTATACAAACTGATCTGGATGAGTATCAGATACAGCTGTCAAAAATAGAAGACCTGTAAACAGGAGTGAAAAATTGAAGAGAAAAAACAGTCATTAAACGAAGTGGCTGTAACCATGTTTATTTACTGTCTGAACAGAGGGAACAGCAATGTCAGTGAACAACAGGCTTGCCTGGAAGCGGTTTTGACTGTGACAAATCAATGTCAGCATTTACATTTAGGAGATAAATGTAGTTGTTACAAAACTGCAAAAAGCCAGTATTGCAAAACTGCAAAAGGCACCTCCACAGCACCCCTCTCCTTCCCAATTCTTATCTCATCAGAAGAGGCTGTCAGCTTGTCTTTCTAACACCTTTCCTATTATTCACCCAGTAATTACTGCTCATATTTAATGGAAGTTTATGTTCTATTTCTTCTAACAGACAGGTAGCTTTAAGCTGGCTCTTTTCTTGACTTGCTTTTACTTTTTATATTAGCAGTGCTCTTCCCATC
The DNA here is from genome assembly GCA_033556795.1 of Tapera naevia. NCBI lineage: Eukaryota > Metazoa > Chordata > Aves > Cuculiformes > Neomorphidae > Tapera > Tapera naevia. The sequence goes on from JAUMJJ010000069.1 coordinate 10,979,985, forward strand.
TGTTCAGCTTTCCACCACTCTCAGAAATTTCAGTTTCAAGTTACCAAAATTGTATTTATTGCACATGCCAAAAACAGTGGATCAATGCACCATAGAAATCTGCACTAGAACAGAAAGGTTCTTGACAGTTTACATCTTTCCAAAAATGCAGCATAGCCGTTTCTCGTAGTATAGTAACATTCACTGGCCTAAGGACATATTTCTGCTTTTGTGATTGCACAAAGTGCAAGGAACACCTCCAGCAACCTACACACTTAAAATATAAACACTAATCACAATATGGCATTTTAATGTAAAAAGGCCACTGGTGGTTTAAAAACTTGAAGAATAAAAAAAACTGCACTCACTCATCTACCAGGTGATACAAAACTGCAGTCTTAACAGTTACATCCAGAAGCTTAAATTTTGATAAACCCTCTGCTATCACATGGCAGAGACTTTGTGACTAAGGACTGCAGATCCATACACCACACTTACCCTTAGAGCAATTACAACTGCTCTCTGACAATCAGGTAGATCCTCATTTCAGCTCTTAAATTTCATTACAGAAGCAGCTCTTCCAGATAACTCAGCAGAGTATCATTGTACACTTAAAACATGCAGGGAGATGTGAATTACCCAAAATGGTCAGTATGTTACAGAATCCACAAATGAGGGATTTTCTGTTCCGCTTTTGTATTGTTGTACCAGGCTGGGATGACAAATGATTTAGAAGCCTCAAGAGATTTACCATAGGTACTTAATCCTACCTAAGTAACTGTTAGCTGGAACAGGAACTAGATTCTTATCTTGGCGGCTCTCATCACCAACTTCGTAAGGCCCATCATCAAAGATACCCAGATCATAAAATGTCTGATTCTTTTGCTCTGCACGAACCACCCCTGAAGAAATGAAATGATAAAATAAAAGCAAATGAATGGTAAGGGAGAAAAATAACAGATAAATGATTCCAAACTAACACTAATTACGATGAATAAGATAGTGACTGCTGGTTAAGTGGGACAAACACAGAACAGTGCACTGGGTGAAAGAGTTTTCACAAGGCAATGAATTTCTAAGTTCTATTTATGTACCAGAACCTCACACTGCTTTACAGAGAGGCATGCAATGATTTGGAAAAAGTGAGATACTAAGAAAATTCTCAACAAAAACACGGGACCGACTTGGTCAGGAACCACTCTCATCACAGGGCTCTTAACCTCGTAAAGTCTCTCTAAAAGGAACGTAAGTGCACAGGAATAAAAAAGAAAAATTACTGTTAAGCTATTACAAACACCGGTGAAGTATTTAGAAAACATTACTCAAGGGGAAAAGAGCTATTGTTCAATAAAATGTGCGCTTCCCTTTTATCAAGAGACATATTTAACATTTTGGCAAGCACAAACATACTTTTCCATGATACAAAAAGAGTCCTTACAACAGATACACTGTCAGAGCACTTCTCTGTAATTAAAGTAAAACAGTGTCTGAACTAAATATGCTGTTTCAGCTTGTTCAGACTTTTGTTGACAGATATGTGGAAGATTAAATGTTTGCTAAAGTACACGTTGTGCCAGGGCTTAACTCAAAGATTTTGCACAGTTCATAGAGCAGGCACAGGTGTACAAGGGAAAAAAAATGTAATGGTTTGAGGATCAGATGTTCTGAAGAGGGAAGCACGGATAGTTGTTGGTGTAATGAAGTGAGATGGGAAAAATCACTTTAAGAAAAAGAGACAGGGCTGGCCATTCAGATACTTCTCAATATAAAACAAGAGGAAATCAATTGCTTTTTTTCCATTCAATTTTGGAATATCTCCTAGATGATATAGAGTGCTTGGCTCTTAGACACATTATCCATGGACTTTTGCATGGATATCCATGGATTTAGATATGAATACACGTAGTCTTGCTCTGTTCATTTATCTTTCTGCAATCCTTTCAGAAGCACTACTTTCCACAGACTTCACAAAGAATAAAGTGAAGGACACTGCAGGATAAACACAGATCTCAGTGCAGCTATCGATACATGCAAATGCAGGGAAAAAAGCTTGGTCAAATATCTTTAACTTAGTGCTTTGTTTCAGTATGGAAGTCTTAAAGCAGCACTCAATCCCACTGTAAGAGTAAGACTAAGGGGAAAACTCGCTGTACGTATAATGGAACTTTGCACGTAAGTATTCCCTCAAAGATATTTAAAGGAACTTCAGTAAATACTTTTGATACAGGAGCATAGCATTCTGTGAAAACAGGGTAAAATCATTAGATTCCCTACTATTTCCTCCCCCCTCGAAAAACGATATTAACAGTTACGACAAAACCCTTGTGGGCAATCTCAGAGGAAATGGGAAGGATAGGCAGGAAGGAAGCCAGGTCGTACCTTTCCAATTGTAAGTGCCTGGGGCACCAAACACAATATAATGATAGTCTCTAGTAAAAGTAGCAGCAACACCTTGCTGACAGGAACCAAACTTCTCATGGCCTCTTAAACGACCATCACAAAAACTCCACACTCCATTATCCATATCATCCTTAATAGTGAGATCCTGGCTCAGCACATAACACCTTCCAATGATATCCCGGGTTTCCTGCACTGTGTTTACATATTGCCTTTTCTCATAGCGATGTGCGCATGTCTGCAAGACAGAAGAAATAAGAAGTGATGCTTTCTGTATGTTTGCACACAAGTCATCAAAGAAGGCTGGTCTCCCTCAGTAATACTTCATGCTAACAATGCTCTAAGTCACACATCCATTTTGCAATGCAGAGAGAGATTGCTCCCTGTGGGCAATGTTTGGGAAAAGCTGGGCATCTACGCATACAAGTCAGAGCAACCAGCTTTATGGACAAGGAGGGCCACATGGTTCCCCTCCTCTTTGTGGGATTTAGTGGGTTCAGTCCTAAAGACTCCCCTGACACTTAATCCTTCTCTTTCAAGACATGAGGAGAGAACCACCCTATCTCTCAGAGGAAGAAGTGGCTGCGTTTCCCCACGGTTGTCAAGAGTTAAACAACTTATGTGCTTCTGGCAGGACATGAGGAGCTGGTTCAAGGACGTCTATCACCCAAGGCTATTCAGAACTCAACCCCTTCCAGAAAAGTGCCACAAAGCAGAGGCTTAACGCTCTTCCAGTAAAGAGGAGGGGAGGGAAGTTGTTCCTACTTCCTGTGTCGGAAGTCCACTTTTGGGATAACTGTCACTGGGACAGAGCAGCAGCATTGACCACTAGGTTAAGTGGCGTAACCTCCAAACCATTGCTCTAAGAGGTGGAACAATCAAACCCCTTTGCCAGTGGTATTTTTTGCAGAACTAGGTGCAGTAAGTGTGTGAAAAGCACAAGCAAGCCAGATTTCTCAGCTGACAGATCTTTCCTATGGCTCCTATCAAGGCTTAAATATTAAGCAAACACCCATCTGCTCCACACTTGGAGCACTGCAGTACTGCTCTGCTGCACAGTGACCTTCAGGCTGCTCACACCCCCTGCAATAACTGCCCTTCCCACTAACCACTCACAAAGAAAGTTTCTTCTCAGAAAATACAAGAGAGCATTAACTGATGATTAATTACTCAATGAGCAGGACTCTTTCCATCTCCTCATCCCTGCTTTGGATTCTGAGGCAGACTGAAGCATGTCATTACTGCCTTTACATTGTTAAGTAACGCCAGAGTCACACCCTGAAAGTTGCCTGCCTCCAGCTTTGGAAACAGTGACACTAACCTCAACAAATTAGATGGGGAAGCTTCACCACACATTAATTTTATGTTGTAGCTGGTATCCTGCAGCACCACGAGAGGTTTATTCAACTAAGAGCTTAAAAAGGTAACATTCACTGTTAACTCCTGAAAGGTTTTTCTCTCTGTATTGCATAAAATAAAGAGCATCTCTGCACTGTATAAAATACAGAATAGCTAGTAGTCCTACTGCAGTGCAACGGCCACATTAATCCATAAGAGCAACTCAGCCAAAGTCCCTGATGAAAGTTAAAGTGAGGCCGATCATCTTGGATAATATGCTGATAACAGCCTGCTGCTTTTACAGTCTGCTCACACTATTTTCTCCTATTTCTTTAGCCAGTGATATTTAAAAGAAATAATGTATATATCACAAAAAAATAAGTAGGCACCCTGAAAATGAACTGTCCACCCTAGATTGTTATAAATGTAATAAAGAAAGGCTAACTCACAGTTAGAAAAATAATTTAAAACTTTTACAACCTCAAGTGTCATACTTTGCTATGGAGACATTTCAGTCTTTATAAAAATATCACAGGAGTAAACATAGGAAAGTTACCTTTCTGAAAGCTGCATAGAGACGCAGACCATTCCGAACATTTGCCACGTACCCAGAATGTTATTTTAAGTTAGTCCTTCAGACTTACCACCACATTTCCTCCTGGCCCCTGACTTTGGACAGTTACACCCATCCACTGGTCTTCTTTACTCTCTGTTCTCGGGTCCGCTGCAGAGTATGAGAACATAGCTTCAAATATCAAGGGTTAACCAGTTTTCCCCTTTTTTTTCTTTTTTTTTTTTTTCCCCCAGTCCCTCCAGGACAGGCACCACACTCAGTACATGAGATGGTCTGCAGGTGGCAGTGCCTGTACATTGTATCACTGATAATATCCACTCTGTTAAACACTTTCAGTATATTACTTTATGTCACATCAATTTACAAAACAATAAAAACATCCAAACCTACCAAGATGTAAGCATCTCATGCTATCTTAGCAACTAAGCTACAACTTATTCTGATGCAAAAAAGTTATGTATAAATCCATAGAAGCAACTGCCTCTTCAAAGGACCATATCAAACAAGAAAAACAAGACAACTGTTTCAATCAAAAACAAAAGCACTGAAAAACTTACTCTCCTCATCAAATATGACACGTGTGCAGCGTGTATTTGGAGATGTGATGTCACAGCTGTACAACCCTCCTGTTCTGTTGGCTTGCTGGGCTGGAAAGGCCTTTTCCCGAGGAGCTCCAACCAGCAACCTGAAGGGAAAGAGAATTATCAAAAGATTAGTAAAGGGAATATTAGAAAAGAGGAAAGCAACAGAATCAGGAATTATTTTCACCACATTGATACAGGTTTGATGTGTAAATATTTGAAGATGGATGGAAAGCTGCATCACAGTACTGTTCCTTAAAAAAATATAAAAGGGGAGAGGCTGTTAAGCAGCAATAGTTCTGCAATTATTGGACCTACAAACCAGTAAACATTGTTATTACTGCTATTATTGGTGCAATGTTCACTGAGAGTGGCTGATAAAACATTAAAAAAAAAAGATGTCTGGCAGCTTTGCAAAAACCATCAGGGAATCAAGTGGGGTGGGGTTTGCCTTACAAGAAATTGTTGGTAAGGATGGAAAAATCATCGTTACCACAATGACCACAAACCCCCAAAAGAGGGAATACAGGTGCCTTCAGGCTGTCTTCTAGTTTTATGCCATGTCTGTGCCACTGTCCAGCTGAATTTACAGGCACCTCGATATCTGCAACCCATGAGGCAAAGATCCCTCCTGGCCAAAGCAAGTGTTCACTGAACTGTTCTAGGCTCCACACAAACATGCACTCCCCCTCTCCACTCCTTTTGCTGGATGCTCCATTTTGAAGCTCTAAGTGTTTTTCTCCAACAAATCTCTCACCAAGAACAGGCCACTCCCACAAAGGACTCACTTCTACAAAAAGGTGACTCAAACGAACCCTCATTGTTCTGGTAACCAAATGTGAAGGTTCTTATTTTAAAACCTGAATAAAGCAATTTTTTTTTCCCCTATCAGCTGTCTCCCATGAGTATTATCACAAAGTCACCAGTAGGTATACTTATTTGCAAAATAAGATTTTTTTTTAACTGAAAATAAACATAGACAGCGTAAAGGGTTTCAGTGTCACATACACAGAGCACAGCTGCCTCTCAAGCAGCTAACTGAAACCAGTAACAACAGTGCGCAGTAGTTTGTGGAAGAAACAAGAAACATCATGCCCAGCTGAAAAGGCGACAAGGAGAGATCAGCGTGTGGACAAGTGCAACACAGCTTGTACAACGGATGGATGGATGGATGGATGGATGGATGGATGGATGGATGGATGGATGGATGGATGGATGGATGGATGCTGAACCAGACTCCACATGCTTCCTGACCCTCGTACAAAACATTTCAGAGACAAAATTTGACGTCACATTGTTGAGGAGAGCAAAGCTGGGACTACAGTTGGATCCACAAGGCTCAAAGAAGACTCACAGTCTCTTTAAAGTTTCACCTATAGTTTTGCTCAATAAAAAAGCTTTTCTATGTGCTTTATAGCAGCAGTGGGACAAAGCACACTGCTGTCCCTCAGAATGCTCTTCTTACTAAAAATGATTCACTTTTATTCATATGTAACAACTAAGATGAGATCAGTTATGATCAATATATATTTTTTAAGAAAGTATTTATTCAATGTCACTAAAGTAATAAGACAAAAAAGGAACTGATGTAATTATGAGCAAACATTTTTTTCAAAATAAACATGTAATTTTCTGTTTTAAAGTTTTCACCACTTCTACATAAATAAATTCCCCATAATCCATAATATGCCCTCATGAAGGTAACCTCCGAATGGTGAAACCATCAGGTAAAGTGTTTGCTTTTGACTCTGATACATATATGAGATCAGGGCACACAGCGTGGGTGGGTTTTGGTTTAAAAAGTGTTTCTCTCTTTTCCTCTTGCCTATGTCTGGCATCTTTTTGAAAGATTTTTTCAGAAACATAGCAGTCATCACAAAAGTGTGTAATCTAAACAACCATGCTTTTAGAAAGGCCATTAATAGCTCCATTTTCTAATTTTGGCAACAGTGCATTTAACTCTAATCTCTTAGAGTAACTCTTCTGCAAAACATCTGTTTCTGAGCTGTTCCTAACGTGGGAACAGATATTTTTTCCTCAGTTCTGTTATCCCCTAGGGAAAGGCAGATGAGATTTCTTTTCTTTTTTTAATTAACATTAACAACAATAAATTTAAGAAAGTAGAGGCATTGTTTCCTAACGTATAGGATTTTTTATTTCTGCTCTTTCACTCAAAGCTTGGGAGTAAAATGATATACTGAATTGCGCTTAAGAGAAATTTGATCAGAAAACTTTTGTTTCAACATTGTGAACACAATAAAAGCAGCTGGAATTGAAATACTTAATTTGGTTGAATTCACCCATCTGCATACTTCTGACAGCAGTGGTGTTAGATCAAGAAAATTATGGCTCTGTTCTTTTCCATGGGCTAGCTAAGACTTTAACCTCTCCCTAGCTAAATGGTACCTTTTGCCAGCATACCATGATGCAGCCACAATCTTGATGACAATTCAGCCAGAGGAAGTAGCGAATATGCAGCGTAGCCAACAGAAGCAAGAAGATGTGCTACCTGACAAAAAATGCCCCATGTTCAATGACATCTCAAACAGAAAACTGCTAAGATCAATACATGAATAATGCAATTGTTTAGCCTTCCTTAAAAAAAGTGTCAATCCCACGTGATGTCAAAGGAAACAGGCGACCTTAGGTTTTTCCCAGTGCCCATATTCCCCATCCAAATCTTGCATTTCTTTTCCACTGCAAACAAAGTACTTCAAAGCAGACTTATTTAAAACTCTCCAGACTTCAAAGAACTTTTGTCAGGAATCCTGTGACCAGTCTTCAAGGCCCATCAAACACAAAAATCTTAAATCTGTTAGGTTCATCACTGCAAGTCCTTATTCAAAACACAGTTCAATAACGGCACACACTATGAACTTGCAAAAGATCGGATTTGTTCAGGTAGATGATATTGCAAATAGTGAAATGCATTTTTCAAGTAGCAGCCAAAACATATCGAAAAATGGTGTAACTCCTTCCCACTTTCTTTACTACTTATTTGCCCCAAAGACCACAGTAGAGAATCTTAAACCTATACTTTCAGGTTCTGCAAGAAGGGTTACTAAGGAAGACAGGTTACTAAAGATTATGAGGATTATCAATAATTAGGAATGTAAGAAAAAGTTACATACATCTGATCTTTGGCTGAATAAATCAAGCAAAACAAAAAACCCCTGGTCAAGCACACTGTGACTTGGGATCAGCAGAGTCATGCATCTTGCGTACTGTTCAAGAGGTATATTTGAAAAATCAAAATTCTATTATAGAGGCCAAATCAGTTCATCTAAAAGAAGAAGTGGACACAAAACTAAGAAGTATGACATGGGCCATGCACCAGTGGGAATTTCAGTATGACTGCAGCAGTTCAAATGAATCAGCCTGTACACGGAGCTGTGTGCTACGTGCTCGGCAGAATCCTTCCAGACTGAGGACACATGCCAGTCATTACTGTATGGCTACTTATTCAGTTGTGTTTAAATAAAAGAATTTTAATCAAGTTTGAGCTCATTACGCCAAAAAGGGTTTTTTTTCTGCAGCAACCCATGTTCCATTATAGCTTTCCCAGTAGCAAGCAAAACCTCCTTTTGCAAAAGGAAAGAGGTAAGAGGAGGGTGAGAAGGTGCTCTCCTAGCTATTGCTATCTCCTTATATCAGCAGATGAAACACTGAGATTAAAACCAAAGAACTTCCTCTGCAAACCAAGACTGACAAAAAGTTCATCGTTTCTCTCCACCCATGATCATGGTATGATTCATTTTATTCACTGGAACGTCTCCCTAAAGGTGTATGAGGGCTACAGTCATGCCTTCCAATCCACGTCTGAATGCCCAAAGTCCATATCTGGATACCAAAATAACATCTCAACTGTCAAGACTGCAGAGACAAAGATGAAAACCGCAAAAGATTCCAACTTGCGGGAATTTTACTGATTTTCTACCCCATGCCAAGTTTGCCTTACTACTATGCAGAGAACAGAAGCTAAACCAAAGAATACACTGAACATAAACACATCTGAGCATCAGATTTCTGTTGGAGACTTGTTTTTTTATGATTTTAGTTACAAGTAATTAGTATCTAATGTTTAACATATGAGTTAAAAGTCAGACAAAAAAATGATTCCTTATGAAAATTACAGAATCTAATTCTTCATACTACTTGATTCTGATTTTGCCCATTCATGTTGCTTAAATATATCCTATAAACTGACTAGGTTTCCCCAAACTGATCAGACACAAAGGTATTAAATGAATTTCTATTAATAGTTCATTACATTACATTTCTACAGAGTAAAAGAAGTGTATATCACGTGAAGATGCCTGAAAAAAAATAAGAATTCTCTCATACCCTGGCATAAAGCTACAATGCTCTTTAACTCCAGTTATACCCCATGGTTAAAAAATGGGCCTTCCAATTTCACACTAAAATTCTACTTTCAAACCAAATAAATCACTCCTATTACTCTATTGATTAGAATTAGATTAATTATTGCTTTCTCTTTTTACTTCTTGGAGATACTAGATAATGACCAAAGTCCCGTTGCCAATTATGAGCATCTGCTGGTTTCCAGGGACAGACTTACTCCCTTACAATCCTCAACTCATGGCCAAACCTGAGATAATTCTATAGCATTAGAGCTTCAGGACTGGCATGTAATGCCAGCTAATTGATCTCACCAAGATGCAACTTTGGCTCAGGTGGATGGTGCCTGCATTATGCAGACACTGGTGACCCCAGCTCTGCCTGCATGTGCAAGATGCAACCAAAACAAATAACAGGGACAGGCACAAGCCCAGGGACCAGCATAGCACCACATCCCTTCGCATGACCCCAGGGCACATGTACACCCACCTACCTTCCTGCAAGATTACACAGCACCTTAAGAAGACAGCTGAGGCAAGACAAATTCCATACAGGTACACTGAGCACTACTCAAGCCTCAAAAAAGGCATCAAGACATCTTACTGACTTGGTCTAGATCTGAACCAAACCTTTGGATAACTGCTTTATAAACACCCACAGTTCCAAGATGCGAAAGGAGGTGGGAACTAACTGCCCCAGGCAGGCAGGAACCAGGTCTCATTGTGTCAACTGCTGTTGACCAGGATTCAGCAGGAACAGTCAGGTGAACATCAAGAAGAAAGGCTGTAACATAATTTAATCACAAGTAGCCCCAAGTTATCCAAAGCAAAATACACCAGAAACAGCTTTCCATTTTAACAGATATTACAGAACATTATGCAGTAGAGTGCAGATTTTAAATCCCTCCATGCTTTTGCTGGTGATTCTTGTGAAGCTTAGTAGGTGGCTGTGGCTCTTCTTGGTTAATGAAAAAAACAGTGAGAACTGGAAGCAGTTCCTGCTCACAGCTATCTGAGCTCTCTCCAGTACTGCTCATGAAACTACCCTGGTCGCTTCCAAAAAGAAAGCTGCAGTTAAGATGAGAAAAACATATCAAAAGACATCCAGAAAACCTCCAAGTCCTAGAAGTATTCCACTCACTCCAAGATGAAATTTTTTTCCTCGCTTATAGGCTGGAACTCTCTAAGGACAACACACGATTTTCACAACATACTTCAGAGAAGAAAAACTATCAGCCATTCATTACAGTTCTATTTTGGAATAAACACTCCAAAGAAATCAAGTCAAAGGAGGGAGAGTATCTTCAACATTTTTTGAAAGCAAAACTTGCTCATCAAAAGAAGAGGCTTCCATTGAATGAATTATGTTTTGATTTAAACAAACACAAAAAAGTACTACAGTCTGCACTGAGCTCAGACACTCTGCCATCACCCCAAGCTTTCTTCATTCTTTAAATTCTTTCCTTTTCCATGGTATCTTCTACCCCAAACAAGGCATCATGCCTCTGCCACCCTTTCTCTAAAAAGTAACCACAACACATTACTAGTACCAGCTCCAAGCTTTAACAGCCTGGAGTAGAAATTACTGAAAGCGTTTCCTGGGTAACAAACCACTGGCCATTTCTACATATAGGTGCAATACAATAGTCAGTGGTGTAAGTAATTTCCTATTTTGCAACCTTCATTGAGCAAAGAAGTCCAATATACGGTTGCTGTTCTCAGGTAACAACGCTGCTGCTGCAGACTTTGCTCTTCACTGTGTTTTCAGGCAGACTTTGTACCGCCAAGGGGGGTAAATTTGGAAAGTAATGAAGCTAAATGCCATGAAACTACTTCCGTCCCTGACTAGATAGATTCCTGCATCATTTTCCCTTCATACTCCCAGTACCTGCTTGCAAAGAGTTTCACTGGACTGAACAAAATGAAGAAATTGTTGTAACCACCACTAACTCATATTTAGATTAATCACAGTCACTAGCTGTGTATCAAATGTTTAAAACCTCCAGGCAGATATCACTGATCTCCATATGAACACCTAGAGCCCAACTAGAGCTGTATTTTCAGCCCTCTCCACAAGGGTCTCCAAGGCTGGTCTCGACTTGATGAAAGGAGAGGATGGGAACATCTTAACTCCCACAATATTTCAAGGTAACTAAAGCTGGTCAATGGGACAGGTGCTGCATTTGAATATTGGTGGCACCACCTCTGATTTGTGCCTGGATTTGGCTTCTCACAACAGAAACAAGTTACAAGACAAGCACAGAGAGTTCATCCCTCCATACATTCGGGCTGCCAACGGCAACTGGAGCTGGGACTGGGCTTCTCCAAAAAAAACCCTCTCCCAGCAAAATACAGCCAGTAACTATGTCAACAGGGAACTTGTTTGTGATGCTTTTTACAGTACATCCATCACTGTCAACCTGTTATTAACAGCTATTTTAAGTAGCTGGTGTCTCTTCTAATCCGCGACTCCACAGCTACGTTTTCCAACTACCACTGTGAAGCCATGACCAACTACACCTTTAAACTCTGTTGCCTGGAGGCATGGCACTTGAAGGATTGCAATTTTCATTTTATTCATTCAGTCTTTTTTTAGGAAGCGGATTATGATAGGCTGGGACAAGAAGCCAGAAACAGCATAAGGACCGGGGCAAGTTACTACAAAGCAAAATTGGATCTACAAAGATACCTGTTTTTCTGGAAAGGCCACTTATTACTGACTTTCTGAAAGTCACATGGAGAAATAAAACATTTCCCCTCACATTCCAGAGCCCAGACTGTATGGATTTGAAGTAGGTTTTGCAGATCTCATTTTCATTGGAAGAAAGCATTTTTTCTTACACAAAATGGTACAGTGTACTGCAAAGTCATGTTTCGAAATACAGTTTTCCATTTCAGACACTGCACTCTGGCTTTAACCATGAGATATCTCTCATTTTTCAAATTGTCAAACAGCAAGTGAAACCTATGTAATACCTACAGTTCTCATTTCTCCCTTACAAGCTATACATTCCTTCAGATTTAAAAGAATGAACATAGAATCATAGAATCTTCCAGCTGGAAAAGACCTTGGAGATCACTGAGTCCAACCGCACCTATCATCCGCTAAACCATGTCCCTCAAAAACTCATCTATCCTTCTTTTAAATACCTCCAGGAGGGTGACTCAACCACCTCCCTGGGCAGCTGTTCGGTAAAGAAATTCTTCCTAATATCTGGTCTGAACCTCCCCTGGTGCAACTTATGGCCATTTCCCCTTGTCCTGTCACCTGTCACTTGAGAGAAGAGATCAACACTTGCTCTGCCACAGCCTCCTTTCAGGTAGCCTTAGACAGGGATGAGTTCTCCCCTCAGTCTCATCCAAACTAAACAACCCCAGTTCCCTCAGCCGTATCTCATAGGACTTGTAGGAGCAGACCTGAGCATGAAGTGATACTGTAAAACGTGTATTAAACGTTTTAATACTTAAATCTATAATAAACTTATGAAAGAAATAACATTAGAGATTTTCACTTAGATTTTCTCACACAGAAACATCTGTTACTGCATGAAATCCTCTTATAACACATGTGGTTTAACTCCAGGGGTGACAAGTACACCTTTTCAAGAAGGAAACCTTGGAGCCAAGGCCCTAGCACTTCCAGCCCCTGCCCACAGCTCCCTTATCTGCACAGGTTCACTGAAGCTGTGCAAATCCCACCACAGTCAGTTGGGCACAACCGAACTGCTCTCCACTGCAGGCAGTGATGGTCACAAAGGCGCAGGTCTCAACAGCAGCAGGACACGCATGCAAGGGAGGCTGCAACAAAGCACGCGTGGCTTAGCAGTCCCAGTTACCTGCAAGCACAGAAAGAGCGCCTTGTCCATCCCTGTCAAACTCACACCGCAATCTCGTGCTCAGGTCAACAGCCTCAGGCACCAGGGTCTCCACCCATCACCTCCCCAGCGCTGTCCCAGCTCCTGCAGTAAAACAGGCCATTGAAGCAGCGGCTCCTGCCGCCACTATAAAAAACAGTTAGAGCAGCGATCAATGCTTTGTGGACATGCTCACTCTACAGGCTCAAGTAAGCAAGTGCATGATAGAAATCAGGAATTACTGTCTCCTGTGTCTGGACTGCTGGTCATTCATGGCGTAGAAAAATCTCTGCATACAGATCTAAACTGCTCAGTACCTGCATGGCTTGTCTTTGTCCACCCTACACATGCCACTTCCCTTCAAACTTCACAAAAAGCAAAAGGGGTATCAAATCATCTACAAGATACATGTTTTAGAAAACAAACAGGGAACTAACAGAAATATGGATGCAGTTGCTCAAACCCTTTTTCTTCCCAAAAAGCCATCTGAAAGTGCAGTGCTCCTAGTCAGCACCTGAAGGCACTGCTTGTCACGAGAATCGATGGGCAATATAACACACTATAATCCCACAGCCCTGCAGTATGTGAAGAGCAACTGTTTTCCAAGCTAACTCAAGCTGTGGTTCCTTTACCCGTACATGAAAGTTATAAAACCTTCACTGCTCCTTCTCTTCCAGACTTAAGACTTTCTCCCTCTGAATTGTAAGGGGAAAAACAAGACAGGTAGAAACCTCTTACACCACATACACAGCCACAGAAATGGGAATAATTCAGCTTCAAGTTCATTACATTCAGCTAAGCCATACTAACCAGAGTCCCAGTGGGGAGCTCACCTACCCCAGTCCATCACTGGCACCTCAAGCTAAGCTGGGCCCTCCCAGCTGCTGACATGGCACCATAGAGATGTACTCTGCAGGAGTGGCTAAGAGTTCTGCATGTGTCAAAAAGGCATTATGTACCCTCCCGATACATAATCCCTAATAAATGTGTCCTGGAACAAGTACAACAAACACACACTTCAATGGCAACACTAAATCATAGATTTCAATTTATGTCTTCAGCCTTAACACCATCATAGCCCTGGGTTAAATGCATATAACAGGATCCACAATTTGAGTAAGGCTTGAAGAAAAGGTTTTTCTTCAAGCCATGAACTTAATCACAAAAGCAGATGTGTCACTGGTATATGCACTGACACGGAGTCCCCTCACTCCTTTAAATTAACTGAAAGCACAAGTGTTCAGACCGCTGGGAAGAATGTCCCTTCAATAAGGTATATTCATAGGAGAACAAAGATGTACAAATGTCCTTGCTAATGGGACACTTATGGAGACAGGGCTTTTATGTTCCATACTGAAACACTGATCAAATGGATCAAAAGAAATAAATCACATATTCACAAGAAAATCTTCTCCACACACATATTTGTGGAAGAAGCAGCAATTATATTTTACTGGGAGCAGGAATGTACAAATTCATCTTACAAAACCCAATAACAAGATTTTTCTGTTTGCAAAACAATTTATATTTGAGGCTACGCCAAGAAACCCACTGCATTCTCTTCCGCTGTGTTCTGCTCCCCCTCCACAGGCACACACGCTCCATTTTCACATGCCTCCCTTTCACACATTTTTTTTTTTCCATCTTTCACACCACTCCCCACATTCTCACTTGAGCAAAACCTGGAATTAATTATTTCTTTTCAAATATTTTCAACACGCTGCATTCCTGTACTCTGGGAGTTGTGCAAACAGAATTGCAGCTCTTAATACAATTGGATCTGACCTGAAAACAACAAAGTATTCTTGCACTACATGCAGGAATATAGCTTTGCTTAGAAGAGAGAAGAAACTTACCTATTCAAGTGATATTCTGGGGCCACACTTCATAATTATCAAACAACAATATTTATCAAACAATGCCACATTTTTAGTAGAAGCTACAAGAGTTGGCTATGTAAGAAAAATATACCAAACTTATTTTAGCATCTTTGGCCAAGAAAATAAGGTGACATTCACTTAAGGTTTGCTTCACAATAAACAAACATGAATAATTAAACACAAGTCATGATCCCTTTTCACACACTCTGCTAGACACTGCGCCTAAGGTCTAGGAGCCAGCAGCTTGAACCACTACACAGCTACAGCAGCACCGATGACAAAGTGCAAGAGTAACCAATCTTTAAAACTTCCATACGAGGGTAATGTGAAAAGAGGGAAGCAAAAAAATCACCTACAAACAATGATAACGTACTTACTATCACAACAGCTGGTTAGCATTTTCGAGCACTTCCCAGGAGAAACATACACTTCCCTCAGACCTTTGACCCATGCATGTGCTGCTGAGCAAACAACTTTGGGCATTACAGGGGTGAGTTGTTCCCAGCATATCTGCAATCTTGTTTTCCTTTGTTTCTTAAAGCTATATTTTATAGATTTACTTTTGAGGAGGGTACCAATGCCTGCGGAAGCAGGTAGAAGCTAAGTACATTTAACTCCACTTGAAAAACTGTCTTTGTCATCCTCACTAAAAAGGACCCTCAGTCTGCCATTCCTATGGACATTATTAACAAACACAATTAACAACAATGCTGATTATTCCTATTCGCTGTTCCTTATTTCTCAAAGATTTCCAAACTACTTGAAAACAGAAAACAAAGAAGAACACAGTTGAAAAGTCTGAAAAGTAACCTAGAAGCTTGAGAGCCAGTAGTGAAATCCAGTGCAGGATCCATACATGTTACCCTGGAGGGACACCGGTAAATTTTTATGCTGTGGATGGCACCTAGACAGGGAGCATCCCATGAAGCCCTCTCATTTCTGTTCTTGATCCTGCAGATCCTCTTCCTTCCAAACAGGCAAAACACACACACACACATTAGAAAAACTGCTTAAAGGAAATCAATATTAGGAAATTACATATTTTTAGATGCAGTTCTGTAAGAGGAAACAAGAACAGCCAACACTCCAACAGAGCCAAAAATCAATCAAGTGCATACTAGAAAATGGTCCAAAAATCACAATGCAAGAGAACCAGCATTTCTCACCGTTTACTACTACTTTGATACAAAAATCTAATTGCAGGTACTCAACAGGAGAAAGCATCCTGCCTGCTCTTTGAAGTAAACCAAACATAACTTTAATCCTCTTTTCCAAAGCAATAGCTAGGGAATTCTCTAAACAGCCTTAGAACATGCGATACTCTCAATACCTTAAACTCAAGGGAAGTGCATCTTACCAAGAACACATGCTAAAGTTGCAAAGGGAGCTTTATTGCTCTACTAGTCAGTTCAGTCGTTTTAAATACAATGAATAATTCCCTTAAAAATGGAAGTGAAACTTCTTTTTTCTCTCTCCAGATTCACATTTGCTTTTCTAGGCTATATTCTGCCATTACCTTCAAAGTGGCAACTTGCTTATATATATCTCAATGGGCAATACCCAATTACAATAAATGAAATATTCAGCATTATCCAGACCATTTTTATACTCCTTTCTTCAGATATTCCTGTGCCTCCCACCATACACACCCTTGCTAAATACCACTATGAGGTATTGATTTTCTAGCTAACGTTTCACAGTACAAACCACCATCTGTTCATTCAATAATATGGATTTTTGCTTACTTGTTTTCCAATAGTCATTTGCCTGACAGTCTAATCTCTGTCTTGCACTTTCCACAGAATATATCCCCAAAGCATGCAATTTTTACAGTTATGCCTAGAATGATTCATCCAGCCCTAGGCTGGTTGTGAAACATTTAAACAACAGCTGACTTTAAAAAGCATCTCTTCTGAAACGAATGAGGTATCTCCTGTGAAAAACTTACCAGATTGCATTCCTTAGAAACTGACAGTTGCTCTGCCACACAAGGAAAGGGTTTTGGATAGAGTTTAAGAGAGAAAAAAAGAATGGCCCTTGCAATTTACTGCTGTGACGTGGTAGGCAACCCAATATACTGATTTGGGAAGTGTTCTGTTTTATTTTGTGGAGAATCCAGACAGCAACAAATTAGTTTTCTCTGTTATTCACAAATTAACATTAGCAGCATTAGTAACATAGACTACATAGATAATTGCACTCAACTCGGCAAGCATCGTAACAATGTTTTTGTGCTCCTCTTCATTCCTATATTACAGAAATAGTATCAGTATAAATTCCATTGCAATTTTTGGATGAAAGAGCCTATACAACTGCAAAATATTTATTAAGGGCAGTCAATAATAAAGAGACTTCTCAGGCTCTCAAATAAATAGACTAAACTCTTAATTTGACAGCATTACTACAAAGATTTACATACGTCTTGTACAGTTACAGATCTATCCATCAAATAGTCCAGGTGTAACTTGATGGGGTTAGCCAGTATTTCTGAAGAAGACAGAACACCGATTGTTCTTTCTTGCCACCGTATAAGACACTTTTCTACTAGGTCTTACAAAAAAAAAAAAACAAAAAAAAAACAAAGATGAATTAGGACTCTACAAAGCTGAATGGTATTTTTAACAGTAGACAATGCAGTACAGTGGGAGGTGTCCCTACCCACAGCAGGGAGGTTGGATCTGGATGATCTTTAAGGTCCCTTCCAACCCAAACCATTCTATGATTCCATGATGAAGACAGATCCGTACCTGATGGCAGGGTTGCCTTATGGTTTATTCTTTAAATATATGCCAGTTTGAAGAGTCTTATTCACCATCAAGGCAGCCAGCACAAGAGTGAAACTGATACAGGAAGCTGTACCATGTCTCCCAATAATAATTCTGAATGAGCTGCGCACCTGTGCCCAACACTACCAGTACCTCTCGCCTCTCTGTGTTCTTCGCTGCTCTCAAGACCTCAGAAAATTTGGAAAATGAAAACAGAAACCAAAAGAAAATTATGTCCTCAAATAAAAATGCTAAATTTTACAATTCCAGCTCATACATAATGTAACAATGCAGTGCTCCCTTTAACATCCCTGTTACAGAAGGACTCCTGACATGTTTGTCCCAAAATCCTGCTACTTTGGAACAGAGCAGTACACAGAAAGAAGGCCTTGTGTTGTGCATGTTTCGTACTTCAGATACTTGAATGGTTCACTCTACAGCCCTGCAACCTGATTAATATTCTCTCCATCTCTTTCTACCCTTCTGTAGCTGATGGGGTCACATTTTAAGTCTCAAGAGGACCATAAATTTTCTTGTGCCAGTGAGTCCGTAGGATTAGGACAGCAATGAGCTTCAAGCAGCTGTCTGCCAGCAGAAGCTTTCAAGATGCCAGTGCCACAGCCTTGATTCTTCACTCAGCTCCAGCTTGCACAGCTGAGAACTGGGACAAAGCATGCAGCCCACAAGTCCCAGTCACCACCCCAGCACCCCACTCTCATTGCACCAAGGGAACCACAGAATAAAATGCTTCTCTAGCTCACTCCCACATCAGGGTTTGGATAGTAAGTGGTTAAGCTCTTCAAATATATTTTAACCTACCCAACTTAAAATTCTCACATTGAACTATACATCAGACTTAACATGGCACAGGATGACTTCTCCCTCTAAAAAATATCAAGCAAACACTGTTCAGAACTACAACTCCTTTTCACAATGGAATACCTCACGCACACTTTCATTGAGGGCTTTATGCAAGGCATGCACACAGACATGCCCATTTTGCCCACCTGTGTGCACCTACATCAACTTAGTTTGAAAAGCAAGAGAATAGCTGCTGGTCTTGCCAAATGTGATCCTTATCCCTAAAACTTTTCTGCCCAGCCTCCAGACACCATCAAGCAGAGCTGTCAAGACCAACAGCCCCTGCTCAAGATCACAACAACTTGTCAAAGAGAATGTTTTCCCTTTGACCTTAACTGATATTTTCTGCAGTTCATTAGTTTCTATTCACTTCAATAAAAACTTTCTCTTCCTTCCAAAGATCAAGGTCTGTCCTTGCCTTCATTGTGTTATTTTGTTCCACTTATTTTAACCCTGCAAGTTTTAGAGGATGCAAGATGAAGTTTGTATCTGTTTCTGAGACATGTCTAATACGTTGGCCACAACAGAGTTTGCTAGGCTAGCACACGCTACGTTCATCAGGGCTGATTTATATCCTAACACTATTTAGTAAGAACTACCTGTTATAAATTCTATCCTTTTAGAAAGGATAGAAGAACTTACAGCTATTTTGGTTCATTGAACCATCACTTACATTCTAATGCTCTTGGAATGGCTTGGCAGGTCTGTGTTTTACAGCGTAACAGCTTACAGAACACCCTTTTTCCAAATACCGTGCCTGAAGACAGAGATTTGTGCCTCCACAAATTTCCTTTCACATCTATAGAGACATTTAAAAATAAGCCAATATGCTTCTAAACCTGTGATTAACTCTACCCAGTAAATGTTATGCTCTAGCAACCCCAAAGTCAACAGTACCTCTTACATTAAAGGCTGATTCATCGATCAGGTTCAATGCAAGTAAAAACAAAGCACTATGACACCAAGGAGCTGTATTGGGTACAAGCATCTTCCAGTAAGAGCATAACAATATTCTGAGCTGTAATTGAAGCCAATAGTTTAGGCTGTCTCTCAAAGCTGGAGTTTGCACGCAAGGTCATTTATCATCACTGCTGACAAAATGCATATGCAACAGTCCTTACTCATGGAAGGTTCCCACTAGCACAATGATTAATTTTGTTAATTCTTAACTAGACCAGCATAAGAAAAACAACACATCTACCACAGCATTACCTAAGATTCTTACACACTTACAGATGACCATAGTAAAAAAACCAGTTATCTGAAAAGTATATAGCCTCTTAAAAAATAAGTTTCTCAAGGGAACAGAGGACTGGATTAAGAGATTTGCCACTTACCATGTGAGAAGGCTAGCTTTACGCTATGAACATCTGTCACACCAGCTAATGCTGCAGTGAAACTGAACCTGTGAGCTCACACAGCTAACATCAAAGGACCGCACTGTAGCATTTCCTGGCACAGCCTTTTTAGAGCCACCTGGGCTAAACTGTGCTGGAAGAAGCACATTTTTGTGGCATGACCTGTGACTTCACTAGTGCCTTGCAAGGTCTGCTCAGTATCTACATCAACAGAAGTGGTTTCACTAGTGCAACTTCCTAGTGCCTATCAGCTCAAAGTGCTCAAAGCACCCTTCGTGCCTTAGTAAAGTTCTTCAGGACTGAGCACACCAATCATTCCTTTTCCTTTGAAGAATACAACAGGGAAAAAAAAACCTTGACCTCTTCTTTTCCACCTGCAAGAATGGGAGTCAGATAATGACAATTATATGGTAGTCTCTGATCTTCTGCATACCTGATCCGCAAACCTGTCAGCAGTGTCTCTGTCCAGACGACCCACAGCACAACACAAACCACACTGGGAAAAAGTCTGCCTTCTTTAGTTTGACTCCACCTGTTGGAATTCCATATTCTTCCCCTTTATGCAATGTAAACTTATCTTCTCACTTCTTTCACCCATGATATTAGTATGATGGACCTTCTTTTTAAAAATCTTTTCCTTCACTACAAGAAACTCTTATACTACTCCTCCCTCCTCCTTCCCAGCTTCATTTGAGCCTGACCTTTGCTACAGGACATCTATCTCAAACACAGACTAACTCCTCTACTATCACAAATTAAGAAAGTAATCAACCATGGTAAGCAGGTTATCCAAGAACAGCTTGCACAGACACAACAGAGACACTCAAGAAAAAAAAACCTAACATGACCCTAAGTGCAATGAAACAGTAAGGACACAGTCTTAAAAAAAAAATTAATAGGTTTTCAACCGAAAGAAGCATTAAAGACCAGCATTATTAAAGCATTTAAATCTGTCAACATGCACTGTTACTACTGTTCACCTGAAGTCTGAATTTCAGTACATCACCTCTGCAAGCAGAAACTGCCATTTTCCGGTGCAGACCAGCACAATCCAGCTCTTTTGTTGCTGGAGCAGTGTCTACAAGCACAAGCCCTCAGCCAACACAGAAGTACTGGCTAAATGCCACTGAGGATGCACTGCAGCAGTACAGCAACGTCAGCAGCCTTGCTGACCAAAGGCAACTTTGTTATGCATTAATACAACAGCTCACAGCAGATATGATGCAGCATCAGCAAAACCTGCCACAAGTCGAAGTTTCAGTAAGATACCGCAATTTTTAGGACTTCATGGCTGCTTCTGGTCAGTGCAGCCTTGACATAAAGTGCCTACCAACAGCTTTGAATCCCACAGCTTTTCAGCTGATGAGATGTTCTTAAATGTTGATTACTACAATCCCATCCTTTGTTGCCGTAAACAATAAGAAGCGTACATGAGTTCAGCTCCACACTTGGGTTGGTGTTAGTGTTGGGTTATAGTTTAGACTTGATGATCTCAGAGGTCCTTTCCAACCTTGTGATACTGTGATACTTATACTGAAAACAGTATCAGAATTGCTTGCAAGCAAAGTTACATACAAATTTAAGTATTCTTGGGGTTTGTATTCTGATTCAAAATGTTTGCTTAAAACATTGTGAATTCCAACCAAAAAGGACTGGAACGGACATGCTCTATATCCTACACAGCGTACGCATATACACATATATTCTATATATATAAAATTACACATGACTACACTCTCCATATGTACAGTAGTTATTATATTCATAACATTTTTATAATAATAGCTAACATATATGTAGAGCATGTATGCCCCATTTACAGATGCTAGATACACACATTCTCTATTCACAGGCCTGCTTAAACTTTAATCACATTACTTCTGCAGCTATGTTGCCCCTGTGTCTCAGGCCCCTTCAAGTTACAAACCTTTCAGTTTGCAGACAAAATGTGCTGCTGTTGTGCCACCATCCCCTCACAGAACCAGAACTCTCTTACTTTCATCTTATTGACAGATTAAAAATGTCATACAGACCAACCAGTCCAGCTCTCTTAGAGCTCCATTAGCCTTCTCTGCTAGGTGGTTCACTGTGCTAGATCAGGAACCAGAGCTGCACAAAGAAATCCACTTTAAGATTGCATCTGGCTGTTTTTCACACCCACATGCCACTAGCAGTCTCTTTTCAGTCACCGTGAATTAATGTTTTTCTCCTCTGCAGCTGACAAACTTTCCAACTTTTCTCACTCAAAGACAGTTACAAAGACACAAAATCCTGTCAGGAGTCCATAGCCTTATACTCCGTACCGTTTACAAGAAAAGTCAAAGCAGTTCTTGAAAGGTCATCTACTCATACTGTTGGGAGTTAAGTAATTCCTCATTAGCAAACACGGAATTAGTAGCTAATGGTAATAAATTTTTAATTGCTTTTCAAAGCTAAAACATGCAATCCACAGTACCCTGTGACTAAGAAAAAAGGTGATCAAAAGCAAACACCATGTTTAATTAAAGGCTATTTCAGCTGTATTTGTCACACTTCCTAGATATTCTCCACCCTCATCTTCACAGAGGATTTTTATAATGCTTAACACTGAATTACCCAGCGTAAGGAAAAGGGAACCATTTCACTCAAGAACCACTTAAATGAAGCAAGAGAAAAACTGGACGTCATTTGGTTTGTTTTATCAAGCCTTGCTCCAAGTCACAAACTAAGCCAGCCCTTGAACAGAATTCATGTATTTACCTTTTCTCATTTGCTTATTTTTCCAGTGATTGACTGATCTTTCACGTTTTACAACCTGATTCTGTTTTTTGTAAAACCAGATGGGCAGGAGGGTGCTCGGATTAGCAGATTTTTTTTGGAATATGGGTCCCTGATGGATAACAACCCAAGTGGCACTTTAAGTTTCAATGACGAAGTGTGGTTCATGTATTTTTGGCAACTACTTAACAGTGTTCACACTCAAACTGTAAGTAAGCTTTGAAGTCAGCATCCGCTTGAGAAGGGGTAAAATAAATACTTCTATCTGACTAAGAGATAGCTGCACATAAAACCACTTATGCAGCAGAGATAAAGCACAAACCAAAACGCAACAGAGGAATTGCACCCGAGAACTACTAAAATTCCCACTGTTACAGATAATGGGCAGCATACAGGCACTGGGAATACTTGTTTCTCAGTAGGAGACCTCAGTATGACCTCCATTCTCATAACTGTCTACCTTCACTGAGTATCTGGACAGCGGACATCATTTGTTCCACCTACAGGCTCAAGCTACTTAGAAACTTGCACGTGATTTCTGTGGAACGGGCCACACAAACCATTCAGTATTTGTTCAAAGTCATGTATTTTTATCTGGCATTAATATGCAGCCTAACATGGGAGGCTTCATTTCAAGTTTCTCCACTAAAACTCCCCACCTGTTTAATGGGACAGAACTTAAAAAAGTGAGTTAAATGTATCTCTGTCCCTCTGAAAGACAGCTACAGCTTGACACGTTTAGTGTCTTGTTCTCTTACAGCCACAAACCACTACCCTTACAGAGATAAAAACGATGCTCAAAGCAACTATAACACACCTGTGTGATATAAAAGCCTTCATTTCAAGACTACTAGCCCGTAGCTACACAGGGTAGGAACCAAATTCTTTATGCTAAAACTCATGAATAGATTTTTAAAAAGGCCAAGATGTCTCATACTGAGAATTACACACCATCACAGAAGGCATTTTCTCTAGTCTGGCTTTGTCTCTATCAGATAGCCTTGTTTCTCATGAAAGCCTGGATTCAGAAAGCCATGTCAAGGCAGATAGCATCTGGCTCTGCTATGCCCCCAGAGCTCGACTGCCTGAGGAAGCACTTACTATACGTACAATACAGAACTTTCATGCTAATCATCTCTGAGGCATTTCAGCCAAATATTACAGACTGGTTTGAACACTATGACCGCTCTTGTGTTTCAACTGACTTCTCAGTAATTGGCTTCTTGTCTGCATATCCCGACACACTCATTGTGCCAGTACTGACAATACAATGGGAAACTAACAAGCTTCGGAACTGCTTTCTCAGTGAAACTAAAAGGAGACCAAGAGTAATCCTGTAGAGGCTTAAGATAAAGGCATCTGAAAAGCAGGTCACAGATATGTATTTCATTCTTCAGGATACCACAGACCATTTTTCTCACTAGATGGAAGCCGGAACTTGGGTATCTGAACTATGCTCCTTCATATGCTTTAATGTCTATGAAATTACACAGAACACAAGCCCGAGCAAAACGGGCCCACAAGACTTTTCAGCAAACTTTACGAAGGACACGGTTTCTTTCCAGCTTCCTCCCCCCATTAACTCTACACGGATTATGGACTAGTCTTCTCTTACATTAAAATTGAGTATTTGGGGCAGAGACATTTATTTAATGCCAATACCTTACACCATACATCCTCCATCCAGCGCTGCTGGACAGGGTGGGGTCAGGCACGGCTCGGCCACGGCGAAGCAATGATCCTGACGATGTACACAGCAGCCTCACTTTGCTCCCTGAACGTCCTAAAAGGAGCTCCCAGCTATCGCCCCCGGGCCACCAACACGGGTTTCTTGCCGCCTCCCTTGCGCCGCCTCCCACCTGCGCTCCTGGGCAGGGCCCGTCCCCAGCGGCAGCCCCTGCCGAGCCCGAGCGCCCCCAGCGGGATCGGACCCGAGAACCCGGGCAGGCGCCCGCAAGCCCTGCGGAGCAGCTCGGCATCGCCCCGGGACCCGCCGGGGCTCCCCCTCCCCGCGCCCCGCTCTGCCGCGGGGGGAGGCGGCCGGAGCGCTGCCGGGACCGGGCGAGGCGGTTTCCCGGCGGGGGCTGCCTCTCGCTCCCCCGTTCCCGCCCCGCCCCCCGCAGCCCCTGGGCCGGCCGGCCCCTCGCCCCGGCGGCTCCGGCTGCGCAGGTGCCTCCCCTCCCTCCGTCCCGCCACCCGCGGGGGCACTCACAGCCGTCTCTCCTGCGGCTGCAGCTGCCGGTGCATGGCTAGGGAGAAGCCGAAGAGGCTGCCGGGCTCCCCGCGCCGGCCGATCACGTTGTCCGTGTCCAGGTTGAAGGCGCGGGCCAGCCCCGGCAGGAGGGGCAGGTAAAGGAGGAGCGCGGCCGCCATCTGCTCCTGCCGCCCACGGCACCTCCTGCTGCCGCCGCTCCGAGCGCCGAGCGCTCCCGCTCTGCCCGCCGGCTCCGCGCGCCGCACGGGGACCGCCCCGCCCCGCCCCCAGCGCGGCTCCCCGCGCGCAGCGCCGCGCCCTCGCACGGCCCCTCCCCGGCTCCCGGGGGGGGCCCCGCGCCTTTGCCCGACACCGATCGCGGCTCCCTGAGCGCAGCGCCCCCTCCCCGCGCAAAATGTCCCCCGGGGCCCGAACCACCTTCCCCGGGAAGGGCAGCCGAGGCTGCGGGTAACCGGCCGCCTCTCGGGGCCGCAGCCCGCAGTGTCTGCTCCTCACGGCTCCCGCGCCAGGAGGGGGTCAGGGCCGCAGGTGGTGTGGGAACAGAGCTGTGGGCACCGTGACCCCCGCGTACAGGTGCTTCTGTTCAGTCGGTACTCCCCAAACAATGCATCCTTGAGGAAAGGAAAAAACGAAAAAAAAAACCCCAACACATAAGCACCGTTTTTTTTATCTACTGACCAGACTCTTCAGACACCACATGAGGACAGAGAATCAAAACTACACCCAAGTGGGCTTTAAACCTTATTCCTCCAGCACCTCGTATCTCTTGAGCAGATCTGAGAATTTCTTACCCTTACCTTTCAATTGTTTGAAAACAATGTGTTGTTTTGGATCCCAGATCATTTTACCTCATGCTTTCACCAGTGACTCCCAAAAGGGTATTTGCAAGAGACGTTTCAATCTGTTTGTAACAGAGTCTTGGTTTAGTGCTCTGGTTTGGGGAAATGTATGCAAGGCTGGGAAGAAAAGCCTCTCTTCTCACACAAGAGATTCCAGAAAAAGTGAGAAAAGAGCAATCGAGTCAGAGCACTCAAGCATATTGATACTCCAAATAACTCCTTCTGGAAGAACACTCTGCTTCCATGGAGTCAATCCAGGCTACTTTTTCCAGAGTAATCACTCTAGGATAACTCAGTATATAGACAAGTCTTTGGCGCAAGCCCAAAACACTCTTGATCAAAAGTGAGGAGAAAATGCACCAGAACTATGCATCTAATGTGGTAAGAAAACATCTTGTTAAATTAGGCTCCCGGATATTTATGGCTAACAGAGTCCCTCCATGCTTGCTCTTCATGCCCGACTCATTCAAAGTCTTAATGCAGCATTCAATCACTTCACAGTCACTGCCACGGAAGAAAACTGTACTTGTGTATGGTTTCTCTAAAGGATGTATAAGAGGAAACGGTCCTAGACTAATTACAAGTAAGCTTACTACAATCCACATATTTCACAGTAATTAGTAAAGATTTCCAAACAAGTCTTTTAAAATAGTGTTGAGGTACGTACCAAAGTCTTAGCAGTTTACCTTTCAGGACCATTTAAATCTGCATGCTTATAATACTCTCACAGTAACTATAGTTACTTTTTAAGTAATGTTTGTACTGAATAACTTGTGTAAGGAGTCACATAACACTATCATCCAGAGCTAACTGAATGATACTGGCACATTTGGTTCATCTGACTTCTCCCTTCCCTTCCTCCCTCTAACTAGCGCTGCCTGGACACATTGTACCCGTTTGTTGTTATCTACAGAGGCTGCTGAGGGGAGACAGTTTTCCAATCTCCAGATGCAGTAACAAGCATTCCATGACATAGTTATATTAAAGCCTGTCTCCAGTGACCACAGCAGAACAACAAAAATAGACCATATACAGGGTGGAGCAGAGCTGCACACAAACAGCTTAGTTACCTTGGATGGTCTCTCATAATTTTGTACTATTTTCATTTGCTCTAGATGAGGAGAGAAAAAAAGGTTGTTTTTTTTTTAAATAAAGCCAGTTTCCTTCCTTTACTCTTCCTCCAAAACAAACATATTGTGGGTTATCTATAACCAACACATACTTCAGAATTCCTCTTTTGTACCATCCCTGTATAAAGGGGGACCGGGATTAGGTATGATGGCCAATTAAACATGAGCACTCTGCTATGCATAATAACAGGGCGATTCTGAGAAAGGCAATGGCCAGATCAAAGCTGCCTCTCTTTTTGTAAAAAGCACTCTGCTATTGCAGTTTTCAAGCTGTCAGCTTATTGGAGGGGTGTTGATACTCAGCCAAAGGACTACAAGGTGTTCACCTGCTGTGTCTACATACTGAGCAAGCCTTAGTGCCAGCAATACTTTCCTCTTCCATACAATTGTGTAGTTAATTACAAAGGAAAAAAATAATTTCTGGAAAACAGAAGAAATGGGATGGAAAAGCTAGAACTTGGCAAGACACTTTAGGCTTTCACTAGAAGGACGGCAAGGCACAATGCTTTACATTTCTGAGCTTTTATCATTTATATGAAGAAAACATACTATGCAAAGAAATACACAACTTGTGGATACTCAGCTGTGCAGCTCTAATACAGCACATATAATGGTCCTGAAAAGCCAAAACATGTAAACATCCCGTTCCCATTTCATTTTAAAAATGGGCTTGATTTTTAATTGCTGTAATTCCTGGTAAAAAAAATTTCACAGGACAAAAAGTCACCAAGCAAATTCTAAAGCTATAGTTTCAGTTCCAATACATAAACTAGTTTAAGTGTTGGTAGCCTGGATCAACCTTCTGGGTGATTTCTCCTGAATGCAATATACATACAATTTTTAGAACTGCATGTTCGCCAGATTATCTACATTTATTGAATAGATGCATCCTAACAGCTGCAATAAATGGTTGAATTTTTATGCAGCCAGGCTATCAGACTAATTTTGCTAATATATGCTCTACAAATGTTCTTGGTTATCTGTTAACAATGACGTTAGGACTAACAAACAGCAGCACAGGATATAAAAGTGCTTACAATGGTAAGGGAGACAAACTGCTCAGTACCACGTAAGCAAAGTGTTTCGCTCGCCAGTGTTATAATAGTTGTATTTATCTGAATTATACAGAAGGGACACTCACTGTATTTATACCATTTACAAGTAAATTAAGAATGTCTCAATCTCTCTTTCTTTACTATCTTTTCAGAAAGATTCCTAAGGTGCAGCTTTTTTACTTGCTGGTATATTTAAATCAAAATAACTACAGTCCCAGAGGAAGATGTTACTATGTTTTTATGTTTTTTCTTTTTCTCTTTGACATCTAAAACTTCTACAGACATCATTCTGCCCTTCTTTACTGGCTTGCAAAGTAAAAATATTTTACCTCTGCAAGCAAATGGTTTAGAATTCGGCATGACATTCCAAGTTTAAAGTCTAAGCTTTTAACATTTATTGTCATGGCTTTAACTTAATCTTTCTATATGATACACAAAGTATTACACAAATAAAAAATATGAGTTAAAAGAAATATTGCAGTCCAGACTTAGAATTTCGGCTAACACTGCAACCAGTGTTATACAGCAGTTCTTTAAGTCTTTTACAACAAGAGAATACTTTTCCAGCCATATTGTCAGGCACATTCCTTGAGTAGTTTCAGAATGGCCAGCCTGAACTGTTTGGAGAGTAAACATCTTTGTAAACAGACTTGGAGGCACTTTATGAGTGTAGCTAGGCAGAGATCAGAGAAATGCTGGTGACAAATGGGAACTAAACACCCATAGTATGGATTGTTGTGGCAGGAATTAAGGATGTTCCTTCAAAATTATTTATAACTAAGGCAAAAACCTGCAATCAGTTTGAACATATGTTTGTATTCTAATTCACTGGCCACATACGCCACTATGTAAGATCCACTTTCCAGTAAGAGCAGCTTAAGCTTACACATCCTTATACGCATTACAGGCTCCTTTGTAGCCCCATTTTGTGGCAGTCTCAGCAAGACACAGATCCCTGAGTCTGTCTACATCCTGGATCTGTCTATATCATGCATACTCCTTGATCTACAACACTGTCCTGCACATGAAACCTTGCTTGTCATGTACTATTGTTCATCAGGGCAGAGGTATTGGCATAACCCAATACCAGATGCAAACTTTAGGGCAGTTTCAACCAGCCTGTCCTCAGCGTCTGTCTGTGTGTACATCTTCCACAAAATCTGTGCCAAAGCATCCAACCATTGCTCATGGCTAGCAAAGGAGATTTAGAAAGTAACCAAGGTAGGAGCTGGCAGCAAGCCAGGGAGGAAGAGAGAAGGTTTACAAGCAAGATATTCATAGGATCTCCCTGGAACCTTTCCCCAGGAACTCAGGAAGCAAGATGAACCTTCATAGGACACATTTTAATTCCATTAAGAACCATAAATAATCATTGTTGAGTACAAAACA
Source organism: Tapera naevia (assembly GCA_033556795.1). Classification (NCBI taxonomy): domain Eukaryota; kingdom Metazoa; phylum Chordata; class Aves; order Cuculiformes; family Neomorphidae; genus Tapera; species Tapera naevia. The sequence continues at coordinate 11,009,315 of JAUMJJ010000069.1, forward strand.
ATTTTGTTCTCCTAGCTCACGTACGCTCTGACTAAAGAGTCTCTGGCCATCACCCAAAGCACAACTCCACACAACCTTGATAGCACTCACCTCCAAGAGCTGCACTGGATGCTGGACACAAAGGACCTGGCCCTGGAACAGAGTCTACAAAGCACAAGACCAAGAATTACAGTCGCTTGAGGAATCTGGTCTCTAGGTCACTATCTAGCTTATTGTAACAGCACAGCGTAGCTGAGACTCCCTACTTCCCTGAAACATACTAGCGGAAGCAAGTGGACCCCCATCAGGTCCTAGATCAGACCAGGCTGTGAGGACACCCAGTTGGCTGTTTGGCTTCCAGAGAGGAGGTAAAGCCCAGTCAGAGTTTGCACAAAGGTTTACAGTGCTTGACAAGAACCACGCAAAGAAGAAAACAAGCCAAACCCCAAGCCCCAAGCCGGTAAATGTCATGAGTCTGGGCTCCTTATCAGAAATCTGACTTCTTTTTTTAAAAATAGATTTAAGTTTTTTGATAGTCACTGTCTACAACAATTTTACAGTTTCGGCACTACAGCCACCTCCTTCACATAGCCAACCAAACTGTGTCTGTCACTGATTCAGCAGGACCTGCGTTCAAGATGTTTAAACATGGCTTTCACACCACTGCAGACAAAGCCAGCAGAGGCTGCCTCTCTACTTAGGGTCTAAAGCTAGCAGGCACAGAAAGATGCTTCCTCTGCTTTCTTTACTTTTTTTTTTTTGCTAATAGAAGTGATTTCTCTTTACTTTTTTAAAAATAAAAAAAAATTAATGTATTCACTTTTCACTTTTGATTAATATCCTGATTTCTGAAGGACACACTGGACAAGCTAGAATCAAGCACCACAATCTTCTTTTATACTTCATTTGGATCACCATTTAAAACACTTTTTTTTCTGAAGAATATCTAGTTTTAATTAATCTTAACCTTTCAAATCAACCCATAATGAACCAATCCAATCTTTTGGTATAGTGACTCTGTCTAGCTAATTTGCCCACTAACAATGATGAAAATGTTAATTATGCAAAGGCTGCCAAAAAAAATATTCCAAAATAAAGTCTCTAAAGGCCCAGTCCACTCTGAATTTGAGGTACTGTCTGAACGGAAATCAGGTCATTCTCTCTCCTTGCTTTGCCTGGATATGAACAGCAGTTACCTGGAAGCTAAGGACACACCATAGTTCTCATAAGCTCCCTGCAGAACAACGCGGCCGTTAGCTTCTGGAGCTTCATAAGTTATTATACAGAAACAAAGGATTCTTCTGTCTTCATGCCAATCCACCTGTATTGCTATTTTACATGCAAAAACTATCAGATACTTTCACTTTCTAATTTAGTCCACCAAATTAAGACACTCAAAAAAATTAAGAAAATCTGTTATCCAAGGAATAATTTTTTAAAACAGCCACTAACCATTTACATCCATCAAAGGAAAAACACTGAGGACCATCTATATATGCAGTATTTTCCAATTAACTACTTCTGTTTAATTATTAAACAACTACTTTAAGTTTAACAGGAAGATTATTTTTTTTTAATTCCAGAATAAGACTGCTCACACATGAGTTAATCAGGTACAATTTCATGTTTAAACAAGCACGGCAGAAGTACTCATACAAAAAAAAAATAGTTCCTCTGCAATTCCAGTTTTATTTAATGAAAAGATTCATTGCATGACGCTGCCATGACCAGGCAGGCATAGTTGAGTGAATTGCAAATCTAATGTTTGGCAAAGGGTTTTGCAGAAGCTGCTATGCTGACTTCGCTGACTTCAAGTGATTTGTTATTTTGTTCATTTGTTGCAAATAACTAAAATCTGGGGGCAGGAAGGAAAGGTCATTCATTAATTATGAAAGTGCAAATTTTTTATGCTGTATTGAAAAGGTTTCAAATGCAGTTTTGAAATTTTCATTCAGCATTGTATTCACTGTGTGTTGAGTTTTCTCACTATTTTTCTCCATCTAAATTTCAAGTACTCTACCTAGGAAAAGGCAAAATGACTCATGCCTTGTAGGCTATCAAGATTTAAGACACTGAATTTTAAACAATTATTCCAATAACATCATAAATTGGTGTAACTACTTTGATGTTTATTTTCAGACCATCCCTTTCTTGGTCATTCTCTCCAGATTAGTTCTGTCAGGAGACATTTTCTTTGTGAAAGATCAAAAGATCAGGTTTTGAACTTTCATATGGTATTCATTTTTAAACAAGCTCAGTCTTATTTTATGTGCTAAGACAAACTCTTTTAAAATACACATTAAAACAACTACCTGTATGTTTTCTTCAACAGCAATTAACAGTCCTTGTGTGGATGTGCTGGGAGTTCTCTGCCTAGTTTATTCATGTGTCTCTCACACCAGAAGTCTCAAAGAGAAGACCCCAAAGCTATTCAAGCTCGTTTTTTACCCCTCAGAGCAGAAACAACTGAGGAAGACAAGATGATACAGTCAGGGTTTTCACTAGAGCTGTACCTTTCCTATAACTTCTTGCACAGCAGACATATATTGCTTTCTTTACCTATGTGTGTGCATTTTCAGTACACATCAGAAAATAGTATGTTTTCAAACATACAGGCAGGTAAACTACTGTGAAGTTCTGACCACACTGAGTGAAATACATGCATCGGCTCCTATTTCTCAACTTTTTTCAATCAGCACATCCAAGGATCAAGGTCCACTTTTAAGAAATGCAGCAGTTCTCCCCCGGTGAGGTATGGTAATAGAGTAATCCCCATTTCACAGTGGAAAAGAGAGCAAGAAGTGCTCCAGTATTGCAGTGGAAAGCTGCAGCAGAAACCACAGCCAGATCTGTTTTCTGGATTCTCCCTCCTCCTCTGCTTTGCCATAAAAATTCCATCTAGATCTGAAAATTGACGTTCACTTCTGTGCAGGTTTTAGCTGACAGTCCCTATCCTTTGAGCAACACACTGTGTTAGAAAAGAGCATGCTTCACTGTAGGTAAGCACTATAATAGCCTTCATGACACTCTCTGACTCTCCATCTCTGGGAATTTTTGCAGTACATTGTGGATTGCAGCTGTACTTAACAGAGAATGTGTTTGGTGCAAAAATAATTCTTCCTGTTCCTCTTTGTAACTTCATTTTCACGTAATATTTAAAGACTTCAGGAGCTGCCTCTGTTCCACTGCAACCTTCAACGTGCCAGTTTTGAAACTCTACTGTAACCCCTGGAGCCAGCTGACCATTGTTGGGAGAAGGAACAGATTTTTCTTTAATTGTGGAAATAAAACTCCCAGATCCACCAGATGTGCAGTAGCTAGAAAAGAAATCTGAGCAGATGAGTGTTCTGCAGACAATAAAAAACAATCAGCAGATGTTAGAAACACTTGCTGACCAACTGCACATGGCAGGGCAATCACCACACAATGGGATCAAATCATGGTACAAGCCTGTGCCTGTTAGTGACTGCAAGCCCTTCAGATCCTGTGTTCCTGAGGTTGCACACCAAGCTTATTTCAGCCTCAGGATGCCAAAATGACAGCAGCTGTGAGAGGGAAGAATCGAGGTATCACTCTTACAGTGAAAGTTCATATCACTGAACAATCTCTTTGGTGTCAGAAAAAGAAGTTATTACAGGAGACGGTCAGTTTGCATACAGACGAACCATTAACCATAGCCTGCATGCAGAAGCATGAGTATGGATATATGTTTAAGGCAACTAATATTTAAGTCAATTAAGAAGGCTTCCTTAGATGGGTAGGTAACAGGCTGGCCCTATCTAGAAGCCAAAACATTGTGGTGAATAAGAACATAAAAATACTAAATTGCAGATATTAAATTTGAAGAACATTTCGAATAATATGCCTATAGCATTACGTAGTCTTTAAATCAAATTGTGACATTGCCCAGCAATTCTTCTCAATAAATTTGTTGTACATGCTTAGTACTGCTTGGTGCATAGCCTTACTCCAATTCTGTTTTCATTGTAATAGAAGACACATTTGTGATTTACTTCAATTCAAACAGCAGCTTTTTGCTAAAGTTTATGATAGGAAATGCAGTATAGTTTCAGTGTATGCGTTCTGTTGTTCTGTAATTCTTGCTGCATCTACACAATCATAAATTGATCTGCTACTTTCAACTACAGTGTCTTGCTCTCTATCTATAATACATGTAGTCTGTTGCTATTGGAGGTACAAAGGAGAAGAGAAGGTGGCATGCCACAGTCCAGCAGGAGAGTTACTTCAACACAGACTTGATTTGTAAAGCACCTGAGTTCTTTCATCTTTTTTGGATAACATCACACAATGTAGTGAAATAACCTGGGTACCTAAAAACAGTCTGGCCGTGGCAAGATATATATATATATATATATATATATGTATATCTTTGCAGAGGCCATGGTGAGCCTGCATTCCAGTACCTCAAGCTAGGTCATGTAGGTATGTTAAGTATCTCCACCCTGTCACAGATCTGCCCTCTGTGAAACCCTCAGAAAACTTTTCCTTGTACTGCTGGCCAAAGGTGCCTTTTCCTAAGGGGCAGGGGAACACACTGTCAGCTGCAGCTTGCTGGTGTGCCCTAGACAGTATGGGACTGTGCTCTGAAGAGAAACAGCAGCCTGAGAAGGCTGCCGCATTTCCTGACATTTTTCTTTATCTAACACTTCCTCATCCTTTCTGGAACATCTGAGTAATCTTTATTCCGGCAGAACGTGTACACCTTGGCCTTGTATGCAATGCTTATAACACATCTGCAAACTTTTACTTTAAAGGCACTCTGAGTCAGAGGGAGGAGTGGGAGTGGGAATCTAAGTATCAAGTCTATTATTCTGGCATCACAAGACACAAGACTTTCCGTTCTTAGTACAAGAACTTAGTTTTATTCTGGTTAGCATGAGGTTAATACCTAGCCAGAGCTTGCTTTCTTTTTTTCATTATTACTAAGTCAACAGCAGCTTTTAGTATCTTGCAAGACAAGTTTCAACAAAGGTGTAGTGTGATTTTTTCTGTGATTAGCAAATCAAGGGTAGAACATATGCCCACACACATCCTCCACAATCAATTCACAAGAGAGGAAAGATGTTAGCAATCTCTGTTGCACTATTCTTTACTTTTATCCCAAAGATCAAGATCCATCTAGAAATAGAGCACACGGCTTGCAAAGAAACCAAGAGGAAATTTCTTGATAAACTCCTGAAAAAGACAGACTGCATTACCTGCAAGCCACTTTCTGCAGGGATTTTTCCCAGCATAGAGGAGTTTGAGAGGTAGCCACAGCTGGGATGGTCTCATTAATAGCAACATATCTTCATCGGCAACACAGCTTCAGAGTTGAAATGGCAGGAGGCACCACAGTGTTTTAGGGAATCACAGGACTCAGCCTTATCCAAATCTTAAAATCTGTAAAGTACAAAGTTAGACTTGTGATTTACTGAAGGGACAGGGCAAATATTCACTTTTCTTAATAGACCAATACTGAGGAAAATTCTCAAAAAGACCTTGGCAGGGTTTCACCCACTGCAACTCCCCTCCTTCCACAACAATTGTGATTATAAATTTATAATTTTAATTTTATGAAATAACAAACTTACTGTCTCAGAAAGAAGTTCAGCTAGCCTAATACCCTCCTATCAGTTGTCAGCAGCAGTCTCTTGAAGGACTGTGTAATAAACTGTTCTTACTCTTTCCTGATACGCTGCAAATGATGGACTTCATTTGTCCATGGGTTCATTCAGACCACTGTATTTATTGATAGTTCCTAATTTATCTCATCTAATTTATATTTATAATTATACTACTTGTTTCTAAAGCAACTGTGAAAACAAGATATGTAATTAAATTGTGCACTGTGTGAAAAGGGACTTTCTGCTTCAAACTCCCTTGCCCAGTAACTTTACTGCCCAACGTATTATATGACCATAAGTGAATGTCAGCTTATTATGACATACCCCACTTCAATCATGTGTTTTCACACAGAAGATTCCTTCTCCAATTCAGGTCTCAAATAGAAATCATTATATGTTTCTAAACACTTCGGGCATTCTTTGTACTTTTATCATTTCACTGTATGCCTTTTGAGATAGAATTGTCAGACCACCAAACCACATTCAAGATGCAGCGAAGACATGGAGCTACAGCAGTAGCATAATTACCTGCTCTGTTCATATGTTATTCCATTTGTAATTCCTAATTTCCTAGTTCTTTTTTTTTGACTGCTACTAAGCACTGAGATGACAGCCAATTTACTACAGGAATACCAAGATCCTGAATGGAAAAAAGTAATTCAGAGTCCTTTTTTCAGTTCAAGCATATTACTTTGTACAGTACGTGCCTTAGTCTTGCTATTTTATTTCTCAGCCATTGACATAGCAAACCTTTTCTTTACAGCCAGCTTTAGTTTTGACCAGCAAATAATTTCAGAGAGGCAGCAAACACTATATCCCTACATACTCATTTATCTTTTTAGGTCTTTAAATATGGCAAAGAGCATACATCCTTCTTTGTTCTCTCTTGCTGCAAAATATGTATTCCTCCCATCTGCTTCCTCTTCTTCAGCCAGTTCTTAATCTACAAAAGGATTTTCTCTTTATTGCATACCAGTTTAAGTTCTCAAGGGCTCAAAGCAACTTGAAAATCCAAGGAGGTTGTGACAACTGACATCTTTTGATCTGCAGGTTCCTTGCCAGATTGAAAGAATTACAAGAGGTGTGATGTCCCTTTGCAAACTCTGTATTTTCCATGTATCCACTAATGGTGTTCTCATTACAATTCCCATCATGTTCCTGGCTTAGAAGTCAGATTAATTTCTGTAATTCTCCCAAGGACCCTATTCCAAACTGTTGTCAAACATGCTCCCCTTTGATAAATGACAGAATTCCATTTTGGGGGGGAGTTCAGCAATCTTCTATGTGCACTCCTTCAAATCTCAAGAACCATAAATCAATACAGAACTCACAATTAGGAAAATACTGAATCAACTGATGACACACTAAGCAAACAGAACAAATATACACACAAAATCTTTACTTCCACGCTCATAATCATGCATTTATGTGCTGTTGCAACATGTGCAATTGTGAAACCAGAGCCTAAAAAGAGCAGGCTGCTATCTGTTCTTTATCCCCAACCTTATCAAGTTGTGACCTCAGGAACCGAAGAAGCATCATGAACCCAGAAGGTATGTCTGCCCTTCAGAAGGTTACAAATATCTCCTCCTCCCCTCACCCTCCAAATCACCAGCCAGGCTGCAAGTCTCCCTAGTATAAATAATAACAAATGCACCTACTCTTTTGAAACAGGCTGTGGGTAGCAACTGCCTCATTGTTACAATTCAGCTGGCAGCATCAAAATCCTCTTAGAAGACAGGAATCCATGAAAATCCCTTGAATTTCCTTGTGCCCTTGCTCATCTTTCAGCAATGACATCAATAAAAAAATTATTTTTAAAGCAATACCAGTTTTCTGAATTCTCCATAGTTTTTCACAGCTCAGCACTACTGTCTTCTAATCTCCTATTTCATGATGGGAACTTGGCCTATCCCTGTGCACTTGTTATTCACACAGCACCTCAGAAGAAAAGCACTTCTAAAATATTTTATAAAAAGTCATGTCTCTTTCATGTTAAAGAAGCTGGATGACTACAGTAAGCCAACACCTAAATATTTGTGTGCCCTGTCTCCACATGCCTTCATTAGAGAGACATAACCTCAGGTGTTATTTATATGAATGCACATTCATAGCTATAAAATTCTTGGCAGTTCCACATTATCATACTTACAAACTGTGCAGATGACTGCAGACTCCTGACTGAGCAATAACCTTGCATTGGATCAGCCTCTGTCACCACAACAGAAGGGGGTTCTCAGCACAGATCATTGATCTCTACATAAACAGGTAGGTCTCTGTTCTTCTTCTGAAACTAAGCAGGTATTTCCCTGGCACTTAAACAGTTCAAGGTCCACTGTGTTGCTATCTAGTCAACATACTTCTCATTCTAATTCATATTATCCAACACAGCATTTTATCATAATCCATAAAATTCAGAAACTGCATCCAATAGAATGAATGTGTACTTTAAGCATCAGATTTCCACTTACTTTCAACTTACTGCTTTTCCACACACTGCATATTTGACCCTCTTAAACTTTAAAGCTCAAAAATACATTATGCAGAATGGAAGTTCATTGTTCAAAGGCATAAAAAATAACTTTATTTTAAAATATGTAGTTTTTCACTGTAGAAAAACTGAAGATTTTTCCACAATCTACTAGAGGAAATAAAAGCAGAATGGGTTTTTCAGATCTAAACAGAGAACATGCTTATATGTTTCTAAGGAATAACAAGAAAAATCATCTAGGACAGAGGCAACATAAAGTACTTTAAAAGACATTTTTTTGCACTAGTTACAGAAAATAATTTATTTTCCCGAAAACTGCAGTTCTAGAACTACTAAAAAAAAATAAGATCACTTTTCTTTAAAGAGAAAATACAACTACCATGTTTTTCTAAAACCTGTTTCAAGATCTGCATTTGTCAAAATTAGAAAAGGCATCTTTAGAAAGAATGAAGCACCGGCACTATGGTGACAGGTTTTTGGATCAGAAGCTGTTTCCCCTCCTCCCCCCTCCTCTGCTTTCCATTTCCATGATTCTTGTCATAAAACTTAATTTCTTTACTACTTTATTTTTTTCTACTTGTTCATATTACTTAGCTTGAACAATGAGGGAACAGTTGTAAAAACAAATGAACAACTTACTGATATTTAAGCCCTACTCCTGAAGATGCACATGTGCTAATTTTATTATGTGAGTACTTCAAATAATTGTAAAGGAAGTAATCATTGGAATATAATTAGGCATATGAATAAATATATGGAAAACAGAAGGCCTAGTCAGCTGCTAAATATAGGAATTTACTCACTTTCTTATCTAAAACAAACATATTCAAAGTGAGATCTGCAAAGCACTCAAACAAGGCCCAGGGAAGCCTGACAATTGACTTCAGGGCAACATATTCCAAAACGCCCTTTTCAGATAAATAATTTGACATGCCGAATGATGTGAATGCAATCTCAACTCCTGCCCAACATCCATCGTATCTTTTGAGTGGTATAAACACATTAACACAGAAAATATACAGCTGCATCTCTCTTCACTCACAGGGTTTTCCGAAAACACAGCCGTCTGGTGCAAAACCATGCAAAGCGGGTGCTCAGTGTCACCACGTGTGGACACCCCATCCAGCACAACACTGCCACTCTGTTGACACCTTTTGTGGTTCTTTGTTGTGTAAGTGCCACTCCATAACTGTGGGACACAGCCCGTGGCCAGGGTGATGAGCAGTAAACCAGAAATAGGGGCTTTAAAGCTTTTTCAGCTGGGACTTCAGTTTACACCACTATCTTTCTGTTGCCCACCCAAAGATGTATATTTGTCATATTTTCTTCATATCCATCATTACTCTTTAGACACAAGCGAGGCTCACAATTACCTCCTCTGAACAGAGCAGAGCACAACCCTTTGATATTTGAACTATGCAGGCTCCTTCTCAGAGCAGAAGAGTGCAGGAACCATATATGCTTATCACCTAAGGATGGAAGAGGCCCTAGTTCTCCATTACCCCATTGCACCTCTGAAAATGTACTGTAAAATTATATCATAAAGACTGTCATTCCAAACAGGCATTACAATGAACCCCCTTCAAATGTTAACCTGTTAGTGATAGCACATTATTTTGGAATTAAAACAGCTGCTTATACTTATCCATTATGGAACAACTCCTCAATCAGAACCCAATTCATCCTTCTGCCTCTCTAATTTGACCTTACTGTCTTCTGTTGTCTGACTGATTTTGGATTTACAGGAGTACAACATTTTTGCATTTTCATTTGTCAACTGACCTCTCTAGGAGAGTGTCTGAATGACTGTTCTTTGGTTTCCACAACTTTATTTGAAAGTCACATTAATGCGTTTAAACAGTTTCTATAAGTATCTCTCTTATGCTTGGAAGGCAAAGCTAGGAAGTAATACATTACACAAAAATATTCTGCTGTGAAAAGTAAATGATCTTGGTTTGTTTCCTTACTTTGCTGTTCTGAACACAGAGAGATACTGTAAACACATCAAATGCCACTGTAAAATAAGACCCTTTTCAGAAATTACATCTCATCCTTGCTTTCAGTCTAAGGAGCGTTATTTCACCTGCATCTGGAAGGAAAGCTATAACAAATAAACCTTTTTATAATTCTGCAGTGTTCTTTGTTTCAACTTGAGAAGTTCAGTTGTAGGAATGATTACTTTGAGGTGATTTTTGAAGCAATACATTGTATTTTTCCAGGATGCCCCAAAGCATTATCTTGAAAGCGATTGTCTGTATCAGCCTCCACAGGAGCAACTCCTGCAATTTGTTAAGTTTGCATTCATTTCTTACTTTTGCCTTTTAGACTATAACTGTCCAAATGTAAGTCTCCCAAGAGTATTTTAAAAGTTATTTCTATTTACAAGTTATTTTGAACAAGATGTTAAAAAGTATATGGAGTTTTCCCTTACAGATTATGAAATCATAAACTGACACTTAGCCTGAAGCTTTGCATTTCCCCAAGTTAGCTTTCCAATGAAAGCATGATTTTTCTCCTGGAATCCATCATGTAAAATCAACCTGCTACACCATTGCTAAACAAATCCTAACAACTTCTTAAAAATACAAACATACTGAAATAATAAAAATGTTAATTCAAACTTGTTTTATCCTGTGGGGCTCAAATCTATATATGAGCATCATTATTTAGCAACGATAACAACAAAAATCAGTCCAGTGTTAACCTATGATGAAATTTTAGTCAGACTGGATCAGCCTCAGTCTGACTTCCAGATTTTGGGCAGATTTTGGATTATTTAAGGAACTGGTCAGGAAAGTACCCTGGGAAATAGTTCTTAGTGGCAAGGGGGTCCAGGAAGGCTGGATGCACTTCAAGAATGAAATCTTGAAGGCGCAGGAGCGGGCTGTCCCCATGTGTCATAAGAAGAGTCGTAGGGGCAGATGGTCGGCCTGGATGAGTAAGGAGCTTCTGAAGGAACTAAGTAAGAAAAAGAGGATGTATCGTCATTGGAAAGAAGGGGACATAAGCCAGGTCACGTTCAAAGATGTTGTTAAGTCGTGTAGGAGGAAAATCAGGGAAGCAAAAGCCCAGCTGGAGCTCAAATTGGCCACTTCTGTTAAGGATAATAAGAAGAGTTTTTATAAATATATCAATGGTAGAAAGAAGGGCGGCAGCGACCTCCACTCCTTGTTGGATGTGGGGGCAAATATAGTAACCAAAGATGCAGAGAAGGCTGAGGTACTTAATGCCTTCTTTGCCTCAGTTTTCAACAGCAAGGATGTCAGCTCGCTTGACAGTTGGCCCTCTGAAGTGGTTGATGGGGGCAGGGTGAAATATGGCCCTCCTGCAATCCATGAGGAGGAAGTTAGAGACCTGCTGAGCCACTTCGACCCTCCTAAGTCTATGGGGCTGGATGGGATCCATCCTAGGGTGATGAGAGAGCTGGTGGATGAGCTTGCTAAGCCACTCTCCATCATCTTTCAGCAGTCCTGGCTCACTGGAGAGGTCCCGGAAGACTGGAAGTTGGCCAATGTGACGCCCATCCACAAGAAGGGCCGTAAGGATGATCCAGGTAATTACAGACCTGTCAGCCTGACCTCGGTCCCAGGTAAAATCATGGAGCAGATAATACTGGGTGATATCATGCGGCACCTGCAGAACAGCCAAGAGATCAGGCCCAGCCAGCATGGGTTTAGGAGAGGTAGGTCCTGCCTGACCAACCTGATCTCCATTTACGACCATGTGACTCACCTGGTGGATGAGAGGAAGGCTGTGGATGTGGTATACCTGGACTTTAGCAAGGCCTTTGACACTGTCTCCCACAGTAGACTCCTAGAGAAGCTGGCAGCCCGTGGCCTAGATGGGAGCACTCTGTGCTGGGTTAGTAATTGGCTGGATGGCCGAGCCCAAAGAGTGGTGGTGAATGGTGTCTCATCCAGTTGGTGGCCGGTCACCAGTGGTGCCCCCAGGGATCGGTGTTGGGTCCCGTCCTGTTTAATATCTTTATTGATGATCTGGATGAGGGGATTGAGTCCATCATCAGCAAGTTTGCAGATGATACCAAGCTGGGAGGAAGGGTTGATCTGCTAGAGGGTAGGATGGCCCTACAGAGGGACCTGGACAGACTGGAGAGATGGGCTCATTCTAATGGGATGACGTTTAATAAGTCCAAATGTCGGCTACTTCATTTTGGACACAACAATCCCATGCAGAGCTACAGACTGGGGACAGAGTGGCTGGAGAGTAGTCAGGCAGGAAGGGACCTGGGAGTGCTGGTTGACAGGAAGCTCAACATGAGCCAGCAGTGTGCCCAGGTGGCCAAGAAGGCCAATGGCATTCTGGCCTGCATCAGGAATAGTGTGGCGAGCAGGACCAGAGAAGTTATCGTCCCCCTGTACTCGGCACTGGTCAGGCCTCATCTTGAATACTGTGTACAGTTCTGGGCCCCCCAGTTTGGGAAAGATGTTAGGATACTGGAATGTGTTCAGAGGAGGGCAACGAAAATGGTGAAGGGGCTGGAGCACAAGCCCTATGAGGAGCGACTTGAGGTAGTTGGGGCTCTTTAGTCTGGAGAAGAGGAGGCTCAGGGGAGACCTCATTGCTCTCTACAACTACCTAAAAGGAGGTTGTAGTCGGGCAGGGGTTGGTCTCTTCTCTCGGGTGACCAGTGACAGAACTAGAGGGCATGGACTCAAACCTCGTCAGGGAAAGTTTAGACTTGATGTTAGGAAAAAGTTCTTCACTGAAAGGGTGATTGGTCATTGGAATGCATTGCGCAGGGAGGTGGTGGAGTCGCCGACCCTGGAGGTGGTTAAGGGGAGACTGGATGAGGCACTGAGTGCCATGGTTTAGATGATGGTTGGTGTTAGTGTTGGTGTTGGTGTTAGTGTTGGGTTATAGGTTGGACTTGATGATCTCAGAGGTCCTTTCCAACCTTATGATACTGTGATACTGTGATTTCAACAACCAACTGTGGCAGACACTTACCTACACAAATATGTCTTTCTTGCCCACAACAGAATTGTGCTGGGATATTTAGGTTAGATTAAGAGCAGTCAATCTCGCCATGCAGCTCTCTCACTAGCTCAAACACTGTATATTACCCTCCCTCTTAGCCAGGGTGATCAAATAGAGACTATAAGGGAACTACAAAAGTACCCAGTGCCCAGCCTAGTGCCTCTGGTGCAAATGCTGGGACATTTCAGCTAGGAGATACAGCAGGTAGAAGCTTCTAGTTCACCTCCTTGGTGACACTGATGGCACTGTAGAAGACAACGTCCTCTGCTCCAGCTTTCCTCCAGAAAAGGAAACTGCAACACATGGAGAAAGATTTCTTCCCTCCCTCAAATATCATGCCCTATCATGAACCACAGAAACACAACTTACTCAAGGAATAAACCCCACTTTTCTTCCTAGCAAGCAGCAAGTCTCTTCTTTCTATTATATTTGACATTCCAGACCTTTGCTTATGGCCATATTAAAATACATAGACAGTTTTGCATCCACAGTCCTGTTCTTTCTGGGAGGTTGTTTGGGTTTTTTTCCTATCTTGTTCTCCTTTGCTCCTCACTATTTTGGTATTGTAGCTTTTTAGGTGCTAGTTGTAAGTACTTGGTAATTTTTACTATCTTTACCTATAGCCTAATAGTGCTTTCATCTTCTATTTAAGTTTGGACAAGTCTACATAGAAGAATTAAACTGAAGACCCAGTTTCAGGGTGGTACACATACCTCAAGTTCTACAATATTTCTGTCCTGTAAGGTTAGATTTTAGGCATATTTGTAAGCTTTGAATTTCATATGCAAAGCAGAAACAAATGAACTGTGATGATGCATCTAATTTCTAAGCCACATTGTATAAACCATGAGAATTACAAAAGAAAATTATTTCAGTATTATTATGAACTCACTCTCATCTGTTTTATAGAAATAGTGGCAGGTTTTGAATGAAAAGTTTGCAGATGATACACTGAGCTTCCTCCCAAGGGCACGGAGCTGGATCCCCCCCTTGTTTTTTTTGGCTTTGAGTGTCTGCTTGGCGCCACCGGGGGTTGCGCTGCACGTGCAGCTTGGGCAGCCTGGCCTTTCCTCATTGACATGTTGCGGTTTTATCCTGGACTCATAGAATGGTTTGGGTTGGAAGGGACTTTAAAGATCATCCAGTTCCACCCCCGTGCCACGGGCAGGGACGCCTCCCACCAGAGCAGGCTGCTCAAGGCCCCATCTGGGCCTGAGCACCTGGCCCTGAACACCTCCAGGGAGGGGACATCCACGACTTCCCTGGGCAACCTGACTCAGTGCCTCTCCACTCTCATCCTGAAGAAATTCTTCATAATGTCCAATCTAAATCTTTCCCCTTCCAGTTTAAAGCCATTCCCCCTAACCCTATCACTAGAAGCCCTTGTAAAAAGTCCCTCCCCAGCTTTCTTTCCTAATAACCTTCAGGTACTGGAAGGCCACTATGAGGCCCCGCCAAAGTCTTCTGTGCCTCTGGGTCAGGGTGCCCAACACATGCCTTTCCTCCCAAACAAGAGTAACACACATTAACAACAAAATGCCTGCTGCTCTGCTCTAGTCCCAGTAGGAGACATGAGGGAGGCACCTCCGGGGCTGTCAGCACCCATGCCTGTTCACCCCCCGAGTACTGTGAGGTGGGAGGAAGGCAGTGGGATAGGAAGCAGTTCAAAGGTCGACTTCGTGGTCTGCAAAGTCAGGGAAAAAGAAAGCAGTGTAGGCAAGACCAAGCAGCCTTGATGCCTGAAAAATCAAAGCCCATTAACAGCTGCTATTTCTCAGTTCCTCCTCTCCATTGCTGAGGCCCTGCTCCTGGGTGAGAGGTCATAGCAGTTTCTTCTGAACAGAGGAATAGCCCCTATCTGGCCCCACAGCTATGCCAGCTGGGAAGCTGGAGGCAGAGGGGCAGGAACTTGCAGGAATTGGGTGCTCCGGCCAGGACCCCACAGCTGCTACACTGACAGGTGGGAAAGGCATGCAGGCAATCCCTGATGGTTTTGCACTGCACTGGCGAACTGCACTGCACCAGCACCAGCCAGCTATTAATAAATGCAGGAGGGAAACCAAATGGCCCTGCTTTGACTTCTTTAAAAGCCCAAACTCAGCCTCCAAATAGGTCCATTTCTGTCTGTCCATCTGACCCTTGATTCCCGTGTACGAGCTCCCCCATCCAGACATACAATTTTTGCTGACTTAACAAGCTTGGTGTTACAGCCGCAGCAAGATGTGGGATTAGGCAGTCTAAGAATTTAACAAAATTAATTTGTTGCTGTTCAAGCCATCATGTAACACGAAGGGAACTGCACTTGCACAGCAGTACCTTACCCACTAACACACCCCTTACATTTTTGCATTTGTCTGTCCTCCAGTCCTACTCAATAAATACAACTCCACATCTGATACTTGCCAACCTCCTTTTCTGCATTACAGAAGTCCCTGACCTGTTGACTTACAAAGCACAAGACAACAAACTTCCTCCCTGAGTTTATGCAGACCACCTCTGAGGACAGGAAGGGTTTGCATGGACTCGGCAGTCTGGGTGAACCTGCACATAACGACAAACACCATATTAGATATGCTCTAAACATGCAGCTAAGGCACAGGTTCTTGTAAGCCAACAGATAAATAACCAAACCCTTCAACATAATAAGGATTTTGGGAAAAAGGCTCTATTGTTTGTAAAACTCAAAAACAACATTCTGAAAATTGATGACATTTCCTTGTTTTCTGCAGCATAAGCAGAGTTTCAAGTCTCTTCATGAAAGTCTGCAATAAATATTTTTTTTATTTTGCCACCTTATTAGATACTTTGGGGACTGAATTACATGGAATATTTGACATAGACTGTCTTCTTAGTAGATATGAATTTTATAAAACTCCTGTGCATTCCACTGCTACATGGAGGTAAACTCATGCAAACTAGACACAATGCTATTACTGGGACATAGAATAATCATCATTCCATCTGATACAAGAGAAACTCTTATAGGGAGAATAATCAGTCTTTGTAATTGTTTCATTCTTTAGAGGTTTGGAGTTGCCTCGTTTCCTTTCAAATGCCCAGAAATTCTAGAGGGGAAGCACTTGTTTCCTGCATACCAAAATGCTTTGTCATTTACCCAAAAAAACGCCCAAAATAGTTGCTAACATTTGTTTTCCCCTCCTCTCCAAATAAAGATGTAAAGATTTAAAAAAAAGCTGGTCCTTCTTCTCCATCATCTCTCTACACTCTTTCTCCTTTGACATTGATCGATCCACTTTTGGCATCCAGCACTGCCCTGAACAGCAGAAAGGGACATGTCTTGAATTTCCAATTCATGTTCCAACTGTGAAGTCACTTCCTCCTTTCCCCCCCCGCTATATTTAGCAGAATGTGTTTATGGGTCCTTCCAGGAGTGCAGAATAGCATTCTTAAGGAGTGGCTGGGGCCACAGGGACATAAATGCCACTGGCAGGAAACTTGTAGTGCAGGAACCATATCATGGGATCTCCAACATGGTATCAAGAGGTGATGCAACAGGGGCATTTAAGAAACTTCTTGGAGTCGATCTCTTCTCAGAAATCATTAATCTGCAAGAGCGGTGCATTAGCGGATATAACAGGTTTTGTAGGATCAAGGATATGATGGAAAACATCAGTAAATTTTTTCTTAACTCCCAAGGGCACTGCCTGCAGAACCTATTCTCAAAGAGGATGGAGAGGCTGCCTCTCCCCACAGTGACCCTACCCCATCTTTATTTTGTCCTCACTACTGGTTTTCAGTGTTGATATCAGGCATGCTCCCCTGTTTACCTACCTTTACTAGTAGTTGTGGTAAATCACCACTCAGAGCTTCATGGAATACCCTGAATAAAGAGGAGTAACCAGGCACCACTTTTTCACAGACCTGAGATCTCACCTAAAGTACTGTGCTTTTTATTCCTCTGCTCTTCCTCTATAGTTTTGTTCTATGCAATCCAGCTCATCCAGCTCCACCCGTCCCCCATACTAAAATAAAACAAATAATAGTGCCACAGCATCCAACCAGCAGGCAGCCACTTGGTCCTGCAAACATGCAAATTTCTTGGCAGAGCTTGGATTCTGGCATGCAGCTTTACTAGCACAGAAGGGAATTGTAAGAACTCTATAAATTGAGATTTTCCAACAGCTACCAGGAACTGCTGGCTGGCATCTTGGGACAGGACAAAGACAGCAGCACTTCTTGTGGTGGCCGCATACAGCATCATTACCAAGATTTGGGTGACATTAGCACACTAATGGTGATAAAAAGCTTGAGGCAGCACAGAGTGTCACACATGGATGAGCATTCAATTACTCACTCTGTGGTTAACACGCAGTGAAAGCAAAGACTATACCCATATAAGCCTCTGCAACTTTCATTTCATAATGTGCTATTAAATCTCCATCAAATAATGACAGCTTTGTCCCAGAGGCTGGGGCTGAGCAGGAGGTGGCCCATCTTACTTTGCAGAGCTCAGGGAAACCCAGTTCAGAACCTCACCCACTGATGTGGGGCACAGCTGTCTGCTCCCACAGGACCTGAAGTGGTGATTTCAAGAGGAAAATATTCCTGCTGTATTCCCTACCCACAGATGCACTGACTGTAGCTCAGCAGCCTCAGAAATAAAGAAATCCCCCTTGAAGTGTTTGGGGTTTTTTTTAAAGACTTAGTTTGAGAAATTGCCATTTTTATCACACAGATGTGAAACACTTAAGTGTAGTTGGTGTAGGAAACATTTTGTAATAGAACAAAATTGTATCTAGTATTCTTGTTTCAACCTGTGGATCTCCATTTAAAAATCAGTGCAAGGATTCTCATGGTTAAATGTGCCATAAGTGACAGCTCTGCTTTCTTGTGAAGATGGGTTCTTAGAAAAAAATGGTATTTTCAAGGATCCTTATGTGTCTAAATTGGCAGATTCATTCTTTGGAGATTTTCTTTGGGACTGAAACAGGAAAAGGGCTTAATTACCACAGAAAACAAGCCAAACTTAAAATCAAAGTTAGATGCCCAAACACTCAGGCACTTTGCAAAATGTACTTTTTATCTGTCTGTATATTTAAGCATCTGCATGTATTGAAGATATACCTTCACTACAGTGTTACTACACTGTATCTGTGGGCTGTATTCTTAAATAAATACTTACTGCAGCAAAATCATGACTCTTTAGTCTGTGCACTCACCAAACTGAAGATTAACCTTAGAAGTTCAAATACTACTAACTAATAAATCAGATTATTATTCAATAAAAAAGAATAATTTCACTGCATGAGGAGCAGATACTTAAATTACTAAGATGTGATTTTCTAAAAGAAATCATATTTTTAAAAAACAACAACAAAACAAACCGATCCACAGATATTTTTCCCAGGTCCTATAAAGCTGGTGCAAGCTATCATTTAAAATTTTCTAAGCTTTACCATTATTTGGTATTTGGGGAGCTAGCAGAAGTGTGATACTCCCAATTCACTTAACTTCTGAGCATAGCTTCTGCTTGTAAATTGTGTGCTAAATACAAAGTGGAAGCAGTTCCCATTTGGTAACTGTAGGTAGGCTGCCCTTGCCCTGCTGTAGAAATGAACCCAGGCACAACCCTGAACTGAGGAATTTGGAACCAAATTCTGTCCTTCAGGACTGTTGCTATTTTGTGACCCACGAAAATGCAGGTGCTTACACCAACACCTGTGTAAATATTTCAGCATGATATTTGAAAGGGGCAAAGTGGGAGACAACAAAACATACTTAGTGTTTGGAACTTCTTGTCTCAGTCACTTCTGCAATCAAACCCATTTAAAATTAAAGCTTTCAAGGTATCAGTTTTTTCATGAAGAGTTTTCCACCAGCCCTCCCCAGCTCAGTCCCAGGTGCTATGGGCGCCAGGTGTGGATGGAGACTTACTTACGCTTCTACTCATTAGGGCATCATCTACATCAGTAAAGATTTTCTAGTGATACACACACAATACAGTGACACGCAAAACCTGCTTTATTTCCTTCCACTTAAACCCCTTCCCAGATGACACAAGCTAAATTGACCCTTCTAAAGCTGAGATCTAAGTGCTCTCAACACAAGCTCATGTTAAGACAAGAGCAAAGCCTGGACCACACTGGAGAAAGGATGTGGACTGGCTGACCTGGGTATTGCCATGCAGAACCTGCCCATCAATTTCTAAATATTTAAACTTTAAAATAAAGAGAAAAATGAGCACTGTGACATGTTACTATTGGAGAGTAAGACAGTTGCTATGTCCAGTCTTAGAAATGAGTAAAGTAGACCATAAACACCAAACACAGCAACATTGCTAGAGAGCAAATACATTGAATTCCAGTTCTCCAACTGAACCTGTGTACCATTTTCAAAGACAGAAAGGTGCCTGTCCCCAGCCTGAAGCAGGATCTGAGTTTTCTTAGCAATGGAGACAGTGTTGTGGCCACTCCAATTGCTGGGGAAAAAAAATCTGAGCTCATCAAATTCTGCTGGGCTTCTCATCAGGACCATCCCCACATTTGCAATGTCATATGGAAAAACAAAATCAAAAAGAGATACAGGAGTCATATACATGACAATCCAAACTAGAATCAGCCACTCACCCCCACGTTCAGCAAGAAAAAAAAAAAAAAAGAATAAAATAATTAGGCATTTACATAAACACATTTTGCATTTGCTGATGAATCTTTCACAGCTTTGCAGATACTTTTAAGTAATAATAATGTCACAACGGTTGTAGAACAAATTTGTGACTAAACAGATAAAAACCCCTACATGCTTGCAAAGGACCAAGCAGTAACCATTTAGGGAATGGATTCCTTGGAACTGAGCATTCATAATCCAGTGCCTACTTGCATTCACTCCCTTCAATGGCTATGGTAATTAGGCTGTCTCACGTTATTGTGACCTACAATCTATCTATTGGGACACTCCAGGGGAGCTCTGGGTACTAAATCTACTAATTTCACATTTAGAAAGACCCAGGCATTACAACAATGCTGAATTGATATGCAGAACATTCAGATAATTTTAAACACTTGAATCATTGTCCTCAGATGTAAAAAGACCAGGGCTTCCTTCAAGCAGGCATTGTGCAAATTCCCTGGGTGTGTCACGTTACACTGGATGTTTGCTGAAATGCAACTGAGCCATGGAAGTGGTAGCTGATTAAGTGGAAAATAAGGAGCCTTGGGCACAATGACCTTTATAAACCATGCACAAAATTTAAGAGATTAGCAGCAAAATTTTCTGGTCAGATTTTTCTATGCTGATAGAAATTAAGGTAATGAACCAGAGTTAGTTTCTTGCATAAGTTACAACCTTCTTATGAAACCTTGCTCAATGATCTAGTTTCTGACTTTAGCAATAGAGTGTGATACTCTAACAGTCCAGACAAAGCTACAGTCTAGTAATATCACCTTGTTAAATAGTTCCTCAGTGACTTAGTATTTGCAGTCAGTCCTGGACAACTTAATAGCATGGTCTCACTCTATTCATACATTATAACTGAATGGGGAATCTCATGGAAACTTAGCAAACAAATTTTCAGTTTAGGGCAGAGCATCAACCCAGATCAGACAAATAACCTACAGTCTAATTCTGTATGAGAGATTCTGGGGCTCTTCTTACCATCTCCTTTACTCAAACATAACCAAAGCGTCATTTCGTAGAGACAGGTCATTACAAACAAATATTCCCTGTGAGTTTCTGGATGTTTACACATGAGCCTTGCAGCAGATTCTCTTTAGGACATGACTAAACTCACTGTCCCAGCTCTTCATGGAGAGCTTAAGGGAGGGCAGCAGCCTGGGGACTAGAAAAGGGAGGGACAAATGCACATTTCTCTTTTGCCTCGCAGGAGAAGGAAAGAAGAGGGCAGACACCTAGAGAGAGAAATGTCAAACTCCCTCAGCAAGATTTGCCAGATCTTCCAGAGACATTATTAGTGTAATAAATTGATTTTTGGGAAGGTTAAAGAAATTCAAATCACAGCCACAGTGAATTCTTAAAATTGCATCCTATGACTTATATTGAATATAAAATGTATACATGTCTTCCACTGAGAAAACTGAATGTATTTATCTTTTTAATTGAATCTAGCCATATAAAATGATCCTGTTAAGAAGATTTGAAATCTTATGTATTGGGCCTCCATGTGGTTTGCTTTTAATATTTGTGAATTCAATTACTGGTTTTGAAACACAGGAATTACTCATTGCAACCCTAATGCTATATTTATTCAGGATTCAGGCCTATTTTAAGATTAGACCTGACTTAATTGTACCAAACTATCAGCAATGTTGGAGTCAGACTGCTGGAATACATTACCATACATCTGCCCTATAACTGCATTCTGCAAACCTATTAAGAAGAATAAGAGAATACTTCCTCTTGCTACCGCTGAAATAAAATTAGAGGATGTCTGGGGAGTCTGAGAAGCAGTTTTATCCAGATGCTCCAGTAAAGTATTTATTTTCTGAAGGAAAAAAGTTAAATACAAAAACTGTTCTAATAAAAAAAAGACGTATGACAGAGGCAAAAATATCCCTGCATAATTCACAGGGAAAAATTAACTATAATAGTAAGAAGGGATTGCAAGAGTCTATGTTATGGATTAGGAGCTCACACATTAATTGCTGCACACCACATGCATTAGGAAAAGGTGAACAGTCAGCCACTCCTATCTTTTCCTTGCAAGAGATTCACTGGCACCAACTAGATCTGCAGAAGGAAGGGCTGTGCTTTTAGTGCTTAAGCCAGCTCTGCAGATCAACCAGACATTGCCCACATCAAGGGTAGAGAAGAGCCCTCTCCTCTCACCAAGAAACAATGTCCTTCAGCTCCATCAGCAGTTCCTTCACAACAGCAGTGCTCCACTCAGGTTTTACAAGACAAGGAAGCAACTTTAAAATACTAAAGGAAATGCAGTCAAAGGACCTTTGGGTTTATATTACACTGTCACTATGCGTTTATGCCTTAAATGTCAACAGCAAATTACATCTATAAGCTTGCTTTCTAAATCACTCTATCAATATTTTTGTTTCACCATTAGCTAAGTAAGCGTATGGATGGACATATTACTTCCAGCCTGCATCTTCCTCACTCACATTGCAATTCGTAGGGAGATTATCATCACATTTTTTTGGGAAAGCCTTCTCAAGAATCGTCTTAAAGCTCCTATAGAAATCCTAGCCTTGACCTTGTTCCAGGTGAAAGGTACTGCAGAAGTTCAGCACAGTCATATGTGGTTCTAACTCTGGAGCTTTGCAGATTACATCATTTGTCTGGTGAAGCTGAAGTGTAACTTTAATTTGTCAAGAGATTTAAGAACAAGGACACTAGCTGCAAGGACAGGAAAAGATACAGTTCCTAGGAAAATATTTGCTTTTGTAATTAAAACAGTGCTGTAAATCTGCACTGTATTCTTCATGGGAAAAAAAATAGAAGATAGTTACTAAGAGTCTGGTTGTGTTTCCTACATGTACAAAAGGACCATTACCTGTAAAATCAGTGTTTTGGATAGATAAGAGCAGGAAACTAACAATAGTCACCACAGTTTTCAATGCACGGCAATCTATGCTTTCATAATATAGAATAAAACCTAATACAGAACAAAAGCCTTAGACCCTGAGGAAAACAAAAGGAAAAGAAAAAAGGCATCCATAAATATATAGCTATAGGCATTCTGGACTGATTCTATCAGAGATGAGTAATGAAGCAAGATAGCCAGGTTCAGACTTTACTTATGACAACTATAATACTATTATGCATCAATTTAAATCAGTTTCAAAAAACATCACACCCTAGACATCCAATTTAGACTGGTGAGTTTGTTTGTTTGTTTGTTTGTTTGTTTGTTTGTTTTCCTCAGGAATGGCACAGTGTACTTGCATTTAAGTTCTATGAAAAAAATAAGAAGGCATTATTTCATTTACAGCATACAGACAGTGCTATGCAGAGTACCTTAAAATTATACTAAAAGTCATATAATATATCCTTTTTTCCCCTGATATACAATGCCAAGGAACTTTGTTTAACCACATAAATATGGCATTTTTCGGAAAACATTTGTAATGTAGATCAAAGATGCAAATATTTGTACTATTATTTCATTTGGAAAAAAGGAAAGAAATAAATTGACTCTGAGGTGTTAACTTCTAACTTACACAGAACAGATGATGCCAGACTCCAGAGACTCCATTACAAGGTGGTTGTTAACAAAGAAAGAAGTATTCTAAAAATGTGAGGCCTCAAATTGTTTGTTTTGCTTTTGAAATAGACAATCTGTCTGAAATCCTGGCCAGATGCTGAAGTGGAGATGAAAAACTTTGCCTATAGGATTTATCTTATATGCAAACTATATGTTTACTGTGGAGTAGTTCTGTAAGGCACACATGACTCATTGCTAACCACAACATTTCCCAGATAAACAAAACTGCTGTGCTTATAATGAAAATTAATTCAGTTACGTAGATAGCTCAGTTCATAAAACATCTGACAGAACAGAAGAGGTATTTGACAAGCCTTAACTGGTACTTCTCTAATCTTTCACGTACTTTTTGCTTGCGAAAGGAAAAGCGATGAATAGTATATGCAGAAAGAGAAAACTGCTGGGAAACAAAATCCTTTCTCCAAAAAGCTGGGTGGAGTTGCAGGGATCAGCAATGGAAAAGAGGTAGAAGAAACCTGCTTACTCCTGTGATCAGATCGCCAGGTAGCTAAGGCTGGGCCCAGGGGTGCTTACTTCCATACAAATTACAGACTAATCTCACCCTTGTTTGACAAATTCCGTTTGACACAACAGAGGGTCAAATCAAACAGGTGTTCATTTCCAAGTGTTTCTCGTATATTTGCATTACAGAATTATTCATTCACTTCATTCAAGGAGTTAAAGCCAATCACTTCCATTCCTCTGAGCTCTTTTAAAAGCCTACCTTGTATTTTCCTCTCTACACACAAGGAACAGTATGATGTGTCTCTAAGAGAATAATGTCTTGCACAGAAATAGTTGTCACCTGAGCTTCTCTGCACTCAAAAGGAGCACAATGTAGAAACCAGGAAGAGAAGTACAAATTTGAATGTGTTCCTAAAGTTTAAAAAATTAACTGGATTTTCAAGGAGAAGTTAGAAGGAAAAGTGAGTAGCTAACATGTCAAGGCAAAGAATGGACTTGCTGCTAATGACCTGGACTGTCTTTTAATACTTGGCAAGCTAATTATATTTAAAAAAAAAAAAAAAACAAACCAAGAGCAGAGGAAATTATAAGGCATGTTGATTTTTATATTCCTTCCAAATCAAAACAATAGCCAGCATGATGTAGGAAAGCCCCTTCAGGTTACATACACTGAGAAGGCTCTTGTACATAGCATGCAAGCAAAGCCAAACAAATATTCTAAGTATATTTTGGTTTTTAGTAGCCAAAGGCTATGCCTGCTGTGGCTGTGCCTTCACATGTTACATACGCTGTCTAAAGCAGAAACCCACCTTTCATGTCAAACCCTGAAAGAATATTATACGTAAAAGTGCAGTTGAAGTGAAGAACAGAAATTACCTCCTGAAGCCTGTGTTTGACAATCTTGGAACAGGTAACAATACTCTTATGCAATACACAATCTTTTGGATGAGCTTGCAAGAAATGAGCTTTCAAGAAGTCTTTCGAAAGGCTTTATTTTTATCACAAAGCTACTGTTTAGTAGTCATGGTTTCTGGTAAAAGGTTATTTGCCAGTTAATTTAAAAAAAAAAATTACTTCTGGAGCTTTACAAGAATTATGCAAACTCTACTGAAATCGACCTAGGCTCACAAGACCCCTAAGCTGGCAGCAGACACAGCTACTGCTGAACCGCCCCCGCAGCGGGATAGCGGGGCTTCTGAAAAGCTGTGCAGTGTAACGTGTCTAGACAGTGCACGCTACCCATCCCTACTTGTATTCCATTCTTGTGGTATGAGCACGACACCACTCTTCTAACAAAAAAAAACCCATGGTATTCTTTTGCTAAAGTCTGATGTAAAAGATGGAAAATAATCTAGACGAGTAATTAATTTTAAGTTAGAAAATATGTAAATTAGAAAAATATAATCCTCTGGGGATGGAGGAAAACCAACAAGTGGCCTTTTCAGCACTAGCTTAGTGGTGTGATCCCCATCTACTAATCCCATTTCTTTACTGCACCTCCAGAATGGTAGCCTGGAATACTCTACAGGATGCAGTGATTTGACCAGAGATCCTTATGCATTCAAGGCTATGCCCACCTGCTACAGCTAACTCAATATCATGGCAAATAATTTAATTATATGAAGACCAGGAAATTCAGAGAGTGACAACTCTCAGTCTCCTGCATAGAGTTTATCTCAGGCATAAAGTCAGCTTCAAGGACTTTACATGCAGGAGGAGATTTATTGCTGCAAACCCATGTAACACAGCAGCACTCTGTGCTGAACACACAGGCTGTCAGGTATATAAAACACGAGAAACGTCTCAATTTTGTGACACAAGCAGAAAAGCAGAGAACTGTTTCAGCAGCTGTAAGTTGCCTTCAGCAGCAACAGCAGGCTAGCTGGAACACCATCCACGCTTCCCTTGGGTCTGTCACACTACCAGAATTCCTCCTGCCCTCCTCAGGTCTCCTGGATCCTCCAGCTCCTCCATGCACTCAACTGAACTCTGTGTAGCCTGGTGAGCAAGCTGTAAGTTAAGAAAAACTGTGTCCAAGTTTACCAAAGCAGTGACCTGCATTTAAGTAAAAGATCTCAAGAAAAAAAAAAGGGGGGGGGGAGGGGGGCAGGCAATCAAACTGGTTTGATTGTTGTAGGAGATTAATTCATACTGACTCTTTCTAATGCATACAGCCTCTGCCAAGCACTGCACTGAAAGCAGTTGGCGTGAGTACAGACAACAGTGATCCCTAGATAGAGCAGGGACAACACAGATTTTTTTTTAATTTGCAGGTGTTCTGTTTTACGATGCTCGTTAAAGAGCACTTTATCAAGCAGCTACTCCCCAAAATCACCTTCTGCTGAAATAGCGCTGCGCTAGCTCCTTTGTGAAATGCTGCTCTCCTCCCTTCCCCCACTCCCACAATCCTTTCTCAGCTCATGAAGGCTCTATTTGCAATGCTACACAAAAGGATTAGTTGTTTCAACTTTTCTGTTTTCCTATTTTCAAACAGCCTCGATCGTGTCTCTTTTGACTGACCTCCCTCGACAACATTTTACTCCCCTCGTTTCCTCCTGCCCCGCCCCCCCCCGAAGTAACCAAGCAGTTGGGCTTGACAGCACTATAGTGAAAAAACATGTTAGCTTTAAATGCTGCTTCTGTAGTCCTGAGTCTCAACTGAGTAAGCATTTTCTGCACTTTAACCTCTAGATACAGCAACACAGGAGAACGTGCATTAAGTGAGCTATGAAACAACAGGTTTTAACACTATTACTCTTTTCCTAGATTTACCACTGACGTATTCTTTATTCTCAGTCAAATCATTCAGTTTGTACCTTAGCTTTCTTAACTGTAAAACAAGTATAATGCATCTGAGAATACTTTGAAAGTCTCAAAATTGAAAGAGATTTTGAAAAGACTGCCTCTAAGTACGAACCGTTATTTTCATAGAATCCAGACTGCACTACTAATGGCAAAAAATATCTTGACTGAGTTATTGCATTTAGGACAGTGGATTGTAGAGAAGTTTCAAACGAAATGTCATATTTTTAAACTACATGTGCCACAACCATATTTAATAGGAAGCCATTACAAGACTCTTGGTGCCATGAGTCATTGTAATAAAAGCATTTGGTTTTGTACTAGGCTATAATGGCTCAGCAAGTACTGTCAAGATTTATCACGTCAAAAATCCATGCACTGAAAAAGGAGTGGTTGCCCAAAGAGGGTCTGGTACTTTAGAGACATTAGAATCTATTTCCTTAATAACACATATTTGTGCACTTGGGTTTTGTGTCTTAGCTTGATCATATTGCAATATTGCCCATTCTCTTCAAGATGTTTTTATTGTCGCACTTCAAGGGCAGATTCACAAACAACAGCATTAAGTGTTCAGGAGCAGCCAGATGAGAGAGGCTGAGGTACCAGGAGCCCCATCAAGCCCCAAAGCCAGTGTGACACCCAGCATTGCAGGGAGTTATTCACAGTGCATCAATGTCTAGTTGAAAGTTTTGTGCACAACCTGATTTAGTAACAAGTTGAATGCACGAAATCACATACCATCCCAAGTTCAGAAGAACTGTTAAGTGACAACACTGTGAGGTTGTACGAGATACCAGCAAAAGACAACTGAGAAGTGTTCACTGATCCATATGATTCCCAGAGATGGAGTCACATGCAAAGGTGTTTGCATGACAGGAACCATCATAGCTTAGTAACTGCTCTTTGTGAACATTTATCAGAGCAAGATCTTTCTCCATGACTTTCCAGTACCTGGTTTTAATTTTCCACATAAGAAAAAATAAAGATGCATCCTTTAATGTGTTCTATACATTTTCTCTTAGGTGCCGAGAAACACAGGATCTTGAGTGACAAAACAACTGTCTTGATGAAAAATTAAACCATCCCTTACTTCCAGCAACTGAAAAACCTCTGTGTGACTGTTTTTCTAAAATAGAACGTCAACTTCAGCTTTACAAAAGGATTTAGGCTCAACAGTCTTTCAATGGGAGTTTATATTGCAAATAGAAGAAAAACTCAAAACAAAACCCACCCAACAGTTACAGAGAACAAGATCTCTGCACTCTAAAACTATACAAGAATTACTCAATACATTACATGAGTTGTATGTAGAACTGTGATCTTACTAATTGCATCAAAAGCAAAGACTGTCAACACAAAGTTTCAAAATATTTCAAAGCAAATTAACTTGCCATTGTCACATATACATGTGCCTTGAAGTTAGAAACCCAGAAACAAGGAGCTCTACAAGACAAATTATTCAAATAAGAAGGCTAAGTGAAGAGCTTGTAAGCAAAAACAATGTTCTGAAATAACTGAAGTGCAAATAGCAAAATGCCAAACATGGGTGCTTTTAAGCAGATTGCAAAACTGTTGAAGTCTGTCTAAACCAGCAAAAGATGGATGGATTTCGGAGGGAGCAGAGGAACAGAAAGCACATATTTCTATTGAACTCTTTCAAACTAAAGGTATTGTACATTCTCCTAAACTTTCAGACTCTACAGAATTCTGTGGTATTGAACCCACCGAAGATCCACCCTGTCGTGCTACAGTGTTGGTTTTCTATCCTGTTGTGTATGTTGGCACATACCATTATCAAGAATTCAGTGATATCTAACTAAGACCAGAGTTTTGTTGCGAGGAAGATGTATTACTGTGAGAAACAAGAAACGGTTCAGTTGCATGCAGATCTTCCATGACACACATGCCAGATCATAACATCAGAGAGCAAGAGAAAAAATACTCAAGCATTGGTCTTTCCTTGGGGATATTCTCAAACAAAAGATGACATCTTAGCCCCCTGAGAGTCAAGCATGATTTTTACCATTAATTTCAAAGAATTAGGACCTCAGATTCTTAGAAGTGGTAGTTTCTTCTGTGTCCAGTAAAGAAAAAAAAAACTATACACCTGATCCTTATTATATAAAAGACTATTTTATACCACTCTACAGTGTATACTTCATGCTCATTTAAAATGTGGCTGTCAGAATCAACTCTCATTTCTTTGTATATTAACAAGCTTCTCCTTTCCAGCTAATAATATTTTTTTCTTTCTCACAATTATCAATGGGTTGTCCCAAGGTTAACATCTAGCCTTGAATTATCAGCAGTACATTGAAATGAAGGTGTTCAATTGCAGAATACAAATGAAATACACAGCTGGTAAACACACACCAGACAGGTCGACTGAGAAGCCCAAACTGGACATATGACATACGGCAATATTTTGGCAGCGCTGCTGCCATGTACTTATGTTTTCTTTCATAACATTTTTGCTGAGTTTGTTTTAAAGTTAACAGCCTTTATAGTATACGACCTATATCTCTAAAGCACTGAGGCCACTAAAAGAAACACCTTGCAAGACAGCTTGTAGGAGAAAGGTGACACAGGTAATATATTCTGGTTGAGAAGGGCACCGTAGACAGTTCAAGAACCATTTCACTAATCTAAAACTATCGGAGGATTTGGACCCACATCTGAGTTTTGTGACAGTTCTCAACTACTTAACTGCTCAGATAATGAAAACTAACAGCAACAACAGCAAAAACAGCCCTCCAAAGTCTGTCCAAGTTAATAAAATTTTCTTCAAGGTTGTGCTGCTTTCCCTCTGCCCGTGCCAGTCCTTGGAAGAAAAAGAAAAGGAGAAAAGCGTGAAAGAATTTCAAAAGAACTTCAGTTCTAATTTCAGTTCAAAGATTTAGGTCACTGCTTATCACTCTCTCAATCATTGTTTGACTTCAAATCCATAAGTATTTTAAAATAAGGCCACTTACCACTTGTCTCTACTGAAAAGATGGGAGCAACTCATTCAGCAGTTTGTGAAACAGGCTATGCTGTAAGTGAAATGATGCATATCCTGCTATTTATCTCAAGGTTATACTCAATGCCACCATCAAACAAGTTATTTGGCCCATGTTTACTTGACATTTCCCAGTGTGGTACTGAAAGTTTACTAACAGCATTGTTGGAGCACTATATTGTCCTAGTCCACCAACTGATGAAATCCTACTTTTTCCCTACAATATTAATGACATTACATTTTCAATTAAACTAATGAAACTAATGACAAAACAGCTACACTCCCCTAGAGGACCAGATTCAGAACACCAATTTGTGGGTTTTATTTGCCTCTCCCCATCCATGCCTTTATTCCTGTAATCGTAGGGAAGAGTAGACAGGAACAGTGAGAAAATATTTGCTATCTTTCCACCTGGCTTGATTTCCAGCTTCAGCTATGAAAAAATGCCAGCTTTTTATGTTCATGTACACATTAAAATGGACTTCTAACTCTGAATGAGATTTCAAGGGACAAAACATATGCAAAATGCAATTTCAGAGTAAGAAATTGAACGTTTGTCTTCAAAGCAAGTCTCAGCCTTGCTAAGCCAACAAGTGCCTGGTGAAAAGATTTAAGGGTAGAATCCTACAGGAGATGAAGCCTGGTAATCAGACATGCTGGAAAATGACTCAGCTGAGCAGTGAGTCATCTAAGCAGGAAAAGAGAGAGCTGAAGTACAGATAAAATTCTTTATCAGAAAAGGCTGGCTGGTGGGAGGTTTTGACCTTGATTGAAAAGCCTGGCAATTTGCTGATTATGAGTTTGTAAATACTCATAAGATAAAATACTTGAGCAAACAGGAAAAGATTTTTAAGGCAGTTTTCAGCTGTTCAAAGGAAAATAACCCAGTTCCCTCCAGTTGGTCCCAGACAGCAGTCGGATGCAGCATTACTGTTCAGCACTGTTGCTCTCCATTCCCTGCTATTCACAACATGCCTTCTGATATGCTAAATGGTGCACACTGAATGTGTGTATTCCAGCCTCCCTGGACTCAGCTGGCAGCCCATCAGTTTCCCAAACTACTTCTCACTGTCATTGTACCAAGCAAATGCTTCTGAGTGCCTCCAGTGAGAAGTCAGAAAAGAGAACTCAAATTACAGTACCTTTAGTAGCTATTTAAATATACCCCAGGATTTACCAGTCACTTGAAACAGATCATCCATTAGTAAACCCACTGGCATCCAGGGCCAGACAAATATTCTGGTGTGAGTTCTCAGCCATTTAATAAGCATGCTAGGCATATAGCTATCACATGAAGTTTAGTCTATTAGTGTCATAAGTTAATTTAAAGGAAGTTTAAACAAGAAAGCAGGTAAACTTCACAGGCATGCTTCGTGACTCGGATTGCACCCATAGAAAAAAAAAGGATCAAAGTCACAGGAGCAGACTGTGACCTTAGGCCTGAGAAAGTTCAAGTCTGCTGTGGATACTGAAATAGAGAATTGCATGACAGTAGTTCTGTCTATCATTGTTTCTTGTAATAATCAGAGAAAACAGATTTTGCAAATGTCTGAAGTGCCTGGCTAAATGCTTTAGCCAACACAAGTTCCCAGTGGGCTGTTCAGTAAGGCAAGACTTCTCTGACAGAAGAAGATTGTAAGGAGACATACAGCCACAGGGGAATGTGTTGGGTGGTCTTGCAATGTGTAGCCAGACAATGAAGATTCACTCCCAACAAGGAGTGATGAAGAGGAACAGGATTCAGAAAGATCCTTTGAAAGGCAGGTCCTCAAACATAGGAAAATGAGTAACAGCAGCCTTGGGAAGTCTAGGAGCATGGGCAGACCCAGCAGTGCATTGATCTGGTATACGTCTTTCAAGAAGTGCTTTATGAGGGATGTGACCAAAAAAATGCCTCTTAAAATGTACAGGTCTTTAAGCCAACCTTGTGATTTGAAAGCTTGAGTCACATACTCCAAGTGCCAGAGGCTGGCAATGTTTCACATATAGGCAACTAAACAAATATACAAGTCTTGCGGGACTTCTATACTTTTGAGATATGAATGATTTAAACTTCTACAATAATTTAAAAGGACATGATCTACAGTCTAATTTTCACAAGCATGTAGAAGAAACACTGAAATAAAATTTGCTTAAAGTTTCTTACCACCATATAATTTCCTTTATGCAACACTGATTCATCATTGCATTCTTAATTTTTATGAAGATCAAAGGACTCCAGTCTTACTACCGAAAGAAATATGCTTCTGCTTGCAAAGACTTATCACTAAACACCATCCTACAGAATAAATTATTTTAATCTTTTTGGTGTAAGAGATTACTTTGAATTTAAGAGACTACTCCTTGCAATGAGCTAAAGAACATACAGCATATTTAAAAACCTGAAGTGTGTCCTTTTTCCTTCCTTGGACATACATATACAAAACTGTGAGGGGGGTAAACATTTACCCTATTGTTACCTATAGAAAGAACCGTGAAAATGGATTAATTGTTAACGAGGATAAAATTGAAAAGACGACACCTGCTCAAAAAGAGTCCCTTGGGGAGATTTACTGCTTCAAAAATATATGATGGGAATAAGTTAAGACAGACAACGGCTAGTCATGGGACACATGAAAAACTGACTTATAATACCTTGTTCCCAACTACTGGTTTTCATTACTGACATAAATCAAGGCAAGGCAGCAGCTTAGCAAATCTTGAAAGACAATAAAAACACCACTGAAAGAAACTGGCAGTCAGAGTGAGCAGAGAATGTTGTCTCCAGAAATACCGGATGCCTTTATGAAAATAAGGTATGTTTTGCTAAGCAATGCCTGAAAAGTTTTTGCAGCCACATGGAGCTTGATCGTTATTTCACAGTTGAGCAACAGAGGTTCTTATTATAATTAAACACTCATTCAAACCCACATTTATTTAAAAAGCCTAAAATGAAGTGATTTTACTGCAAGGCAAGTAGGTGAAATGGAAAAGGTTTATTCATATAAGGCTAGGAGTCATGAATGAAGCAATGATTTTTATGATAAAAAGCATTTGCTGCTAAACAAGGAGTTACTGTGGAACATGAAGTCCAGACTAGCTGGTTTAACAAAATGGCCCTTTGATTTGAAAACCAATTCTGCACCACACTTATGGAACGACATTTTGCTCTTGTTTTGATTTGTGGTCACTAGTCCTCATGTCCATGAGGACCGCATCCCTCTATCAGGCACGGCACATCTACCAATAATTCTTAGACAACGGCTGAAAAAAAATTCTGCTTTGTTTGGGCAGGGAAGCCATGGACTTCTAATTT
The DNA here is from genome assembly GCA_033556795.1 of Tapera naevia. Lineage (NCBI taxonomy): Eukaryota > Metazoa > Chordata > Aves > Cuculiformes > Neomorphidae > Tapera > Tapera naevia. The sequence goes on from JAUMJJ010000069.1 coordinate 11,042,165, forward strand.
ATTTCTTTTATTTATACACTAGTCCTTTCTCTATTAAAAGTATCACAACTTCCCCCTTTCCAAGCAGTCACGTGCTCTTCATACAAACACAGAAAACATGTTGTAGATAATGTGACTAAGTAGTTGCCTTTGAAGCCAACAAGCCTATTTCCTCAAGCACAAACATTGTTACTTTTAATGTCCAAGCCAACTCTCAAACTAAGTGCCTGATTTTCCTGAAATACCTTATGCTGCAGCTGAGCCCATCCTTCATCTTAACCTCCAAGCACCAGCCATCTGGCTGGTGCACGAGGAGGCAACCAACTAGTCGAAGCTTGTGGAGGGAAAACGGATGCCTGAAGCAGGTGTCTGCAAAGCACCACCAGACCCCTGACACAAGCTAGGGAAAGGTGTCTCTCCTTGAGATACCTGCCTGGGCACAACGCCAATGGCCATGCCGTGCTCACAGCCATAGCTCCGCTTCAGAGGTTTGGTTTAGGTGCTCCTCCAAATTTCCACCACATGAACAGGGAGGAAGAGACCACTGGCCATTTGTCAGGCAAAGTCTCCTCATCCATCAGGTCTCCTCACCCCTATTTTCCTCAAAGAGGCCCTGTCACAGAGGGGGAACATACCAGTTTTTCAAGCACTCTTGCCCCACAGGGCAGCTTGGTCCTGCATGACTGCAGACACGCAGAAATTGGCACAACTTCATTTGGGTACAAACCAAAGAGAAACTCCATGGATCATCAGAAACAATACCAGATAGAGACTGCTGTGCATTTTGGAGTCTCTAATGAGCGTAATTTCATTACGCATGCAAGACCTAATAAGCACAAAAAGGAAATAACCAGGCTCTGCCACAACAGGAAACACACCAGAGTCCTGCTTCAATTGGAGCTGGCTGGGAAGTGAGCTATTGTCAGGAGCTCAGTGTTTCAGATGCTGAGATATTGCCAACCACCCTGAGCAAGCATGACACATTGGCATAAAACAAATAAGCAAAAGAGACTGATTTCAAGGGAAGCAGCTCAGAAACAGTCCAAATCCTAAACGTGCACATCCTACAATAAGTTGTTGTTCCATTGAAGTGGACATAAATAGTGACATGTTAAGTTAAAGGATGGTTTCATTTACAAATAGGTATAAAAACACACACCTATCTCTAGATGCACCCATTTTAACTCTGACTGGGTATACACTTGCTTAAGGTGTTGTAACTTAATTTGCATGGGGTACATCCTTATCTACATTTTCACTTCGTTTATGGTCTTCTGTCAAACTACTACATTGCAAAAAGACTACAAATTTGCTTTGACGTTTGTGGTGGTGTTTTTTTTAAAGTTTGGAGAATGGAACTGGGGATTCATAATTTATTTTACTGTCAGTTTTTATATTCATCTACAAATTATTAACGGTACTGACTTGGGTAGGTCTATATATAGATACATTAAACAGACTTGTTCTTCATAGATTTCCAAGTGAGACTGGCATTCTTCATTTGCACTGGACACGTTCAGTTCTAGGAAAGCACTTTCTAAAAAATTTCCATTCCTGCTAATATAGTTTCAGTCCTCTGATCCCACCCATCCTGGAAATTCATGTGTTTCACAGCACGCAGCTCTGTCTGGCTTTGAGCTGAAACCTTTGGGCAACCTGCCCGCACCAGTTCCTCTTCCCTCTAGCTCCTTGGGAACTGACCTATTTCCCTTCACTGGCATGACAACGCTGAGAGGCTACAAAACTCCCAACTGCAACAAATCTGAGGCATCCCCTAAAGGAAAGGTAGTTAAACAAGTTTTTAAGAGAAGGCACAGGTAGCACAGCACTAACTACATACTTGCTAAACCTCTCCTATCATTTACCTTGTAACACCCTGCCTCATGGCCCTTATTTCCTATTCTAACTATATGTCTTCATGCTAGAGAAATATGTTGGTTTATATTTTATGTACAATCTAAGTAAAAAATTAAACACATTTGAGCAAATAAAACCATAAGCCGAATGATATTTCCCAGTATGAGTTAAAGTGGATGTGGGAGTTTATTAGTAGAAGCAAAGTAGCAAAAATGAAAATGTGCCTCCTGGGAGCTGGTGTTGCTCTCTGGCAATCACCAGAAAGGACATTTTTTACCATTCAGAGATCATGCTGGTTCCATCATTTGGATCTGCAAACTTACTGTGCAGACTATTGGACACACAGGGAAATCCAGATATAGATACTTATTTCTTTCATGTTCCCAGTGTGAAATAGCAAGGCTCGGTGTATCAGAGCTGCATACAGAAGGCTCATTATGTCAAGTGACAACTATAACATTAAACTGAATAGAATGATAACACAATTCAAAAAATCTAATTGCTGTTGTGCAGGAAATTCATTTTCTAACAATACACAGAAAAAGCTGTCTCAATCACTAAACAAAAATCCACCCCCTTATAATTTTCTTTCATTTTCAATTTTATAAAAATGGCCTTAACTCCTCCTATAGACATCAGCAGTTAACTAGTCAATCAATCACCAGAATCAATCACCACACCTGCTGTCTCCATTGTTATTCCTTAAATAAAAACATAACTACAGGAAAACATGTACTGACTAGAATCCAGCAGTAGCACATTAAAAAAAAATAAAGCCAAGAAAGTATTCTCATGACTAAAATTAGATACCTTTTGAAAACTGTCAATTAAATTTATTCCATCAGAGGAGAAAGAAAAGTTAAAACATTTACAAATCTAATATGTTAATTCTGTGACAAATAGAAATCATATGAACATAATATTTATCCAAAAATAAAAATCCAGCTCTTAATAACTCTTTACATTCATTATCATCAAAACACCTTGCCAGGGAGATCAGTAACATTATTTTTACTTTAGAGATGGTAAAACTGGAAAGATATGAGCAATATCAGAAATCTGTAGATCAGTAGAAAAGCTAGGAAAGGAACTCCTATCTCTCATATCCAGTGCAGAGCTTTAATTTTAGACTTGACCTTTGGAACGATACAGAATAAATCAAAGAACAATTTTTAAATATTCTGTAATAACACTGAATATAGACATTTTTATTCCCAAGTTTAATATTTTACTATTCTCACTCCTTAAAAATCAGATACTCGAGAAAAACAGTCTAAAACAAGGAAGGGAAATAATAGGAGTATTAAATAATTTTTCTACCAGTGTGCAAGTTAGTACCCTTTCCATATTCCAATCACAAATGAGAAGAATCATGACAATCATTAATCAGCTATGCTCCTTCTTCATTTGAAGCTACAATGCTCCCTTATAGATATGTCACCATGGACCAAATTCAGTAGAAATGTGATAATTAACACACAAATCCCTGACAATGCATGGTGGATTCTATTTCTTTATGGTAATAAGACAGGAATTTTCTATGTGCCTCTGACAGGAGAGAGGATTCTGCAGCCCACAGCAGCATATCTCCAAATGATTTAAACGGAACTTGAAATACAAGTGGAGATGCCCTCTGTATATTTGGAATAAAAGTTAGCACAGGAAAGAAGGCTGCATCTCATTTAGGCTTTACAGGATATGCTTGGCAGACAATATCAAAACAACCCTTGTTTCAGAGCTCACTGTGTGACATAACTGTTTTTTGATCTGCAGCCTTTCCCTACAGGGAATCTATACAGCCCTGTGTGGCAGAGCACACAAGGGCCTGGGGGTTGGGGTGCCAGCAGCACCAACAGTGGAGGGAGGATCCCCCACTGCAATGAGGTGAGCATCACAGGCTCCCACAGGGACTGTCGTGCAGGTCCCTGTTACCCAGTAGCATGTGCAAGGGAGAACAGCATTTGGTATTTTGACCTCAATGGGCTGCACAGCACCTGATCTCTATTTCATTCTCACAACAGAAGACTGCACAGAGAAACAGCACACACAGTACTTTTAAAGTCAATGGCACCTCAGTTTATGAGTTGACAAATATAAAACAGGCTCTTCTACAATCTCCCAAAGCTACCTTCTCTTGAAGGAAATCTGGATTGCATAACTACTTACAAAATCATCTTTTCAAAGTGGACCGTGTATTTTTTCCACATCCTGACAACAAAACGGGTATTTCCCATTAAAAATCCTAAATTCCCTATAACAACATCATGAATACTTTACTTCTAGCTATAATCAATGGGATGGTGCAAGAAGTGGACAATTCTCCTCCCACGAAAAACGCAGTAAGTAAATATGCCAGAAAACACTTCTTCAACCAGCATCAGTTTCATAAGAGCAGCATGTATTGCAAATGGGTTTGCTTTAGCATTTTAATACAATGCAGTAATTTGAGATAAATGTAAGACTTCAGAACATCTAAATCTTCATCAGATTTACATCTTCAGGATTTACAGGAGGCCAAAAAAATTCCACTGGTCCAGTGATTTGATGGAAGTCACACAGCAAATCCTTTTTAGCCAGATTCTTGTAAACTTCCCAGCAATAACACTGCTGATGTTATCTGGAAATAGGTAATGTGAAGGTGCTTAACTTTACATGATTTTTCAGAAATAGCACACTGTAACTGGACACAACACCAGCTCCATTTCCCCATGACACTTCCATTACTAATGGCAGCGTATTAGACCAAAGGATTACAGGTACAATTCAATAAAAAGGAATAGTTTATGGGAATGTGTCAGTTCCGCTGGAGGACGCACAAAGGCAGTTGGATTAGGCACATTTTCTCTACATGCCAGTGAAGGCTCTTATTCATAAAACAAATCCATGTATCACTTCCTGACTCTGCTGCAGGGCAGAGTATCCTGCCACGGGGTGGAGCATTAAATTGTTCAAGAAAAACACTGGCTGCCAGCCAGTGGAAATTTCATGTTTTATGGATCATGCTTCCATTCTACCATGATTCATCATCACAGCCACTGGTGATACATCTGCATGTGCCACAGGACAGATTTTCTACTGCAGTAAAATTTCCTACGAAAAGTTTTGTCCTTTCTAATGTGTTTAGCCTACCCTTAGCTAGTGACAATACCAGGTTCTACCTGCAGCCTACAGCTATTTCAAGGGTGATTATGAAGACAACAGAGCTAAACTCTTCCCTTAGTAACAAATAGTGTAACATAGGATAACAAATTGCAACCAGAAATTGAGGTCTGAGAGATTCAGGCTGAATATTTGAGGGCGGACATCTCCAGCAGGAAGCCTCCCTTAGAGAACCTGGAAAAGGTTAAATTGTTGTCTTTGGAGCTTTTTAGGATACAGTTAGACAAAAGTAGATGGCAGTCCTTCTGCCTGGAGAGGGATGTTGGACTACATGTCCCTACATCCCTCTGACTCCATAATCTTATGCATCCTTAGACAATGTTTCTGAATAGTTTTACTCTCCAGTCATTCCTGTCTTGGACTGTTTCAAAAATCCAGACGTGTCTGGACACCTGCAAATGCTACAAGACACTGCAGAGTGCATCCTCAGAGAACAACATACCGGCCAATAAATACAATATCAGGTGTTAATCTGCAAAGTTTCCAAAACTTTGAACCAGATTAATCAGAATAAATAAGTTGCTGAAATCAAGACTTTGTTGACCTGACATAATGGAAAAAGACACAAGCTTTTACAATCATCAGCCTGAACCCATGAAATTAATTTCCTTCAACCAACCTTGAAGCCAACCTCATTCACATTTTTCTCCAGATTACAAATTGGATTATTCTCACCTTCCCCAATATATACTTGCATTTAAAGAAGAAAAAATCACTGACACATTTTTTGCACTGATGAGGAAACACAAGAAGATAAAAAATGTGTATGTAATTAATACACAGAAGAAGGCACTCTGATATTATAATAATGAACATAATATTAGCATATAGGTTTAACACAGGTCCTTATTTCTCGTTATATTTAAAATTTAAATTAACTCCTCTTTTAACATGCATTTGTTCATTCTTCAGGCATGGATGAGGAAGATGAGGTAGAAACCCCAACCATAGTACATCTAGTTTTTTATTTATGCGCATACGTAATTTCATAGTCTTTGAAAGCCAGTAATCTTATAACTGTGCCGCTGAATGTGCTTTCTACTGCAGAACAGGCATTCTTCAAATGCACGAAGACAGGCGGGCGCTATGCTGTTCTGACTGAAGTCAACAGGAGTTGACAATTGATTTAATTTGACGCCAGATTATGACTTCTGTGAAAAGCTTACATATAGAGAACCATGTACTGTAAAAATGTAATCCTTTAGGAAAAAAAGTAATTTATAAAAATCTTCCAGTGAATAAAGAAATCACACACTATTGACTTAAGTAACCATTTAACAAGCTTGACAGCTGCAAGTAAATAATTCTTGAGCAAAGTTTCTAGGATGAAAGGCTTGACCTTCACTTGAATCTAAGAGCAGCAAGCTGATTGACCTTATGATACTGTGGTTTCATTTCAGGAGCTGCCTCCCCAGCACCACCCCCCTCAGCTTTTTTCTGAATTGCATGAATATTTCATGACTAACTGCACATACCATGGCAGACAAAGAGCTAATACATTTGTAATTTGACCTGCTATTTATTTGAGGTGCCCCAAACACACAATGAAAGAAACTCTGATTTTTCTTCAGAACAACCATGAAACAGAATATGTTTGATTCTAGAAATTTTATCTTTACTTTAGCTGAGCTAATTGCAGCTGGTGGAAGAGGCAAAGGGTATGATACGAATTCATATCTAGGAATGGAATGAAATCAGTGAGCGATACAGTCAGACATGAGAGAGCACTCTATCTTAATCACTGCAGTAAAACACTGAATTTAAAGGCATTACCTAAAAACATTTTTATACTGCTTCTGCTAAACTTCAGCAAAGGATTAAAAAAACCAAACAAGTACACACCATAAACCCTGAAGAAAGAGTGATGTCACCTTTGTACTGCAGAAGTGTAAGAGAGCTCTTCAGTTGCACTATTTTCTTTCCCAGATTATGAACGTCAGTTAAGATTGACAGGGAAATCTCTTAAATTACCTGTCAAAGTTGCTTGTAAAGCAGGTGCTGGAAATCATCTCTGAAGATCAAATCATGATTGAGGGATCTCACTAGTGAAAAACATGAAGCTGTTAGACAAAACAAAGTGGGTTTGGATTACTGAGCATAAAAAGACTTCATTCATCCCCTTCTTTCCTGCCCTCAGAACAAGAACCATGAAGGAAGACAAGTGAAGGAGTAGACTGGCATGGAAGGAAAATATTTAACTACGAACCCACTTTTGTGCATTAAAAACATACACAAATTCATACAAGTACACTCTGAAGCAGAAGAGAACATTCAATTTTGAGAGTCAGAAACTTTTTTAAAAATAGATTTAATAAAATCAGTGTATTAGCCCATTGTGTAGCTGGCATCCAACTGCAAAAATTCATTAACAAGTTCAGATGACTAGAAATTGTGAAAAGGAATTGCTGGAAATGGCTGCCCTGCAATATTTAGAGATGCACTTGTGCATCACAGTATCACAGTATCACAGTATCATAAGGTTGGAAAGGACCTCTGAGATCACCAAGTCCAACATATAACCCAACACTAACACCAACACCAACACTAACACCAATCATCATCTAAACCATGGCACTCAGTGCCTCATCCAGTCTCCCCTCCAGGGAGTCTCACCTCCAGGGTCGGCGACTCCACCCCCTTCCTGGGCAGTGCATTCCAATGACCAATCACCCTTTCAGTGAAGAACTTTTTCCTAACATCAAGTCTAAACTTTCCCTGACGAGGCTTGAGTCCACGCCCTCCAGTTCTGTCACTGGTCACCCGAGAGAAGAGACCAACCCCTGCCCGACTACAACCTCCTTTTAGGTAGTTGTAGAGAGCAATGAGGTCTCCCCTGAGCCTCCTCTTTCTCAGACTAAACAGCCCCAACTCCCTCAGTCGCTCCTCGTAGGGCTTGCGAACAGACTCGGGATTGATCAAGCACTCGATAGTTTTAGGTACCTATTTTCTGCTCGGAGTGACATGTTCTGAGGTTGTCAGTCTTCTTAACTTCTGCATGCCCTGATTGTTACATTTCAGCATTTTATTGAGACAGATATTTATGTCAGGCACCCCACATGCAAAACGTATGCAACTGTGGAACAACTGCTCATACAGACTGAAGTCCTGAATTTGGTGAATCTAGTACACACCTACTTCAACAGTTAATTCTCTAGACATTACTGACAAAAAAAACAGGTTTAGAGCTGGAATCAGATCTACTGAGAAAGGAAACTGCACTACTAGAGATTGCTCTCAAGCATCTCTATTATCCTAGGTAAGAAAGCCGCCGAGGGTAGTAATGGCAAGTAATAACTCTGACACAGTCTGGCTGGTATTGCAGTTGTAGCTAAACAAAGAAAAAAAGGCAGTCACAATTAAAAGAACCTAGGAATCCCAAACCATTTGGATTACTACAGGAGAAAACTGAGATCAAGCACTGCAGAAGGAAGCACACAGTTCTGAAATTTTCTTCAGATGTGTATGGGAAAGAAATGGTAAGAGGCAGAGAGAGGAGCAGTGGGGTGTGTGCTGGGTCTACAAGACAGGCTCTGGGAATTAAGTCTTTTTGTTTTCCATCTCTTGCCTTATTTATTTCCTGAACATGTACAAGTCATATCAGTTCTCTTTCTTTTCTCTTCTCTGAAACTGGTATCATACATCATACCATCTCTCGTGTATTTCAAAGGCGCTGCAAAGTGAAAGCTGGAAGGAAGGAAGCCAAGGAAAGAAAAAAGTCAGACTGATCCACTCAGCAAAACTGATGTGATCCCATGGCTGGCTGGAGCAGGAGGCAGCCAGCTCACAGGCACTGATATGCCAGAAACCTCATCAAACCCATGTGAAATGACAACACTGGCATGATTAATGAACATCTCCAAATACTATAAAAAATAACTAGGGACAGTAACAACAAATTAACAGGATTAAGGAAAACCCCCATTCTCAAACTGACACAAAACCAATCCACTACAAAATATATATCTCGGATTAGAAGAGGGGTAATTTTTTTTCCCTTTAGGCATTACAGTGTTCAGTCAAAATAATACAAGATTTCTCCTGGAGCAAATCATCTCCCTGGACACTGCAAGATGACACCTACAAGATGTCTGGATCAAAACCAGACCATGTACCCTTTTCTATGGCTAGCACCAGCAGCCTGACACCTCAGCAGCCCTTGGTGCTCAGTGTGCTGCCATAAATCAAGCAGTAGTTCAGCTTTCACCAGTGCCATTTCACCTTTGCCCATGAATCCTTTCCTTCTCACAAAAGCTACTGACTTCCACATTTTCTGTAAGGAAACATCTGAGTAAACAGTGAGTTCCTTCACAGTCCCAAGGTCTCTCTTGAGCCCCTTTCTTGAGCTATAACATTTGGCACTTCATCCTTCAAGCATTTTTACCAATGTCTATTCTACACCTGCTGGTCTGGTCTTGACTATAGGAACACATCATTAAACCAGACTTATTTTAGCTGTTACTAAAATATCTAAATGTAGGTACCATCAAACTTTCAGAGAACAATACTCCTGATAAAACAAACAGATAGGCTATTCAAATCTAGAGTGCATTGGTTCACTAAGTAATCCTCACTAAAATCCAGGACAGCAATGGGTTTGTGTCAAGTAAGTCACAAGAAAGTTTCTACATTGTCTTAATATACCAGCACATTTAAGCTGCAACTAAAATTTCTGTTCACAGTAGAATTTTTTAATTATATAAATGAACCTACATCAGATTATAGCAGTGGTAGCATAATAGAAACACCATAAGTACTAATTACTACAAACACTTCCACAATCTCCTTCAGCTGTCAGCCTCAAAATATTCTACAGATAGAGGTAATGACCTCCTTTGCAGGGAGGAAGACTGAGGTGCTGCAGTGTAACACCGTTTGTTCAACAAGGAGCAATTGTACAGTCTTGGACATTTCACTGTTACTCCCTTTCTTATTTTATCTAATGGGCCATTATACACTCTACAAACGATTTGGAAGTTTAATGGTGATTCCAGCTTTAGTAACTTCAAAAGCTTCAAAAGATCTGTCACGTACTGCAGAGGCATTCAATATCTCAGACCTCAGGACTGGCTGAAGTGTAACTCCTGCTGATGAGAGGACTTTAAAGAAGTGTGTAATAAGTCAGCCGTGTATCAAAGAACAGGCTCTACTCCTTGGTTCTCAGCAGTCAAGCAGTAAATAAAGATTAATGTATAACGGTGAAACACCTTCCTTTGGCATGCTTCCAACTCCTGCTCCAAAGAGCCTGGGAAACTGCTAAGAGCAGCTCAAGTAGAGAGAGCTATGTGTCAGGAGTACTGCAGCAAAGTGACCCAGCCTATGCTTGCCTTTGATCATCCTCACTTCTATTGTTCTGCAAATATGATTGCACCAACTCGCCTTTTATCTTCTTCTATTTAATCTGCCCTAATGTGTTTGCAACACAGCTGAAGCAAAATCATAGTATGCACCTGGATTCTAGATCACCTTGTAATACTGCTCCAAAAGCATTACCATTGATTTCCAAGCGCAGATCTTGATAATACAGGCAGGCAGCAACAGACATAGGAAATGTTTCCCAAGCAACTAACAAATTTTGCAACTCAGTTTTAGTGTAGAGATTTACCAGAAGGCCCCCAAGTTGGCATCCTTTATCCCATCTCTCAAACACATCCAAGCACTGGTAATACTCACTAATGCTGCATTTAAACTACTTTCTGTTAAGAGGGCTGTCTATGGCAGTGCAACAGAACAGTAGGAGGAGACGAACAGTGCAGGGGGTAAGAAGAAACACCAGAACATTTCCTGCAGTTGTAGCATGACACCAGCAACTCTCATTTTCAGATCACCTGCATTGCAAGCAGCACCATTCATTTCCACCATGTGACTCATACCGGGAAGGGATGGGACAATGAGAACATACTTTTAGTGCAAATAAATAAATCCATGAAATTTGTATCAGTTTGGAGGGAAGCAGAGCTGCAGTTTGACTCAGAGTGCAAGGACAGAAAAATTTTACATTGTTGAGATTTTTCTTTGGGGATGTAGAACATTGTCAAAATAACCTCAGATGAGTCCACTACCTACTAGCCAGCATCTCTGCAGGCATTTTCACTCTTCTGGCAAAAGCAACACTACGCAATAGGCTGGGCAGAAGACAAAGTTCAAATCAAACCACAAATCTAGAGAATCAGCTGGATTGTGAAATGTCACAAACCACACTGTTTCTTAGATCTTGACTTCTCAGCACAAGTACACAGCAACATGTGCAAGCCTGTAAATATACAGTTAAAAAAAATTTAAAAACAAAAGTAAGACTACTTCTGTCCCTGCAAGAGAACAGTGAAATAGCATACAGCACATATTAGCTATATCACTTCATTTACTACTGCAGGATGGTGAGACACAACAGTGCTGAACATACAGTAAGGGTCTACACAACAGAAGAGACATCCTGAGCAATTTGGTGTATTTTATAGCATTCAGAATAGATAGGAATGCACAACTTTTCCAACAGCTGATCTCCACTTCGACAGCATCAGGAAACGCAACATTTTCGTAGCAGTCAAAATGCATATTTTCCCCCTTCATTCCCACGCAGAGTTGTGGTCCAAAAAATAACAGCCTTCTAAATAGCACAATGAGATTATTATTTTTAAATACATAGAAAAAGCAAAAGAAGTACAAGATTGAAATTCTATTTCCTGCATTTTTATCACATGTTTACATGCACAGAAATGCAGCCTTAGCATTCAGTAAAGGTTCTTAGTGTCAAGGAAAGGCTCATAAAGCCATGCCTCAGCATGTATCACACCCTTTTTCCTTCTAACAAATATCAGCATCTTTATGACACCCTTTCAGAAGGGCATGCTCAATTCCCTCTAGTAATTTCCTACTTTAGATTCAAAACATCCATTTACCCCAAGGACAGACTGATGTTGAGGTTGGAGAACATAATGAAATCATTATGGTTAGGATATTCATACCTACATCACCTGCATCTGAAATTCACTTTCTTTCAGATGCATATGTCATTTAAAACTCCACATCTGCACGTGAAAGCTGTAGATGAAATATGTACTGATGCTGAAGAACAATGCACCTCATGAGCTCTCTGAGCACAGTGCACTGCAGTTTTATTATCCAATGCATTCCTTGCAAGCCACTGCGCGAGGGATATGACAGTCTCTGAGTCTGCATTGCAGAGAAATATTATCAACATCCAAGCAATACCAGAGACAGCCCCATACGGCCAACCACAAATATCCTGGGACAGCACAAATATCGTGGGAGTACCACAGAATTCCCTAGTCCTGTGTGCACAACACAGTACTTACTTGTAAATGACCTTTCTTTTAAATACTGCTATGATTATTGATCAATCCAGTCTCATTTTTTAATATCTATTATGCCACTTTCTGCTGTGCTCCAGAAGCTTCTGGATATACTCAAGCCACAAACATGTTTTCCTGTGTTTAAAATTTTGTGTAACAGTTGCTTCTTGACTAGCTTTAAACAAAACTAATCTCACGTGCTCACAGACATGTACACAAAAAGAAACCACTGTTAACTTTATTTTTTTTTAAAAAAGGGCTGTTCAGTTATTAAACGTTGTCAGTAAAATCATTGCAAAAGAAACCCAAGCATCACAAGGCACAGAAAGCAGACATCATGCCTATCTGGCACAGAAAGCACCCACCTTGGAACAAAATTTCCTACCAAAAGGAGGGTTCAAACAACATATTTTTCCCTTGAACAGCCTATTTGTGAAATCCTTGGGCATCTGGAAGTTATGGGCGTTGAGCAGGAAGGACAAGCTAGAGTGAAAGAAGTGACCCACAAGTCTATCACTTGTTACATGGTGAGTCAGGCAGGTACAAATAACAACCAAGTCCTGCTTCCCAGGAAGTCTTGCCCACGTATTGTGCATGAAAGCTGGCAAGGAGGGCCAGCAGCCCAGTGTGGCAAGTACAGGAGACTGAGGATGAGCTGCCTTTTGGCTGGCTGTTACTGGTGTCACAGGCTGACAGGCAAGCTTGGCAAGACACAATCCATTTTCCTAAAGCTTGAACCATCCACAACACAAAAGGATGGTTTCAGAATACTTTTTTGAAGCATCCCACTGCCATAACAGTTATTCCCTCTCTGTGTTTTTTGGGGCTAACAGGTCAGTCCCCCATCTTGAGCATTGTAAGTAACTCGCTTTTGCTAGTTGAAGTTAATACTGTTTCCGTAGACATCTGTCACCCCAAGATTTCTCCCTGGGCTCTTTCGTGACACTAGGGGCACAGGAAGGGAACTTCCTAACAAAGAGCCACAAAAACAGTTACAAACTGAAGCCAAACAGCAAACCAAACTCTGATCTCCCTTCCCCTGCCCATCTTTTGCCTTTTAATTCATCTTTAATTAGCAAGCACAGCCAAAACAGACCTTTTCCTTGTTTAAATTTGATTATTTCTTTGTTTCTGACAGAAGAAATACGTCCTTCTTGCAGGAGAACCAACTCCACTCTTCTATAAATAAAATCCACTTGTGTACATGAAGTTTCTTTGAGAGGTTTCTTAACACAGCTAATTTAAAAAATGGAAGACTAGAAGAGCCCGAAGATTTCTTTTTGTCTCATAAAAGTATTGAGGCGCAAAGACATTTATTTGGAACATTTAGGGAAAGTGAAGCCACTACTTATTTTATGTGAAGCACAGTAGTTGATAAGCATAAGGTAAAGCCTATCAGTATTCTAGCAAAGCAGAGTAAAGATAAATTTGTTAAAGTGCACAACGAGACAATGTTAACCAAACGTTCCTTCCTAAATAAAGGCTCATACACAAAAATATATAACCTATTGCTGTGCTATGTAAGCAGCTCGATCATCTACAGCTGTCTGGATTATAGAAGAGAAAGAGTACAGATGGCTCTTGTCAGCACTATAGGAGGGTTTAGCAGAAGACCTGAGAAGACAGGGAAGTTGCTAAGGATGAGCTGAACATACTGGTAGCCTTTTCATACCATATCTGAATTGTGAACTACAATTGTGAATTATTCCAAGTTCAAATAAGTTCTTGAATTTCAAAGAAATGTTTAGTTATTGCAAGAAATCTTGCAATTTTAACTGTATAGTTTTGATTTTTAAATTTGACTTTATATTTCACAGGGACAAAACCAGGACAGTTGATTTCCAATTACAGTTGTGCACAAAAATATTTTTTAAAAAAACTATATACATGCCTCTTTCTGCTTGGTATGAAGGATTTGATGGGTGAAATGTGACCACCCCAAATTCTGCTCAGAAACAGCACAAGCAAAACCATTGCAATTGTACAGTACAGAAAGCAAAAAAAAATCAGTATTGAGCACATGGAACAGGTATTCACAGTAAAACAAAAAGAAAATTAATGTCCCTTAGTCTATGGACTGATTATAGGTTTGCCGAGATTGTTTTTCCCCCATGGGAGATTATGTCTCTCAGGAGGTGACATCCATTTAAGGAACTATGAACCACTATTTATATAAATGTCCATCAAGGAAGCTCTCTAAACAATTGCAAATATTGACCGACATGCAGCAGATTAATTTGGCTTCGCTGTCATCGGGATGCGTTGTAGACAGCTATTGTGGAATGGCAGATCTTTTACATTCATATTTGACACATCACAATTGAACATGGAATTCCCATCAACAATAAAAGCATCATTTAACAGTCACTTTGCTTCCCTGACAGAGACACGTGCCTTCCTAATAATGTAAAGACAAGCAGGATTTTTTCTAACAAATACTAACAGATTTTTTTTGTCATAATACTAGGCATTACCTATGTAATCAGTACAATCCCATGCTAACAAAGTGTTCCTGCTTTCTCTCCACGTGGATTATCTCCAGCAGATCCTGAAACACAAATGTGTTCTGCTACAATCTCCAAAATGCGAGGGGAAATCAAAGTCTATAATGCACAGAAGTATTTTTCGCAGTTGCAAGAGCTACTTCAATGGGGTGTTTGTTTTTATTAATACAGCAAGTCCTTCAATTCAACTGCAAAGCAATTACAACAATCTCAAATCTAAGCTAAGAAAGTGTCCAATGTCAACCCTTGAAACAGGGCAAGACAGCACTATGGGGAGCATATTGCATCCTGCTGCTGCCTCTGAGTTAAATGATCACAAACTCGGTATCTCCTGATCTTTGCAGCTTTCCTTACTAACTGTAGCTTTACAATCCTGGGACAAACAGACATTTGCTAGACTCACTGCACGACATTCATTGCCACAACCCAGGCAGGACAGCAGTATTTCAATAGAATACAGCAGAACAACTAGTACCCAATTTGTAGAAAGATCAAATAAATTTCTTTAACCTCCATGCAGTTTTGGATGCTCAACATCCAAATCTGAAAACCAGATTATGAGAAGAGCTCAGAAAACAAAACCAGAACAACCACTTTGTCTCGCTCCTGTTTAGTTGCACTCTTTTTGGGTCTAGTAGTTCTAGCATTATGCTCTTACTTGGCATCATACTCATACTCCCATCTGAGATTTAAAGGAAGAGAGACTGTGTGTGTGTGTGTGTGTACATTAGTGTTAAACAGGAGGATGTAGCAGCAGGAAACTAATCATAAAAATATTTTTCCTTTGTAATGCATTTTATTTTGTCATCCGGACTTGATTTTGAACAACTTTCGAAGTTGTAAATCCTTGCTTTATTCTACTTACTTCATCCTTTCAAGCACTGCAGCAGGCAAGAAGGAAAGCTGTGGTGAAGCAGGATAATTACGGATTTATACTGTAATTGTTAAGGGCACTGAGCACAAAGGCAATACTAAGACAAGCTGCCTGAAGCTATTTTTGGCCTTGGGAAGTGGCGTTACCAAGGTAATCACTTTCAAACTGTCCAGCAAGACTGCTGAGGAACTCTTTACTGAGCGGGATGTGTAAGCTAAAGTGTGCTTCCTGAAAAGAACACAGGCATTCACTGATGATTTGTAGGACTTCCATGTTTTGTCTTAAATATGCATTTCTAGCTTGCTGAAAGTTGGAGAGCTGAGCTTATTGTGAACATTTAAGATCCTTCCCTATCACATCCTGAATCTTGCAGTTGATTTGAAAATCAGATGGAGGAAAGGAAAGTAATTGGAGAATCATTGAGATAGATACTAACCAAGTCAGATGAAGACAGGTTGGGTACGGCCTATATGTAAATGCTCAGGGGTGAAACTGCAAGGAACCACAGTTTTCCCACATTGCAGCTAAATAAATTTGCAGTATTTGTGCTTTCCTGCCTTGGCCTCTTACAGCAGCCCCTTAGGTGCCAGTGCTATTGTGTGCTGCAGGAATGCAGCCCATCACTCAGCTGCACTGCCCCCCCACATGACAGGGATGAGAGCCAGGCAGCTGCTGCATTTAACTCTTAAGATCTTCATGGAGGCTTTTAATTCTGGACTTCCACAGTGAAGAGTCCAGTCTTCACCAAGACAGCACTTGTAATACTACTCTGAAGCCTCACTGTGCTAACTGCTGCATAAACAAAACTCAGTGGAGCCAACTCCCGCCCCACACTATCTAGCTGTTAGATTGTCCTGCTATGGAAAGAAGACAAAACCACACTCATCATTTACAGGTGGAAGGAGATGACATGAAAGGAAGGGTGACAGGAACAACAAAAGAGCAGATGCAGGTTTCCTGACCAGCAGCAAAAGACAAGAGGCACAGCGTTGCACTGGTGGCCCTGTGCTTTTCACATGGTGCTTTTCACATGGTGGCATGGCACAACCCCTGCCTGCTGGGGCATGTGCATCTGAACACTGCAAGGAGGACACCAGAGCCTAGAAATTATTCTGCTGCTCTAGCATCCCAATGGCACAGCTTCCCTGAAAGGAGCAGGAAGGGGTTTCACATGGTGTTTATATGCCTCCCCTTTGCTGAGCTTTCCACCTTCAGATAACTATCACTCTCATTATCCCAAGGTATGAAAACACACAAACAAAAAAACCACAAAGAGAAGGTGCAGTCTTATTTTAGATGATGTTTAGATTTGTACGTTTTATGTGAATCAAACTATGCCACAAAATTATCCAGGAGCCACTTAGAAGTTTTCAGTTCATTATCAAAAGTTGTCATGAGATCCCATTTGCACAGAGCCTATGAATACAATTACATAAATGCGGAAGGATCACCAACGTTTTTCTCCTATTGCCCTTTATGCTAAGCTAGAAACAACTGTCTTTATGTACATGGTTTTAACTGTATTTCTATGCTCAGGCTGCACAGGGCATTCGTTACAGTATGTATTTTCTCAAGCCTATATATCCTAACCTCAAGTGGTCAATCAACCCTTTACCTCAACACTAAAAGTACCTAGTAAACATCTAGTCAGAATGCTCTCATTGCAACCAAATGTGAACCCCTATGAAAGAAGGGAAGCACACATTAGTCCTAAAAAGCCTTTGTTAGGGACATAAAAGTTGCCATGACCTGTTTCTTCCTAAATTTATACAGGTGTGAATTCAGCACTTCAAATTATCTCAGCTGCCACTAAATCCAATTCTGCATCAAAGGATGCTCCTGCACTTCCAGTATTTTTTTTTCAGTTCTTTAGAAGTTTACATTGTAAGAAAACTCACTGGAACGTGATCAAGTCTTAAAGGTATTTAAAAGATAAATGAATGTCTTCTATTCTGTTGGGTTTTCTGTTTTGCGTGTGTTTGTGTTGGTATTTTTTAGTAGGAATTATTACTGAACACAGCTCTTTTTCATACTTAAAGGGTTCAAGTCTATCAAGTTTCAAGCACAGCAGAGACAAGAGAGACTGTAAAGTTGCAAGCAGTCTTCATTCCTTATTGACATCTTTCTTGAAAAACGGTAATCCTTTAACCTTGCAACATCATTTCTCAGGGGGCTGCTTAAATGAAAAGTCTGTTTTGGTCAATGGTGATTATAGCTGCAGACCTCAAGGTAACCTTTAGTGTGTACATTCTGCCTTGCACACAATGCCAATTAAATGGTTGACTGTTATTCCTTAGGTTCATCTAAAATTACATTCTCTTAAAAGATAAAATATTGCCAATACAATTTACAATATGTCTCTTCATACTGCAATACCCAACTAAGTCTTAGTTCTTCCAGGTCAAGAAAGGTTGAAAGAAAAAAAAAATCTATCTATCTATCTCTAAAACTTAATTTGTAAGATTTGTAAGAAGGGTTGTTTGGGTTAGAGTGTGGGTTTTTTTTGTTTTGTGGGGTAGGGGTGGGTTTGGGGATTTTTGGTTAGTTGTTTGTTGTCAGTGTCCTGCCATTTATCTTTGTATGTAGCTACCTCTTCCCTTGTTGCTCTTGTGTTAAGCTAAATCTTTCTGAGGTTCAAAAAATATACAGGTTCAAATATACAGGAAAAACACTGCCTCAGATCATATAATGTCCCTCTATCTCGTCGTCAGTGTTGTTAAACATATTAACAGGGTTTTAGGAAAAAACTAATTTGCAAATTTTTGCCAGAAAAAAATCGAAGAATTTACTTATGCAAGGATGTTGCTGAAGAGTAACCCAGAGCATCAGCTCACAGAGCATCAGTTTATAGACCTCTGCCTTCCTATGTAGGAAAACCTAGAAAGTTACTATCCATCTACTTCGGTTTTCCCTATTGGTTTTACATCAGTGAAGTACTGGAGGTTGAGAACATGTTTCTTCCAGATGTTTCTAAAAGGAAATCAAAGTGAGGCCCACAGTTTTCCTTACAGTTCCACTTGACAGTGATTTGAATACCAATTTCAAATCTCTCATTGAAAGTGTTTGTTCTTTACTATTTAATAACGTAATTCTTCAAAGATAAAGCAGTTTTTAAATAGTTCGTAGTTAATTTTATTAGGCTCTGTTAGACTGTGAAAAATTTTCATATCATTACATTTTACTCCATTCCCCACACTGCACAAAGAAATATTGTACTTTACAAAAGACAAACCTGTAAGTCAAGGGAGGAGTCATAGTAAAGGAAGCATCATTTCAGAGCACAGTCCTTCCCGCAATATCTCATGACAAACATTGAGCATGTTTACCAGTCTCATACAGATTTTCTTTTGCTTTCAGTTTAATTTGTTCCTGCTGGCCTAATGTTAAAAAAAAAATTTCCACATCCCTCTCTAGCAATGCCCTTTGTCTAGTTGTTGTTCTGCTGATGTTTCCAATTAGGATAATTGCATAGCATGACTTTGATCATCCTAGATCACCTTCCATCCAGAATACCTATATTCATATCCTTTTACCTCTATTAATTACTGTAACGTTATGTTTTAAGAATTTTAAAACTTATTAAGTAGCACAATATCATATAACCCTGGTTTGGGGGATCATGGCTTAGTTAATGAGAAATTTGTTAATGAAATTCATGGTGGTGATCTAAAACAACAGTGTAAAACCTCAAAAATTTAAAAAGCAAATACAGACAATCTAACTGAATGAGACTAACAGGTATTTGACTGTACAATGCTGTTAGCCAAATCTGAGCAAGATTAAGAACATGAAATCATCTTTTCTAATGTTGAACCCATTTTTTCTATTGTTGAACCCATCTTCAATGCTTCAGCACCTCTATTTATCATTGACAAGAAAACGGTACTATCGAGTGGATCTCCAGTACTTCCTGAAGTGCAGAGACAGCAACACAGTACACATACTATTTGTCTTTTGTTCATTTGTATTTGGGAAAGACCAGATATTCACTCATTGTGGATATAAATACCGAGCAGTTCACCACATAATGGGAGGGCACTTTTGCTCTACTACAATCTATCAATTTATATTATAGATGTCAGCTCTTCACTGAAAGAATTTGAAAATTACAATGTAAAGATTCTGCTAAACAAATGACTCTTTGTTTTGCTACCTGCTGTTTTTTCCAATAAAATAATGCGTGCAACTACAGCACTTGTAAATTCAGACTTCTGTTTTCCATCATATGTCATTCTCTACATTAAAATCTCTTCATTCAAATCATATTATCAACACCAATATACTGTTTTATTATGATAGATTTACCCAGGTAAACTGAATAAAGAAAAAGAAAGTGCCTTGGTGCCACAAATAGTGGCTACGCAGAAAAATTGCATCAGTGTAAAAATGGAAAGTGCATTTCCTCAAAAATACACTGGTCAAATTTCTTACTCCTTATTCAAGTAAAAACTAATTAGTATACATTAGGAGTTAAAAAAATGAAATATTAATAGAAGAACCCACTAAAAACATTTGAAGAACATACACTCTCAATCACAAAAAAAAAGAGAGAAGTGCTAATGGCAATATTTACTGCATTTTTTCTCCGTTTCTCTACCTTTCCTTTGGCAGCATCTTCACAAGGAGATGGAGGAAACTTGGATATCACTTCACATCTGTGATCATGACACAGTTATCACTCCTTCTCCTTCAAACCAGAGCAGCAGTTCCAGCAGTACTTTCAGAGCATCTCACATCATGCGGGACTTGACCAAGAGGTTCTCAAGATTACACATCTAGAAGCTCTCTAAGTGCATATCTGTTGACAAGGGGTAAAACATCCTATCTTGATTATTACTAAAGCAACATATTTTCCCATGAGCCATGAAATGTAATGCCTGGTTTCCTATAGACATGTCCTAGATTTCTTAACCCACTTATCCCTGAACACTCTCAGCACTCTGTTCACCCAGGCAAGCGACACATGGGCCAAAATGTTTTCACAGCTACATGTGTGCCATCTGACTAGTCAGCACACTAGGAGGATGTGCATGCTCATTGAGCAACTGGCTGATGTCCAGCAGAGGCAACTAAGAGCCAAGACGTAGCTGCTTTTTCTCAGCAAGGAGCATTAATTGGGCTGCTCTCTTTTAACCAGCTGTTGATTTTCATTCAATTTGTAGGACCTTAAAAATATTCGAGATACTTCATTCTCTATTAAATTTTGCAGCCAATAGGTTCAAGATTTCCAGCAGACAAAAAGGAATAAAAAGAGTCTGACAGACATACAGTACAAACATATGAGTTTCTGCGCCTTTGCAAACCTCTAGCTAATTTTCACTTTTTTTCACTTGTATAATTTTTGCTTTCATTACTCTCTCATAAATGCAACCCATCCTTACTAGATCTTGCCCTACTATATGTCACTGTCTTGAAACCGTCCTTCCTCTGTTTAGAAGCTGTTTCTGTTTCCAGCTCAATGAGGCTTAATATGTAAGTAGCAACTAGACAGTGGAGACACAAAAATACACAGTTAACAGAGGTATAATAACAAACTTCAAATGTATTTTAAGTGTCTTAGAGGGATTTATATACAAGATTTGTTTGAGATTTATATGTATGTATTTTATATAGAGGGAGAGAGATATACCTGTTAATCATGCCAATCACAAATTATGCATCTAACTCTGTGTTGTTATCCTGCCATGTTGACCACTCATGGCTACAGCTTTTTGGCACCACAGTGTTACCTGCACTGAACAGCAGTAACACAGGAACAACATTGTGTCCAGTTGCCAAATGATTTCGGGAACAGCTGTCAGCATTTCAAGTTCTGAATCTTCCTCAACTTGACATGAGCACAGTCTGCCAGTACTGGAAGCTTCTTTCTAGCCCACATCCATCAAGGTGCAGTATATATTTACTTTCAGAAAAAAAACATTCTAGCATTCAAGCCTGTCATATAAGCCCATAGAAAACACAACCCCATGATCATGCCTACTATACTGCAGGTGTTTCCATAACATACTTCTAATATTTCCAGTAAATGCAGTCAATCATAAATTTCCAAGACTGTATGAATAAGAGTGATTCTCTAGAGCTGGTACTAAGCAATAAGAGGGCTCACAAAGCTCATGGGGTTCATATTTGCTGACACAATTACAGTAACTTCTTTTGTTATTCAAATGTATAACGTAACTCAATGCAGATTCGCAAGGTATTATTTATAGGAGTATTACAAGCAAGCCACTTTAAAAAGACTGCAGAATGTCCATATGATGGTTTATAAATTTCTGGGTCCAAACTGTCTTCAGAATAGGTATGACTCTAGTATTCCCACTGCAGAGAAGATCAGATTCTCCCACCTCAAGTAGGAAGAAAGTACTCCTACCCATTATTTCTCTAAAGCCTATCCTGGGGTTATGGTAGTTCCATGAAAATATCAGCTCACTGCTTGACCACCACCAAAAACCCACTGAGTTATTAACAACAGAATACTGACCAAAAGAAAATAACATTATCCTGCTGAATAAATCCGTGCTCTTTCCAGACCTAGAGCACAGTTCAGACTAGTCCCCTTATCTCAGCAAGTGAAAGGTTTAGAAGAGACAACAGGGAAGAATAGAGATATGGGTCAGCTGAAGGTTATGATCCTTCAGCCTAGGAAATTGATGGCTTCAGGAGCAGGTGGCAAAAAAAAAAAAAAATAGAAAGGAAGAAGAGGGCAGAGAATGCTGTTCATGGCTTCTCCTGATATTGTAGACACGAGTCCAGCATATGAAGCCCTCGGGAGCCAGTTCAGAACAAACACGCCCAGCGTTTCCCCATGCAGCTGATCAAACTGTGGTGATCTGAGCCAAGCTGTGCCCTGAAGACATTTAAATGGACCTGAGGTGGTGTGGAGGAGCAAATGTATACTTGGGAAAGGAGGCTGCCTCATGCTGCTAGTGAGACAAAGCACATCAAGCTCAGGAAACTATCCTGACCTGAAAACAGTCAGAGGAGGAAAAGCTACCAGGGAGAAGATGACAAGTGCAGGGAAAAGGCAGTGCCGTGTCCATTCAACTCATTGCCTAAGAGTTACGGTCTCTGTTGGCCCAGACAGGCTGTGATAGCTGTTACTGCTTCCCTAGGTTAGTGCTAAAGCCAGCTTGCAGCACAGCAGTAAATTCACTAATGATGCTTTCTAACTCACATTCAGGCCTACTGCTTTCACTGAAATAATTAGAAAATGTTATTAATAGAAAATGTTTTCCTAAACCAGTTATCAAGGCCTGTCCTAGCAGCGGTCTCAGTGCCCGCAAAAAGCTCACGCCACAAAAAAAAACCCTACCAGCCAGCCACTTACAGTCTTAAGCCAAGCCAGATACAGTAATAACATTTTCCAAGGACCAAGATGGGTCAACATGCTGTCAGCTAAATTGGACTACCGAAAAAATAGTTCACCATTTCAGTTTTCAGGAAGTCATAATGATAGAGAGAAGAGAGAAGAGAGGAGAAGAGAGGAGAAGAGAGGAGAAGAGAGGAGAAGAGAGGAGAAGAGAGGAGAAGAGAGGAGAAGAGAGGAGAAGAGAGGAGAAGAGAGGAGAAGAGAGGAGAAGAGAGGAGAAGAGAGGAGAAGAGAGGAGAAGAGAAGAGGAGAAGAGAAGAGGAGAAGAGAGGAGAAGAGAGGAGAAGAGAGGAGAAGAGAAGAGGAGAAGAGAGGAGAAGAGAGGAGAAGAGAAGAGGAGAGAAGAGGAGAGAAGAGGAGAGAAGAGGAGAGAAGAGGAGAGAAGAGGAGAGAAGAGGAGAGAAGAGGAGAGAAGAGGAGAGAAGAGGAGAGAAGAGGAGAGAAGAGGAGAGAAGAGGAGAGAAGAGGAGAGAAGAGGAGAGAAGAGGAGAGAAGAGAGAAGAGAGAAGAGAGAAGAGAGAAGAGAGAAGAGAGAAGAGAGAAGAGAGAAGAGAGAAGAGAGAAGAGAGAAGAGAGAAGAGAGAAGAGAGAAGAGAGAAGAGAGAAGAGAGAAGAGAGAAGAGAGAAGAGAGAAGAGAGAGAAGAGAGCTTATTGTTGCAGTAAGTCATTAGAATGAGAATTTTATCAACATTAAATTACGTATGTGACTCAAAAATGTATCAGCTGTTATACTCCTCCTGCAAGTTACAATGCCTGCTATGCAGCTGATGTCTTTGGAACATAAAACAAAATTTCATGCTGTAATATTTAATTTTCAATGGAAGCAGATTACTGCTGTGCCTTCCGATAACAATTTCAGCTGATGTAGCAGGAGAGTCTTCTTAGGAAATAAAACCTTAGCTTTGAAATTAGAAGTACTCAAATGGCAACATTCACAATGGACAGGTTATTTGACTCTTAACAATACCAATAAAGAAGTTGTTTGTCTAAAGAGTAATACAATACAGAAGGATGTTGCATTTCAGACTCCACCAGATAAAGTGCAAGCTCACATTGGCTGGGGAAAAAAAAAAAAAAAAGATTTTTGTCTTATTTTTAAGATCTCACACAAACACAAAACTAATTTCTAATTCCTAATGCACTTCTAACACACCCACAAAACTAATTTCTAATTCCTAATGCATTTCTAACACCATCAGTACTGTACTAGCCGTAAGATAAGCACTTGCATTTCCACTTACCACTAGAGTATCATTTCATCTTGGCTGGGCTGCACTATGGCACCACCCATGACAAGCTCTCTAGTTCACCACAGTCTTGTACCATTTCAGAGCCACACAAGACACCACACTACCTCCTAAGCATACTCACAGGGCATTACAGGATAACTTGTCCATTTGGTCTTCCCATAATAGGAAGAAATGGTCCGGGCCTGCAAAATCCATTTCCTAGCAAAAATGTTACCAGGCTACAGCTGCACAGTATAAGCTGCTACGTATTAGGGAAACAAATCCTATCCTTCTTAATTACCAGAATCAATCATTGCTGCTTTTTATGAAGAAAGTAGTTATTTTCCTTGCTTCTTCACAAGCAACTACCATGTAAGCCTTAGATACTAGTCTGAGGAAAGAGATAACAACTTCAGTTCAGAGCAAATGAGACAAGATACAGAAGCAAGCGGAGCTTGTGCAACCATGCCGCAAATGGACACACAGCAACATGCACTGTGCCCAAAAGTTTCAAATAAGAAAAGACATTTTCATGAAGCTGTACAAACCTGCCATACATTATCAATGATCTGAAAAAGACTACTAACAGCCTAGCAATCCTGTAACAACCTACAGCCTTTTACTGTCAGATATGTTAGCCATCTGTCCACGTAAAGTTTAAGAGTGGCACAGATGTTGTGGATGTTTCAAAGGCCATTAGTACAATCCTGTCTTCAGGACCTGTCAACACTGGAAGTGTTCAGAACTAGCTGCAATGTTTGAAGACAGAATTGCATGCCCCATGGATGTTATTACCTGGAGGTATACAACACTCCTGTCCCAGTTGTTTCAAGTAGGGCTGTAAGTTCCTTGTCACCCAGCCTTTTCCTAAGGCTGAGCATCAGTTTGATGGACAAAGCATGTAGGGGGCTTGTGGACACTCTCTTTTCAGAAAACCATACTGTGAAAGACAAGGCTACTGGAGCTGGGCTGTCTCTGCACAGCAGCTCCTCAGTCCAATACATGCAATAACCAAATGTCAGGCTGGCTGCTGAGCTCTGCAAGCAGACAGCGTGCCTGCTTCTAAAAGCAAATATTGCTTTTTTCCTCACCAACAGTAACATTTCTCATGGAAAACTACTTTCTTTTTAATTCATGATTTCTGAAGACACATGTCAGCATTTCTGGCAATGCCAGAGTTAACCAATATTCTTTTTTGTCCCTGTCTTGCTACAAGTATTAGTTGAGCCTGGCAACAAAAACTGTTGGCTCTCTTAAATCCATAGTGAAGTCTAAAGCCCAGAAAGATCCAGAAGTCCTTTAACAAGAAGCAGTGTGAAAGAAACAAGGTAAGAAAAAAATCAAACTACTACTACCACCTGTAGAAATCAATAGATCATTTGTGCAAGAGTGTAAACAAACCTAACAATGGATTTAAAGGTCTTCCTCCAGATGCCAAATGGAAAGGGATGCCTGGGAGAATCAGGACAGGCATTCTGGTTCTGGCTTGGGCTGCTAGTTGCAGGCAACATTCAGAACAAAAGTATATATTACATATTTACAATGATGGGTAAAATTAAAGAAAATTCTTACCTGAAAAAATAACAAACCCATACATACTACAAGACAGCCCTAATGGCAGCATCATTCCTAGCGGTGCAGTAGCTATAAAAAAAAAAAAAGAAAAGAGCTTGCACGGCTCTTGCAATCTACGAGAAACATTCATCAACGGTAGAAGTATTTCAGACAATTTTCATATTGCTGATTAATTATTAATGACACAGATTGAGCACAGGCATTTTATTGTTTAATTTAAACTATTCCAAATAACAGGATGGCACTGAGGTTACTTGACTTAGCTGAAATACTATCTGCTTCTCCAATAAGGACGTGACAGTAATGCACAAAACAACAGAGTTGAGAGGTTTACTGGAGTGCAGACATTGTTAATCACCACATGAAATTCTCTTCTTGATCTGCTCAAAATCAATGAATTCTGATGTCAGCAAGTGCTTCAGCCAAATTCACTATCCGAGATCTTGGTGCCTTCCAGAGAAGTCCCAGTTGGATGGGGCCTTGAGCAGCCTGCTCTGGTGGGAGGTGTCCCTGCCCGTGGCACAGGGGTGGAACTGGATGATCTTTAAAGTCCCTTCCAACCCAAACCATTCTATGAGTCCAGGATAAAACCGCAACATGTCAATGAGGAAAGGCCAGGCTGCCCAAACTGCACGTGCAGCGCAACCCCCGGTGGCGCCAAGCAGACACTCAAAGCCAAAAAAAACAAGGGGGGGATCCAGCTCCGTGCCCTTGGGAGGAAGCTCGGTGTTTAGGGCTGTCGGTGCCTCCTGTTGTTTAGGGCTGTCGGTTCATTCGCAGGCCTCATGATGTTACGGGCTCCTGCTTCATCCCCAACGGGGATTCGGACTGACAGCATCTGCGCTCCAGGGCGCAGCTCCAGTTCTCCGGGCCACCGGGAATCACCGAGCGCACAGCGACCCCTATAGGCCGCGCGCCGCCATGTTCCTCACCCTCTGCCCAGGGAAGGCGAGGAAAGAGCGAGAGGGCAAGAAGAAGCTGCTGGAGCAGCTCTGCTGCGAGGCCAGGCTGACACAGGAGAGAGCTGAGTTTCTCCAGTCTGGAGAAGAGAATGCTCCGCAGAGACCTTACAGCAGCCTTCCAGTACCTGAAGGGGCTACAGGAACGCTGGGGAGGGACTTTTTGCAAGGGCTTTTAGTGATAGGAGGAGGGGGGATGGCTTTGAATTGGAAGGGAGAGCATTGAGATTGCACATTAAGAAGAACTTCAGGATGAAAGCAGAGAGGCACTGAGTCAGGTTGTCCAGGGAAACCGTGGATGCCCCCTCCCTGGAGGTGTTCAAGGCCAGGTTGCATGGGGCCTTGAGCATCCTGCTCTGGTGGGAGGGCGTCCTTGCCCATGGCACGGGTCTAATTGATAGGATACAGACATTGAGAGTCTGGTAAGGTTCTTCACCCTAATGGGTCAAACTATGCTTTCACAACATTGAAACAGAGATATTAATAACTGGCAGTCTTACGCCTGAGAAAATACGAGGCATCACTAATACAGGATATAACCTGCACACAGGATATCATGGTATCCCTAATAATACTTATGCTCACCAATAAACAACTGCTTTATGACTACCTTTTGTCAGCTGTCACTGGACCCTACATCTCTTGCATACAGAGGACCTTCTGAAGTGAAGTCAAATTGTTGGTATGCCTCAGCAGTCATTTATCATTGCTATGTTGTGCACCGAAAGCTAATTTTTTTGATGTCATACAGACCTGAGGGCTGTCTTTCTGCAGTCCCTGCCATAACTGCCTGTAGTACCAGAAATAAAATTTGCCTCTCAGAGATGACCAAGGGACATCACGACAGTTTGTATGAGAGAAGCTGTGTAGGTAATGACTCTTTGGTCTCTCATAAACGCTTTCACTCACTACTACTAATTCTCATCAGGTGGCAGAATTTAAACAAAAAGGCTTTTTTTCATGTAAAGACTATTTACACTTCTAAGCTTTTAAGCTTCCATGGTATCCTGTGTCAACAGTAGAAATGCCTTCAAAAAGTGATCAGACACGTTCTTAGACTCTAAGTCAGTCAGTAGCTATTGACTAGTACAGTTCACGCGCAACATCTCACCCAGGGTATCTTTCAGCTGCTGATTGCTTCAGACTGGAAAACACAGAAGGGGTAATCTGTAGCCCCCTTGCTTTGTTTTTACATTCCTCTCCCAATCCGCCACTGGCAATCGCTGGAGAAAAAAACTGTGTAAGCCTTTTCATCACATAACCATTCCCACATTAGTTTTCGGCCTTTGTTTCAGCACATTTAGTTTTCAGCATCCACAGAAACTTTCAGCTGTTCATGTCTCTATTTTTAGAGACTACTTAGGGGTTTTCTAAATCCCACGATCCTGTATCCACACAGTGTATATGAAAAGTACCCTTTCAGAGCAATTGTAAATCTTCTGTGCCTGTAGCATGAAGAAAACAGACATTAAATTGTTGGCTGAGATAGCCAGTTATTTCCTTACTAACAGCTGTACCAAGAGCCAAGGCCATATTCATTGCTTGCATTTAATTGCCATTTGCCACTCTGCAGTAACTCCTCCATCCAGGTCAGATGGCATCCACTGGCCTTCTTCCCCATCAACAGCTGAATGCAGCACTGCACTCTTCAGCCACAAAATACTTAATCAGAAACCATACTGACTGTTTGGGACATGGGTCAGTTGGGAATGATGAACCCAGACTCAAATCCAGGCGGTGAGACGGAGCTGGCTGCCAGTGGCCTGGGCACACTCCATCAGCTGGGACCTCTAGACAGGGCACCACACAGTTCTCAAGCAGCACCAAGCCACACATTATAAAAATGCAACATGAAAGGACCTAGGGAAAAAGGATACACAGGTGGCACATGCAGGAAGAGGTACTTTTAACCTCTGTAAAGCAGGCTCACACTTATATAGATATCAAACACAAGGAAAGGAACACAGAACACAGGACTATTCCCAGTGCTGAGCTTGCTGAATCATGGAAACTGCATTAAATATAGAAGGCAAGGAACAAAATCTGAGCTCCCCAGGAAAGGAGAATGTTTGATAGCTCCCCCAAGCTGGTCCCCAATGGTCTCTTCCAGTCACCATTCTTAATTAATCTTTTAGGTTAAATCAGATTAAATCAGATTAAGTGGCTGCAAATGTCCATCTGTCACATTCCATAGGATGTTTCTGAACAACCTCAGTGTCCATTCCAAAATGTTTTCTGATTCCCTCCAATAAGCTACAGTCTCAGTTGTACTGGAGAACATGATGATACTCCAGTTGATACCAGACTAAAGCACTTTCAGTCTGAACAGACAAATGGTCAAGCATAAGGTCCACTACATTTACCTTTTGGAGGCAAAGAAAAGGAAATGGCTTTTTTTTCACACCATAGTAAATATTTGCCTAACTCCGCTGCAAAATTGACACTACTCAGATCCCACTATGGCCTTAGCCACAAAATTGTATTTCTTACATAATGGAGAAACAGTATTCACTGTTGTTCATTAGGATGTATCCTATGTTATCATTACTAACTGTAGCTATGTTAAATATTATGAACTGTTTAGTTATTAAAAGGAAAAAAAAAATCAAAAACCAGAAAACAGAAAGAGATGCTTAACATCATAAAAATGCATAAGTCTTTCAGTTGCGATTCAGAGTATGAATACTGGGAAGTGCAATTAAGGTTAACATTGAAGATCAGAACAATGCGCTCATGACACTTCTATTTTTAAGCAAGTGCAGGTAAATAAGAATGCATTACATTACAACCTATTTACTATGATATCTAACAGAATCGATTTACTGAGCTCATACCATGTAGACATTTAGGAAGCACTTTTCTTCCTGTTTCCAAACTGTTCTTTCTCTCTACATCCAAAGTAAACAGACATGAAAGCCAACTCTTGCCCAGCTGATGGTTTATCACTATTATTGCTATATCAGTTTCCACCTTAAGCCTTAACAGCAGTTTTCTTTCAGCCTCAAACTCTGCTCCATCACTGGTCAGCAATACTATTCTTCTGATGATTAACTGAATAAATTAGCGCCAGATTCACAGCTCAGTATTGCGGAACAAGCCACTATCACAAAGGCAATTATTCACAGCTTAGGTGAACACTGGTTAAGAGACAAAAGTGTATACAATCCTTTTCCGTTTTTTTTTTTAAAAACCCAAAACTTAAAAAGCTTTAATCAGCTTTGCTACTTAAAAATCAATCTTCCAGGGAAGAGGCAGCAAGAGATTAAAGCATACCTAAAAATCCACGTAAAAATTCTAAGGATAATAATCTGCTAATATACACATCAGCATCTCTAGGGCAGATTATTGCTACACACATCCATCAGCATAGATTCTTGGCATGCACCAAAACAAGATCCACCAAGTAGCTTTTGAAAACAGAATAAATGTAGCTGGCTGTTTAGTATGAAACTTCTGATAAACTACTGTCAAAGGAAAAAAACCTAAAAAATGGGAAATGCAGCTTTGCATATCTGTTGAAGTAACTGTATTCATCAATAACTATTTAGTGGTGGCCTATACTTCCTTGCGTCTGTCCAGCACCAAGCACAATGTGACCAGAGTCCCTAATTGATTTCTACGGGTCAGGATAATGCAATTTTTACAAAATAAATTATTACAAAAGGAAGCTACTTTTCTTGTTGTGAATATTTTATATTTCTGTCTTCAAAACACATAAAATAAAGCTTTCCTGGGAACACCTGAATTTCATCTGCCAGTCGCTCATGGACTACACAATAATTATCTGAGCCTTCTTTTTGATGCAGCTCCCATACTGCTGTGCTTCACACCACACTGCTGCTTCTGTTCCTTATTTTCTAACCCAGTACAGTGTCAAAAGTGTGGATAAAAACTCCCAAATTCTAGACAAGGCAATTTAGACTTGTTCAACTGGCTACTGTTCTTACATGCCTGGGGGTGGTACATTTCAGTGACAATAGCTTGCAGGTTGTTCTGTCTGGGATAAGATAAAAACAGTGAAAGAGCAATCTCCCTTCCTATGGTTAAGCATGCTCAACCCTCACTTCTTGTCTTTTCTTTAATCTTGGTGCAGAGCTGGAAGCTAAAGTTTAAACCAGAACTCTGTCACTGATTTTAGTTCCATACACATCACAGGCAGCTCTCCACAGACTGGCAGACGCTTCAACTATCTAGCAGAAGTTGGCGCTTGGCAACCACCCTGCCTGCATACAGTGCCACAGTCTGGAGTGCACCATGGTGGGTGTTTCCCAGCACCTCCCCAGCCTCCTTGGGCTCCAGAAACATGCTGTTGAGAGTACACAGCCTTGCAGTCACATGCAGCCCAAGTGAAAAATTTTGGCAGCAGAAGATACTAAATGTTAATTCACTGCCTTTTTTCTCTCCTCTTCATGAACAGTTCCAAGATGGGGCACTTCTCTCCTTGCCAGGACCAAAAGGTGTCAGACTCTCTCTGGACTGATTATCATTGCCGCATAATCAGCTCTGTCCTTTGTCATGTTTCACACATTGTCCTCTGATCTGGCAATAGTCCTAAGCACAAGCTAATTTAAACCTTGAGTATAATGGCTTTTGTGTCTTCTTCTAGTCTGAAATAAAAGTTCAGTAAACCAATGTCTGCTATCATCTTGTAAAACCAACAAAAAAACAGGGATGACATAGAGGTCATTTAAATTTTTTCCATAGCTGATTTTATTTCCAGGCCTTCCAGAGACCATGACAGTCACCTTCCTGTTAAATACTTCTTTCCTGCATCCCCTGGAAGCAACCCAGGAAGAGTACAAATACCAGAAATAAAAAAGGGATGCAGCATTTCAGCTACAGGAAAAGGGTTCTGAGTTATTAAAATGTCTTCCCTGTTTAGAAAGAGCCTGTACTTGCCTTATCAAAAGAAAAATCTATCCTCAGTTCTGTCACTCCAGAGACAAAAGAGAGAACAAGGAGTGGGATTTAAAAAGTCTAGTGTTGAAAACTTCAGAACAACCCATACAGCTCAAACCTGTGTTCCCGCGTCACAGAGAAAAGACGGGGGGGGGAGGAGAGGGGAAGGCAAATTCTCCCTTTTTCCTGCCTCCCTCTCAAAAATTTTGCAACACATTTCTCAAACCTAAGTCCTGTGCCTCAGGCCATACAATTGCCTCACTGTGCTTCTTGAACACACCTTAAGGTTTATGCAACACTATGTGTGCCAACCACATACAAAAACGTACTACTTAAGGGCACCTAGGCTATCATTTCACTATTAAGCCACAGTACCGTATGCAGAGTTTACCACAAGCACGCTTACACTAGCATGTGAAGGGGTCAGTACAGCAGAACGCAGAACACCCAGGGGCAGCAGGACTACCTCTCAGCTACAGTGCCAGTCTTTGCCAGGCTAATGTGACCACAAACCTGAGGTGTTAGTGTGCAAGGACAAACTTGACCAGGAGAGGAATAGAAAATAGCTGGATTATCTAACATCCTCACATAATTTAACTTCCTTTAGGGATTTATTACAGCTTTCTCATTATGTCCTGGGGCCAGTATTACTGCCTCAGGAATTGACAGAGGCCCAACCATGGGTCCTGGGGAGAGTTTAGGGGTGAAAATGAGACTGCAGCTAAATTGAGAGACCTCAAACATTCCTGGCTCTTGCGCTCAGGTATACAAGAAGCACAACATGAGGTAGAAATGAGCCACAAAAGGCTGGAGGAGCCAACAGGTTAATTGAGACTGCCTGCCCCTAGTGCAAAGGTGAGCAGTAGTGATACTGGAAGGGTCATCCATCACTACAGACAGCCTAGGCTGAGCACCTGGGGCATATCCAGGGGTCCACCTGCCTTTTCCTGTGCAGGAATGCCTCAGCACTGGCTCATTACTGACTCAAACAATCAGGATGACTTTACAGTTGCTTGTGCAGGTTTGTCCTTTGTAGCACAAACACAGTACTGCCACGCCTGCAGGATCCCTGCCAGCTTCGGCATATGGGGAAGCGCCTTCATATTGTTAAGCAGTGGAAAATTTAAAAGGAAGAGAAATGCCACCTCCGGTATATTCATCACTCCAGCTCCCCACCCACACAGCAGATTAGCTGGGCTCAGTTAACACAAGCTACTGGGTTTAAGAGCAACAGGCATGCTTCTTCCTGCAGAGGGTACATTCTGTCTGCTCTTGGTTTCCAGTGCCCCACCTCGCTTTTCCTGTTCTGAACTGCACAGCAAGGCATGCTGGCTGCTGTTTTTAGATACTGAGCACTAATGAGGACTCTATACCACGACCAACAGATTTTAATAACGTGCATGTACAAACTCATTCCCAAACAATAAACAGACCAGATCTTTACCATACTTAGCTCCATGGGCTTCCTCTATTCCTGAACAAAATTGGCAGTCACTGCAACAAAGCAGTTAGTTTCCACAAGAAGTTTGATCCCCTTAACTTTGCTATTCATTTCCACAAGCCCACACAGACCAAACCTAATGTAACCAAGGATAAGCATGCATAGCTGCCCAGCAATGCAAGCTGTAAGCCAAATTCACGGGGCTGCAGGTTCCTCGCTTTATTAAAGAACCTTAACTTCTTAACGCTTGTCAGGCACTGTGATGTGCTGCTTAAATCCTAGTGCTTAAATAATAACAAAACCACAAAATGAATAGTTCCACTCTTTCAAGTGAACACAGAAGATGCATGATGTACAGATAAGTGCTCTGACTGACAGCAGTTAAGTTACTGATCCAGCTCTTTGAACCTACAAGGAGGGCTGCCACTAATTGAAAGAAATCCCTGATTACTGGAGTATACTAAAGATCTACCGCTACCCAGACTGTCAAAGACAGTTGGCTCTGGGCAAGCTATCTGTAATATTCCAGAAAGATTTTCAGTCGTTTCCTGTTAAACACTCTCTGCCTACTGACCATGGAGAAAGATACCAAAACTTAACAGGAAGCTTAGCTGTGCTGTCATGCTCCTTTTTTTAATAATGGGAAAGTATATAATTTCCAAACAAATAAATCTTTGGCAGTGATCTCAAAGAAAACAAGAAGATTTACTATATGTTTGTTATTCTTTTAAGTGGTAGCATGATAGGCACCATCCCCTGATTAAAAAGGTGACTCCCTGACTTTCCTATTGTTATCAATGCCTACACTAGTCCTAAATCCTCCTAATTACAGCTCATTACAAATTTTGGCAGTTTTGTTTGCTAAGTAAGTTAGTAGCTAGGCTAAGTGTCAGATAGTGACCAAGACAGATGATCTAATGGTTCCCATTGTTTTTTATCCTTAAAAAAATTGGGGGAAAAAAGTCACTAAACTGAACTAGCTGAAACAGATTTCATGCACAAAAGATTTCAGTATTTGGCTCCACAGTTACATCTTAACAGCACAGATATCATGGGACTCTCCTCTGTAACCCCACGTGTGTCCAGGCACTGGTTATGTGGGACAAGACAGGGCCTGCCAGCGATTAAACCTGAGGGTCAGGAGTGAGCTTGAATGAGTCTGTCCTGGAGTTGGCCCCACAGTGTTCTAAGACCTTGGGAGTGCAGTACACACAGCTCCTGTTTCCATGACAGTGCTTCAGCCACTAGTTCTGGGCAGGGTCTGAGTGGAGGGGGGTCATATAAACTAGATACAGATGAGGAGGAATACAAAGCAGTGCTGTAACACCTAGATGTCTGTGCTTCAGTCGGAGTTGGTAAGCAGTAGCACAGTTAACTGGTAGCCAAAAACAAGTATTGCTGTAACAAACAAGAAAGTGCTGTGAGTAGTTTGAAAGCTGTGGTCCTGGAAACCATTAGCTTATTAGACCCATAGTCCACATCATCAGCGGTGTTAGAGTACTTTAAAAGCAAAGCTAAGCAAAATCTGGCATTTCCTTAGAAGTAGGAAGGGAGTGACACATTAGCAAACATGTAAAGAGCAGCCTTGTGTAATAAGGTTATAGAGGTATTTCCAAGTCCTTTTCTTTCATAGCCTACACAAAAAGGTTAGAGGCCCCAGGCTGACCCTACTCCACCAGCCAGAACAACCACAAAGACACCGGGGAAGCTGTGGTGTTTCGAATATGCACATTGTACTCCCAAATCTACAGTGATGCTCCTGAACAGTAAGCGATACCCTCAAATGGCTAAGAATCTGGCCCATCAACAGGGAAGGTGGTCATGCCTGGCAATCAGAAGAAACCACTAAAGACACTACTAAATAACTAATCCAAATACCAAGGGAAACCCAAATGTTTTCTAAACATTAAATGGTAACCCTTCTTAAGAAATACATACATACAGCATCTCCCGTCCTGACCCAGAGGACACACTTGTCCTTTAGACACCAGTAATTTCAAGTCAACCAAGTCTCTAATTAATCTGTTGTGAAAAATTTATCAACTTGAGTGTTTTTCCAGGCACAATATTGAGAGCTACAGCAAAGGTGTCCAAGTTTCATTACACTTATAACACAGTTCAGCATTGCTGGCCCCAAGTTTTCATAGTCTCGTGTTTCTGCTCCTCATTCTCCCTAAACAGCTTTGCTCTCTAACAGTTCTGACTTGACAAACCGCCCCCTTCTCTCTGCCTAATGTGTCAGAGGGGAGCTTAGATTATCCATCCCTTATTTTGTCTTGAGGTGCACCTTCCCTCCCGCAAAAAAAAAGCTCCATTTAAACAAAAAGAATAAACCATTATTCACTTAATAAAAGCTGTTTTCAGATGAATATACATTGTACAATGCAGATTGTTGCATTCTTGCAACATAAGCCACTTCTCTGACTCTTCTGTGCTCCATCCATATGTGGACGTTTAGTACAATGGCCTCATTGTAATCACACTTTAGCCTTGTGTTAGAAAAGTATGAAGAAAGCTTCCAGAACTGCAGAAAGATCATAGGTTGAAGCCAGGCACTAATGACCTAATAGGCAGAGGTCTAAAAGTCAGCAAATCCCCTAACCCTGGAGGACAGCTCTTGGTACACTTGCTGGTCTATTCAGATTACTGCTGCATTTCTGTTTCTTGTCAGCTGTCATTCCACGTTTTTGTAGCAAATATACAGTTTCTCTTATTTCCTTTAAGGGTAAAATTAGGATACGAGGACTTCATTGCTTATAACTCATTGCTCTTCTGCAGCCATGCAGTGACCGCATCTGAGGCTTGCAGGAGCCTTCTGAAAAGCAATGTGAAACTGTGGTTTGTCAGCGAACAGCAGCTGTTCAGCTTGACACTACTACCAGTACTGCAGTGAGCCTCGGAAGCAAGCTTACTGACCACTGAGTACTGCTTGTCAGTTTGAACACTGACTATCTGAAACAAGACAAAAAATAACAAAGTTGTAGTGGCTAAAAAAAGAAACAAATGCCAGAAAAGTCTCTTGTACAGACAGTTAAACTGAAGTGCTCATACAGCTCCTAACTACATACATGCCACCACTATCTATTTTTAAGCTATACAGGAAATAGTAAGCTATTATTTTCTGCTGTGTATCTTTCTCTCTTAATATTCCTGAACGCTCCAGAGTCCTGATTTTCCAGACAGAAGAAAGTGTTTTGGAAAAAATATTGTTCTAAGTTTTTATAGCTGAAGTCATTAATTATTTTATTATTGGCTCTAAGTCAGGTCACTGTTTTACCCAGATATACAGACACATGCTGTAAGGTCTTTGATTACAGTGCAATAAGATGCATTTGCAGTAAACACTGATACACACAATAAAAAGGGGGAAAGTACTATACATATATATAACAGAGAAGATGACATTTAATTCTATAAAGAGAACTTTTTTGAATTAAAATATTTATAAAAATCATCACTGTCAAATCACAATCAAGCATGCTTTGGAGGTATAACGCCAGGTAATCTATGTGTACTAGACAGCTGGAAGCATCAGGTAAGAAGCATAAAACATTTGAAGGAATTTGGCAGATGTATCCCAGATAGCTAAAGAAGAAAAAGTTTATAAAGTTTCTGCTCCTAGTTGTTATTGGTGCTTAGTCAAAATTGGCAGTAGCTTAATACAGCAAGTATTAGTGAAAGTACTCAGGCATAACTAAGATAATATTAGCATAAGCTAAGATAATATTACACTAAGAACATGCAGCCATCCTCTCACACACATCAGTATCAGTCTCTTGGATGACCCAGCCAGTACTTAGCACTTCATCTATGATAAGCAGCATATAATCTTGTTGCACAATGGTGTAGCCTGTTATTTCTGTAAGTCTTCTCTCAGAAGTTTTACACAACCATGAAGCAGTGTTGTGGAAAACATGCTGGCAGCAACACAAAGATCTCACTGATGTAAAAGCCAAAACCTTTATTATAAGCTGGGTGGTCAAGTTGCCAAGTAATACTACTTATTAATGCTATGCATTACTAAACACTGTTCCTCTATGCATGATCCTTAAAGCTAATACTGTGTTTGATGGAGCAATATGTTATAATAGATAAGATTTGAATGAGGTAATCCATAAATTGATAGCTATGTTCTGCTAGCGTATGAAGATACTCTACTGAAATGTAATTCTCAATTTACATTATTCAATGCTAGAGATACAAAACGAGTAGAACTGTTAGCACCTATCAAGTGAAAACAATTTTCAAATCAGGTGAGGTCCAGATCTTTGCCAGGGAATACATGGGATGATACTACAGATCCAAGACAGTGCATTTTCTTGTTTTAATTTTCCCGTACCTCAGAAGAGGTCATAGCATTATGAGACTACTGGAGATTAGCCACATCTCACACAACGCAGTAGATTTTGCAGAAAAACACCAAGGGTGGGGGAGGATGGAGACTAGGAAAAGCCTGCACAACTGTCACAAATCAAGCAGATTTCTTCAGCTCCTTTCATCCATCATTCATGCCCCCATAGCACACAAGCCCCATTGGCCTTTGCCAATGGCAGCTGACCCCACTGGGGAGCAGGAAGCCCTCCTCTGCAGCTGTTTTGGCTGGATGGGAGGCTCTGCCGTGGCTCCTACCCAGCCAATGCATGCACCCAGGGCCAAAGGTGGCATCCAGGAAGGTGAGCCACAGTGGGATGATGTGCCAGTCCCTGTGGCTTTATCCAGCTCACATACTGCCTACCCTAATACTTCAGAGCTGGTTTAGCACCAAAAAGTGCTTTTGCCCAAAACCAATGCTAGATGTGGCACACATACAGATCAACAGATAAGATATGATCAACAGATCAGATATGAAAAACTGGCAGACGATTTAAGTTGTAGACCTTTACACTATGTTCAGGACAATTTTCCTGTTCTCACAGAAGACTTGATGCTGGAAATCTGAAAACATCCCAAGAACGTAAAAGGTTTTCAAGTAGACTACTAATCAAACTCAGGTACTTTTCAAGCTCAAGTACCAATTTAGGAAATGAGCCAGGAGAGGAAGATTTTTAAGGTAAAATTTATAAATCTACAGTGCAACCAAGTGGACACATTTAGAACGCACTCATCCATTAATTAACTTGTCACAATAGTGATGTTTGTGCAAGAGATGCTGTCATACTCTAGTGGCAGAGTAAATACAAACACACCAGACACATTCGGTAATAATGTGGTTTTGAAGTTTCAGTTTCATGCAGAAGAAATCCCAGACATTGCTCTTCTCCCTGTAAGAAGAGTGCAAACACCTAACACAAATAGGGGATTAGCCAGGGATGCTTTTCTTCATGCAGATTAAGTCCAAACACTATCTTTAGGCAACCTCCTGAAGGAACTGCATTAAGTCTGCAAGGTTGCTATTCAAGGTTCTGCAGAGGATTGCCTGAAATTTCCTGATATTGCCCTTAATCACAGTTTAAAGCTGCTTAGCAAAACCGTTAAAACTATTTTTCACATTTTTGATGAAGACTGTTGTGGCTTACTCCAATTTCAATCATCTATTTTCAATAATGCATAATGGGAGTAAGAATGCAAAAATATAACCACTGTTACTGCAAGAGATTTTTCTGCCAGCTTTCATAAGTACACAGCTCCATTTTTCACCTTCGAATATCACCACCAGGCAGGAAGTCCAATCTCCTGTTAAAACTGTTGATGCAAACCCCACACTTGTGTATGTGGACAAACTGAGTATTGTTATATATCATATCATTGTGCAGTTAAGCTACAGATACAATGTACACATATTTTTAAAATGTCATGTTAAATTTAACTGCTTCCTCAACAAAGTCCATGAGAATGTGGCCCACTCTTACAGTAAAAAAAAATAACAGCATAAGAATGGATACAGCAAAGAGAATTTAAGATTAATGTAATTTAAAGAGGTGATCCATCACTGACTCACTAGACTTGTGTTAAAAACAGCATTATCAACTCCAACAGATGAACTGTTGTCAATAAAGAAAATGCATGAGAGGCAACAAGAAAACAGCTAGTTGTCAGACCCGTCACCTGAAAAAAGGACAGTCCAATTTATTTACCTCCCTATAATATGCTTAGATAACTGCTGGGTGGCACATTAGGCCAACAGGACAGATGAATGCCTCCTGTCATACCTATTATACCTTTCCAGAGTTTACCTGGATGGATGAATGAAAGGTGGAACACGGAATTTCCTTCTCAGCTGGGGGGGCTGGAGTCTCCCTGCTAACACAGGTGTGCTGTCACAAGCCCATTGGAAATGCCCCATCTCCTGACAACATGGTTATGAAGACACACTATCCTATCTGTCTTTGCTCCTGAACCAGCTAACAGAGGTCAATAACCTGGACATGCAACATTTCCCACCCTGATTTTCTCTCCCCAAATCAAGCTGGCTGATCATATGGCACACATCTTTTCTGGTCAGAGACAGCAACATCCAAATCCCCATTCCCACAGCCAACTGGGAGCTGCTATACTCCAACCACAGCACCACAGCATTCCTGTGCCACACAGGCACAAACACAGAGCTGAAGTAGCCATCCCAGCAATGCTGTGCTGTAGGCAGAGGGTCTGAGACCGCATTTATTATCGCTGCCTTTTCCCAACATTTACAGGGCCATATATAGAGAACGAGATGTAGTAACTGACCTGGACCCACACAGACAGGAATGCCTCATTCTTGCTAGGGCATGAGGGAAGGAGAGAATTCATAACCTCTGGGCAGCTCATCTGGCTCTGTCACTGAAAAATTGCATTAATTACTCCCCATTTCAGAAAGGTATGCATGCGCAGGAATAAAAAAAAAGAAGGTATAAGCCAAGAAGACATAAAAAGAATTATGCAGCAAGCATGAAACCCATATACAATATAGTTTATGTCTGAAGGGCAACTGTTCCTCCAATATGCACTGCCTCACATTGTTCAAGAGCAACTGTTCACAATTCTTCATTTAAAGCACAAAAATCGATGGGGCCTGATGGGGTTCCTCCAAGTGTACTTAAAGAGCTGGCCAATGTCATAGTGAGATGTCTCTCAATGATTTTTCAATGCTTTTGGGAATCTGGAGAGGTACCAGCTGACTGGAAGCTAGCAAATTTTGTCCCAATCTTCAAGAAGAGCAGCAGGGATGTTCCCAGTAACTACAGGCCTGTCAGTCTCACTTCAGTGCCTGTAAAGATTATGGAGAAGATTATTCTGGGAGTTAGCAAAACACATCTGAAAGACAGTGTTGTCATTGGTCCAGCCAGCTTGGGTTTACAAAGGGACAGTCCTGCCTTACAAACTTAATATCCTTCTACAACAAGGTCATCTGCCTAGTTGACCAAGGAAAACCAGTCAATGTCATTTTTCTGGATTTCAGCAAAGCCTTTGATACTGTCTCTCACAGTATTCTCATAAACAAATATCTACAATACAGCTGGATAAGCACGTAATACAATGGGTGCACAATTGGCTGATGGGTTGAGCTCAAAGAGCCATAGTGAATGGAGTTACTTCAGACTGGTGCTCAGGCGTTAGAAGGGCCCCACAGGGATCCATCCTGGTGCCAGTGCTCTTCAACATCTTCATAAATGACCTGGATGAAAGACTTGAACGTTTATTGACACAGTTTGCCCATAACACAAAACTGGGGGGGCAAAGAGACCCTGCAGAGAGATCTTGACAGATTGGAGAGCTGGACAATCACCAACAGCATGAAATTTAACAAGGGCAAGTGCAGGTTTCTGCGCCTGGGACACAGCAACC
Source organism: Tapera naevia (assembly GCA_033556795.1). NCBI lineage: Eukaryota > Metazoa > Chordata > Aves > Cuculiformes > Neomorphidae > Tapera > Tapera naevia. The sequence continues at coordinate 11,083,085 of JAUMJJ010000069.1, forward strand.
TTGGATACACATACAGACTGGAGTGTGAGAGGCTGGAGAACAGCCCTGCAGAGAGGGACCTGGGGTTTCTGGTCGATGGCAAGTTGAACATGAGCCAACAGTGTGCCCTGGCAGCCAAGAAGGCCAACCGTGTCCTGGAGTGTAACAAGCACGGCATTGCCAGCCGGTTGAGGGTGGCAATTGTCCTCCTCTGTTCTGCACTGGTTTGGCCCTACCTCAAGTACTGTGTGTAGTTTTGGGTGACACAGTATAAAAAGGACATAAAACTACTGGAGAGTATTCAGAGGAGGGCCACAAGGCTGGTGAATGGTCTAGAGGGGATTTCGTACGAGGAACAGCTGCAGTCACTTGGTCTGTTCAGCCTGGAGGAGACTGAGAGGGGACCTCATAGCTGTTTACTGCCTTCTCATAAGGGAGAGAGGTGAAACAGGTGCTGATCTCATCTCTCTTGCAACCTATGATAAGACTAGAGGGAATGGCAGGAAGATGTGCCAGAGGAGGGTTAGGTTGGATATTAGGAAAATGTTCTTCACCCAGCGGGTGGTGAAGCTGAGGCTCCCTGGGGAAGTGGTCATGTCACCGAGTCCGCCAGCATTCAAGGAGCATTTGGACAATGCCCTCAGTTACAAGGTGTGAACGTTGGGAGTGTCCTGTGTAGGGATAGGGGTTGGACTCGATGATCCTTTCGGGTCCCTTCCAGCTCAGGTGATTCTACGATTCTATGATTTAGAGCACAAAAATGCCCTATTTGTAACGTGGCCTTTTCCTTTGCTGCAGTGCACTTAATGCTGTTCCTCTTCCAGCACAGGATCCTAGATTAGCAGCTCTGTAGGCTTCTTACAGAACCTGGCCACTCTGAGTTCAACAGCCCAGTTGCCCATGCATCACCTTCCCAGCTTACACATAGCCTGCACACACTGTACTGCAACTCCAGCGTTTTGGTTCCAGGAGCACTGCAAAAGTTTTATCTACCTGGTGATCAGCTTTCATCACTGGGTCACTTCCCATCAGTCAATATAAGAGCTGAAAGACCAGGTCTGAGCCAAGATTTGCGGTCTCTGGATACATAGGAGTCCATTGCTTTGGACACTGCTAGCCACACTAGCAACTCCCATCAGTTTTTTTGCCTTTCATGCAAAGCTACCTCTGATATCAATAACCAAACTGACTAAGCGGGCAGTAGTAACAGTAGTATGAATCTGTTCAGGTGGGAATCCTGCATATACTAAAGTGGATGATAGCATATGCCTCCTTTATAAAAATCCTTTCACACAGGTCATGAAAAGCACAGACATAAAAAGCTCACTTCTATTTCTACATAAAACACCCATTAGGCACAGCTTGCTGGAAAAAAGAAAACACTTGCCCCACTCTCTGAGCCCTCTCAATAAAAAAAGTGTTTACAATCATATGGGTAGCATGTCATCGTGGACAAGAATTAATTTAGTTTATATGTTAATTCAGTGTCGCACTCCAAGCTTACTTCTAAAGTAGTTCTTCTTAAGAAAGTAAGTTCATATTCACCAACTGCCAAGAAAATACCTTTAGGTATCTGTTGTTTGCAGCGTAATTGCTGTAGTTATTTAGACAAGTCTGGTCTACAGAGCTATTCAGAACAGGACAGACAATCCAAGCCTGGAAGCTACCAGCTATAAACAAGACTGCAGAATGCTGCCAGTATTCCAGCATTCATAAGGAGCTCTATGTTAAGGCTGAGACTGTATGTGAAAATAGATGCCTGAATGCAAGACCACACTGTTACATGTAGGCTGTGGCAGCAAAGCTTTCCTTAGGAATTCTTTATATCTACAACAACTATATCTAAATGTGTCAGATTTGCAGCAATCACAGCCTGTGTTTTCAAGTCAGATGGTATTTGAGATGAGGAACAAGAACCTTTTGGGTGGCTGTTGTGCCTAGAAATCCACGCACTGAAGCATTGTATGCTGGGCACAGACTGACATATGTCCACATTCATACATTCTTTACTTGCATGTGGCCATTCAGCCTTCTGTGAAAGCCTGAAGAAACTTTTCTTCCCTGAGCAACTTGTTGCTTCTGATTCTCCTGCAGTACAGGAGCTGTGAATTATATTTTTGTAGCAGTGGCACAAATGCCTTCTCTTACTAATTTGAGGGATCAAGTTAGATTCATATAGAATGAAGAACGCTTACTTCAAAAAGAACAAGTCTTGTCCGTTCTTTGGAAGTTAAAAAAGAACTGAAAGCAAGTAAGCCAAGCAAAACATTCCCATTTTTTCCTTCTCCCTCGATCAGACCAGATGCTAATTGGTTGCCCTGTCAGATAATAAGCATTGGGAATAGGAAAATGAATGCTAATCCTCCAACACGTAAAGCATCACACTGAAGAAACATGGCAAGTTTTGCACTCCAGTGTAAATGGCCTATCTGGATGCATCAGCATGGAACGGTGGGGACATCCTGTGGCCACTTAGATTCTTTACACTTAAATGTTCCCATTATTATTTTTAATCCATTTGTTCAACCCTTTTGCAAATTAGAGGCAACGTCACTTAATAATGTAAGAGGGCCTGAAGGCAACAGAATTCATTTAACTAACTTCCCACCTACCACTTTCTGCAATCCTTTCTTAGCATCTGCTCTGCTCTACTTCAGTTTTCAATATATTCTCTTCTCTGGGTTATACAGTTTCCAAATAATAATAAAAAAAACCAAAACAGAACACTGGAGGAAAAACAAAGACCTTGAGCTGGTCTAGGTGGCAACACTAACCCCTGACAGCCACGCATACAAATCAAAAGCGACATTCTAATTTAATTTATTTAGATTTATAGCAGTGTTCATAAATGGCATGTAATTCTCAGATCTAGGCATTCTGCCAACAGGAAAAATATTATCAGATTAAAAGCATGTGTAAAGCATCTGCTGATATTGTAAGCTAAGCAACCACAAGAAAAAGAAAGGCCATTAACTCTTGTGATTCTGAACATAGGTCCTTTCATCCCCTTCCCTCCAAGGGAGGAACAGTTTCAGGATAGATCAGCATGCAGACTACGAGGCTGAATGCTCCTCATGGAAAACTCACTGCCTAAAATTCTCTCTATTTTCATTACTTGCACAACAGACTTCAGGTATACAACTCGAGAAAAAGGTCCCCTGCACTCCACACCTCATGGGCTACAAATCAAAATTAATGGGACAGTTGTGGCTTCATAAGTCAAGATCATCTCAACTCACCCACTTATGATCATGTTGATTCCACCACTTTTAAAAACAAAACAGAAATGAACTTCTAGGACAATTCTTTTGAGTGGTTTGTATGTGCATATTTTCTCAATACAGGAAAGCAGAAGATTTTCTTTTAAATGTACATCTTCATGCAATTCACCATATGCACTTAAGCTGCCTACGAAAGCTAGGACAGCCAGTACCAAATCCCAGAGCACATGTCCACGTGTTCCTGTGAAGAGGCGCTGCAGTTTCCATGGCCCACAATTTGAGTCCACTTAGTGTGGCATTTAAGATGGAAATGCAGCCATCTAGGACTTGCCCCAAGTGTGCTGCAGCTGTATAATCCACTTAGAAGGTCTGTTCTCAAGCATATCATCTTTAAAGCAAAACAAACATCCCATCCTTCCAAGCAAGACATTCATATTTTCCAGCAGGAACGAACCCTGTTATTTGCCAGTCAGAGGAAGTGTCAGCTCAAGCAACATGCTGCAGGAGAAACTGCACTCCACATTCCAGACAGTTCATTGGTACTACAAATCAAAACTCATGCAAGCACACTGAGGTGGTACAGAATTTCTCAGCTCCAGATACCCTTGTTCACCAAACTGAACTTTTAAAATAATCACACTTAAACTAAAACAAAAGCAGTCTAGGCTATTACCCATGTCAAACAGTTTGCTTAAACTGTACCTGGACTGCATAGGTAAAGGTTGTACAGATGTTACAATCATGGCAAAAAAAAAAAGCTGTTCACCACTATCTGTGCAAAACAAGAGTTCATAATGACACAAATTATCAAGTCAGACTAAATCTGTTCCTACAAAATACGCCTCCACTTCTGTCACACTTTTCACCTACAGCAATATTATGATTATGATTCATCCTGGAAGTATTATTCCTGCATGCTCTTACTACAGATTTTTTTCCATCTAAATATTCATATACAAATCACTTTCCACAAAGATTTATCTGTGGGCTGAACCTGAGTTTGCTCAAATCTACTATAAAGTGGGCACAGAACCACTTGCTCCAGAGTGTATGTGCACCTGCAGCCATGGTTGCCCAGCCTGTTGCCAGTTAACATTCCCCTAGAACACTATTAAAAAGATTAGTGTCTAGCTCTTCTACAAATCCACTTCTACAGAAAAAAAGCATAGTGCTTTTGTCAGTGCTGTTACCTATGAACCAGAGGTGGTCAGAACAGCCTGAAGGGCCCCACTGAAACACTGGGTGGGATTTCACAGCCATATAAGAGACAACGGGGACTGCTTGGGTGTGCACTGCTTTATTCCTAAAACCTACGTGCCACACATGAAGGATTGCTGCTCTACTGCCTTCACATTCTGCACACAGACCTTCTTTTCTCCCTTTTCCCCTCAAAAATGTGCTGGTATCAGACACTCACCCCAATACATCAGCCTGTGCATTTCCTCAATATAGTACAGGGAAATAAACGAGAAACACCTGTGCTAAATAACACCAAACTAATCCACTATTAAAAGTCACAGTTTGTACTTCAGCCTGCAAAGGTTTCTGCCGAAGAAAGGTGCTGAGCTGCCAGCGAATCTTCACTGAGAAAGATAATCTAAGGCCAATAAACAACTCTGAAAAGATTTACAGAGCCCACGTCTCCTATCATACTTGTGTAAGCTGTTTACAACAAGGGGCTAAGAAAGGAAACCTCGGGGAGCCACCCAAGGGGGCATATTCTTCCCAGAAGAGTTTTTTTATTTTTGGAATGAGGTAATCTGACGCACAGATGGATGAGACAATAAACAGTTTTTAGAGAGGAGAATGATAACGGTGAATTCTGAAACTAAGCACAGCAGGTAGCAAGTTTCCGGATGCGTGTTGAAAAGAGTCATACAATTTCCTGAAAGCAGATATGCTTAATCCCTCAGAAAAGGAAGATTTAACTGTTACTCCAGAGTGTAATACCAGATCTCATAGGTACAATGCAAACATAAGTCCTCCTCATGGCTTCATGTGGAATATGATTTAAATGATCCTTCAATTATGAATACAAATACTCAGTATTACACATGCATTTTATCACCATAAATCTACTGGAAAGCATTTCCCACCACCATGAAAAGAAACCCATACTTGTCAACATGCCACGGCAGTACAGACTGCTGTTCGCTTACTTCTTTGTAACATTACCAGAAATAAAAGACCCATTTCCTAAGATTCACTGCATTCCCACAAAAATAAGTAAAATGCTTCAGGAAGATGTGGATCATAACAGATAAAATAATGTTAACAACTACAGCAGGTTAAAAAGTAATCTCTTAGTGCTAAGTGTGGTTCTCTTCAAGTCAAATCTGAGATAAAACATAATGGAACAACTTGTTCTGTTGATGCCTAGTTTAAATCTACACCATTAATAAAGACTGAGATTCCAGCCTTTCAGTGCTTTCATGTTTTTCTCAGGTGGAGTCTGTTTTAGGAAGAGAATTATAGCAATAATAGTTAATAAAAAATAAAACAACATATACTGAGCAGGAGTTACTGTAGCCATTTCTACGAGTCATATATAACTGGCCTGTTAAAAAAAAAAAATTAATTAATATAAACTGATCAAATGGAGAGATTATGATTTGGAAGACTGATGGGCCTTTCTTGTGTTTACACCCACTGGGTTTAGTATTCTTGGTAAATAAAATATGTCCACAGCATGAGGATGCTTCTAAAACAAAGAAGTCAAAAACAACAAAGCCTGCTCAATTGTTTTGCAGCCTCTGGCAATTAAGTGCTGTACATTTATATAAACCTCACGATCAAAACTTTTGAACACTGAACCCCTCTGCAATGAGAAGGCAAGCATCTTTCTCCTACGTGCAAGTGAATGACTAACGTCCATAACATATATATTTTGGATGATCCAAACATTCCTTTTTACAGGACATAAATAATAACACATGATTTATTATACTAAAACCAAGCAAGACTGCTGAGTGGTCATAGCAGGTACACAAAACAACCCTTCTCTCCTCTGAGTTTTACCTCATGTCTTAGTCTCCCTGGGTCCTTTCTAATCATTTATCTGGATAAAAATCACAATTCCCAAAATAGAGACCAAAATAGAGTAGAATTAAAATTCTAAACTTGATAGGAGAACACAGAAACACATAACACGGGTCAGCCTAATGTCAAACTTTTTTTAAAGTCACCCCTAACACGAAGACTGATTCAGAGGAGTATTTTAAAACATTCACAGTAGCCAACTTGTCTCTTATCTAGTATAACCTTTTCTCCTTCCTTTCTGCTCCCTGGTGTCTTCCCTTCCTGCATCACAACCTGTTCACTTTCACAGCACAGAAAGTCATGCCCTTATTTATACAAGTTACAATCATAGAATCATAGAATGGGTTGGGTTCGAAGGGACTTTAAAGATCATCCAGTTCCACCCCTGTGCCATGGGCAGGGACGCCTCCCACCAGAGCAGGATGCTCAAGGCCCCATCCAACCTGGCCTTGAACACCTCCAGGGAGGGGGCATCCACGGTTTCCCTGGACAACCTGACTCAGTGCCTCTCCACCCTCATCCTGAAGAAGTTCTTAATGTGCAATCTAAATGCTCCCTCTTCCAACTCAAAGCCGTTCCCCCTCCCCCTATCACTAGAAGCCCTTGCAAAAAGTCCCTTCCCGGCATTCCTGTAGCCCCTTCAGGTACTGGAAGGCAGCTTGTAAGTTCTCTGCGGAGCCTTCTCTTCTCCAGTCTGAACAACCCCAACTCTCTCAGCCGTCCTCATATCAGAGCTGCTCCAGCCCTCTCATCATCTTCATGGCCTCCTCTGGACCTGTTCCAACAGTTCCATAGCTTCCTTATATTGGGAATTCCAGAACTGGATACAATACTCCAGGTGGCGTCTCATGAGAGCAGAGTTAGAAGCGAAGAATCACCTCCCTCATCCTGTTGGCTGCGCTTCCTTTGATACAGCCCAAGATACAGTTGGCATTCTGGGCTGCCAGTGCACACTGTCAGCTCATGTCAAGCTTCTCAGCAACCAGCACCCCCGAGCCCTTCTCAAAAAGGCTGCTCTCAATCACATCGTCACGCAGCCTGTACTGAAACTACAGAGTGCCCTGACCCAGGTGTAGGACCTTGCACTTGGCCTTCATGAGGATCACACTGGCCCACTTCTCCAGCTTGTTCAGGTCCCTCTGGATGACATCCCATCCTTCTGGCATGACAACTGCACCACTCAGCTTGGTGTTATCCGCAAACTTGCTAAGGGTACACTCAATCTCACTGACTAGATCATTGATGAAAATATTAAACAGCACTGGTCCCAGTACGGACCCCTGAGGGACACCACTTGCCACACAGACTTCTATGTCAACATTGAGATGTTGACCACTACCCTCTGAATGTGACTATCCAACCAATTCCTTATTCGCCAAACAGTATACCTATCAAATCCATACCCCTCCAATTTAGAGAGAAGGATGTTGTGGAGAACTGTGTAAAAGGCTTTATAGAAGTCCAGATAGATTATATCCATTGTTTTTCGCATGTCCAATAATGTGGTCAGCCCATCATAGAAAGGCACTAGGTTGGTTAGGCAGGACTGGCCCTCAGTGAAGCCATGCTGGCTGTTCAAATCACCTCTCTATCCTTCATTTGCTTTAGTATAGCTTCTAAGAGGACCTGTTCCATGATCCTTTCCCCCAGCACAGAGGTGAGGCTGACATGTCAGTAGTTCCCAGGGTCCTCCTTTGCACCCTTTTTAGAAAGTTGGTACTTAAAACAACCAGCTTACTCATTAGCAAATTTGAGGTAAAAGAGAGATAATAAAATCAGATCTGCAAGATCGGCTATAAGAATACATGCACAAGTAACTCTCCAGTGGTCATTCCAGCAGAGTCTGTGCCTCCACACAGGCAAAAAAAATTGCAGGATCCAACCCATAAAACTCTTGAGCAACTACCATGGGGCAATTCACCTAAATTTGTGAGACCTCCTCACACTTATGAGGAACAACCTGCATGACAAAGACTGTTCATATAAACTGAAGTAAACACTTTTTGTGTAAATGACCACATATATGCATGGGGCTATAGAGCACTAAAATATTTATTCTGATTGAAAAAAAAAGTTTTGCCACATAGTTTTGCCTGAAAGGAGGTTGTAGCGAGGTGGGTGTTGGTCTCTTCACCCAAGTGACAAGTGATACAATGAAGGGAAACGGTCTCAAGCTGCACCAGGGCAGGTTCAGACTAGACATCAGGAAAAAATTTTTCATCAAAAGGGTTATCAAGCACTGGCACAGCTGCCCGTGGAGGTGGTGGAGTCACCATCCCTGAAGGTGTTTAAAAGATGGGCAGATGAGGTGCTCAGGTATATGGTTTAGTAAGCGGGCAGGTACAGTCAGACTCGACTGATCTCAAAGGTCTTTTCCAACCAAACGATTCTATGATAGCAAGTCAAATTTCCAAGAAAGTCCACAGAATGGGATATCATAAGGTGACATATCCTTCATCCTCTGTAGCTTTGGGTTTTTTTTAAACCACCTGCCATGCTTCAGCCCTGGCTGATGTACTGAGGTGGATGGCGCCGCTCTCTGCCGCTCAGCCCCAGGCCCTCTCCGTGCAGGCCGAGGCCGCTCGGGACTGTGGGCCCTCCCGGCAGAGGGCGGCCAGGCCACACCGCGGGGCAGCAGCGCGCCCAAGCCACTTCAGAGACAGTGCAGCATGAGCCCCGCAGAGCGGGCGCCGCGCCCTCCCACGCCCGCCCCACTCCTCCCCTCCGCGCCCCGGTGCCACCCCGCGCGCCGGGCTCGTCGCTTCTCTGGGAAGCCGCTGCTCCGCTCCCGGCGGCCCCCGCGCCCCCGGCTCCGCTCACCTCCGCCCGTCGCCGGGCACGGGCGAGCTCCAGCCGCGCCCTGCTCAAAAGCGCCCGCAGCCGCGGTGAGCGCTGAAGGGACCTGAGACCCCGCGAACCCGTCCTGCATCGGCCCCGCCCCCGCATCCACACCGGCACCGCGAGGGTACCGCCCTCTCTTCCCGCCCCGTCCTGCGCCGGGCGGAGCTCTGAGCCTGGGCCTCCCGCGGGGCGGGGAGGGGGGCGCCGGGTCTGAGGACCGGCATGCGCTGAGGCTGGCAGGGGGCGCTGGGCAGGCGGGATACGGCGCTTGCGAACAGCGCTTTCCCCCCCCCGTTCATAGATTGGAAAAGACCTTTGATATCATCGCGTCTAACCGAGTCTATCCGCCACTAAACCACATCCCTGAGCATTTGCAACGGTGCCGCACCCCACCCCCCGCCCCCCTGAACGCCTGCGCGGTTCCCGCCCTGCCGCGCAACCCCCCGCGGCCGCCGATCGAGCGCCCAGCTAGGACGAGAGGCGCTTCCCGGCGAGCGGCAGCGGGCGCGGGCGAGGCGGGGCGGGCGGGAGAGAGACAACACCAAAATACACCCGACTACTACAGCCCTTTCGCCGCGTCTGAGGGACCGCTGCGGCTGCCCCCGCCCTGCCAGCGGCTGCTCCCCCGTGAAAGCGGCTCTGCGCCCCTGCGCTCGGGGCGCCCGGCGCAGCCGGCAGGGGTCGCTCGGGGGTGCCCGTGGCTACCGCGCGTAGGGAGCCCCGCAATGTCTCCAGCGGCTGCGCCAGGCCCCCTTCCGCGTAGGACGCGGAAGCTCCCTCTGGAACACACCGGGCACGCAGCGGGAACACACCAGCACACATGGGCACACACCGGGCAGAGCGGAGTACACAGTGGGAACACAGCGGGAACACAGAGGGCACGCACCGGGCAAACACTGGCAAGCGCCACGCACAGCGGGGTACACAGTGGGAACACAGCGGGCATGCACTGGGCACGCAATGGGCATGCACCGGCCAAACACTGGGCACGCACCGGCACACATCTTGTACGCACCGGGAACACAGCGGGCACACACCAGGCACATAACAGGAACGCATTGGGCATGCACCGGGAACACTCCAAGAAGACACCGGACACACAGCAAGCATGCACCGGGCACAGCGGGGCAGGGGTGTTTGGGCGGAGCCGCAGCCCCGCGCGGTCGTCGGGTTCAGATGGCCCCGTCAGGCGGCAGCCAGGGATTGGGGCTGGAGCCGCAGACCGGGCCAGTGCCATGGCGTCGTGCATCCCCTCGCATGGCGCGCCCCGGCGGCCGCTCGCGCCCCGCGAATCCAGGGGTCCGGGCGCGCGCGGGCGCGCCATTGGCCGTTGCTAGGTGACGTGCGCCGCGCCACGTGACCCGTGTTAAATGCCGGCGCGGCGGCGCACGGCGCCGCAGAGCCCGTCCCGCTGGCGGCGGCGGGAGCGCGGTGCCCGCCCCGGCCCGGCCCCGCGGGCGCCGAGCACAGAGCATGGTGGCGCGGCCCTGAGCGCCTCTCGACGTTGGGGACGGCCGTGGAGCGGCGGCGGCGGCGGTGGCCCGTGCCCCGGCGGGCGGGGGCACGGGATGACCGGGGTGCTGGAGAGCCTGCTGCCGGACATGCACGCCAGCCAGCTGTCGGCCGGCAGCTACCAGCAGCACGGCGCGCTGCACAAGCCGCACGAGTCCCCCACGCTGCCCGTCTCTACGGCCACCGACAGCAGCTACTACACCAACCAGCACGGCGCCACGGGCGGGCCGCCCTTCGGCCCGGGGGGCTCCTACCCCTACGCGGCCGGCAGCTCCGCCCCCTACTCCGCCAAGGCCGGATACGACCTGGGCTACGCGGGCGCGTACGGCTCGTATGGGCCCTACGGCAGCCGGGCCTCCCCGGCCAACAACGACTCCGGTACGTCCGAGCCCCAGAGGGGCAGGCGGGAGCCTGGCCTCCTCTCTGGGTCTGGCGAGGAGGCGGTCGGGTTTCGGGGAGGGTCGGAAGGGCACGCGTCCCCGACGGGGCGAACAGGGTGCGGGGCGGCCCGGAGGCCGCTCCTCACCGGGGCCACCGTTTGTGCCGCAGCAGAGAAGGAAGAGTGCGAGCCCGAGATCAGGATCGTGAACGGGAAGCCGAAGAAAGTGCGGAAGCCCCGGACCATCTATTCCAGCTTCCAGCTGGCCGCTCTGCAACGGCGCTTCCAGAAAACTCAGTACCTCGCCCTGCCCGAGCGAGCGGAGCTGGCAGCCTCTCTCGGGCTCACCCAGACCCAGGTAGCGCTCTCCTGCCCCGTCGAGGCCGCTCACCCCTCATGGGGCCGCGGGGGGCGGGAAGGGGCGGGGGGCGGGAGAGCGGCCGCGCCGCCGAGGAAACGCCGGTGTCGCTCGGGACTGCCCCAGCTGGTCGTCCCTGCCCCACCTGACGACTCTCTCCCTCTCCGCAGGTGAAGATCTGGTTCCAGAACCGCCGCTCCAAGTTCAAAAAGATGTGGAAGAGCGGCGAGATCCCGGCGGAGCCGCCCCCGCGCCGCAGCGCCTCGCCGCCCCCCGCCCCCGCCTCGCCCCCCGGCTGGGACTTCGCGCCGCACCCGCGAGCAGCGGGCGGCACCGCCAGCCCCGGCCCTCCCGCCGCCTTCCTCGGCAGCTACGCTTGGTACCCGCCCGGCGGCCCCGCGCACCTACCGACCGCGCCGCTCCCGCAGCACCCGCACCACCACGGCAGTGGCGGAGGCGGCATCTTCTAAGGCGCCGCAGAGACTGGAGGACCGAGGCGCAGCACCAGTGTTTGGTGGAGCCGTCGCGGCGGGGAGGAGGCGCTCCGCGCCCCGTGCCGTCCCGCCCCGCAGCCCCAAAAATCCCCGCGCTGCGGGGCCGGCACCCTGGAACGTCCCTTCGTTCCGTCCCTCGTATTTTTCATCAAGCCAGCGGTGCAGAACTTTGGTTAACTTTACTTTTTATTTTTTTAAAGTTGATAGGTGCCTTTGCGGATGACCTCACTTCGATGTTGGGGACTAAAAAATAATAAAATGTTAAAAAAAAAAAACATAAATAATTTTTATATGTAGATTTAAAACGAGAGCCTCCTGTGTTTAAGTCACACTTTTTTAGCCGTGAACGAAGCCGTCCGGCGAGGAGACCTGTCGCAGGCGGTGGAGCCGGGCGGCTCTGCCCCCTCCAACTCGGTCCTGCTCGGTACTCCGGGTGGGCTCCATGCCGCGATGGGGTCTCTCAGAACCCGACGGGCTCTCCCCGGGGTGGGCACTGAGCCCTCCTGTCTGCCCGCCCCCCCCCCCCCGCCTGCCAATAACATAGCCACTGGTCTTGCCCCTGCGCCGTTTGCTGTCTGGAGCCGTGAAAGACAACAAAAAACAAAAATTAAAAAGGGTAACTTTGGTTATTTATTATGGAAAACCTAAAAATTCTTTTATGGAAAACCTAAACATTCTTTCATGTTTCTTTTACAATAAGCAGAGATTATTTAAATAAATTATTGTTTCCATGGTGCCCGGTGAGTTTCTTTGGGGATGAGGGAGGTCAAGGGTATCGACTGGGACCCCGGCGTTCGCTGCGTCCCCTCCGCCCCTTCCCCATTGAAAATGTTGCCGCGAGCCGGCAACTTCCCCCATTCACTCCTTTCCCGTCTACAAATAAATCTAGTCCCTGCCGGTCTCCTCGGTGAGCAGCGCCGAGTCCCCCCGCACCCGCTGACGCCAGCGATGTTTCACCCGTGACTGGCTCTGCCGCCTCCCAGCTGGGCCAGAGAGGCTAGGGCAAGGCCGGGTCTGGGTATCTAGGGCTGCAGCTTGTCTCCGAGAGTAGCCCTACTCCCAAGAAATTCCATCTCCACTCGCCCGTCGGAGGCACCCGGGACAGCGGTAGCTTTGTTAGTGCTGGAGCCGGTGGCCGTCCCTGAGCTGTGCTGTGGTCCTCCGAAGGCTGCAGACAGTGCCGGGACCTTTCCGGGATATGTACCCCTGGAGGATGGACCCCTCAGGACTGTACATTATGGAGGGCTGGACCGCTCCGGGATATGCCCCTGGAGGCCTGGACCCCTCAGTATGTACCCCTCTGGCCCTTGCGTGCTGCGTCCTTTCCAGGTTACACTCCTAGCCAAGCTGCACCTCTGAGATGTGTCCCTCGAGGGCTGAACCTCTCCATGCTGTAGTTCTCTGCGAGGCTCCGTACCCTCGCTGCACCCCTCCGAGCTGAACCCCCTCAGGACATCCTCCCTCTCGCCTGTGCTTTAACCCTGAGGAGCACTCTAGGCTGCATCCCTGGAAGTCCTGGTGGCTGGAAGAAGCAAAGGGAAGTGAGGGGAGGTTTGTCTCTGCCCCTGGTTGCCCCGAGGACCCCGCCAGCCTGGGAGAGCGCGGTGGGAGAGGGGCCGCTGCAGAGGACCCCGCTGCAGACAGAATGATGAAGAGGCTCAGAGTAGCTCGCCCGGGGCGGGGAATGCGCAGCTCTGCCGGGACTCCCCGCACGGGCCTGGGCATGAGGAGCCTGGGGGGGGGCAGAGGAAGAGGCGGGCGGGGGGACGAGGGCTTGGTCCCACAGCGGGACATGTCGAAGTGGGGTGGAAGGGAGGGCGGGTTGCTCCTGAAAGCTTGGGGAAAGCTTCGGGGAGAAGAGGGAGAAGGAGGAGAGAGGGAAGGAGAAGAAGGGGGCGAAAGGGGGGTTGATGGAGGACGAGAGAGGCGGCTGCCAGGGACGCGAGAGGAGGGAGCGCATAGACAAAGAAGGGGAGCGGCAGCTGCCCCGGCGGGAGGGGCAAGACCAGAGCCCCCGCAAACAGCTGGACGGCTCTTTCCGCGCCTCTCCCTGCCGTCACACACAACCGCCCCCCAGCCACGGCCGCGGGGACACCTGGGGGCAGCAGCCTCCGCGGCCGCTCGGCCCCGGTACAGGAGCTTCCCTGCGGGCAGGCAGCGAGGCCGCCTCCAGGGACAGGGGCACGCGTGGCGAGCAGCCCCACGGAGCCACTCTCCCCCGCGATGCGGCAGGGGCTGCGCTCCCGGCTGTCCTCCCTGCGTTCCTGCTGGACCCGGCGAGGGGGGACGATACTGGCGCACCCCTCTGCCAAGTGACAAGTTTTGCTACACCGCTCCCTCGAGATGGAGGAGGGACCCGTGCGCGCGGGACACGGGACGGGAACAGCTTATACACACTCGCCTCGCCATTTTTACAGGCGCTTCTCGCTGTTAAATAAAGTTTCTCCCAACACCTGTCTGCCCCGTCCCCTCCCGCCGTCCCTTCCCGTCCGGTGACCCCAGCCCGGGACACGGAGCGCGGTGTGTGGGGCCAGGCAGGATGCTGGGAGCGGCGCGGTGTGCCCGGGGACCGGGAGCAGAGACCCTCGCCCGATGTAGGGACACCGCGGTTTGCCCCCACTGCTCTCTGTGCTTCCCTTCTCCTATTTCGTTATTTGTTATTATTTATCTGTTAGTATTTATTTGCTGCTTGCTAGGAGTGGCTCTCCCTGGGCTACCCGCTCCCAGTGTGTGCGTGGTGGGGATCGCGTTTCACCCGTGCAGCACCCCTGCAGCATCCCGACTGCATCCCGGCCGCTCCCGGACCTTTTTCAGGCTCCGCGTTCCGCAGGGACTCAGGATACAGCTCGCACCGCGCTGGGGCCGCCGAAGCCGAGCAGATACAGGGGCGCTGCCCACGTTTAGATGTGTGTGGTTTTGCGATCCGCTTTCCCTCACTCTTCTCCTGCCCGGAAGGACGGGGCAGGCACCGCCGTGACCCGTGAGCCCCTGCACCAGGCGGCAGCTCCCGCCGGGAAGAGCCGTGGGGAGCGAAGGGGCGAGAACTGCCCCTGCTCCCGCCCCAGCACTCCTGCAAGGGTTTTGGGGAGGCGATTCCACCTCCCCCTCCCTCCATTCCCCGTGGTGCTCGGCCCCAGGAGGGCGGCCCGGGCTACGGGCAACCCCCTACTCCCTCGGCGAACGGGCGGGGCCGTGGGGAGGCGATTTACTCGTTTGCCCCGGTGAAAAGAAAAAGCACGAGAAATTCAATTAAAGCGGCTCTGGCAAAAGGAGTTATTTGAGGCATGAATGTCTCCCCCAAAGCTGCAGCAATCATGTGGCATTAGACACTTCCGGAATCCTATAGCCAACTTGAAAAATCCCAGACCCCTTTTTTCCCTAATTTTTGCTCTGATCTGTAATTTTATCCACATTTGCACTAGTTTGAGCATTCTGGCTCTCCCATCTGAAAGCCTGCAATTACTATATAATTCTTCGCAATTTCACATGTCCTAATATGGACTGTAATTTTTGCGCAAGACAATTTCCTGCTATTTCAAGCATCAACATTGTCAAAGTTGTATGTACATAATAAATGGGAATATCAATGCATAGTTTTTAGCATAACATCTTGACTCCTCGATAATTATATCCGTTCGGAGCCTACGCAGAATTAGCCTGAATTGCATGGTAACTGCTGCTGCTTTAAAATTTTTAAAAATTACTCATAATTTTCCCAAAGATTACCAAGATCTCGAGTGCACAATGTCATCAGCGTAATGAAGAGTAAACATTTATGCTAATAATCTGCAATTTTTTTCATCAGCTATAAAGACAGAGGCTATATAGCAGAAAATTTCAGTCATATTCTGCTAGAGCAGAGCTGCAAAAAGGCTGCTGCGCTCAGAGGCTTGTGCATCTCTGGGGGATCTCGATCCACATTTGCGCTCTCAGGATATTACTATTGCGCTCGGCTTTTTTTTTTTTTTTTCTTCACCCCCCCTTTATTTCTTTCTTTCTCCCTCCCCGCTCCTCTCTCCCTGTCTCTCCCGTTCCCTCGCTCCTGTAACTTTCGTAGCGAAAAGCCGCATTGGGTCCCTTGGTTTGTTGCAAAGCAGAGACCTGTGCGCGGAGCCTCGGAGAGAGGCGAAGGTGAGGGAAGCGACACGGGCTGCTTTCCGCAGGGGAAGGTGAGTGAATGCTCGGGGCGCGACGCGACGGGGGCGGCGGAGGGGGGCGGGGGGGGGGGGGGGGGGGGGGGCACCGGCAGTGGCCCGAGCGCTCCGCCAAGCTTCCCCGAGCAGGGAGCGAGGGATTCCGAGCCCGCTGGTGCTAGGCACCAGGCGGGTGGCGGTGGCTCCGCGGTGGCCGTGTGTCGGTGCCCCCGCCGAGGGAGCGGTGCTGCCCGGTGCCCATCCGGGAGGGAAAGGCCCGGGGGTACATGGCACGCGGTCACAGAGAGGGACCAGAGGGGCTGGCGGCTTGTCCCACTCTGCCCAAGGAAGGGAGCAAATCCCCAATGCGAACGGGCTCGGGCTCTGATATTTGAGTTTTCGAGTTTCAGGGGCCGCTCTGTGCAATGCAATTAGATTGACACACGTACCACATCCCCAGCCATTCAAGGGGGTTCGCAGGGACACTCCAAAGGGATTTTTTTTCTCCTCTTTTTTTCTTTTTGGGTGGAAGATATTAAAGAGGTATCTGTTGTTTGGCAATTTTGCTAAGTCTGTCTTCATTACTTCAACATTGTGCATTTGCTAATTTGGAAGCCCCTTCCTATTGACAGCTCTGCTCCATACACCTGCAAGCAATTTGCAGAGCTCCAATATAGGAGAATTGCAGAGATGGCAGCTCGCACCTATTTTATTTTTTTCTTCGCTTTTCTCAATGCACAGCAAATTTGGCTTTCAGTGCGTTATCTCTTTTGTTAATGCAAAAAGATTCCCTGGGCGAAAAAATTGCTCATAATTACCAGAGAGATGGGGAAACTGCATTAGAATAAATAAACCTGAAATTACTGTAATTATGTTGTGTTTGATGGGCTCGGCTTGTAATCAAGAAGAGAATACAGTGAAATGATGCTGACCCTCTTGGGTTTGCAGCTGTACGCGCACTTTGGGGTCTTTTTTTTTGCAGAAAAGAGTCATTTTGATCATCATTAAGCTGTGTGTAACCTATTTCAGAAGTGTTTGAAAATGAGGGGCACTTTTTTTCCCCAACAAGGAAAAAAATATATCCCAAAATTACATTTTGCTATTTGCAGGCTCATCCATAAGGTTGTGTTTGCGGGGTGACAATTGTTAAAGGTATAATATTCGAAATCAGGACTTAATCATTGTAATGAGGTATTGTTTCAATATAAGCACCTTTGGATTATTCATAGTTTAATTAATATCCTCATTATGAAAATCTTCGAATCAGATATTTGATGAACTACTTGTCAGCAACAAGGCAGCATTAATTAGGCCTGTATTGAGATTAACATTTTAAAATATACAATTATAATAGGCTCTAACTCAAGACCGCCTCGCTGAGAGAAAACTAATAATTTCTCTATTTGAACTGTTAGCAAGACGTTATTGAATTAGGTGACGCCAATGTGTCTTTATAGCGCCCCGAGCCGCTCGGCCATCCCGCTCCTGCCCGGCCGCAGCCGCTCCTCTCCCAGCTGCGAGAGCCGCGCGGCTCCCGGCTCGCTCCGCGACCGCGTCTCCCGCTCCGCCCGGGGATCGGGGCCGCTCGGTCCGTGGCACCGCAGGGAATGCAGAGCTGGAAAGCGTTTTCCTGGCCACATCCAGCACCCTTGGAGTGTGCGGATGCTGCGCTGTCGCGCACCGGCTCCGCACACCTCGGGTCGGGGGCGCGGACCGTCGCAGTTCGGTGTCCCAGGGTGCCTGTGTTGTCCCCGGGGGCAGCTCCCCAGCTCCCCTGCGGGATCTGCGCGTAGACCCGGGCACGACCGAGCCCCACTCCGCAGAGCGGCTGCGGGTCGAGCCCCGGGGAGCGGTCACGGGGTCACCAGGCGGCATTGGGAAGGCTCCGCCGCCGAGGGGAAGCGCAGCCCCGGTCCTCCCCGCATCCCCGACCGTGCAGGAGCTGCTCCCGGTCTCCCCGGCCCAAGCCGCCTCTCTGCGGAAAGTCCCGCGTGGCCTGGCCCAGGGAGCACGCTTGTCTCTTTTTCCAAACCATAATTTTACTGTCTCGAAGAAACTTTATAACTTATGTACAAAGATTTGTGTGGTTTTTTTCCGCCTTTTTTCCCCAGATACAAAGCAATAAGTTAACATTCTCAATATAAAACTAAACTTTGACATATAGAACACTAAACACAGCCGAGCTCAGTTTCAATACATCTTCCGAGTTTCACAAGTAAAATGTCAAGATCTCAGTACACGAAGCATCATGTTTTACAGCTACACGAAACAGAACGGAAATAATAATAATAATTTTTTTTTAAAAGCTAAATTTGTGCAACATGTTTACAGAACAACAATAATAATAATAATAAAGAATAAAATATGTACAGTAAGTAGCTCCTGCACGTCGGGTTTGTGCATTTCGACTTCGGACGGGCTCTCCGCGGGTCTCGGGTCCCCCCTGCCGCCCCCGGGGCTCCCATTCTGTCCCACTCGCCCCAGCCAAGCGCTCGGCAGATGCTGCCGCCCCACTCCAGAGCGCCCTATACGTGCCGTTATTCCTTTTGTTAAAGGGACGAGAAATGCAAATCGTTCGGACCAAGCCTCTCCACGCCACCGGCGAAGTATGCAAGTTAGTGTAGAAGTTAAAACCAGCATCTCCTCCTGCGATGATTTACTAGGGAGATGGGACGAGTGCGGTTTCGTTCGAAGCGAACTGCGCGCCCGAGCCTGCGCCCTGTGAACCGGATTGTCCGTTCGTTTCTAGCATTCTGGTAGTGGTAATTTAAGTCAATAAATAAAACCCATGCCTTCCCTTTTAACAACAACAAAAAATATACAGATGGAGAGCAAAAGGGACTGAAAATGTCTAGGGAAAGAAGCTCTGGAAATCGTACAGCTTTCTTCCCCCTTGCGATTGAAGAGACCGCCAGATCGGGGTAGTAAATAAATGACCTACATTTCAACAGACACAGACAGACAGACAGGACAGAGGAGAGGGCTTCCCCCCCCCCGCCCCAAACATCTCTCTGTGATTGTCCCGGCCCTCGCCCTGCTCCCAGGCTGCTGCGCAGCTGTCGGCGCTAGGAAGGGGCCCGCATCACATCTGTCCTCCCGGCACCGGGCTGCGTCCTCCCGGCTGCACGGGCAAAGGACCTCCTGATTGTTTGCTTGCTTCAGTTTTTTTTGTGTTTTTCCTCTCTCTTTCTCCCTTCGTACTTTTTTTTTTTTCTTTCCTTTTATTTTACGTAATTTCTTCTTTTTTTTTTTGTAATAGTTTTAATTCTTTTCTCTTGCGGTGGGGGAAAACGTGTTTATGATCACATCAGCTGCGGCTGCTGCATAGCTTCTTGGTGGGCTGAAGGGTACCACGACGTGTAGCTGGGTATGTAGGTGCCCGGGGTCCCCGAGGAGGCCTTACCGGTGGCAGAGGTGGCATTCCACACCGGAGGCACGGGCGGCGAGCTGCCCGACAGAGCCCTGCCGTTGCTCAAGGCGCTGCTCTCCAGGGCGGCCCCTCCTTGCTTCATCAGCTTCTTGAATTTGGAGCGCTTGTTCTGAAACCAAATCTTCACCTGAAAACAGGAACGGGACAGGGTTCAGCATCCCTCGCTACGGGCAAGCATTCTCCACTCCGGGGGCTGAAGGATCCCGCACCAAGAGGCCCCTTCTGCTTGTCCCCCTTGTCCCTCCGTGGCAGCTGTGCCTGTTGCCGTTTTGTGATGCCAAACCACCGGTAAGACACCCCCTCCCCGCCCCCGCCCCGTCGCGATGGGCCCTATTGCCCGCGATTGTGACCCTTCTGCATCTTGCGTGGGGTCTCCCACTCTGGGAGCAGGGACAAGGAGAAGACACGGGAGAGGGGCTGAGAGCTCACTGAGAGCTGTACCTGGGTCTGGGTCAGTCCCAGAGATGCTGCGAGCTCGGCCCTTTCGGGGAGAGCTAGATACTGAGTTTGCTGGAACCTTCTGTTCAAAGCCTGCAGCTGCAAACTGGAATAAATAGTCCTGGGTTTGCGGATTTTTTTCCCTTTTCCATTAAAGCGAACTTCCCCTCCTTCTACCACAGTGCTTTTCTCCGATTCGGCCCCTGCAAACCACAAACGATGCAGAATAAATAATAATAATAGCAATAGCAGCAACAGCAATAATAGCAGTAACAGCAACAGCAATAGTAACAATAACAGCAGCAACGTCAACAAGAACAGTAATGAGGAGTGAGAAAAGTGAAGCTCGAGTAATGCTAACAAAGGCTCCGGGCGATTATGGCAGCCCAGGCTTCTTCCCAGAGAAAGTTTGCTATTTTTACAGGCTGCAGTTTAGGTTTAATTACCCTTAATTGCATACATTGTTTATAGCGCTACGCAATAAATAATTACGAAGACTAATACGTGCACATCTGGGTTGATTTCTTTTCCAACCGGGCATTGTGTGCTCTGTGTAACTGCTCCCCTGTGATCCTTAGCCTTTCCTGACTAATATTTTACAATTTAATTTAATTTCCCCCCCCTAGTTTTTTTTTTTTTACACAAGCACCCTCCCTCCTTTCCTTCCCTCCCCCCCCCCCCCCCCCCTCCCTCCCCCTCCCCAAAGCCGAGTGCACCTACCTGTCTCCTCTAACCGGGTCTGATTCAGGCTGGAGCTGTTGGGGTAGGACTGCACTGAACTGATGTAGGGGTTGCTCGAGTGGCTGCTGACCGAGTTCACATAGGGGTAGCCCAGTGGTCGGGAGAAGGACGAAGCTGTGCTGTAAGAGCTGTCAGGCTGAGAGTGGCCCGCAGAGTGTAAACAGTGCATGGAATAGTGTCCATGGGACATGGGAGAAGGAGACATTTGCTGGCTAGGCGGCCCAAACTCCATAAAGACAGCCTTCCCTGAGACGGGGCTATTTAGACTCTCTGGCATGGTAGTCATGGTCATTTCTTGTCGCTTGGTCTGTGTGTGTGCTCTCTCTTCAGCTTGCCTTTTTGGGATCTGTTGTGTTTCTCAGGACAGGAAAGAACCCAATTTAAGCGGAACAGGGTTTTTCACTTTCCATTCATAAGAAAATGGAGTTTGTCTCTTTGAAAAGTCTAAGCATGATGCTGTAGATCTACACAAACTCGCCTAAAAGCTTTGACTCAGCCAAGGCTATGAATATTCATGAGCTGGCGGAGCTGATTGGTCCGCCGTCTTGCATAATCGCTTTGGATTGGTCCGAGTCGCTCGGGGCTCGCCCGGACCCCGGTGAGCGCCGAGAGCCGGGCTGGCAGCGCCGCGCCTCCCCGAGCGCCCGCGCGCCCCGACGGCACCGCCGGCCCCGCTCCGCGCCCCGGCTGGGGGGCCAGCCCGGGCGCTCTGCCGCCTCCGCCACGCCGCTGCTCCACGCCGCTGCCCCGCGTCCAGGCCGAGAGCAGCCCAGGGTATCCGCCCCCAGCCCGCTCCACTGCCCCGCTCCGCCGGCTCGGGTCCGCGCCCTGCGCCGCTCCACCGCCTCCGCTGCGCGCCCCGGCGGAGGGGCAGCCCGGACACTCCGCCGCCTCCGTCCCGCGCCGCTGCTCCGCGCTGCTGCCGCGCGCCCCCGCCGAAGGGCAGCCCGGACCGCTCCGCTCCCGCGTCCGCGACAGAGGGCGCCGAGAGGAGGCTGCGCGCCTTCCTCCGCCCCGCGTGGGCTGTGAGGGTGCCGGCCCTGCTCCAGGCCGCGGGGCCCAGCGCCGACCGGGTGCTGCCGGTTTTGTTCCTAAAAGGAGAGAGGGAAGAATCCACTGAAACCAAAATCGCCCAGAACGGGCCAAATGGCGCGTTTGAGCTCAAAAGGCAAACTTCCGCTCGCGTGAGGCGGCAGACGAGGTGGGACTTGGGAGATCCTCCCCAGAAAGCCCACGATGAATCCCAAATTACTTTGTTAGATAATTAGAAAGTGTTGATAATTATTTCTTTCATAATTCAGCGGTGTGGCTGTTAAAAGGAAAATGATCTCGTGAAAGTTCACACGTGCAGATGTATTAGTTACTGATTCATTTGATTAAATGCTAGTCTCAAGTGCTCTGATCCACAGCTGAAGGCGGCCCTATTAGCATAACACTGATGTTTAATTTTCATACGCATAATTAGCCATATATTTAACACTAATAGCAACATGCAGCCTTCCAGCATTAAACAGCCTGGGATTTGATCTGGCCTGGGCTGAACTTTGCCGGTTACACCTAAGCTGTCTAGGGTGCGCAGTTATCACGGCACCACGTCGATGTAATCATGCACATTTTGGCAAAGGGAGAACACCAATAAAAGTGAACATTCAAAACAAAGCACGGCGCTGATGTCGTGAGCGGTGGCACTACCGGTTCGTCTGGGCCCGCCGCCGGCAGCGGGCACCCCGGCAAAGGGGCTGGGGCGCCCGCGGCAAGGAGGCTGGGACACCCTGGCTGTGGGGATGGGGTAATCGTGGCAGTGCGGCTGGGGCACCCCGGCTATGGGGCCGGAGCACCTCCGGTATTGGGCCTGGGGTAACCTTGCTGTGGGGCTGGGGCATCCCCAGAGTGAGGCTAGGGAATCTCTGCTTGTGCGGCTGGGGCACCCCCGGCAATGGGTCTGGGGAACCCCAGCCGTGGGACAGGGGCACCTGTGGCAGCGGGGCTGGGGGCACTCCGGACAACGGGGCTGGGGCACGGCTGGCTGTGGGGCGGGGCATCCCCCGGCAGCGCCCGCGCGGGGCTCGGGCTGCTTGGGGCCCCGGAGGCTCTGGGAGCAGGCGGCTGGTGATCGAGCGAAGCTGGCGAGCCCGAGCCCTTCTGCTCCTGTTTTTTTTTTTTTTTCATTAGTGCTCTGCCGGTTTAAATGCGCATTTCCTAACGCCTCTTTTACTTCCTCCCCCGCTTTTTTTTTTTTTGTTTTTGTTTGTTTGTTTGTTTCGCTCGCGATGCACAAAATTCATTGTAACTATCACAGGGCGAGAAAGGGCAGCGTCCCACGCGAGCCCCTCGGGCAGCCGGCTGTGCCACCCCTGGCCATGTAAGTGACCTCCCGGGGCGGCTCCAGCCCGGCGGCTGCTGGCGGGGAGGCTGCTCCGTGCCCTCCGGCTCTGCCGCTACTTTCCGCACTCGTCTGGGAGCGGGCGGCGTAAGGCGAACCGCAGCCCCGCGGCCGCGGCTCTGCTCGCCCGCGGCCTCCGGAGCCTCGAACACGCGGCCCCTCCGTTCGGTGACCGCGGACGGGCCGCGGGACGTTCCGTCGGGGCTCCCGCTGTGCCTGCCCGGTAGCAGCCCCTGCGCGAAGGGCTGGTGCGAGGCGCCGGCCGCCCCCCGCAGCCCCCGCACCTCATTAGGCTCTTTCATAATTAGGATCACGAACGCGCGCCGGCAGTGGCAGCGTCGGGCCGGCACAGCTCCGCGGCGCCGGGAAACCCGCGGTCCCTGCTCCCGGCTGCCCTATCCCCACGGTAAGCACGGGGGGCAGCTGAGACCCCATGGTGCCACCCCGCGGCTCCCGGCGCGGCCAGTCCCCCGGGAGTGGCCCCTGCAGTGTCCCCTGCAGTGTCCCCGGGATGGCCCTCGGGAGGCGCGGGACCCCCAGCGCCCCATTGACCCGCGGAGGGGGCAGCGCGGCCGCGCGACGGGGAGTGTCAGGGGACAAATGACACAGCCCCCGGGCAGTGACGGGGGTTCCTTGCCTCCCGCGGCCGCGGAGCCGCTGAACTTCCGCGTCTTTGTAACCTCGTTGCCTGCCCCGGCTGTTTTGGCAGGTTTCAAGGCCCTCCAAGCTCCTCTCGGGGAGGACGGGGCCGGGCGCTGCCCCGCGGTGTTGGGAGTGGGGGTGCCCTGGTTTGTTGACGGATTCTGTTGGGAACTATTAGCGTTGACAGCTCGCTGCACTCGAATGAAAACAAACAGCGCAACGAAGCTGTAAGAAAGCGGCTCTGCTCTTGCCCTGGACCGCTGCGGGAACCGGTGTTGAGCAGCCCCCGTACAGCACAGCACGGGACCGCACTTTGAGGGGAGTTGTGGGTATCGAACCCGCGGCTCTGGGGCACTTGGTGATGTCACTTCCTTATCTCCAAGGCCACCCCGAGTTTCACAGGACCGGGTCCTGCTCCGGTAGCCTCCCAGCCGGGGCCAGCCCGATGGGGTGGGCAGCAGCCACCAGTCGCAGCCCGCAACCTCGGCCCTGGGACAGGACCGCAGCGGGAGCACGAACTCGCAGCCCGTGAGGAACATAAGCTCCAAACTCCGGGCACGAGCTGGGGCTCATCCTCCAGACCGCAAACTCCTCTGTCTCTGTTGAACACTTAAAAGTGCAAAGTGCCTCTCCCTCAACTAAGGCGGGCAGCGATTACCCCAAACCGGCCAGTTCTTCAAGCAGGTCAATTATTGATCTCCAGAGAAGCGTACTTGGCATCTAATTTTTAATCACTTTTTGTGCTGCGCAAAGAAAAATTAGCCGAGGCAGGAAGAGGGAGAGCTGCTAGGAGGCTGCAGGGAAGAGGATGCAGTCTCTGCCTGCCACCCTCCGGAAACTTTTTTCCATCTTAGTAGAAGTTACAGCCTGGGAAACAGCACTGTGCTAATCGCAGTGAAGACAAATTGACTCCATATCTCAACTATAAAGGGAAAATACTGTGTTCCCGTGTCTTCCCAGCTGCACTGAGGCTGTGTCATCAGATACATGTTTGTCCTACATAGGATTTGGAAGAGAGGGGCTCGCTGCCCCTCACCCCAAATAACCCAAACCCTTTGCACTTGCAGGTTGTGCATCGCGGCTTCCAGGGTCACAATCAAGCCAAGGAACTTTTATTAAATACTCACAGGTGACACACAGAAAGGATTATGTCCACAGCTGACCTCTCAATCTGCCTTTTCTGTCCCCTGCCACAACTTACACAGCACCCATTCCCCACAGAAATTATAGAAACCTCCTCCCCGTTCGAGTGGAACTGGAAATCTCAGAAACACAGTGAGTCACTCCACTCCTTGCTCCATCTTTAGGTTTCTTCCACCACTTTAGAGAGGATTTCTGCTCCCTCTGAGGTAATCACAATGGTATGTTCAAACTGTGCTGATCTGAAACACACATTTAGCAGTTGGTTATTAGGGGGACAAACGTGGCCACAATGCTCGTAAAACTCACCTGTGTTTCCCCCCCCCCCCCCCCCCCACTGTCAGTGATCAGGAAAGACTGAAAAATAAAATCAGGCACCTTTTATTGTCTACAGAAATTGCAGTCCATTTATCCTTCAAAATCTTAAATTCGGGAGATCCTTCCATTATTATTGGCTCTGCAACAAGGAAAACAAAACGTTGCCTGAAGTGAGTAGCACTGCCATGGGGACTGCGAAGGAAGCAAGTAAGGGGGAGTCCCAGCAGGTTGCTCCCCTCCGCACAGGTCCCATCCTCCCTGGTCCGGCACCCTCTTACAGCACTAAAAGGTGAACTAAAGAGGAAGATAGAATATCAAGGTAGGATATTGCCCATTCCTCTTTTGTAAAGGCTGGGAATTTCAATCAAGCTTTAATTAGGACCCCGTGGATAATAACCAAAGCATCAACCACACTTACAAACAGCAGATAGTTTTAAATATTTGATTTTTAGAACAGCCTTAAAATGTTCATTAAAGCAGAAAAACAACAATTTTCTTATTTTCCTCTAATTGCCGCGCTATTTAGCCACACAGTGAGGAAGAGGGCTTTCCCCCGTCTCTCCAGGACTGGGATTCAGCCCGATGCGGCTCCGGTTCCCAGCGTTGCAGCTGCAGTCCTCGCGGGCGGCGAGTGACAGCAGAGCCACCGGGCAGTTCGCTGCTCGGCTACGGCTTCGGGGACACAGCCGCAGCCTTCTCATCTGTCTGAGTCTCCACTGTGCCAAAAATATCCGTCAAATATGTAAGATATACAATAAACGTTTCGTTTTCTAAATTTTAGCATTTGGAAGCTATTTCACCTAATTGGTTCCTTGATGCACTTTTAGAAAGGGTATTTTAATCCGATTGCAAAGTGGTCCTTGTCGCCGACATCC
Organism: Tapera naevia; assembly: GCA_033556795.1. Taxonomy (NCBI): domain Eukaryota; kingdom Metazoa; phylum Chordata; class Aves; order Cuculiformes; family Neomorphidae; genus Tapera; species Tapera naevia. The sequence goes on from JAUMJJ010000069.1 coordinate 11,109,008, forward strand.
CCCCATCTGCCTGGACATTTCTGTCCGCCAATAAAGGAGGGGTGCAGGTCTAGGCTGCTCTGTGCGTGCTTTTTCCTAGCAGAGTTACTCACCTATTGTGAACGACATTCCCTCTTCCATTAACAAATCACCGTCATTGGCTACAAAAGAAAATAAAAACGCATCTATGGCTGTTGGGGCTTTATTCCCCCCCCCTCCCCCAGTGAATGCAGCCAGCGCTCGGTTTGAAACCCTTTGGGCTCGCAGGTGCTGCACTCGCCGCTCCCCGCTGCCAACCGGAGCACCGGGACCGCCCCGATGGCTCCAGCCACCCCGGCTCCGGGAACCTCAATATTCCATCAGCGGTTTTCCTTCCTGGGGCGCGGGCAGGATGTGGGGGTCGGGAGTGTGGGGATGCGAGATGCCCCCGGAGCAGGGCGGGGAAGGCGGCCCCAGCTGCCCCGACGGCTCCCTTAAACGAGGGATTTTTACTGAAAAAACACCTGCGTGGGTCTCGGCAGAGGATGCTTAGGCTGCCCTCCGGCTTCCCAGCGTGGGAATCGCCCCCAGCCCCCCCTGCCGGGCCCAGTGCCATGTGCAGGCCGGGGGGCTCTGCCGGCTTTTCCCCCTCCCTGGGGTCCCCATCCAGCGCGGTGCTTACCGTGGTGCCACACCTCGGGGTGCCCGTGGAAGTACGAGCCGATGCCGTGGCCCACGAAGAAGGGGCAGACCTGGAATCCTCCCTGCTGTGCCACGGAGCTGCAGGGCGAAGAGGATACGGTGAGGGAGCACACCCCAGCCAGCAGCTCTGCTGCCTCTGCCACCACACTGGTACTGGCAGCAGCATCACCCGGCTCCTGCAAGTGCTCACCCCCCATCCCAGTGCCGGGTCACCACTCTGTGCCCGTTCCGAAAGACAGCAACCATAGGAGCTGGCACCAGTGAACCATTGTTAGGTTTCAGAGTTAACAGGCCTGCCAGCAGAGGTTGGTGGCTCCTGTGCCAGCCCTGCTGTTTAAGCATGTTGTCTCCCCTGCTCAGCAACCTTTTCCATGAGCTCACTGCAAACTCATTTTAATGTGGGACAGCTAAATGGCAGTCTAGCCGCGCTGTCAGGGCCCTGGCACTGCACTGCCTGCACTGGGCTTTCTGCAGAAGAGGGTCCTGCTGCTGACAGGGAGAGTCTTACCTGTTCCCTTTCAAAATACTGCAAACATTCCATAGCAAATCTGGTCGTCCCAATTAACAGTGTATTTCTAACGAACCCATCTCCACGGTACTGAAACCAAATCATAACAGTTATGGCATTTCAGTTCTGCTTGGGAGACCTGTCCTGTCCTTCACGGCCTGCCTCACGGAAGGGAGACTCTAACAGCTGCCTGCAGGAACACAGCTCACTCATGTCACAAAAGCAAAATCCTATCCCAGTCCCTAAAAATCGGAGGACCTGGAGATATGTGGCGTGTCCTTTAGCTGCTGGACCACCCTCTACCTGCAGACTTCACTCTCAGACTCAAGCAGCGCTGGAGGGGGTGACTTGAAGCAGCTCAGCCAGGAGGGCTGGCCACATCCACAAAGGAAATGTGTGGAGATCTGGGGGACCTGGAGGTGGATTAGAACTGACAAGGAAACTGCCCCGACCCCTGCATATAAACCCCCCACTAATTCTAAAAGCAAACAGATAGAAAGACACTTAGCCTGAAAAGATTTCACCTACATTATAAGCATCATTTGTTTATCATCAAGGCAGGCACTTACAAACTTCAGGTTCGCCCATATTTACACCCTAACAAATGCTTTCTCAGAGTTCCACTGCAGGCAGAAAAGTGGGAAAGTTAAGAAACTCAAACAAATGAGTAAGCTCTCACAGATATTAAAGCATGTTAAACCCCATGGGGAGGTCCTTATTCAGGTGTAAAGCGGCTTCAGTTTGCTGTAATCCCTTTACACACCAGGCTCCACAGACAGTGCAAGCTCCAAGGCCTGTGGGTCATTGTTCCAGAATTTAATGCCACTGCAATTGAGGGACATGATGCTCCACAGCAGCAAAACGGTGACGAGAGAATAGTTGGGTCAACGGTTAATAATGCTGCAGTGTTCAGACCTTAAGAGCACATTTTAACAGGATTTGTATATTAGCTTTTACCTACCCATTGCCCTGATAGACAAATTAATCACATTTCTTTAATTAATTCTGGAGAATTGAAATTTCAAGTTTAGCTGTCTCTGAACTCCTTAGCACTGGCAGAGGGTTACCAATAAGGCTAAAAGCTGGGCATCACTCGGTTGTATTGAAAGTCCAGAGTTTTGCCTTATACATCATTATGTGGAAAACAACCATGAGGGTTTACGCAGTGGTAAGTTCTACTAGCAATGGAAAAGAGTTTGTCCTCTGCCTTTCTATCACATCACCCACGTCTTGGTCAGAGACTTGGCCCCCTGGCTGTGATGATGCTCAAGGTCAAAGAAGAAGCATGGGGAATGGTGAGGACTTAGAAAGTCAGACTACTCAGAAACACACACAGAATGAAACAGAAGATCTCCGGTGACCAAGAAATGCAGATAATGATTCCCATATGGGTGAAGCGATTCTCTGAAGAGAGATGGGAGAAGCCATCCCTACAACACGTGATAAGCTTTTCCTGCACTTTCCTCTACAAGTCTTTTTGCAAACGCATGAACAACCCCACTCAGCTTCGTTGACATCCTTACATAGCAATCCTGCCCACTGAAAGCACACAGTCATTTTTTGAGATGTTTTGTATTGTTACAGGATTTTCACCCCCAGAAAACCATCTTCTGTAGCAAGACAGAAAGCTGTTCTTTGAGCACCATGGCTACAACCTCTCTTGTGGGCAGGGAAAGCTGTCCTCTCACCCCAGCACTCAGTTGGCGCTGAGGTGGGTGGCAGCAGCAGCAGCAACTCCGTGCTGGGCACAGTGTGCAGGAGCATCAGGGCACACAGAAGGCAGTGTTGAGACAGTATCCCATCCTCATGTGGTAAAAGAAGTGGTTCTCATGCATTTCCATGGAGAATTCTGCAACTTTCTTGCCAAACAGCGTGAAAACAACTCTGTTGGCAAGAGTACCTCAGTGATTACTGTCTGTGATCAAAATAGGGTATCTTTGAGTTCACATGGGCTTTGACATCTGCACTGACAGATGCCTGTGCCCCCCCCTCCTTAATGTCTACAGACAGAGCTTGAGTATTGTTTACATAAAACGTAACATGGCCAATGAACCTGAAGTGACTCAGAGAAAACCTGTGGAGAAAATAAGGTTAAAATATAAAACACAGACACATTCATTCTGTTTTTACTTTTGCATGTGCTTCAGAAGCACCTTATAGGGAATCTCACTCCACAACTACTAACTTTCTTTGGAGTATTTAAAACTTACTAGTGAGCTCTTATATCCTTGTGGAGTTATAGTAAAACACTCAGCTTTCATAAAAACCCCACAGCTACTAACCCCAGCTACTATTTGCAAAGGTAATCCTGTACATGTACATGTACAAATTGGCTGTGAATGCTGGCTGGAAGGACTTTGAAACAGCTCTGAGGAGAGGGAATGGAACTGTTGATCCCAGTCAGCCTCTCCAGTCTCCAGGACTCCTCGAATGTGGAAGCTGGTTAAAAAACTGGGATGTCATGGAGTGGAGCATTTTTGCCCAAGTCTGTCATTTGCTGCTGACAACAGCTCAACATTTGGTCTTGCTGTCTCATTGCCCAGCTCAAGATCTGTCAGCAGTGGCCTTTATTTCTAGCCTTCAATGGAAGGCAAGATTGCAGTCCCAGATCCACGCGCTGCTCCTTGCAGACAGGCAGTGTAAGATCAGCAGCTGGAGGAGTCCTAAATGCAAGCAGGAAAAGCAGTGACAGTGGAAGGCTGGAGTTGGCATGGCTGAGCTGGGCTGCCTGGCATCTGCCGTGGGAAAGGAGAGCTGCATGGCTGGGTGGATGTGCCAGTCTGCCAGTTCCCCTCCAACACAGGGCTTCCCCTAGCCAAATCTTCCGCTTCCAGAGCAAAGGCTGGGGCAGCAGAGCTACACTGCACTGACAGCATCAAGAAAGAAAAAAAAATTCTTCAGAATAATCACTGTTAAAAATATCCATTGACAACATTTATCATCACACATTTTATTCTGTGAGCCATGTTGCATGTTTGGGCAGAGGTGAATTGGGCAGGATTAAAAGCATAATCACTTAATGAGCCCAGTACTTGATTTTACGTTTTGCTGCCATATGTTCCAGCCCAGTGGCTGCAGTGTCAAGAGCACCTGCAGTGCTGCTCCTCTTCTGCTGATGACAAAGCCAGGCAAAGTGTCTGGTGTCAGGATGGGCCTGCAATGGCCCAGCTGGTAAAGGAACCTCACTGAGGGACAGGCTGTCCACCTAAAGCCACAGGCAGAGCCACTCATATGGTGGTGTCATGCTTCTGGGCATGGACAGAGACAGGAGAGCTGGGTGTTGGTTCCCTCCTGAGCATCCTCAGACAACAGCTAATTTTCCTAAAGGAGGGATAAGTGTGGAGACATGCATTGCCAACCTACCAGCAGCCCAATAGGGAAAAATGCCACAAAGCAGCAACTCGAAGGACCAACTCTCTATAAAGCTCTTGCTGATATTTTGGAGCCTCCCTTGAAAGGACAATTTGGGTGAATGAGATAAATTCCTCCCACTAAGAAGTTGAAAATAATTTCCTTTGGGGACTGGCTCTGTGCAGATAGCTCTAGGAGTGTCTACAGGAAAGCAGGCATCCCAGCTCCAGAGAAAAAGCCATCCACTCAGTCTTCTGACTGGAACTCCCATTTTTCTGGGGGAAAACAAAACACCTCAAACCCTGCATTTTATTTTCTTTTTACCAAATTTCGTTACTTTTTTCTCAAGGCAGGTCTGGTATTCGAAGCCTTCACTGGAAACAAAGTGAAACAAATGCCATTTTCAGCACCGACAGCAATGGCCTCTCTGGGCAATTCATGGCATAAGGAAAGCCAAGACAGAACAGACTGCTGCGCTACACAGACTGAACATCCTAGTGAACCGACTCCCAGCTAGGGATGCTTCTCCTGCAGTGCCAGCTTCTCTTCCCAGGGATGAAACTTTACCAACAACAGTCTTGCAAGCAGCATGACATGAATGGCTAAACTTGCTAAAGAAACCTGTCTTACACTTCTGGGCAGTGAACGTGCTTGGGAAACACTGAAAGCAACAATGGACCTATGATAACTGTTTTCTTACTTAGGGATCCATATGAATGCATCTTTTTTTCTTCTTTCTGTTAGCAAAATGAAAGCATATTTGAATTTTTTAAAAAATTCTTGAAAACGGCATCAGCCTAAACCAGATTTGCTCATGATAAAAATCTCTGTTTTGAATAGTATCATATTGTCCAATTTGAGAAATTATAAAATTCTACTGGGAAAGCACTTAAGTATTTTTCTCTTAAACATAAATCCTAGACTGAGGGAATGCACAAGTTCAGGGATTCCCTATATTGACAATAAATGTTGAGGTATAATTAGTAATATTTTTGAAAGCCAACAATTGTTTTTTGAAAGAAAGGTACATTTTAGTTTCAAACTGGAACACAAATTACTGTATTTTTCTTACAATAGCGTTGAACTTTTATTTGAGGTTCTCTGTTTCTGAAAGCAGACATGATGGATTGAAATAAAAGATAATTTATTGGAATGCTTACTTTCAAGTGCAGAGAGAAGCAGTGTAATTGTAATTTACAGTAGCTGTCAAGGAAAATCTATCACAGATGACATTAAAATGACTTATTTTGCCTGAGCCACTTATTGTTTAAATGTGCATAATCTGATAGAAACAGATTTTTTAAAAAATCTGCTTTATATTGTTCTAAATTAATATCAAAACATATACTTATGAGTTAAACATTTTAAACCATTTATTAATACTTTCATCACTACTATTTTTTCCTAGGAGTTGGAAATTGGTTTATTTAACGATATCACATGTATGTTTTTTAGTTCTCTATACTCACAACACTTCCACGTCCCTAAACTCACCAACTAAAAGGTAGATTTCACACTGTATTTGTTTCTGTCTGAAAGAGAAGTGGCAAAATGGCAGAAGAAAATGGAACATAGGTCCCCATTCTGTTTCCACTGGAGCTGGACAGTTTTGCTACCACCTTCAATAAGAACAGGTTGGCAATAATTCTAATCTTTCTAAGCAAAGTAAGTCACAAATCTACACAATCTTTTATTTGCAACTTGTAACTGATGGGAGAAGGAACTGCTATCCATGAAATATCCAGCATAGCTATTGAACTTTCATAACAAAGACTATATTAGAACCCTGGATGCAAACTTACCTCTGTGATATAATTATCCCAAACCTACTGTAGAAAAGAAATATTCTGATTATTGGCGCCTAAGATGTGTTCTGCCTATCACCTGAGCACCTTTATAGGAACACTGATGAAAGAAACCTAGACACATTTCCATTATGATGGGCCTAAATGTTTTCAGCTTGTAGGCAGTTGTAGGTATTTATGATATCTAACTCTGCTGAAACTAAAGATTTTGATGAATGTATGTATTACATACATCTGTCTGCATGCAAATGACAAATAACGAGAAACAGTTTCACCAAGCCAAAGCAATCTTTCAGAAGAGGCAGTGCTAAAGTAGTTCTAAACAAATCAGCACATTTAAATCGTCAACACAATAAAATCTTGAGAAATAAAGTTAACGACCTGCTGTTTCATATGAAGTTCTGAACAGCTACTAGCTTTGATTAATCTGCTTTACAAAGGGGGTACTGACTATATATTTACACTTTGCAAGTAAACTGACCTCTGCAGCAACACAGCAAAAATCCAATTTCACATTTATTCAGTTCTGCTCTTTTTCCCCTTCTTCCCTCCTTTCTCATTTTATTTATTTATTTATTTAATACAACTAGAATTAATGCAGTGAATCTGTAATGAAATGCATTATCCTGCATGGAGATTTATCAGATTTTCCAATTGAATGCTATGCTTTCCTAGCACTAGCTGGAGTTCACCTGCATGTTGGTGTGGCGTGTGGCTCTTTTTTGTAAAGAGTTAAGTTGAACACAAAAAAAGGGAACAAAGGTCAGCACCCAGCCGCCACTTGAATGTGAGATTTTTCTTTTTATTCCCCTTGATGTATACTAGGCTCTGTGTTATTAGTCTTAATGATGGAAAATTGTAGTGTTGATACAAATCTTTTTTTCAAAGTAGTAGGCGGGAGCTCCATTTGTTAGTAAGTTTTTTTGTGACTAAAAGCCACGGACAGTACATTTATGTAGCAGTAAAAGGCCTAGATGCTCTTTCCATAGCAGAGCTAATTATTCCTACTGTGACCTTACTGATCTACCCTGTTCCTAGTACATCTCATCTGCACGCCTGTTCCTCTGTGTAGATGGTGTCAGAGAATATGAAAAACCCTATAATGAAACCATTTTCATGATGGAGAAAGGCTACTGGAGTTGCACTTGCTACAAAGAGGCTCAATTATACGAGTAATTGTGATAATTTTCTACATTCATAGCCTTCAATGGGGAAAAAAGAATGAGAGCCACAAAGGAAAATTACTTTAACAAGAAAGTACAGAGAGTAAAAATGGAAGAAGAGACAAAAAGGGGGAAAAAAATAACCAGAGAAAAAAGTTTAAAAAATAGATCTGGAGGGAGGAATAGCAAGACAGGGAGAACAACAGAAATGCTCAAAAAGCCTATGTGCAGCTGTGTTGCACAATTAAATTGAATTTTTTTTCTGCAGTTGATGAATGTGACTACTGCAAATGTGCCTCTGTAGTTAGCTATCATTTGTTGTTCCGTGACAGGAAAAGGATAATTACCTCTCAGAGAGAATCAAAGGCTGACATGCCCTTTAGACACAGCCATGAATGCAGAGCTCGATAGAATGCTTGAATAAGAATCCAGTGTTCTGTGCCCCCTTCTACTCAAGAATAAATTTTGTTAAAATGCAAGAGCACCACCAGTAAATTTGTTGAACCCTAGGTGTTCAAAAATATGAGGTGCATCTATCGACTCATCCCATTTGCAAAAATAAAACTACATTTTGAATTCAATTCTATTATATTCATGGACAGTAAGATAGCGAGATATGCATTAAATTTCTTTTCCCAGTAGGGGTCTGATTCAACATTTCCTATGAAAGAACAGAAAGACACTATCCTTCTTCTCCAGGCTAGTTAGCCTATAATTTAAAACTGTCAAAAACACAATTTTATACAAAGTCTTCAATAAAAGCTTCTCAGATATAACCCAAAGAGGTTTTACTAAAGTTTGATTCAGACTCTGTTACAATATTTTTAAAGCTATAAATACATCTAACTGATATTTTGCCGTTCTCTTTTTTTTTCTTAAAGTATTTGAAGATTTACAAAGAAAAAAAAAGAAGCATCCTTTCAAGATGACTAAGCCTTGCAGCTTTTAAGTAATCAGAATGTATTCAATAGCACAGAGGGACCATTAATAGTCCAGTGAAGTATTGCTTAATGAAATGTATATGATATATGTCTATTTTTTTTTTGCAAATATTTAAAAATAATCCATAGGTACCTTCAAAAAACTGAACCGAATTTTTATTCAAAACCACCAGCAGAAGAAGAGTCATGACTGCATTTATGTGAAGGCTAGAAAGATGAAAAATAGGGAAAAATATCTGAATGTGAGCTCTTTTTTTCCATGTGATGATAGCATGCACTGCTCTTCATAAGATCAGAAGCTCTCAAGTTAGATTTTTTTGTACTTTTTAAACACACTTATTTATATTGACTAATTCCTTTGTAACATTTGTTATTGTTATACAATGAAAACAATGGTTTCTAATCTTCTTACATTGTTTGCCAGATGTGGTTAAGTTTCATATAGAAATAAAAAATAAACAAAAACCCAGCACAAATCACATCTGTTAATTTAAATCCACCTTATGAATATCTTTGACTCTACAGTTATGTTTGCTGACCCTGTCATAATTCACTTGGAAAAAAAAAAAATCTCTCTTACCCAAGAAACAACATTATAGCTCGGCAGTTCACATACTGATATCAGACTGAAATGATGGTTTTGAATCATAAAACATGTCATCAGCTTTATACCAAACCACCAATAACCTTTGTCCCACTTGCCAGCCCTCCCTTTACTTGTCAATATAGGGCTTACCTGATTGTGTTTCCAATTACAGAGAAGGGAGCCCCTGGTCTGCAAGCTGCAATTGCTTCATCTCTGCATTTCCTGGCAACCTCCACTAACTTTTGACCAGATTTATCCACATTGCCCACCAAAAAGGTTTCAGAAGTGTCACCATGGTAGCCATTGTAATACACCTAAACATATGCAGAAATGTAAAGATATTTTCTTGTTTTGCATCCAGAAACAGATTGTCTCCTTAATTAAATCCATTCTTGGTAAGATCGAGCTATATACTGCAACAGATAGACCATGGGTAAGAGCTGTATTTGTGAGAACGAGACCAGAAAAGTAAAATATTATAGAGGAAAAAAAAAAGGTATGAAAGACTGCAAGGTGTGCAAGGGGTGACAATTAAAAATCAAAGAAATGTAAAAGCTGTGCACCTCTGCCCAGCAGCGCACCAGATGATGGGATTGCTCAACTACAAGGCATGAGCATGAGGCTAACTGGGTTGTATGCGACATGATGGGTGGGGGCCACGCATGGGCTGAAGGGGACTGTGGGGCCTGTTATGTGCCCACCTGCCCAGCTGCCCACTCCTGAGGCCAGGAACCTGCTTGCACCCTGGTGTAGGCCACAGATGCTGGGAGGCCCATCAGCAGCAGGTAGGAGACCTGTTCCTCTGCAGCCAGCATGCCCTGGTGGGGTTTTGAGGTGATGCTTTGCACAGCTGGGTGAGAGGTGTACGCTGCTGCCAACATCCAGAGGGAGCTGGATGGAAAGCAGGGGCCGAATGCATTGGATTTTACTTCTGATTTCCTGACATGAATTTTGAAAGAATAAATGTGCTGTTCTTGCACTGCAAAGTGAAAACACAGCACCCTGTTGAATTAATTACGTATTGAGATTTTTTTTTTTCTTTTGACATTTCATAGGTTTTAGATTTCAGTTCTCCAGAAATTCTCTGCCAGGCACAGGAAACCCTGGCTATGCACTATGGAGCTCTGCAGTGAGTCATTAAAATAGGTTTTGCATCTCTGCAGTATGGCAGGCAGGAATGTAATTGTCAGACCAAGCCCAACTTCCCTACGAAAAGACAAATTAAAATGCTGCACAGTTTTGACCTTCTAAAACATTTTTTCTTCCCCAAACAGTGGGCAACTATCCTTCTCAGACTAATAACTCACCATGCTTGAAGCACTGAGCTTTTGCTACTGATGAACTATTTGTGACAGACTCACATTCTTTTTGGTTGATTCCAAACTTAAAAAAAAAAAAAATGTCGGTTACAGCCAGTTTATTCCAAGGCCAGGTTTGTGTTCAGGCCGAGATGTGAAGCAAATGCAGGCGGTTAGGAGCGAAGGGTGTTGTAAAGAATGGTGGGTGCCAGCAAGGGCCCAACTGCCTTGCCACCACTCCAGCAGAGAGCAGCTGCAATCCCCTGCTCTACATCTTCCTCTGCCAGTCCAGATTGCCACTAAATCTTTTCTTAAATGTAATGGCCATCAGACAGCTTTTATTCTAGGTAGCTTTTATTTAACCTGAACTAGTTCACTTTTAGCAAGCACAACACAATAAAATCCAGGATTAAACATCATCATCCTGGGAAAGCAAATACAGATTTTAAGCATAGGAGAGTTTAAAAATAATAATAATAATAATATTTACTGCAGCCCATCAACTGCAGTTACATATTTTTGACACTAATAAGCTACAAACACAGCAACTGTTAACACACTAATTCTTTAAAAGTCAATGAAAGAACCAAGTTGCAAGAAACGTTAACCTGGTAATGGCAGGGTGAAAATTGCACTACTCTGAGGATTCAGCAATGGAAAATGCTTTTGCTTCTACACTAAAATACATTTTAAAGACTACATGATTCAAGTCAATAAAATTTGTATTTAATTTATGAAACTCTACCATCTTAATTGCGCAAAAATGATTTTTTCTTCAAGTAATTCGTACATAGTGTGAAGTGTTTATGCTTAATAACTAGAATATTATTTAATAATTTTGTAGAACATGTACTCAATTGCAAACAATTTGTTGTGAAATATTTACTTTTATTTTTATTTTGTCCACCTGTGATATATCCCAGATTTGCTCATTAAAGATAAGCTAAAATAGAATTAGCAGTACTGCAAAGTAATAATGTTTCCTTAGATATTTTGGATCTAAGCAATTATGAAACACAGCACAGTTTAGTTTTAAATCATAAAAAAATCTTTACAAAGATAATCAGCAATTCCTACCCTTGCAGAAACCTTCACATTTACAAAATCATCAAGATTTATTTTATTATATGGGAGTAAACAAAACCAAATAAAAATATATCTACAAAAAGACCACTAACATTTAGTCAGACACTATTTGTAGAGCAGAGTGGACAAAATACCCACATCACATTAATACAAAGATGTTTGTGTTAGCTTATGATGGAAAGTATCTGTGATATGAAACTAAATAATTTTTAATCTACGGAGTCATTATTATTCTGAGAGAGAAAACAAAAAAGAAATGCAATGAAACCAGGGGTTAAATCCGTCACTGTTGCAAACAGATTTAGTCTAATAAAATGTGCAAAGCCACACCAGTTCACCAAACTAAAAATTTAAGCCAAAAATCTGCTTTAAAAATGATACATTGCACTCTGTAAACCGGAATTCTACAACTGAGAAGTATGGAGATGGGGAAGAATTTATTAAGACTGAAAAAACCGCAACAATTTCATTTATGTATCACACATGAGTATACCATGGGAAAAAGGTCACTGACCCTCATTTCAATAGAAAAAATATTTTAGAAAGCTTGGACCTCCTACTCAGAGGTAGGTCTGCTGGAGATTTCTTCACTTCTGCCAGTATCAAATTCGGGCCCATGGAAAGCAGTATCGAGTTACCAAGCATTTCTTTAATGACTAAAAACCTTTTTCCTATGAAATGTTACTCCCTTGTATGTGACATGCTACTGAAAAATAATGCTGGGATTCAAAAGATGTCTGTGTTCATATTAGAAATAAACTTCACTTTGTGAAAATTAAAACAAGCACAGTAAAAAGAAAAAAAGCTTCTGCAAGACGAGCATTTTTTTTTCTAAATTAAATTAGAATTAGGTTTCCAGTTTTCATACTTTCTTGCTCCTAAGAAAATCCAGCCAGTGTTTACTTAAATAGCTATAATTGACCATTCTCTTGAAATATCAAGTCACAGTTATATCACACTATTTCTGTTTCTGCGCAAAAGGTTCAGGGCTTTTATACCAGAAATGGAACACAACACTACCTTCGGGGATTTTAATAAATGTAGGGAACACTGCTAGCAAAAGAGTTGCTGTCCAAATAGACTGACATACACAGGCCAATGTAGCCTCTAATGACAGAGTAAGATAATGACAGGCCCCACTCAAAATCAGCAGGAAGAGGAAGATCAATCTTGGCAGAGTGAAGGAAAAATGCTGGCTTTCTTCATGTTAGCTCATCTCATACATATCTATCTTCAGCTGCTGCCCAGTACCGTGGTGCTCTGCATTAACTACACAGTGGATCAATAACAATTACACCTTCTCAAAAACATGACACATAGCAGGATTGGGTTGACATTTCACTTAGGCCAACATTGATCTCAGTGCATCTGATTCCAGTCCTAAATTCAAGTCAGGCCTGGGTCTAGCTGGAATAAACGCACAGTTAAAAACAAAAAAGGAAACCAGCTGCTTGTGCCTTGGCTCAGAAGTAAACAGCACATTCATCTGTACATCCCCCACATCCAATCCACTATTCTTCCTGTTGCTACTAGTGATTCTAAAGTTGATCAAAGACTATTTTTTTATATGAATTACTCACCGTGACATCAATGTTGATAATATCTCCATCCTGAAGAGGTCGACTGAAACATAAACAACAACAAAAAAAATGGTGACAGCCAGTTCCTAACAAAGGGAATATAAAATAAACACCTAATGACACATATATAAAAAATCAGGGGGTAGATATTTTGTGATGGAGGAAGGCAGAGGCAAACAGAACAACCATTTTTAAAGTCCAGCTCTCACTACTTAGAGAACAAGTATAGCCGAATATAAGATAAACAACTACCAGAAAAACATCAACACCTGAAAAATCTACCACTATATTTATTCTTTTTCTCTCACTGGGGTTCATATTTTACTTTATGAGTAGTTGAATGTATTGCAAATTAAAAAAATCCCACATAAATTCAAATCAATTTATTCCTTACCCTATACTTATTTTGCTGGACAAAAAAAAAAAAGATGGTACTGTTTTTTTCCACATGCTAAACTCTGAAGGCATTATGTTATTTTTTTTTAAATTATTTGGACAAACAGTAATTTTTTTTCTGCTCATGTACATTTTTGTAACACATCAGCATTGTGCGGCAACTAGATATACATCTCTGATAGGTTTACTCATGACATTTAGTTAAGCTAAATTATGTTCAATATTAAACACAGTTCCATTAATTTCAGTTTAACGTTTTCAGTCCTGGTGTTAAAATGTATATTATTGGGGAAATACCTGTCAGGAATACCATGACATACCACGTTGTTTACAGAAGTACAAACAGATTTTGGAAAACCTCCATAGCCCAGAGGTGATGGATAGGCATTCTGTCTGATTATTTCATGATGAACAATGGAATCTATTTCTTCAGTTGTCATGCCAACCTAAAATATCAAACATAACATCCAGTTAAAATAGCAAAGATAGTTCCTTGTATTTATTGAACGTGATTACAGCCAGGAGTTTCAATGAAATCCTGGATATTTCAAATATATTGCTTTGATACAAAACACTAAACTGTCTGACATACTCTATTGATATATTGGATTTTTTTTTTTTTTGAAAGAGAAAAAGCTTTTAAAATAAAACGTTCAGGAGAGATGAGCACTCAAAGGTTCCTGGAAAACCTAATATACTATTTACTTCCTTGCTGTTTATTTTCCACATTTGCCTTCTCAAAGACATCAGTTTTCCATGGCATGTTGTTTAAGTGGCTGCTATAGAAATGTCTGGTTTCAATGCTTTCACTCCTTTAAAACATGACACTGCTTTTCCTTTTAATTTGTAAAAGAAAGGATCTTAATTCCTGTAGCTGCCCAGTACATTTATCATGATGTACTTGTGCATTTTATGAAATTGTTTTCCAAGTATTCTTTAATTTTATAATATACTTACATATTTGGCTTCATATTTTACTTAAGAGTTGACATGGCCTATCTGATCACAGTGAATCCGCAAGTGCTTATCCATCATTTTTAGAAATATTAATTTTTACTCTTGAAGTTTTCTGGATTCATCTTTTTCTCATGATTTTCCATATTAAAAAAAATCCCTCTTATGAACCATTCAGCCATTTTCTGAGTATCCATGGAGTGGAAAATGCACATGCTTAAAATAACATCCTTCTAATTTTCTTCTGGATCAACTTTGTCTCTGGAATGTCTAGAGCTGAATTTGAATTTTGGTAGGGAAACCTCCCTCATTCAGAAGAAGTGCCTTTGAGGCTTCCTGTGCAAATTGATTTTGATTTCAATGAGTTTTGAGACTCTGAAAATGATACTTCGTACACATATGCTATAGTGGCTGTGATTTTGGAGGACTTTTTAGTAATGTGGAATATAGTTCGGCTGTGGTGCAAGAGGGATTACTTGTCCATGTATTGAAATATTCAGTGATCCTGCATCATGAATACAACAAAGTGTGTTTGTGTACCTTGCATGTTGTTCAGCATGAAAAGGTGGCTGGGCAGATGAAGAGCGATGAACCCACTCAAGACCAGGATTTGGGGTTACTGTGCAAACCCCTGCTTTTCCGTAGCTGTTGCAGCCTCTGTGCTGGGGGCAGCAGCCGCAGTCCTGGCATGCTCTCTGTGTTGTATACTGCTGCCACTGGGTCTGGATAAATACAGGTTTGTTGCTTCTGCCTTCGCTCGCCCATCTACCGTCTTCAGCCTATAGACTGGGTGCTGTCTGCCACTGCTCTTCTCAAGGAATTTGATGTGGCTTTTGGACACTCAGCAGACAGATCTGTGCTCCATGCATACGTGCTGTGAAAAGTTCTGCTTTTAACAGTATCTGATTTACTTTTAAGGGAGATTTTGTTCTCTGGGCAATGTTCGGGAGGCACCTACTGCAAACCTCATCCCTTATTTGGGATGGAGCAATGTGATGGTATCTAACAAAACAGTTCCATGTCATAGAATTCGCTCTTTTATTCCCAGACCCTTTCCTCAAACTCAAGTAAATGCTATCATTTATATAAATTATATATATATATATAAATGCTACATATACATCATATATAACACCATGTTTTATTTTTAAGTATCATGGGCAGTAAATGGCAATATCCAAACCACACTCAGCCCCAACTTTGTCCCTCTGCATCCATGCATTGTAATGCATCTTTGTTATACTGGGGGATGTCACTGCCATTAGCTAAAGGACAGGTGAGAGCTGGTTTGGAGGGCTGTGTGCAAGGCAGGCTCAGCAAGACAACAGAACAGGTGGAGGGATGGTGCTTGTCAGAGAAAATAGGAATGCAGAGTTTACCTTAAGAGAATAGCCTAAAAGAGCTTGGTTTGTTTAGTCTGGCACACTGAAAGCTGTAATAGCTCTATTACTGCATGAAGGGGACAGACTCAAGGAAAGGCAGGAAGCTGTTTAAATTAAAGAGTCGTGTTGGCACAAGAACAAATAGGTATAAACTGGCAATGCATAGCATCAGATTTGAAAGCAGAAGATGATCCTTATCAATGAGGGAGGGTTTTAGAGCACCCTCCCAGTCAGGGAAGTCTTGGCCAGATAGTTACTGGTGCAAAATGGAGCTCACTCCTTGCCTGTGACTGACCTGGGCAGTGGTCCTGGCACTGCAGCTCCAAGTGCCACTTCCCTCCTGGTCCACAGCTTCTGCTCACGTAATTCTTACCTCATACACTTCTTGCTCAAAATTATTCACTACATGTATGTAGTAGTTTGCTATTACGTATGATTGGGCACGTACTATGAACTGTGTCATAAGCTACACTGTGCTACATACATATGTTTTTTACACATGATAATAACCAAAGAGTATTAATGAAATAATAAATGCTCTCATTCGTAATCCACATTGGATCCTGATTCTTTAGAAACATGCATATGCCCTTAACTTCGCATGAGTTTTACTGTACTAAGAAATAATTGCACATACGGAAGTTAAACAGGCATAAGCACATGTAAGATTAAAGCTTCAGGCAGTGCTGTCATTGGCCACCCCAGCTCCAGAATTAAACATCTGGGAAAGTGTGATGTTAGCTGGAAGAAAAATGCATGGTAAACTGATATTTTTTTCCTCTTTTAAGTCAATGTCACTGACCTACAGTCCCCATCTACCTCTGTATCTCATAGCCACTCAACCCATTTTACCCTATCCAGTATGCTATTACTTGAAATACCAAGCCAAGGCTAAAAAAGCATTCCTTCATCTGCAAAACCTTGTAGAAGGCTCCTCCTAGTACATTTTAACTTGGGAGATATCCCAAAAAGCACACTGTGGAAACATTACTGGAAACCATGAGGCTTTATTATTGATGCACTCTGGAAAATTGTGTGGAATTTGGCAGCTGCTTTTTCCTCATGTTGCGCCAGACCCCATGGGACAGTGAGGGGCTGAACGATGGACAGGACTGGAGGTGGCAGCCCAGCCCTTCAGACTTGCACAAATGTAGAGCCAGAAAGCAGGATGTATGAGGAAGATGGGCTATGAAATGAAAGCAAAAAAATGTAGTGCAGGCCTTATGAGAAACTCACATGATTTGGCACAATCTGGACAGAGAGAGATTACAGACACAAGAGATGTTACACCAGAGCCAGCAACTCTCTCTAAGTACTACACAGGTACAAAATACAGAAATAATTAAACGGGTGTATAATGGACTGAAAAATGTTAGTACATCTTCTTTTTTTCAGTGGATGCACATTAAGGGAAAGTAAAAAAAAAAAAAAAATTAGAAGAAAAACCTTAAATAAGTGAAAGCATAAATGACATCCAAGCTGTTATGGTGCTATGGGACTTCTGTAATTGTTACCTTTAAGCCCTTTCCAGCCAGAAGAAGCACACGACGGGCCAACTGACAAGCTTGACGAAGTCCTTGAATCTGATCTTCATTCTTAATTTCTATGTCGTCTCCCCAGCCTGGTACAATGCCTGTCGTCACATAGTCTGGCTTCTTTATGTGCTTGGAGAAAAAGGATTGAAAATGAAGATCAGAAAACTGAGCATGACAATGGGATCATTTTCTCAGATACTGCCTCCTGCTTCATGGCAGCTTGCCCTTTCTGTCGTAGTATCGACCTTCCTAAGCCATCAGGGCAAACCCTCAAGGCTGCCTCAGTATTTCTTCCACTGCCCTTTTGAACTTAACATTGCCTATTCCTACTGACTTATACAGTCTGTTAACCTTCCAGCACTGAAACCCCAGACACTGCAGCCGACTTCAAGCAGACAGTCGCAAGTTTTAAAACTGTGAGAAAAGAGACTTAAAACCTCTTTATTTTCTTTTGCAAAGAGGCATATTTTCTACAAAGGCATCTAAACGCTGGAACTGATGAGACAAACTTACAGAATTAGGCTCAAATTTAAAACTGATAAATTCCTTAGTTTCTAACTCAAATAAAACTCTGTTAACATCCATGAGATTGTTTTCTACTAAGAATTTTATGATTTAACTTATTCTAATTTAGAGTTTTTACTTATTAATCTAGTTTATGTGCTGCCCACCTACAAAACTATGCAAAGGTATCCCAATTTGCTGTGTCACGGAAAGTGGGATAAATTTTTTTTTTTTCACACAGAAAGTACTTAGCCCTTGTATAGAGGCAAATTTTCAATTCTGATTTTTTTAAATCCACAATAATTTATTGGCAAGTATATGAACCAAACAAACTAGCAAAAAAAAGCGAGATGGAAATGCCCTTTCTCTTGGGGGGCCATGGCCTGTTTCACTGGCAGGGGAAGAATCCCTTTGCCCACCACAGGCAGCTTAATTCTTTGCCATGTCAGCCATAGGGCAAGTTTTGCACTGATTTCACAAAATACAGAACCAACTGGCCAGCAAAAAAAACAAAGTGAGCACTTGGGCTGTACGCAACAAGGCCGTACAGCATCAGAGTGCAGGAGAATAGCACAACCATTTAGCTCCAGTGGGACTTCAAATAGGGAGACTATTGTTACTCCTATAGGTATTTCATTTCTACTCTGATAAACCGTGAAATTATCTTTAGTGGATTCACGTCAACAGAATTTTAGATTTACATTTTGTTCAAATTAATGGCATATCAACCCTAACAACATCCTATTGCAGTAGTCTGGGACTTAATTTAGAAGAAAAAAAAGGTTTGCTATATTAGCAACTCCATACACAGCAGCACCCTTGCTTTCCCCTTGGAGGGCACTTATCTAGTAACTGCTCAGACACGACCTTGCTGACCTGTAAGATCTGTTGAGAAGCCCAAAGCAGCATGCATACGAGTCTATGTATACCATTTCACAACAACATCTTGAAAAAAGCTCCATGCTATTTCAACGTGATTTATGAAATGCTCTGTATAAAGTAATAACTTTGTCCTCAGGTTTTCTAAGTTGAAAAACTGGAATGATTTTTAGACAGTTTGAGAACTCTGAGATCTGTGAAAACAACTTTTCAGTATGACAATATATTTCTTTCTCTTTATCCTAGAAGAAGCATCTAAATACAGAAAAAAAAAAAAAAGTTTGCAAGTTCTACAGTTTTCAAGCCTTTGAAAATACAAAAAGCCTATGTTCTCCCTGTACACAGAGCTTCCACAGCCTCTTACGTGTAAGATCACCACATACAGCATCTTTATCTGCTTTCCTGCCTAACAACTTTTTAGCGTATCTAGCCCATGGAAATACTTTATATTTTGCATAAGGGATCTATAATCAAATGAAAAATAATGCAAAAAAGTACTAATACACATCCTGAAAAGCACTGTTTAGAAAGGGTACTTTGGTTTTCTTCTGGCTAAAGCAAAGATATTAAACTGTTAACCTGCAGGCTGTAATTAAAGAGAAAAATAGAAAACCAGAAATGGAAACCAGAAATAGAACACATGTTAAATTGCATGAAAAGGTCCTTTTGGCTCTAAAGAAAATGAAAATACATGTTCCAAGGAAAAAGCTACTCAGGGACAGCAGAGATGAGTTTAAAATGTGCAGTGGGGTTGCAGATACTGTAGGTTCTTTTCCCAAATCTGACATAACCAATTAACACAACTTTCAGTAAATAAATAAATATTGTTATAATTAGCTTGCTAGAGATGTATACAGAAAATTACTCAGATGATCACGAATTCCTACTGACTTTTAGAAGGACTGCCTGTAATTGTCCAAAACAAGAATCTGGACCCAGAAATGTTAAGTGCTGACAGATGATTACAATATTCCATGTTTATACTACCGTAACTGAACAAGTTCCAAGTTTAAAATCCCTAATAACTAAATATGCCACTATGTTTAATATGGTAGGCAGCTGAAAAATGCTCTCACCAGCATTACTATTTCAAATACCAGATCAAGCCACAGGACAGGGATCCAAACCCCCATCTGCTGGACAATGAATATACTTGATCATGCCCGTAGTCGAACTCTATATTGACTGAAGAATAGATCAGATAATAGAAATTGCAGTACCTTAGGAACTGGGTGAGCTGGAGAAACCACGGCTGGCCAAACTATACTATAAGCCATATTTCTTTGTGCCTGAAAAAAGAAGCATCTTCGCTGCTGATTGCTTGACTGCCTGTGCAGGTGGATATGATTGTACGAAGAAAAGATTACATGGTAGTAAGTCACAGAACCTGTTAACAGATAAGTTAAAAATGGTTAATGCTTTTTTCTACTACCACATCACAAAACGCAGACTATGTAAAAAGAAGGTCATCACATACAACAAGCCATGGAACCCATGCAGTAGCCAAGGGTAGTTCAAATTGTTCAAATATTGTACTGTTAAAAAAAGAGTGTTAACACTGACACGCAATGAGAACAAAAAAACTCCCCAAACAATACATTGAAGCTTTATAAAATACCAGATCTATTTTGGTTCAATGCATTAAAGGTAGCACAGGTAAATTCTCCAAAGCTTACAGCCAGGAGTGATGCTCCAACTGGCCCCTGCTTGTAGCAATTTACATGGTTAGAAGCTGCACTGTTCAAGGCAACAGGAACTGGTGAATAAGGGACGACAGCAAGAAAAGAGAGAGAAAAAATGATTTAATGTTGATTTCAGGCAATATTTTCACCTGCATTTTTGCTGAACTGGTCACAGATTTGAGCACAATCAAGTTAATGTTGCTCTCATTATTCGTGTCAAGATATAAGGAACAAGGTTCAATTTGTCCTGCCTAGTAGGGCAACAGAACAAACTTCAAGGGATATTTTTAATATTGGCCAAAGGCAACTAACAGGACTGAAATTTGTAATTGACTTGGATTATCTGAATCAGATTTCCATTTAATTCATATGGCAATTTGAGATGACAGTTCATCAGAGCATTCATGCTCAAACTTAGTTGCTGGGCAATTACACATTTTGCCCCTCTTAAAAAAAAGAAAAGAAGGGAAAAAAGGGGTCCAAAGGTTTTCAGAGATATCAAAACCAAAATAATGCTTCACAAAAGATAATGCTAGCATCAAAACTGGGAAATGTACTAAATTCAAAAGGATTATTGACAATACCCAAATAAATTCAAATTATACATGGTGCATACTTCCATTACTCAAACATTCTACCATCTAAACATAGGGGTTTTTTGAAATGTAACTTTCACATATTAGATAATCTGCTTCTGAAAAATGTCATATGTATATAAACACAAGAGTAATCTTTTGTGGTAAATAACCTATATTAATAATTAAAAAGAAAGTGTTTTCATTTAAACAGAAGTAACTAAACATTTTTATATCACAAAAATTAAGAAATTAATCTATTGTATATTTTGTAAGTATGTAAAATCTTTTTTTTTGGAAAAGTTTCTTCTATACCTGTATGTTTGTGTTGCACCTTCCTTCAGATGCATTTATCATATTCAGATGCAGAAATTCTCCTTCCACATGCACACCTGGCTTCACAGACAGACGTTTTACAGCAGTCCATGATACACAGGAGATTCGAATTACGCATCATTTTTTGAGCCTCAAAACCCTGAATGAACGAAACAGTTGCATGGGATTTGCTTTAGAAGTGTTCCAAGCCGTCTCTTTGCACACTGATCAGTGCTATGTTTATTTACCAATATCTGAATTTGTATAACACCTGAAAAGATATAGGGACTTTCACTCAATGTGAACAAATTTTTGCTGTTTTTTAAATAAGTAATCAGAGAGTTGCAGACTGAGGCTCAGACCAAGCTCTCTATATAACCTAGGTACCCCAGTGGAAGTTGCCTCTTTCAGGTGACTTCATGGAAGCTGCCCAATTAACAGAGGGTGGATTGGTTTGGTGATGTTTTAATTATCATTTAATCAACAACCTCATCATCTACTGCTTGCCTAGGGTCTCCTTCACAAGAAAAAAATAATTGTCCAATTAAAAAAAAATATATGGGCAAATAAATCTGCATAATGGGTAAGTGCATCCAAAGAGCCCAAAGCATCCTACAAACTCCCTGACTGGTTTGCACCCATTTTTGGAAGCTGGAAGCACGGGCAGCAACTTTTTGGGCCATCAGCCTGCCAGCGTAAGCTAAGGTAGCTCTTACCGAGTGCAGTGGAAGTATCTTGCTCTTAGTGCAGCTGAAGGTATTATAAATACATTGAAAGTTGACACTCACTGATGCAGTCAGCTAAAGCCTACATGGACAGCAACATGTGAACATGAATTTCAAATTCTCTCCTTTACGCATGGCATGCTGCCTGGGCACTGAGTCTACTGTGTAAAAAAGTCTAATTGGGGAAGGAAAGGTGTAAGTGTGCTTGTCAATTATTCAATAATAAAACTCCAAATGTCCTAAATACATGCTCTTAGATACATGAAGCCAGTTTACATTCATGGGTGCATACCTATTGACTATCCCACATTCAGAAGGGACACCTTTTTATTTGGAATAATTTTTTTACCTCTCTTCTCCCAAAGATACACTGTAAGTGTTGTCACAAGATAACAGGATAATAAGGTACTGTAGTCTGTTGTTATTCTACTAACTACTCATTATAAACCACACACATACAAAAATATCTACTTCTTGAACAGGTGAAATGCGACAACCAAATAAATATCACCATACTATAATATGACTCCTAAAATACATTGCAAGAATTATAAACAGAGAACAACTAAACCTTTATTTGAAATATAAAAAATTACAACAGAAAATATTCTCTTACAGTAAATATAAAATGAAATAAAGTGGCGGTAAAATTTAATGAGGTTTCTGTTTTATAATGAAAATTTGGACTGCATCCACATACTTCCTTTGTTAAGAAGGCCTTCCTAATATTTCCACAGTTCCTTTTATTTTTTAAGCATATTCACAACTAATTTGATATAGCAACATCATCAATCACCGGAGACAGGAACAACTGGCTGTATTCTTCAAGTCTGTCTCAGATGTTCCCTTCCTCCCCATCCCTTACACCTATCAAAGCTTTTCTCAGTGCCTTATTTACTCCTGCAACACTGACACTCAAGCATATCCTTTTTGTTAAACATTCTGTGTATATTAATTACTGTAACATAGTTCATAAGCGTGGAATTTGTGCAGATCCCAGTAGAAAACTGCAGCCATCAGGGCAAGCCCGAAGTCTGAAGCTAGGCAGCCTGGTAGCACATCAGCACCACCAGGATGCAAAGTTGACCCTTTACATGTTTCTTCTCTCCTCCAACAGTAAGGCTACGTCACTTGCCATGAGTAACAGAATATTGACTATCAGCTGCAATAAGGAGAATTATTACCAGCGCTTCTGAAATCATATCAGCAGATACGACGTGCCGAGCACAGAAAATTACAGTCAGCTGCTCCTCTGACTCGACAGTGAATCACACTGTGCAATCTGTATGTACGCATGTCCTGCCGGAGCTGCTGGATTCCTCAGTAGACATTCCAGACCTTAATTTGTACTAATAATATAAATACGCACTGTGAGCTTTTGTGAATTACCAGATGAATTTATCTTGTGTCGAAATTGTATTTTCTTTTTCTTTTAAACGAGTCAGCCAAAGCAGCTGAATACAGAATTCAAGTATGATGACGGGTGGGAGCATTTTAAGTGACTGATTTTGTAGCACAATGTGCCCTATATTTATTAGCCTTTTACTCTAGGTCTATTTTAATTGTTATCTGTTCATGCATGCTACACCATATAATGAAATGCTCCCATTTCACTAACAGAGCATAGAGGTTTTTTTATGTGTATCTCTATTAATGACCCTTAATTAAGTTGATTTTAGTCATTTAGATGTGATTTTTATCTGGTCAAGAAGTACTTTTAAAGGGAGATATTGGAAATGAACTCTCACATAAGCCCTATCCTAATGCTTCTTGTTTAACAGTTACAAGAATTTATCAGCTATGTTTTTAATGAATGAGGTGTGGCATGGCCAGGTAAAAAAATGGTCATCCGCATGACTCATCAAATGTAATTATTAGCAACCGTTTTTTTTTATATTTATTTAAGAAAATTTCAATGTTCCAAGCAATTAGCAAAAATGCTATCAAAGAAAAAACTTCATGGCATTTCTATGATACAATGATACAATAAAAGAGACAAAAAATACAATTAACATATTTTAATATAATGTAGTTGTCGTATCAACAGAAGCACAGTACTAAAATTATTTAGGATTATAAGAATTAACATCCAATTAATGTAGGAAATAAAATCAACTTGCTCTTGCTAAAGTAAATCTTACTCAATATATATGAACAATTAAAGACAAAAGTATTTTTTCAGATAACTAATTTTAAAATATTTGATTTAATTAAATTTTTTTTTAAATTACCATGAAGAGTTTCTTAGTGTATGTGCATTTGAGGGTAAAACACTAGAGAACTGTAATTTGTCTTGCCAGGTAATTTTAATATTATAGAATTCTGCTTCTTTCAGCAAATATACATTTTGCTGAAACTTCAGAGGAAAAAAGTTTAAAGTGAGTTTAAACTCATAGTTATCACTATGAGTAATAATACATGGAATCAAACTAATATGACTTGGTAAGAATATATAGATTTTCACTGTTATTTACCAGACGTTCCTATTTTTATAATCCAAAACAATGGTTTTGGTTTGAAAGACTTTTCCTTGTAATTGCAATTCTGTCTAATAAAACACTGACTTTGTAATCCCTGTGTTGCAAAAGTACATCCAAGCTTCAAAAATAAGATGGGAAAGATTAAAGGTTCTCTCCAACTCTGTATAACCTGTGTAGCAGAAGAAGAGCTCACATTTCAGAGGCAATAACCTGTGCATTTGCTTTAAAAAAAGGGAGGATAAAAAAAGAACAACATAGGGAAATGCCTGAGGCAGAAGTTGAAACTGACTGGGCAAAGTAGAGGGACAAGAGCCCTTGAAATTAAACAAAAGCAAATTCATTCTGTTGAGGGATGTTGATTACATCAAAGCCATGAAAGAACTTTTTTTTCTGTTCCCTTTTTTTCTTTTTGGGAACTAATATCTCCGTGTTTTCTGTACATTAAGGACATAACATATCTTAATCAACAGAACCCAACACATAATAATTTTTTAATTTGGTAAAACAAGGTCTTAACAACACCCTTCTCCAAACAAGACTGTATTCACATGGTCATGTCTGCATACCCGTGCTGGTCACGCCATCATCAGCCCCTTACTTCCAGGGGTTAACTGCTCTGGCAGCCAAATAAAATACAGAGAGCACTGTGTAATTATGGAGACAGTCAAAGGGCAGACTCTATTTTGAAATCTATTTGCACAGACAAGGTCTTCCAATTTCGCTTACAGGAAACAAGCTGGTAAAGGGGGTCTCCTCTCCAGATGCTTTCCACACTTTTTTCCCACATCAGGAAATCATGGACATGGACACTATGCAGCACTGTTTCGTGGATTACAGGACTATGTCATTAAAACGAGAAGAGCAAATCCATGTTCGTGAGAAATATTTCCTCCTAATTGCCCATACTAGGAGAAAGCAAAACCCACGAGGACTACTGAAAATGCAACTAGCAGCAATTTGTAAACAGGACGCAGCCACAGCTGTCATGATGCTACTAGAGAAGAGAAAACAGGAATGAAAGGGTAAAAACACTCTGGTTTTAATAGCATGATTGGGGAAATGAAATATTCATCAGGATAGATGTGACTTCAGTTACAGCAGCAACACATTTGTGAAAATCTCGACAACGGCATGCTTATGACTGTACCTGGATAAACCCAAACAGACCAGTATCTTGCAAACATTATATTCTAAATGGTATTGTTTTTTTTTTTTTTAATTATTGAAATCAACTGGAAATTAACAACAGAAATTGTTTAGCTAATAAAGGCATTAACAGAATTGCTGTATTGTTACACTCATATAAGCCAACATAGTAAGACAATGGCCAAAAGCCAACCAATTCCAAGGGTGCAGAGTCAGCCCCTCTACTGACACCACTGGGACTCCTCAACAACACTGAAAAAAAGTCCAGTTTGGTCCTCAGGACCATTTATGCTCCCTGCTAATTAAAAAGTTTCCCTTAACTTCATGGAGAGCAGAAACCCTGGGAACTTGTTTGCTATATGATAATAAAAATTACTTATTAAATTGGGTGTAAATTTATAAACTGTATCAAAAGACATTCTTGTTTAGCCTTACTTATTATGACTTAGTCTAGACCAGCACACTACAATGATGAATCAGTGCCTTCTGGAGTAGTGCTGTTCTTTTAAGGCATTATTCGGTCAAACTTAGGGCCAACAAAATAGCTGTTCTACAAGTTGGTAAACTGGGAAACCACAGAGAATCAGAACCTCTTCTATTTACAGGAAGGATGACAGCCTAAGGGTACTTCATCCCAATAATAACAACATTCAAGTAATGGTGCCCAGGTCATGAGAAGCCATGACCCTCCCCATAGCTCCTTCAGAAAGCTGGCTCGGTGCCACCTTTTATCAGCAGCAACCAACAGTGCAATTTTAACAAAAAATAAGAAAAGAAAAAATGAATTTTATATCCTTAAAAAACCCTTTGACCAACTGAGCAGTCATATATACATATACCCTCAGAGTGACACTAAGCCAGTACAGGAAAAAAATTCACTGACTAAGTAAAATCCTGGTATTGTTAAAAAGCACTTTGGTGTTTTATTCTAGGATTAAAAAAAATGCAGCATGCAATCTAACAATATCTGAATGATATTCATTGACATACAAAGGAAATTGTCTGTTACAGGAAACAGGAGTAGACTATGTTGCACAGGCTTAACTTTAGGAAAAGGGCTCTGTAGTTCTGTAAAAGAACCTTCCATCCTAGTGTTATTTCTACTACATTGCCTCTCTCCGATAGAAAGACATAAGTATAAAATAAAAAGATAGTGTTGCTTAAAGCTACCACAGCAAAATGAAAGAAGTCAGGTAGAAAAGCTGGACAAAGCAATATTAAGAGTTTCACACACAGTTAATATCAGGGGAATTTAGGCTGCAGATCACAGCATCTGGCAAGTTTCAACTTCTGTGACTAGCAGCAGAAACACTCCTCTTACGTTACTGCATTCCTGTATTGAGTAGATTAATTTATCATAAAGTGAATAAATTAGAATGAGAAACATATCTCCTCAGACATACTTAAATACATCTTTCAATCACTTTCTATCTACTTTCATTTTTTTAAAAAAGATCAGATGAATTACTTTTGCTTGAAAGACTGGTTATTGTATTCACTATTTTGGTTTTGTAGGGAAGTTAACAACTGTTGGAACAAGTTACTGGGTTTAAAAAATAGCAGTTGTTTCAGATCAAAATAATAAGTTATTCAAATAGTCCTTACACACGCACACAACTGTTGTTGTTAATATGCACCCATCCACAGCTTTAACATCCACTGAATTTTACTGGAATAAAATCTTTTCAGGTGCTCTGTGAAACAACTGTTTTTCAACTGTCATGGTTATGTCCTATATACACATCTGATACAATATTAAATGTTAAAAATAAATCCTACTTTAACCTCTTAAATTTCCACCTGAAATGGGAAAAATATGTCTGAATTACCACAAAAAAAAATGTTTCCCGCAGAAAACCTGTCAGTGGGTGAGCAAGGCTGCTGAAATAAGAGTAATCTCTGCATATAAAATGTTGGAGTGATCCTGAATGTCATATCAGAATTTTCTGGGTAGCTTGGGACAGGAGAAGAGAATGGTCAGTCAGGAGCCTTTTCCCCAAACAAAATGTAACACCCATTGCAATGATTATTTTCAATACACCTGCAGCTGAATCTCTAAGGATACAAGGTGATTCCTGAACTGTAAGCTGGTCATATCTCAAAATTAAAAAAAAAAAGCACACTGCTAGCAATTTTGGGATGAATACCTTAATAAAATAAAATAACATTACTACTCATTTGGTAAAAATGACAGCTAACAGTGTTTCTTCCCTTGTATTAGATGTTAATTACTTATATTGCCCTGTCTTCAGACAAAAACACGTTACATTAGAACAGCAAGTCTTTACTGACAAAACACGTCTTACACTAGAAAGAATAGTGTTAAGGCTGGGGAATTACATCCTATAACCCAGACTTCAAAACACATGAGGAAAGAAGTCGAAGAATTTACAGTTGTTTCTATTAAGCTATTGCTATGGTGGTGGAAACAAACTCTTCTTTTTCAAGAAGATGCTCTGCACAAGGAAGATATTCCAGCCAAGGGCTTGGTGCAGATAACTTGTAGCATTCTTATTAAAACATTTATTTTTAAACCTGTCACTCATTAGTATGTGCTATTAATGCGTAACTTGGAAGCTTATTCATAAATATGTGATCTTTGGGTCACTGAATGAACTAAAATAATAGGATTAGGGATCGGATTTGGAAGAGTAGGGTATAATGTTTGGGAGCTTTTTTTGGTTTTTTTAAATACCTTTTGTTTATCTTCTTGCTTAGTGTTTACAAAGATCCCTTTCTTATCATAAAAGTCCTCGTTTATCAAACAGCGATACAGGAAGAAGTTGTTTACATTTTCAGAAGTACCAACATACATCACTTATGACAAAAAAAAACAAGCACTCCATAAGAAATTCTCAATCACTGTCAATCATATGCACTAAAATATACATAAACCAAAGCATGTGGTGTGAACTATATTAGGTTCAAACTGAACACAGAATTACAACTATAACAAACAAAACCCAAACAATTACAAGTGACTCATAGGCCTGTTTACACATCTCACTAAACTGCTGGAAAGGTAGGTAACCATAGAAACCTGGCAGCCTAAATTCAGTACTTTAAAATTTGTATTTATTTTTTATTTGTATTTGTATTATTATTTGTATTTTAGTTTGTATTGAGTTTTTATTTGACAAAATCCGTATTTTTAAAGGCTTCAGTTTATGATTTGGAACTTAAATAAATACTTAAAATATTTCTTGTCTGGATTACTTTTAGATGTGATTTTATCCAAGTAAAAATTACAGTTTATTTGCAATATAAAATGTTAATGAATTTTAATACTGCAAATTAATATTTCTAACATCTAACGACTTAAATTAAATAATGATACAAAAGAAACTCTCCTGCACTTACTGCTAAATGTTTTGCATATAGACTTTTCCAAGCTGCACAGTAGCAAAAAAAAAAATTGCTCAAATTAACTGTTAAAGCTGAAATGCTAATAGCCTTTTCAACTTATAGTTCTTTTTCACTGACAATTACAATTTGCATGGCTTAAAATTTAATACTATGATTAGTACTAATGTCCTATATTTTCCTTTATAATCTAAATGAGTAAAATAGTATTTTTGTAGTGCACTGGCTCTTATACTTAGGCTGTAATGTTCAGTGTGTATTTCATTATGCAGATGAGCAATGGATGTCGTCTAACATGATTTAAATGGGTCAACAGTATTTTCCTATTCACATTAATCATCCAGACAGCCACAAAAAAAAACCAACTTGAAAACTAACCCAGGAAATCTCTTTTTAAACCACCGACTCTTCCCACTAGTCAAACAACAGCAAACACATGCTACAGGAGATGGGAGCCTGGCAAAGCAGGGGCCAAGGCTGGGCTCTACTCCTCTGGCTGGTGCACAGCTCCCAGCACCGTCAGTGCCGGCAGCGGGCAGCGCTCCCTGGACTGCCCACGGCGTTGTGCCAAGAATGATTCTCGTCCTGCAAAGTTCAATGGGAGCTGTGTGTTGACAAACTGAGCAAATCTGAATCTGCAAAATTCGCTCTTGGCAGAGGGACACGCAACTGTGCTGAATGCGAAGGCGTGCTGCCTGCTAACGCTGTGCTGGCAGCTGGGCTGCTCCTGCGTAAATAACACTTGTTGGAAAACACCCACTGAAGTCAAAGGACAATTTATAAAACACATTCAAATTAAGGGCTTTATTTTCAAGCCATGTAACCATCATCTATGGACTACTTAATATATAGCATATTGCAAACAAATAACAGTGCTTCTGTGGAAAGGGAAGCTGCTCTAATGAACACCAAATGGAAAGAACGTAAGTACAAAACAGGCAGAAAGTAACAGGAAGATAAGGTGCCAAACATTCAGACATATTTATTGAATGAATATAAAATTAGAATTAATAAAAAAAAGAAGGCAATCAGGATTCCCTCAAACACAAAAGCACTGCTGTGGTGCAAAATCTCCATAAAGGCAGAAATGACACATTTGATTATATTGCAGTGTAACACGGCTGGCAGAGTGTGGATGTGAAACCCTGCACTGTTTTTAGATCCTGCTGGACAATACAGGGAAGGTCCAGGCTTCCCAGAGGCGGGATGCACGAGCTGTGAGGCCATGGGCAGGCAGGCAGCGGGACCCCTTACAGGTCCTCCCTTACTGCTGCTGGACAGTGGCTTTACCAGCGACCGCTCTTTGCATTCATCCTTATTTAGACACGCTGATATCAGCACAGCCATCAATACTGCCGTTCATTTTGTAGCAACAAATTTTAAACCCTAAAACTCTGGCTTTGGCTTCTGTTGAAAGTAGCCATTATTTGCTAAATAGGTGTCAGTGATAAAGAACACAACACCTCTTTTCCAAAATCTATACTTGCCACTCACTTGCTAACACAATCTAAATTTCTGATTTTGAGATATGAACACCAATAACACGGCTTGGGTGCTTTCTCTGACAGCCTTCATCATGCTTCCTTTTCAGCTTTTAAAGCAAACTAACTGACATATGGCAAAGTAGGAGGTTTCCAACTATCCAGACCTCAAAGGACTTCATTTGCAATGCTCATGTCCTTCACTAGTACCTAATAAACAGTTGGGTACAGCAGGCACCTTAACAGTATGCAGTAGCTCTTCAGTGAAGAGCTAAGACATCTGTGGGCACTGACATGGAGGCTGATTTACAGCAAATTAATCAATAATAACCATTATAACGACTAAGGCTCAGTCTTCGCCATGACCTTTTCTAGGTGTTGGGAATGTGGAGGAGACATCAGTGTATTTCATGGTGTGACAACTCATGTGCAGGTTAGTATATGGCACACTTGTTTTCCCTGTGCCCTGTCCCATGTAATGCACATCAGGAGGAGTTAAGACAACTGACATTCAACATCTGTGAGTTTCTAAAAGCCCATCTTTGGGACTGGCTCCAGTCTTGCCCATCTGGCTTGCCCCTCACTTTCCAGTGAGAAAATGTCACATTTGGATCCCAAGAGCTAGCTAAAATCCCTGAGCAGTAAGGAAGGACCTCTGGGTTTTTCCACTGCCCCACGTCCCATGGTCAACACCTCAGCTACTGCTACAAGAGATTTCCTGGAGGAACTGCAAGCAGCACTTGTTGAAACAAAGACAACGAATCACAAATTAGAGCAGCTGCTTAATCCCTTGAGAGCAGATCACGCAGTCCAGTTGCACTTTAGGCAGTGTCTCTCACCTCCAAATCCTGACCTTCTCCCAGTGCACAATTCACAGGTGTCAGCCACCCACCTAACAACTCCCTACCATGTACAGTGCTCCACGGATGGACGCGGCAAGGCCCATGGCAGCCACTCCACAGACAGGCAGACATAAAAAAAATACTTCATTTCTAAACCATCTTCACAAGGCTATTCACTCACTTTGTACAGTTTATTGGACTATTCCACTGTCTGATTTTCTAAGGCAGACAGAATAAATAAAGAGTCTTTGCAAGAAATTAGGTCTCCTATTCCAAACTGAAAATGGGGTATACAGCTCTTCTCTGCACAGACAGTGAATCTATAAGAAGCAATAAACGTTCTGCTTTCCGCAACATGAAGACAATCTCACTTATCAGCCAAATATGACAGGCATTTCTTCAGAGCAGGCTCAGCTGCCTTGTCTGCAAAGCTGGGCAGCAATCCATTAAATTCTCCATGGGGACCTCCCACTTAACCAATTACTAATTTGCAAACTCAACTCAGAATTTTTAGATTGTCTTGCACAATTTCTCACACATCCACCCCAGCTCTCTTTTTTTTCTTGTTGTTGTTGCAGGTCTGTGGTTTAAATATACAGATTTGCAACAGTACTGCTCATTGGAGAGACAGACTGGTGCAGGAGGCAATCTGAGCCCACAGCTGGATCTCCCAGTTGTTCTGACAGGAGCCAGTTGCTTGGAAGCAAAGAGAAGTTTCAGCCAGAACTTTAGTGAGGTAGAAAGAGATCTGGAGGTAGAACTGACAAAAGAGACCAAATCTGTAAAGATACTAATTGCATAAAAAAGTTTTTGCAAAGGCTTTCCATTCAGTTTGACACAAAAAGAGAGCATTTTTATTTCTAAGTAAAATTTAACATGACTGGAAGAGAAGGCTGCACAGCTACCTGTATGTCATGCCAGACATAGGCACATATTGCATACCTCATGGGGAGGACTAAAAAAACCAAATAAAATTCAGGCTAGTAGCAAAGCCATGCATCTGGCAAGAAGCACATATCGGTGCTCTTAAGAAAGCCCAGTAATCTTGGCGGCCTCCGGTAAATCTGATGATAATGTAGACCCATCTTGACAGTGCTTTACTAAACCTGCACATCTGCATGGGGAAACACTGATGTCTCAATTTTACTGGTGATTTCAACTGCAAAGACACTACTTTTCTAATTAAAAAGTCAGGTCCGTGAAGTTATTCAGTAAGCCTCTATTCACATGTGTTTCATGATGCACTATAAACTATTCTGAGGATTATAAAATTGAGCTGGACAGAGACAATATAAAATCCTCAACTCCAGAACGAGTGCTGGTGGTGCTCCCACAACTTTCTGCAGAAGCCCAGCCACAGAACCAGGCACCTTCTCCATTCGATTTCATATGTTCGGTCTGTCTCTTTGAAGTCTTTGGCCCATCATCTGGATAAATTCTAAGTGAGATGTTTTGGCATTAAAATACATACGAAGGATGTAATAACACAAGTTATATGTTCCAAAATTATAGTTGAGACATATACAGGAGGAGGTCTCAACTTCTTTTGACTCTAAAGTCATTCCAAAATCAGCTAATTCAGAAAAATTATGCACGAAAAATCCTGTGCATATTTTAATAACAGAAATTGTGAGGTCCATTTCAATCCACCCACACGGCCAACTGCAAAGTGATGTGACTGTGAATCTGAAGACTCTGGCCATAACTTCATAAATGTCAAGGCTTTTGATTTGCATTCACTGTGCAAACAGCTACAGCAAAGTTGACTTGGACTTGGCCGCTGCAATAGCACAGTCAGCAGAAGCGACTGGCCCATGCCTCCACTGTGCCTGCTCACATGCAGTGGTCGGCAGTTCATAATCACCACTTGTCACACCAGAGGGGACAGGAGAGAATCGCCAGCCACCTCAGCAGATTATTTCCAGCTGGCTCAATTTCCAGCTGGCAACCTCCCACCAACCCCTTTGTAACCTCTAGGTGGGTCACTGTGGCAGCAAAAGCTGCCAAAGTTTGTCTACCAGCTACCTGATTCCATACCTGGTTTTGTGAAGCAGGTTTTACAAGAGAGCTACTTGGACAAAACAGATCCTAAATCAACAAAAGCTGGACTGTCTTTATCAAGCAGGCTTTATAAAGAGCCAGTTCTCCTATTGTCTTTAGGTTTTTCTGTAATTAAAGTTTTGCCAGAAAACATGTATTAGTTAAGAAGAGTACTCTACAACCCAGACTTATTAGACAGTGCAACGATACCGCTCAGAAAACCTCTGGG
Source organism: Tapera naevia (assembly GCA_033556795.1). Taxonomy (NCBI): domain Eukaryota; kingdom Metazoa; phylum Chordata; class Aves; order Cuculiformes; family Neomorphidae; genus Tapera; species Tapera naevia. The sequence continues at coordinate 11,142,514 of JAUMJJ010000069.1, forward strand.
GCAGAACAATATCAGCAAATTCTTGCTGATACAACTTGATCTTTTAGAGGAACTAATTCAAGCTTTCCCAGCAGAGAACTCTTCTCATGAGCTAATTTTCTGCTGAATTAGTAGGGTCTGCCAGAGCATGAACAAATCGTTATAAACCCAGACAAGTCCTAACACTTTATTTCTTTAAAGACCACCCATTTCCTTCAAGTTTCCATCATGAGCCATAAGAATTGCCAGTGCAGAAAAACTAGAAATACCTCTGACTGGTGAGACCTGCCTAGTCACTGCACTGGCGTTAGTTCAAAAAGCATATGGCAATGAAATTAAGCCTCGTCACTGCCTGCTATTTTATCCCCAATGCAAGAGAGTAACTTGATTCTCAGACCTGCACAAACACTGTGGGCAACAACTCATTCCGGTATCAAACCAGAACATCTTTGCAAGACAACAATCCACTTTGTCAAGTAGAGAAGGATCTCAACTCAACAACTCTAGATGAGTTTACAAGCACATTCAAGAGCTGTGAACCCAAGCACCATACAAACAGATCTGCAGTGACCACACCATTTATTACATAAAGCACTTAATTTTTATGACTAGTAGAAGGAGGTTAGAAGCTAACTGTTGCTTTTTTCCAGGTCCATCTTCATCTGTGTCTATCAGAAAATCTGAGACCAAGCAGCTGGAATTTATGGGAGAAACAAACAATTTTTTTGCCATTTTATTTCAATGTTATGTCATGTCTGTTGACCTTTATAATTTAAAAAATACATAAGGCAGGACCTAATTTAAGTTCATGTACAAGTAAACATGAAACATAATTTAGAGAACACTTGATATGTCATTAGTATTAATGCATGAATTTAGATTGTGCTCATTATTGCAGTAGTCCTTCATGGTTTCAAAATGGGTTTGATCTAAAACTGAAACATAGCTTTAAACAGGTATTTTAACCATAAATACCTGAAAGTAAACAGCCTTAAAACATGAAAGTTGGAGACTTTATACAGCTGGTTAGAGTGGCTGGTTATTTATCATATAAACTCGAAAGCGAATATTACAACTTTCAAAAACACTCATGAAAGTTTTCTCAGGCTGCACATTACACAGTCTGCCTGCCAAAAGCCTTCTGAGGAGCTCTGAAGAGCCCTTTATTCTCTTTTTCTAAGGCTTCCATGCAGCAAGGCAGTTTGTTGAACACTTGGTTTCCAACATTTTCTGTTTTGTTCAGAAATTACGAAGTAAAGGATAAGACATCTACTCATTTAGAAAGGACACCACTTCTAAAAGGAGAACTCACCAGGGAACTGGTCATTTAACAAAATAAACAAATTTTCCATACTTTGTTTCTATGTCATAAAACATTTCCAAACTGTTTTCCATGCAAATAATGTTTTTAATATGAACTATCTCAAAGGAAGTAAAAAAAATAAATTTAAGCTTCCCCTATTCAGAAACATCCACAGTAACTACCTCCAAGGAACAGCCAGTTATCATATGGATAAAGCTTTTTGCCAATGAACAGTTCAGCTTCTAAATATTGCCTCAAATGTTTTCTCCTAGATCCTTTTAAAGACATAGCAAGATAATGCAATAACTAAGACAAAATAGAGAATTCCGACACATGTTATCATACTATACAAAGCCACATACTATATTTTCCTGCCTGAATTGCATCCAATAAACTACAAGACCTTACTCTGGTAGATGATTTTTCATGCTTACTCGCTCACAATTTAATCCTACAATTAAAACACACACTATTCTGGTTATGGGACATGCCTTACAAAGCGAAGGGGACTACACTTAAGTAATTGTGAATCTTTTTAAGATGGAGCATTTGTTTCTTTCACGTCTCTAATCAAATGCAGTAAGCCAAGATCAGGGCCAAAATATGTATTTTGTTATCCACGCTGGACAGACTATATAGTGCTGATACATAGTAAACAAGATACAGTTGTCTTGAACTTGTGCTTTGAGGAAACCTGGGAATTTGATAGCCACATCCAAAGACCATTACAAGACTTTTTTAATAAAACAAGTTCACTATCAATTTGTTTGAGCTCCCTACATGGGAGTCCACATTGCTGCTGAAGGATGCTCACACTCAAAAAGCCTGAAGATCCCTGAGCCAACAGGTCACAGACAGGCAGGTCTGCCCTCAAACACAGAACACTGCTCCTTCTGTGGATGTTTCTGCCTGTCCAACAGGCAGCTCACTCTGACATTTATCAGAGAAGCATCACGAAGAAGAGCACTGTACTGTGGAGCACAGGCCACCAGTGAGCACCTGGGGTGGGAGCCTCCTTGGGGCAGGAGTGCAGGGGAAGCTGGGCACAGGAATGACCAAAGAGAGGGATGGATAGAGGATGGGCTGACGAAACCTCTGCAACGTGGCAAGAGCTGCTAAGCAGAAGCAGCGCAAAGAACATGAGTTTTGCAGACAACTGTGGAGACTGACAGAAAGGTCCGACAGAGAAAGTTACAGCAGTTTGGACAGAAATGTAAAAAGGGACAGAAGAAGCACCTGGCAGAACAGGAAAAGGTAGAAGATCTGGGAATTTGTCAAACAAACCACAAGACATATAGATAAGGTAAGAAAGGACTGATTGAGAAGAAACCCTTATTATATAATAACCTGGTTTTAAAAGTTTAGAAACTGTTCCCCTTAAAAAATCTTCTAGAGTCTGTTTTCACTCTAGATAACACCACAAGACCAATGGTGTGACCTGAACTGCTGAACACAACATATGAGTGACTCTTCTTAAATGGAAGCTAGAACTTGACTTCATACAGTGCCTTTTATACTTAGTGTGTAACAAATTGCTTTAAATACTGCCAGGCAAACAGCCATTATGCACTCAAGAGCTCATACATAATAATACTTAGCATTTTTATAGTGCTTTTCATCTTCAAAGTGCTTTACAAACAACTCATTAATCTCAACCAAGGCACCTGCAAGGTAGATAAATATCTGCATTGGAGGTGCAGAAAGACACAGAAAGTTCAATGGCTTATGTAAGGCCATATACACCACCAGCCCCAAAATCCCGAGTTCCCAGCTTCTGGTCCCACGAAGGACCTGAGCCCCACCTCGTGTTGAGATCATGCCTTCTCTTCAGCCACATGGCTGTAGGAGAACTTGTCTTATTGTGAGAAGAATGGCAGCAGACTAGCAGGACAGCCTCCCACTTCCAAAGCAGGCAAGCTTCCAAGGACTGCTAGCTCTCACCAGGACCACTGACCCCAGGAAGCAGGATGACAAGACACTCGTGACATAGGTTCTCAAATGGATTCATTACCACTGAGCTGAGGAGGCCTCTGCCTCTCTGCCCTATCTATTCTGCAAACTGCTGCACAGATTCAAGGGCAGGAGACTCCTACATCCAGACAACAGAAGCCTGAAGCCTGTGACCTTGGAGTGCAACTGTGATACAAGAAAACAACTTTAGCTTCACACCTCAGGCATTCTCTATCAAAAATTTAGAGTGAGCTTTGTCTAGCAGGAAGAGTAACTCGCTCCATTGCTGGTGACTGGAAAAAAATTCTTAATGTGATAATACCGTGGTTGTTCATTTACTTTTTTGAGGTTTAAAAAGATCCAGTATGATTTTCTTTTCATACCTCTTTTTTTTTTTTTTTAAACCTCAGAAATGTCAAACCTGGAGCAGACCAGGAAAGAAACCAGGAAGACATGAACTGTAATACAATACCTGTACTGTGGTACAGCAGACATTTTATTCCCTTACATAGAGAAAATAATTTTAAATTTTTAGCAATGACATCTTTATTTCAGATGTTTGGTAGTCACTAGATTTAAGTAAGTAAATTTAAGAATCCTTATTTGTTCAGTCTTCACAACACGAACCCAGAGCTTTACAACTCCTCCAGGCACTTCCAGGCTAAACAGCTCATGTTTAGAAAAAACAGGTCAGTCAGATAAACTCTTACAATAGCAGAGAAGCAAAAAACAGTTGGATGCAAATTTTTCCTCACTCGTTCTTAAGCTGAGAAAAAAGGTCTCTCTACAAGTAGTGATATAACATGTTACTGCAGTTAACGTAAGCAGTAAAAGATAAATGAACAATGGCAAAAATTTATGTAGCTAAAAGAGTAATTAACATGTTCTGCCTGCCTGTCCAGTCGACCTGGACATGGAAGCTAAAATAGGAGGAAAGAAGGACCTTCTAATTACTCTTACCCAAATTACTTTTTTTTTTAATTTACAAAACGAAAAAAATAAGACCACACAACCCTAAGCAACATGAAGAAACAGCTCTTGATCATTAAGCAATAACTACATTTCCCACATTTAGAAGAATTTTAAGATGATTATCTCACTTACATTAAAGTGGACTCGTGCCTGACTGCCAAGTCCTTGCTTTTTTTTTAAAAAAAAGGCAAATTTACAAATCCTAATAAAAATAAAGCATATAAGAGAAAACTAAAAATAAAGCATATAGGAAATGCAACTAAATTTAATCAGACTGAACATGAACAGTCACCGTGCAATCAAAAAAATCTAGAAACATTTCAGAATGAAAAAATCCATCATGATAGCATTCTATAGCTAAAATAATATACAGTGTTCATATAATGCAGCTTTTCTAACAGAATGAAACATTAAAGAGAAACATACAAGAATAAAACTAAAATACGCAACTGTATCCCCTAAAATCTGGAAGCATAAAAATGATAATGTAGTACAAAAAAACACCCCAACATGATAACACTAATGCTGCAACAGTTTTCATTATTTTGTTTAACAACTTGTCACTTTATCTGTAAGCAGTAATCAAGAGATGTCACAAGTTCTGTTGCTGCCTGCACTCTTGCTCTTCCTGGCTTCTGTTTCCAGTAAGTTAAGAAGAATCTTTTCTCCTAATTACCAACAAACAAAAACCAGATTTTATTGGTAGTGAGGAATGTTTCTGATCAGTACAAGGTGATACTACACAAAAACAACAAAGAAAATATTAAAATCAGGAGGCGAGGCTTGCACAGTTTTCTTTCAATTCCCTTGGGAACTGTGACACTACAGGTCTTGGATTCCCACGCAAAGGGGATCATATTCATCAGTTACAGCAGCTTCTCTGGGCCTAAGTCCAGGTAGACTGCTTGTCTAAACTTGATGAAATATAGGCGCCACCAGGTAATAGTAGTGGTCAGGGAGACTCCAGAAATGTGTAACTAAAAACTGAAAAATGAAATTATAACACTGCTTTAGCCAAACAGCCTTTCTACAGGATGCAATAACTACAAGGTAGAGAGCATACATCATACAGACCGCTCCATGCACAATTTATCTTGCTTTTTCATATATGTAACTCGAAAGTTACACCAAGCACACAAGCATATCTTAACAAAAAATTATTTTAAATAAAAATAACTAGGAAAGAAACCATTGTAACAAATACATACAACTTGATTAGGCTGTGTGTATTTGTCAAAAAGAAAAAAATGTCAAAAAGAAATGTCAATACTTCAAAACATTTTCAAATTAAATTGTAATGCTAATAAATATTGCTAGATTGACAGCAGCAGGATGTGGTGTCTAGAAACACTGCAAGATATCCAGGCTGGGCACAGCATCATGTCAAACTGTGAAAGAGAAAAGACATAGCGTGTCCATCTCAACAGAGGAGCATTTCCAAGTGCTATAGGAATGCTTGTTTAGGAGCAGGACAGAAAGAGGAATGAATTAAAGAGGGAAAATTATACAATCCCAAAGTGAGAAGATCACTGTAACTAGCGGTCCTACAGGTGGTGTTAGCACAGAGGCCTTTTACAGACTGCACACACAAACAAGCACCACTTTGAAATCCTGCCCTGCACTCTTCCCCTAACCATACATAGAAAACGAAACAAGAAATGAGGTGCAGCATATCAGACCAGCTCAGTTCAGTTTCCCCTCCACAACTGGAGAACACCCACAACACCCAATGTCCAAACTTCACAGTAACGTAGCATGTCGTGTTATCTAAATGCAGGAAGCTACTTCACCTACGTCCACTGTTAAACTGTGTGTCAGCATGGTAGCATAGCAGCAGAAGGCACTAGGGCAGCCTCAAGGCCCTGTTTCATTCTGTCAATGCTGCACTGCTATGAGACCCTCCACAAATTACTCCCTCAGCACTACAGTTTCTCCATCTATCAGCTAGTGCTTACAATTTCAGTCCCTTTGTCTGCTGTAGCTACTTGTGTGGTGAGGACTGAGAGGCAAAAAAAAGTTATCCTATATGCTCATAGGGCAACTGATCCTGTGATTTGGATAAGAGGAGCTATCTGCTCTAAAACACAATATAGTTCACAATCTGAGATCCAGAATTTCTTTAGCGATGATTCAGTCCTTCATTCTTTCTCTTCAAATGCTACATATTACAGCAAACAAGCCTAGAGACCAACAGAGACCTGTGACATACTCGACCACTATTCTTGATGTTTTAAGTAACAGAATATACATGAACCAAGAAGCCAGAGACTTCACTGGCAGTTTGATCCTGTATGTAGGCTTGGCAAGGTTATCTTCTGATGCAGATTTTAAAATCCTGTATTAATATTCTCTTTAATTTAATCCCTAGAGATTGTGAAGTGGTATGCTTTATTTCACTGATTTGCTGACCAGCACCACATCAATGGGCATCTTCCTACAAAGAAGAAAAGACTTTTTATGTATGGAAATGAATGGCTACATGAGTAGACGTCAGTCAGCAAAGCTGTCGATGTGGCAGCAGCTCGGAGTTTCAGTAGCTAGCTGCCAACTCAAAACACTGGGGTAATGCCTAACATCACTTATACAGATCTCTTAAAGGTAACTGCACATGAAAACACTACTGCTTTATAAGCTGCTCTCCCTCCTACATCAAATCGGATCACAGAGCTGCCAACCTGAACACAGCCTCCACCACAGTGGCAGGCTTTCAAGCAGATCAACAAGTTGACCCAACTCATGCCACAGCTGGATATCTGCAAAATACAAATTTAAAGGCAATCTTAGCTAATGCTGATTGGGAAACTTAAGCTGAGAAACCTCACCCTACAAATCCACCTACAGCCAGAAGTGATAGATCTTGTCAGAACAAAGAGGTTGTGTTGCTGCCAACAATACATTACCTCTCAACTGAAAGAAGAAAAGAAGTAAACACTTTATTGAAAGGGGAATATTTTTTCTCTTGTGCCTCAAACCATGAAAGTGTATGTCTCCCCCAGAGTTACTCATTGCTGCACTGTTGAAATGGGAATAATTCCTTGTCTGCCCAATTATTTTCAAGACAGGGATGAGACTACCTTAGGAGCATTTGAAAAAATGTTAAAAGTGTACTACAATCAAATGCTTTGAACTTCCACTGGGCATCATTTGCAGCTGATAATGGTAATGTTAAATTCTGGAGACATGAGTCTGTCTACAAATTACTGGAAAATGTGAATTAATATTTTCTTCTGGCTAATTGCCCGGCTCATATATTGCACAGTGCAGCCAAACATAATTTAATCTTGAAAACTCTAGTGTAGGTTTTCAATCACTTTTTCTCATCTGCCAAAAAAACCCCAGAATTACAGGACACATTTAATTACCATTCTGGAACACCAGGAAAAGTGTAGTCAAGTTTCCCCAAAACTGTTACCTGAATATGCAAAGGTTAGTTTTTTAAAAAAGCATTATCTTACAAGTATTGAAAGTTACCATAGGTGAGGATAAAATTTTTGAGTTGTACATTTTTAAGTTTCAACAGTGGTGAATACATAGATGAAGACATACTTTTAGCATTTGAACATTAATAGTGCTAAGAAGATTGTTATGATTCATTCTTAGCATGAAAATAATTTTATATAAGCTGAAGTTTATGGTTAAATACACTTACCAAAGGGCAAGCTACAACATATTTTAAAAAAATAAATATAACTCCTATTTCAACACACATTATCAAAAGGATGGAAACAGACTGATCCAGTAGCATATGGCAGTTAAAAAATCTGGCATGCATGCTTTGATTTCAGAAAAAAAAAAAGAAAATTACCTTATTTTGAGTACTTCTTTCACTTTCTCTTAAAAATGTTGAAAAGTTGGCATTTCATGAGACCATGAGCATTATTAAGGGTGGCAGAATAACAAAACTATATGTACTGTGTGTATCAGAAATACTGCTTAGTAAAAGATTCAGTAAATCTTTTATGGATAACTCAATACACAAGAAGTCTTGTATTAGACAGATATTACTGCTACTTCTAATGCAAATTTCCTCAATTTGTTAAGCTTGGTCTAATATTTTCATGACAACACCAATTCTGATGCAGGAGTGGAAAAAAATAAGGTTTCCGTTTGGACAGAATGCACAAACAGGTCAAATATTGATAATGATAAGGATCAACTCCAAATTAGGCTTAAAATAACAGAAATTACATCTCCCTTAAAATACAGTTCAGTACCTTATTTTTGACACAGGTGTCCCCTGTTTCCACAAGGACCCCTCAGCTGCATTTGCAAAACAAAGCTCACCACAGGTATTCGATGAATTCTGGATAATGAATAAATATTTAATGAATAAAAGTAAGAGAAATATAAAAGGAAAGAAAACGGAGCACACTGGGGGAAGGATGTCTCAACTCAGTTCAGATGCTGATTCTGCTAACTATTCAGAAGGATGCTTTCTTTGTAGCGGGCTGTGGGGGTTAAGAGGTGACATGCTGGCAAGTGGGTTAGTGATGGCTATAGGGGATCAGAAACTGCTGCAAAAAAAGATTTCCAAAGAGTGAAGACAGTCCCCTCCCCTTGCAGGTGGTGGAAACCGCAATGGTTTTGGATAGATACCATTCAGCAACGAAACTGATTTGATCTTGACCATGGTTCTGGAAATCAAAAAGCCATGGAAATACAGAGTTGAAGATATTTACAGCAGGCATCTTTATTTATTTAGGCACTTCATTTGTTTATTTAGCCACCTCCCAGATGGAGACTCCAGAGCACGCTTCCGTACACTGACATGCAGAGTTCAACATAAAATGGAAATTCAAAAGTTGCCTACCACTTTCACCATCCTAAACAGTAAATCCATGTACGACCACAGAGGAAAATTCTGCACAAAATTATAAATATGCACTTCATATAAAGGGTGTAAAACAAATCACTTCATAGCAAGTGACTGAGGCAATATACCTTCTTCTATTAATATGATCTCTGCAGAGTCCAAAGTGATGCTTCTAACTTCTGTAACACTTCAAGCTAGTTTGATGATTTTCATATAAATAACCTGCTGTTGTTTGTTATTCCTTTGAAATATGCAATTTTACCTGGACTCACTACAAAGTATAGATAATACACAACCATGCATTACTGACAAGACCCATGAACCAAACTTTTGGTCTGTATGGCCCAAATAAGAAAGCTACGTAATATTAAAATACAAACCAAAACAAAACAACAAGGAAAAAGTCTGATTTTGAATGAGGCTCAGCGCTTTCAGACAAACTTGGAAGTGTGAGGTTTTGAAGCTCTACTGCAACAAAATGGAACTCCAGCTATGCCCCCCGATTTTTTTTTTAAAAAGGTTTATATTTAAATTTATTCTTCTCCTCTTCATTTTACCAATGGAAGGGAAAAGAGTAACACTCTCAGAAAAATTTTGAAAACAATACCTTCTAAAAGGCTCTGCATCTGCAGAACAAAAGTATCTCACATCTCACATACTGTGGTGTTGGAGACAACTCAGCTTTTACCCAAGAGCAGTTTTCAGGTTTATTTGTACCCATCTAGGAGCCTGCATACAAATTCCCAGTTCCCCAAAGGGCTTAACAAGGCGCTGTACAAGCAAAAATACAGTCTGGGAACACAAGACTGCACCTAAGAGATGCATCACACCCCATCAGTTTACATGACTTAACTTTAAAAGCTTGGTCAGTAATACGCCGCACAGATTATTACAGAATTCTTAGATACAGGGAAGCAAGATTTTAAAAAATGGGTAGATGAGTTTTTGAGGGACACGGTTTAGAGGATGATGAGTGTGGTTGGACTCGATCTCAAAGGTCTTTTCCAACTGGAAGATTCTATGATTCTAAGATCAGAAATCAGTTATATTAATATTTAACACAGTAAGTATTTCAGTTTACAAGTGAAGTCTTCTCATCAATTATTTTCCTGTGCCTCAAAATCCTGAAACTTCATTACAAGAAACGAGGGGCTCTTACTCCACAGTAATTTACTCATCTAAATGAATAAATCAATACAACTACTATGCTTTAAACTACCCAAGTTTTATTTGTAGACATGCAGTTCTTTGATGTCTACATTACTTTATTACCAACGAAGTATCACAGGTACTATTACTGCAATATGTGAAACCGTCAAAATTTATATTTACAAGATGACGAATGACTATATAATCCATACTATTGATAAGCACAAACCATGACGTGACACACTCATTTGCTGTGTCTGTGTTCTGGATGTTTCTTAGTTTATTCTACAAAATGGTAAACACAATTCACACCTCAATGCATCAACTGTAAAATTCTTTTGAACTACTTTTCAAGTAAGGGTGGTAGCTAAAATGCAGCAGAGCCCACTGCAAGACTGCTCTGAAATGCTGTACTTGAGCGTGCAGAATTTCACAAAGCTTTGTGCAAGCCACTTACACTCTTACAAAGTTGTGTCCCTTCTCCTTGTGTTGAGTGTTGCAATTCTTACACTATCAAAGAGTCTATTCAAATAATTTTTTGATATGCCTACCGAAAAGGCACAAACTGTCTTTTTAACTTCCTACAATCTTTCATACAACTTATTTTATTTTTTCAAATATAATAAACATTTTCTAGGCTAGCCAAAGTCTTTCTGGTAAGTGGAAAAAGTATTTAACCAGTATACAAACTTCCAATATCTCTGCTATTCAAATACACTTAGCTAGAAACAGTTTCATAATAAAGAAAATTTTCCTTTCATCATTTATAAAAACATAACATCAGAAACATGAAAAAATATCACAAAAGAGGCTATAAAAAAGTAATTTTAATTCAATTTTGGTAGAATAGGTTCTCTCAGGTGAACAGAAATCTAATTTAAATTACTTCTGTCTTTCAGCATTTGCAAATTAAATCATACTGAACTGTCCAATTCAGAGAAAATTGGATTTAGTTTTATCAGTCTTGTCTGAACTATGACAGTTCTGCTTTTTCATCTTATGGAAATGCATATCCACTGGGGAGCTGAACAAGGTTTGATGCCTGAAGAGTACGAAGGCTTAACAAACCTACATGGTTTGGCTCTCTTAACTGGATGACAGACACCAGGTTCCTGGATGTGGAGGGGGCTGGAGGTAGCAGTAGGACACGGACACATGCACAAAACAACACCCAGAACAACGCGGTTGCAGGCACAGAACTGATGAAGGAAATAATGAAGAACAGTATGAAGCTGCACACTAGATTTCAATGCATTTGAGATTCAAACTAAACCCGCTACTGTTTGTATGGTATTATATACTAAATTGTGTGATTCCATTCCACACTGTTCCACGCATATGAAAGAGTGAAGGTTTCAATAGCTGTTAGAAATAAAACAAGTAAGAGCCTTTGAAGGCCAAGTGTTACAGTTCTTCCAGTCCAGTCAAACTGAAATTTACTTATGGATATGAGCTTTCATGAGCAAAAAGAGATGTGGCACATCTGCACTGAAAAATACAGGATTAACTCTGAAGAAAAGGCCTTTATATTTTCCAGTGGTTTTCAAGAATATTGTATAGAATAAAAAATAAAAGTAGTAGAAGATCAGATCAATAACATGAGAAGAGGGATTGAAATTTTGTAATGACAACTGTAAAGCACTGCAACATTATGGCTTTAGCTGAAAGCACAGTGTTCACTTTAGTGCTTAAGTTAAAATCAATCTAAGATCACTACCCCATATTACTGCGCTGAATATTTAACAGTCTTTAAAAAAAGAAGTAATTCATACAAGTCTTTCACCAAGATCATTGTGAGGTGGTTCCTTCTGTTCACACATTTAAGATATTACAGTGGGTGCCGGAAAGAAACACTCCCAGAATAGTGTGCCCCAAGAGCTGCCAATCCTATTTAACATGAGACCATGAAACATCGAGGAGAAGGAATGAAAGGTAAATAACGTGATGCCAACAACATAACAGTTTTTTCAGCAAAGGACAGCACCTTGCACAATTGTTCTTACTCACCAACAAGTCAGTAAGAGACATGGGGTGATGGGGTAGAGGTGGTGCTTTTAGGAGGACCTTGGACTATGAGGGATGCTGACACATGACAAGCTGGAACATAACAAGCACCAGCTCCTGAGAAGTTCTGTGATGGAATGGGTTGATAGAGGAAATGCGCACACTTCCCCTGAGGTACTTTTGCTGTCAAGCACCAAAATGACCACGGCTAAACAAGAGCAGGACACCCTTGCGCCAACCCTGACTGGGGTCTGCACTGGGTACAGCGCCACAGGAGCACGCATTAATCGATGTGGAGATACGACAGCTGTGGGACCCCACTAGGGGAAGGCATCCCAGATGACGTGTGTGCCAACAGGGCTTGGAACCCCAAGCTCTGACCAGCCATAAGAACATAACTTCAAAGCAATTGCAAAATGTGTTTTCAAAAAAACAAGAGTTCATACTGACAAGCCAATGTAAGAAAGGAAACAAAAAGGTGAAAAAATTAAAATGCTAATTGGACATTAGAAATTTAGTTTGGAAACCTACCACACCAACACTGTGTAAAATGGGATATTTCTTTAAAGTATGGCAATACCTGTACCACAAAAAGGTTGGGAAGATCCTGCTCTACTCAGAAGTTGATTTTTAGATCTTTTCTAAATGCACGAAGCCTGGCTCTGCAGATGAAATCATGAGTTTAGCCAGAAAAATACCTGAATTTTAGGGTTCAAATGTCATCTTTCAGATTCTGCACAAGCCTTTGCAACAAATATAACAGCAAATCCCAGTTCATAAAGAGTACTTCATCTTTTGATTCACAAAAAGAGTTTTTATTTAAAAACAAAGAAAAAGGGAAAGCAATCACGAGTTAGCTGCAGCGCTCAGTGACCAGCATGATTGCAACCCTTGTGAGAGGCGAAGCGCTGCCCCTCTGCCTCCTCTCTCTCCGGCGTAAAGCTGACAAGAACGTGTCATTTTTCAACTTTCCAACGCAACTGCGCAAACCAGCGAGGACAAGGTGGCATCACTTGCCGTGGTCCCCAAGCCACCAGGCGCGTTATGCGGCCGGGCGGGACGGAGCCTGCAGAGCAGGGAGCAGCACTAGCACACGCACCCGCCGCCCCGGGACGCCTCCCCCAGGCGCTCCGACCTGCGGAGCGGTCTTTCCTCACCCCGCTTTTGCTCCTGGATTTCAAAGCAAGCCCAGCGGCGGCCGGCGGGCAGGGCGGGGCCCGCGTCTCCCCTTCCCCCCCGGCTCCCGCCCCGCGCCCTCGCTCACCTCCGCCCCGCAGCACGCTGACAGCCCTGGGCGCCGCCATCTTGGCCGTGGTGGGGCGGGGTCACGTGGCGGCGGGAGGCGAAGCCGGACGGGGAGGGGAGCGCTGCCCGCCTCGCGCCGGGCGCGCGGGTCCGGTGTCGCAGGGAGCGGGCGGGCAGCCGGGGCGGGAGCTCCCGGTGGGTGCGCCCTGCGCGCCTCAGGGCGGCCAGCGCCGTGCCCGGGCCGGCAGCGGTCACCCCGCTTCGGCCACCCCGCTCCGGCTCTCCTTCGCCGCCCCGTAGCCTCCGCAGGGCGCGGCGGCCGCTCCTTGGCGGCGGCGCGGGAGCGCCCTCTTCCCGCGCTGCCGCAGCGGGGGCTGAGCGGGGCGCGGGGGCTGAGCGGGGCGCGGGGGCTGAGCGGGGCGCGGGGGCTGAGCGGGGCGCGGGGGCTGAGCGGGGCGCGGGGGCTGAGCGGGGCGCGGGGGCTGAGCGGGGCGCGGGGGCTGAGCGGCTGCCGCTCCGTGCTCTGCAGGCTCCGTCCCGCCCGCGCTCGTAACGCGCTTGGCGGCTTTGGGACCACTTTATCCCTGGTGGTTTGCGCAGTTGCGTTGGAAAGTTGAAGCGTAAATGACACGTTCTTGTCAGCTTTACCCCGGAGAGAGACGGGGCCCAGGGGCAGCGCTTCCCAAAGCGGGACTCGCCTGTCACAAGGGTTGCGGCCACGCTGTTCACTGAGCGCCGTAGTTACCTCATGATTGCTTTCCCTTTTATTTTAATAAAACTTGTGTGTGTGTGTGTGTGAATCAAAAGATGGAGCACTCTGTATGAACTGGGATTTGCTGTTATATTTGTTGCAAAGGCTTGTGCAGAATCTGAAGGATGACATTTGAACCCTAAAATTCAGGTATTTTTCTGGCTAAACTCATGATTTCTTCTGCAGAGCCAGGCTTTGTGCATTTAGAAAAGATCTAAAAATCAACTTCTGAGTAGAGCAGGATCTTCCCAACCTTTTTGTGGTACAGGTATTGCCATACTTTAAAGAAATATCCCATTTTACACAGTGTTGGTGTGGTAGGTTTCCTTTGCAAATAAAGTCCAAACTAAATTTCTAACGTCCAGTTAGCATTTTAATTTTCCACCTTTTTGTTTCCTTTCTTACATTGGCTGGTCTGTGTGAACTTTTTTTTAAAACATGTTTTGCAGTTGCTTTGAAATTATGTTCTTACGGCTGGTCAGAGTTTGAGAAACACACAGAAATCCAACAGCTGGCAGGCAAATACTAAAACTGAAGGAATTACCAAATGAAAGAATGAATAGAATGCATTAGGGTGGTGATTGCAAGAGAAGAGGGAAAAAAACAAAATGTAGAAGTAATACAGGTATCTGTTCTTATATCCTCACACACATGTAATGACTATTGTATCCCTACGTATACATGTGCGCACACACACACTGGTAACCTGTGGGATAAGCAAGCAGATTCTCAAGTCAGAACTGAGACTGATTGTTTATCTCCAGATTTATTTATCTCCTGGTAGAGCCGTTAGTAGTTTTTAACTTCACATGTACAAATTTTACAATTCAGTTAACAAGAATAGACTCAAAGCCCAAGGTAGATGGGAATGCTATTACTTATCTCCCTGTACTCTGTAAAAGCCTAAAAATATATTGGACTTAAAAGTTACGCTGTGAGTAATACTGCCTTTAATAAGCAAATTCCAAGCATTCTCTGATCAAAAAAAAAAGTGCTGTGGTCCCCTCAGTGATCCTCTTTAGACATTGCTAGCGAAAGTGCCTTGCTACATCAGCTGCAGCTGCCTATGATAGGCAGCCTATCATAGAGCTTACATTCAGACTGCATAGCAGTTTAAAGATCAGTACAGTACTTAGCACTGCCTCCAAAAAAATAAAACAATCCACTTCTTGTAGCCACATTCTGCACCGATTGACATGTTTCATCATCATTATTCAGTGAAGGGAGAATGCTAGGATTTTAGTAGTAGAAAAATAGAGCTAGAAATAAATTAAGAAATAGTATTGCTATGAGCTGCCCAGTTACACCTTGTGAGCTGCTTATGGGTGAGAGGTATGCACCCACCTCATCTGCAGGGCAGAAATGCGCATCTTCACTTTGTTCCTAATTCTACAACCTACTATGGTCTTTCAGGAGTTTGAATCTCATCAGGTATCATTTTATTTTATTTTATGTTTTGGCAAGGCTTTAGGAATGCAGACACCAAACAATTGGTTCTATGACAATGACATACAGTGTAGAGCAGTCGCAAATTATTGCTGCTTGATGTGAGTAACTTCATGTATGCTGGAGTGAGTGTGCTTGTGTGTGCCTAAACAGAACAGCACACTTCTATAAAGGTAGCCATGTATGATGAATAATTCACTGAACTGTCACTTTTCCTGAACTGTCACTATAGGAGAGAAACAAAGTGGCCTGAGGTAGCCTAGTCTCACATTTTTTTTGTGAGTGAATAGGATTTCCTCCTCAGTGGAATGAGATGCTACTGTTCGAGAAAGCGAAGCTGAAGCTTGGCTTTTGTTTGCAGCCCAAAGACCAAAATTTCGTATTGTAATAGCCTGAAAAACGGCTGATGGCATAACAAAAAATGGAGGAACTGGAGACAATATTAGTTATGCTGCTACCACCTTTGTAATTACCTTGTCCTTAAGTGTCAGGTTATTTCACAACTACTTGTAGGTATGCGCTAATGGTTAGACTGGACCAATTCCTTTTGCATATCAAAACCCAAGAGAACAACTGTGTAGTTTTTGCAGTCTCTGGATGAATCTTAAGCCTAACAACAGTCATTATTCAGGAATCTCTAATTTATGCTTAGATGCAGGTTTTATCCTTTTACTAAGAAATGCAGATAACAGATACAAGTTTGTTAGGAGCTTTATACCAGAAAAAGGAGGGTGAGTAACTCAGAAAAGGAGAGATTCACGATATTCTAACACAGCAAACCTGAAAAATCATACTCTGCCATGCTGAAGTTCTGTCACCAAAAGAAAATATGTCACTCTTTCATCATGTATGTAATTGTGTTTTGTTCACATTTGGCAAATCCTCTGAAATGTGTAAGACGGACAGTGATGTCTCAAGCTGCCTGAGCTTCAGGTTGAGAGACAGCTTTGGAGAAATCACTTGTTTTTTTAATACATCTGTATGTTATGTTCATCAAAGAAAGTCTTGCACATCCCATCTCATTTAGGTTGGCTCTGTGCTGCCAGTCAGCATGTTGTAGGTGTAGAATCTCAACTATATTTCCTCTCCAGATATTGTACAGGCTGATATTAAAATAAGAAAAAGATATGCTAAGGAGACATAAAGCTAGGCTTTTAAATGTAAGTTTGAACTTGTTGTAACAGCCTATAAAACAATGGAATTATGCCTTATGTATATATTAAATCTTATATAGAGCAATATAGAAATATGCTTCTAGTTTAAATACAGTGGCTCGATACTTCTGGGATTAGGCTTAGACTACTTAGCCTTTCCTATCTAAGATTGTCTTGAAAGGTGATTCAGTTCCACAGCAGTTTTTGCTGATGAGGTTGGTGCTGTTTGGGTCCTGCTCTAATCACAAATGGATGACTTTTTTTTTCAGCATTGGTGTTCATCCGATCCACAGTGAGATAGTCTGGAGTCCCGAACTTGCTAAAAATCAAAACCCTCCTACATAAGTGATGCAGAATATATATATAATCAGACAAAGCTACACTGAACTGTTACGTCACAGCTCTGGGAAAAGTAAAATGATGTATTGGTGGTCCCTATCATATTGAACCCATTCTAGGCAAAGATTTTATCTTTACCATGAAACTATGAAAGTTTTAAAAACATGAACACCCCATACAGTTCTGAGGAATGCTTAACAGGAAGACTAACAAGCATCTAAAAAGAGCAGCTATGGAACACCTGCCTTATTGCTGTAACATTTAGAAAAAAAAAAAAAAGATGTCAAGCATTCCCCATTGATCTAGATTTCCTTTACGTTTTATCTCTTCAGCTCAAACTGTGCAACAATTGTAAATGGAGCACATGCCTCCTATATGATGAATGTTTACAGCATTATGTGTTCTTTATTTACAGAAGAAAGAAGGTAGTGCTGCTTGTGGAAAAAAAAACCAGCACAGTACTGCTCCTGCTATATAGATTTTTTGCAATAGAAAAGAGGGAATTCTGAAACGCTCTTCCCAAGGCTTTGTTTTCATTATGTCATTATCTGAGATTCCTTCTGTTCAGGTCAGAGCCTTACATATAAAATGAGCTTTGAAGAGTGGAAGGAGGACTTTTTTTTCCCTTTTCTCTTTGCTTCCCTAGTCTGGAGAATTAAAAATATTTTGAACATGGAAATGTGGAAATTGTTAGATTAATAATCCTTTCAATGCTTGTTTGTACCATTACAGGTTTAAAAGGAAACACAGATACAGAGTCTGCAGTCTTGTTTCTTGTGATGCCTGTTACTGAAGGCTTTGGCTTAAGGAACAAAGAACCTAGTAAGCATGTATTTGAATGAATAGGTTTGAGTAGAAACTAGTATTTGCCTTAATTTTCTTTTTACATTGTAAAAAAGATTTGAGTGATTGGGAGGCAAGTCCCTTCCTACAATTTCCCCTCCACAGATAGCATGTCCTGCCTGAGCAGAGCTCCCATCTATTTGTATTGCTTTGTGTAATGGCCTTCCGTTTTTACTGGTTGCACGAAATTTTTAGCCTCACATTCCAATTACTGCCACTGGTGTGGTTAATAGCCTTTTGTAAAAGAAACATTTTAATAGATAGAACTCAGGGTTCAATTGAAACCTTTCTGATCATTGGAGAAACAACTAGTGGTGTAAAATGGCTGGAAATACTGATGGCATGGTGAAAAATTGTTCCCCATGACTTTAAATTGATGTTTTTGAGAAAACTGAAATATCCGCAACACATATTTGCTTATGAGATACAGATTTTAATATTTTACCATGCTGTCTTTTTGCCAACTTCAAATCCAAATTATCCTAGCAAGCAATGTTTCACAAAGCAGTAGCATTAGAGAATAATATTTTTCAATTTGAAAGCTGAGATTCCAAGCTTCTAGGTGATAGGCTTATGGATATAATAGGTATTTCTAGCTCTAGTAGTTTGATATTGATGAAATCAGGTCAAAACTGACACTGGGAGACGAGGTAAAATGGCAAAATATGCAACATAAGATTTGCAAACCTTCCAGTGTCTGACAGTCATACAATATGATAAAGGAAAAGTATAAAGAGGAACCAAATCTCAGTGAGAAACAAAAAGGAGTTGAAAAAATGATCTATATAAGCAGACGTAAATCCTTCATATAGACTCCTGCTGACATTGCAGAGAGAGACAATAGGTCAGTCTTGAATTGCCTGAACTGCCACATAGCAGCTTTGTGTGTTTGTTCATAGGAGGCATGGACATTGACTGCCCAAGATACTGCTTTGGCTACACAGAGCTTTATTTCCCCTACTACAGCAGTTAAAGTGTTCTTCAAATCCTGCAGCTTCAGGAACTTGCTTTCTCAGTTCTCAAACTAGAGGTATTTTGTTGTATTTCTTTAGCTTATTAGTTGTTGAGCTAGAAGTTGTTTCCTAATATCTGCAGTTGGTATTTTTTATGTTTCAAAATACGTGACAGGGAACAGTTTGACCCATGATTCTAAACATAAACATTTTCAGAGCATGATTTACCTCTTAGGACAAAATCTTGGATTAGCACCGTTGACAATAGCACAGAAAGAAAATATTTCTGTACAAGTTGAACTACATTCACCAGTTTAGGTAACCTGCTGACTTTTTTAAAGCAGATTCACTGCTATGTGACAGGATTCATAAGTGAAGGAGAGGCAAGACAGCAGCCTGATGCCAGCAATGTCTACAATGAAAAACTTTAAATATACTTACAGATCTTATGTACATTTTGAAAAGAATATTCAAATGCACAAAACTTTGATTGAGTGAAGCAACTGAAGGATCAAAATGCAGAAAAATGTAATAAATTAAATCACATAAACCTATTATTAGTATTTGCTCTATGTTCCTGTTAGCAAATATTAACTCAAAAGAAGAACAACAGCAGCGTATGATGAAAAACCTCAGATAACAGATTATAAATTTGAACAAAAATAGGGATTGCTTTAGTGTCATATCGTGCCCAGAATAGGAGAGGGCTTTAATAGCAGACTGCACTGGAATAGGGTGAAGCTCTGGAACACCTGCAATACATTGATGACATCATTGTATGGGGCAATATAGCAGAAGAAGTTGTAGAGAAAGAGATTTCAACTCCACCGGAAAGCTAGTTTTGCCATAAAACAAAATAAGGCCAAGGAGCCTGCATAGGAGATCCAGTTTTCAGGATTGCAAGATGGATGTTGTCAGATCCCAATGAATGTGATCAACAAAATAACAGCTGTGTCTCCAACAAGTAGGAAAAAGGAAACACGAGCTTTCTTAGGCACTGTGAGGTTTTTGGAGAATGCATATTCCAAATTGCAGTCTCATTGTAAGCCTTCCCTATCAAGGGACCCAAAAGAAGCATGATTTCAAATGGGGCCCTGAGCAATGACAAGCCTTAGAACAAATTAAACAAGAAATATTTCATGCACTAGACTTTGGGCCAGTCTGGGCAGGACAAGATGTTAAAAATGTGCTCTCCACTACAGCTGGGGAGAATGGCCCTACCTGGAACCTGGGAGGGAAGACTCAAGGTTGACCCTTGGGGTTTTGAAGTCAGGGATACAGAGCATCTGAGGCCTGCTATACTCCAACTGAAAAAGAAATATTGGTAGCATATGAAGGAGTTCGAGTGGCTTCAGAAGTGGTTGGTACTGAAGTGCAGCTTTCCTTGGCATCCTGACTGCCGGTGCTGGGTATCCAAAGGGAGGGTCCCTTCTATACATCAAGCAGCTGATACTATGTGGAGTAAATGCGTCGCACTGATCACACAACAGGCTTGAAATGGGAATCCCAGTTGCCCAGGAATCTTGGAAGTGATCATGGACTGGCTTAAATGCAAAGATTTCAAAATATTGCTAGTGGAGGAGGTGAAATATGCTGAAGAAGTCCTCACTGCCTGAAAAAGAGAAGCCCCTAATATGCCACGTTCTCTGATGGGTCCTGCTGTAGGAAAACATCAAAGGTGGAAAGCTGCTGTATGGGATCATACACAATGAGGCAGAGGAGCTGCTGAAGGACAAGGGGAATCAACTCAGTTTGCAGAGGTGAAAGCCATCCAGCTGACTTTAGATATTGCTGAATGAGCAAGATGGCCATTTTTTTATATCTGTACTCATGGATGGTAGCAAATTCCCTACAGGGGTGGTTACAGCAATGGAAGCAGAGCAAATGGCAGTACAGAAACAAACCCATCTGGGCTGCCGCGTTGTGGCAGGATATTGATGCCTGGCTGGAGAAACTGGTTGTAAAAGTATGTCATGTAGATGCCTGTGTAACCAAGAGTCAGGCCACTGAAGAACATCAAAAAAACCCAGCAGGTGGATGAGGTTGCCAAGACTGAAGTGGCTCAGATGGATCTTGACTGGCAACATAAGAGTGAATTATTTATAGCTCAGTGGACCCATGACGCCTCAAGCTATCAAGGAAGAGATGCAATAAATAGATGGGCTCATGATTGAGGGGTAGACTTGACCATGGAGACTGTTTCACAGCTTGTCCAGGAATGTGAAACATGCACTGCAATCAAGCAAGCCAAGAGGTTAAAGCCTCTTTGGTATGGAGGATGATGGCTGATACATAAATAACAGGAGGCCTGGCAGATTGATTATATCACACTCCTACAAACCCCCAAGGCATGTGCCATGTGCTTACAATGTTGGAAGCAACGCTGGATGCCTGGAAACATATCCTATGCCCCACATCACTGCCTAGAACACTATCCTGGACCTTGAAAAGCAAGTCTTGTGGTGCCCCGGTGCCCCAGAAAGAGCTGAGACAGACAAGAAGGACACATTTCTAAAAAAACCTCATAGACACCTGGGCCAAAACCCATGGCATTGAGTGGGTATATTGCATGCACCAGCTTCTGGGAAAATCAAATAGTACAAGAGACTGTTAAAAATGACACTTAAAGAAATGAGCACTGCGACTTCAAACATTGGGATACACATTTAGCAAAAGCCACTTGGTTAGTCAAAGCTACGGGATCCACCAATGGAGCGGGCCCTGTCTAATCAAAACTTCTATGTACTATAGAAGTCCCTGGGGTGTATGTAAAAAATACACTAAGGAAAATAGTCTGAATTATTCCCATTAATTCACTGTGCATCACTTGTTTTGTATATTCTTTATTATTAGTCATAGTCATATTATTAGTATTTGTTTTTCCTTTGTTGTCCTATTTAACTGTCTTTATCTGAACTCACAATTTTTACTTAGCTTCCTGATTCTCCTGCCCATGCCACTTGGGATGGAGCGGGGTGAGTGAGCAGCTGCATGATAGCTGCTGACTGGGGCTGAACCACAACACAGCTTCAGCTATCCAATTCCTAGAGATGAAGAGCTGCCTGTGTTTAGTTGTCAGCTCACAAATCCATAAAACAAGATCTTCCCAGTATCTAACTGCAATTCTATGTAGACAGCTGTTATTAGCTCACAGGTTCTCTCTCAACATGAAGAGGTCAGACAACACTAGTGATGCTGTTTTCTAGACTACACTGATAAATATTTAAAATATAGTAGGATGTCCCTATTCTTAATTACATTAATGCACAAATATACACAGGAGTTACACTAAACTTGTTAAACTTTTATAAATGGTATTAACCTTTTTTATTTCAGAAAAGTGACTTGCTGAACTGCTGGAGTTGCTGCTATGCGTATGTCAGATACAAGAATCCTGCAGCTCACTTGTAGGTGAAATTCATCATCCTGTTGGAAACCGTAGAACAAAATATCTGAACTGGCAAGTCAGTCAAGGTGGGAGTTTGTCTAATAGAATCCACTGAAACCTGAGTGTTTGTTCAACTTCATCATTAAAAGCTTAGTCTCCAAAATACTAATTCAGACAGACTCATCCCCAAAGCCTACCAAACTGAAGTGGTATATGGTCCCCAAGCAGCAGCCTCAGTAGAACTATCCTTGTTCTCTAGCTGTTATATAAGAGATTCTTGCCTCTTTCTGTCTGCCAAGGGATAGTTCAGACACTTCTTAGAGTACTTGAGGCTAAGTCAGCAGGGCTAGTTTAATTTGCTGATGAAGGTTGTTTCAGATAAGTGGCTTAATTAACTGTAATGGATTAGGGAGTACTCACATGGTTTTTCCCGGCAATGCTGCAGAAGCTGTAATCTGCTACAGGATGGCAGGATTCAAAGCTTCTAGATCACTAAGAGGCTGCTTATTCACAGCTTTAGTGTCAAGAATTAGCAACAAGACAGTTCCCGAAAACTAGGAACTAGGTCATAAGTATTGCTGTCCACAGGCACGTGCCAACAACTTTAGAATGTTCCCAGCCCATACTGGAATGAGAAACCATAGTCAGCCTAGGACTGATTAGATAATTATCACCACCAAGATAATCACCACCAAGGGTACTGGAACCACAACCTGCCCTCTTTCAACAGCATCAACAGAAAAAGGGAAACAAAAAAAGAAATCTGATATGAAAGAGTAATCTGCCCTAATCACTGCGTGAGAGAAGCATCACTGTTTGTCTAAGGAAAGTGATTTTGTCCTGGCTCAGTAGCTTCTTTCATATCCATCTAACACCATCAATCAATATGGCAACTTCCACTCCACTCTCTCTCTAGCATCAAACCTACTTTTCATGATATTTTTTAGCCCTTTTGGGACACCTGTACAACCTGAGGATGATAGATAAACTTCCTTTTTCTTCCCACATCAAGTACTAGGAGAATGAAGGGAACAGATGTGCCAGACTCTTCTTTTTATGCTCCCTCTCCACTCCAACCTGAAGAAAAACAACTTATGAAAAGGGAAACAATGTTCAGTCTCTCTAAGCAGGCAAACAGCCTATCAGGCAATGTTTTCTTGCTAGTCCTACTGTTTCTTAAAATGCTTAAGCTACTTTCTGTGTGGCTTTAGCCTTAATAATGCAAAAGCTCAGGCAGTGTTAGTCTGGACTTCCCCAGAAGCAAAAGAAGCATCCTGGATCTCTATGCAGAAACTGAATTAAAGCACAGTTATTCAGTTCAGCTTTTTTCTCTTCTTGCTTAGCACCAATGCCTGTACAGATTCAATAAGAAACAAAAAAACAATTAAAAAACCCACCCCAACCTCCCAGATCCCACAACTCACCTTCAGGCTTGCTAATATAATCAAGAGAGATGTTTTGAAAAATTGTTATTGGGTATAACAGATTTGGATACTACAGTAGATGAATTGTAGATCATACAGACAAGACAACCTAGCCAAGGAGATTAAAATTTCTTAGAAGAGTTTAATAGAAAATACTAAGCAAATCCACAACAGGTTTTAAATATTTGGAAACCATTACACATCACACTATATCAAGATGGTAGTAGAGAACTGTCAGTCTGTAGACTCTGCTTTTTAAAACTGGGCCTGAATCCCATTAGGACATAAAACATGGTTAATAATTTTCAGTGATCCTTATTCAGATTAAGTCCTCTTCATTACAGGCCAAGACAAATCAGTTCTAAACTCTGAATTACAAGAAAAGATAGTATAATTTATTCCTTTAAAGGGAGGAAGAGCAGCATACGTAAGAACTAACCTCAAATGTGAGGGGTAACAGCAGAACAGAGTCTAGGAACGATATAAAGGCACTTGTTTCCTACAGATTTATATGTTTCTTAAACCCGCTAAGTAGAAGTGCGTTGAAGTCCTTACAGTGTCTTGGCTGTTTCCCCAGCTGTGTGTTTTCCTGAAATCAACCTGTAGACTTGGGGGTTTGAAAAAGGACATGCTCTAAGCCCTTTAGAGGCTTAAGCAGAATGGGTCTGATAGCTTATAGGAGCAGGATCCACTTTTAAGGGTAAAGAGCCTGCACTTGGGAAGCACACCAGCCAGACTACAGAACCAGTCTTGTAACCTGCTCATATGCCATTAGACCAAAGAGTGCACAGGCCATACACTACAACACAGCAGCCTGAGGAGAATGAAGGTAGGAGAAATTTGAGAGATGCAATGTTTGTAGTACTTGAATTTATGTATTGGCTTGCTATTTGGGTATCTATTAAGTCGTGAGGCAAAACAGAAGGGTAAAAGAAAATTCATACAATTGAAATGATACTGTGTTTGAGAATCTACATTGTTTATTTCAGCAATAAGTGCCCCCAAACCTAAAATACAACATTTAAAAAAATCTACAACACAAAAATAGAAAATATTCAAAATGCACAGAAACACAAGTCACCCTTAATGTGATTAAAACGTCACATGAGATTTTTTGCAGTTAAGTGGCAATTAAGGATGTGCTTTTCAACACTGTATAGAAATTTGCAAGTTTCCTGTGCAGGCAGGATCCTCAGGCTTGTGCAAGTCGTTCTAGGACTCTTCGGTAATCTGAAACAAGTTGCTGGAAGCTCACTTCTAACTGTTCATGTTGCATATTTAGGTCTATTTGGTTCAACTGATTCGTCAACTCCTCTGGTCTTAGACACCTTCTCATCTTGGCCAGTTCTCGCTGCTTTTTCTAGGCAATCAAACAAACAGCAGTTTGAACACAACCAATAATGATCAAGAATACAGTGTTTCATACATTTTTTCAATTGCAGTATCTAGGTCTGTAAGAAAAACAGTAACAGCGTTTGGTTAGGACATCTTTTATTTTAAAGCCTCAGTTTGTGTTACCAATGAGCCAAAACACAGTTTCAAAGTCTTTCCTTAGCCAAGTAGATTAGATCTACCGGTAGTTCTGCTACTGAAGATGTATGGTATGAAAAACTAGACTGTAGAAAATTGACAAGAATATTTATTTCTATGCTGACATTAATCACACTGGTGTCCCAATTAGCTGAACAGCCACATAACTTCCTCATAATGGACTACCAAAAATTAATTTTAAGCCCCCTGCACATAGAAAACATTTCATGAATTATTACAAATTTCTCAAAAGTTATCAGGAATTAACAGCAACAGTATTGAACTGCAGTTGAGATTATTTAAAAGCATAAACATATTTGTACAGCAAGATGATGAGTTCCCCTTGCTGTGTCACATCTGTGGATTTCTTTATCCATTTCTTAAATACGAAAGTGTTTTGAGGCGTTCTTCCTTTTCTATATATATATTTTATTTAACCGTTCAGTTCCTTACTTTCCATTCTCCAGTCCTCCCTCACTTTGTAAAACTAGAATGTCATTCAACATTTCATTAAAAAAATTAACATATGCATTATGTATGCCTGGCATTTTACCAGTAAGGCTTTGCAATGCCTATGGAATCAGAGTTTGTTAAAACAACAACATTTTCCCAAACAATTCTACTTACTTCTATCATCAGTCTCAAAATCAAAGCCCTTCCGTCCTGTCTTTAATTTTACACTTATCTCTCAAAGGAAAATTTGTTTCCTTCTACAACTGATGCGAAGGGTCAAGAGGAGGAAATGAAGACCGCAATAAACTGTAAATGACTAAGATCAGAAACACTTTGGTATCTCCAACAGATCTCATAGAAAGGCAAAGGTCAGTTCAGAAAAGGAGGTTCTGTATCTCTGAGTCCTGATGAGTCCTCCAGGCACATTTCTGGCCTATAATCAAGAAACACCTCCTGGTAGAAAGGATGTCAAAAGCAGCGTAGCTGTTCAAATTTCAGATTCATGTTAGCTCTACCGAGTCAAAATGTGTAAGATTCTCAAAACATGTGATGAGTTGCCCAAACAAAACCAGAGATGAGCATCTTCTGAGCAAGCTTGTCAGTAGAAAAATTAAAACCTCCTTATTCTAGAATTAAGTCAAAGTCTGCTCAATTAACAGGAATATCTGTTACTATAAAAAGCAGCTCTGACAAGGCATCAGCCTTTAGATGCCCATTATGCCTCATACTGTAGCATTAGGCCATCTCTAAGTTCCAGATACCAGGTAAAAAGCAAACTCCCTCTGCATGTTTTAGATCACGAGTTATTTCAATACCCATTTCCTATACCAACAGCATATCCAAGACACAAGAATCTGAAACCTGCAATCAGTGACATTTTACCTGGGCAGTTTCAAGAGGATTCTTCAGGAGCAAGTTACTGGGCTGGACAGAAAAGTATATTTTGTTTGAGTAGCAAATCCAATCAAAGTATTATGATTATGAAAAGCAGCACAGCAGTGGTGTTTACTTCCAAAAGGGACAACATGAAAACAAATACATTACCAAGGAGATGCATCTAGCAGCACAGCCCACTTATGATCATAAAAACGAAATGGAGAAGCCACAGTGAAACTGAAATTTCACAAGATGCTCACCCTCTGAACTACCTTAGAGCGATGCCTTGTTCACTAAGATACCACATCTTTTATTTCTGATATTAGTGGCATTTACACAGCCAGCTATGTGGCTCTCTGTATCAGTCATTCCAACCTAGTGGTGTGCATACATAAAAGCCTCAGTATTTTTAGCAACAGCCTCCTTGCTAATGTGAAAGCTTCAATGGGAAAAGATATATTGCAGGATTTTTCTTCTGGGGTTTCTGCATATGATTTTATTTCTGCCATTGGTAACCATGAAATAGGTGTAAGATGCAATATCATTTTTTCTAAATTAAGGCAGTGGCAATTTAGAATTATTCTACCTCCGTACAGCACTGTTCAAGTGAAGCTATTGTGTGCTTTATATAAAAATGATACAAGCATTAGAGCATGCAGTAATATTCCAAATTCTTTATTAAAATTTGCTCCTCCCTGCTCCAAATTACTGTACCTATTATAAGTTAGTTTAATTGCAGTTCTAAAAAGTTTTCAAAAACAGCACCATGACTAAAGTTATTTGAAACATTGTTAAAAGTGAGTTCATAAGTTAATTGTTTACTAGGTAGACCTACCATAAACAAGATGGCTGTATTTCAGAACAGGAAATTTATAATCAGGGAAAGAGTGTTGGCTGCTTTAAGGATATTTTTGTATTTTCATTGAAATAACTGAAAAATTAAAAACGCAATATTCTGAAGTAACATCCATTATTAATGGGTTTATTGCATGCAAAGATTCAAGTGGAAACAACTGCTAGAAGCACTAGAATTGAAGCTGCTTATGGAATTCTGGATTTCCCCCACAGCACTTTAGCGCTAAGTGAATGAATTGCAATCACATAACAGTCCTACTGGCTTAGAAACCACAGCCTTATTGGTAGTGGACACTGACATGCAGCAAATGGGACAAGACACTCATAAAAGAATAGGAAGTGTTTTGATTAAGGTCCTGCCACTCATCATGACATGGTATTATCGGCAGATCAGGTAAGTATTTAATACAGTGCTGAGTTCTCATCTCTGATAGCCCCCACCAAGTCTAGCATGAGCACAATCAAAGTTTTGCTATTTTGGTTTAACAGGGTAAGTACCGCTTTAAGAAGGCTTGCAAGCTAATCAAGGTTCTTATACTTTGTGAAACCTTTCCAACAGGGTTTTGGTTGCCTAGTAAGTACTTAAATGAACAGAGTAGCTAACATGCCAGTTGTAACGATAAACAAATTCATGTGCAGTCTTTTGACTGTTACTACAAAGACAGATGCCATTAGCAACTGGGATTTTTTTTAATCAGCCTCTCAAAAGGTCAATTTATGCAACATGGACCAGCTATATCAAAGGTCCTGACAAGCACCCTTAACAGGAACTAAGACAATTGCTCTTCACTAAGTTTAGTACTTGCTTAAACTGTCTATGTTGACATGGCTGGATTGCTGCCAGCACGCTGTTTTGTTAAGACCTAGTTAACAAGTAGAACAGGAATCTAAACTATATGTGTGTGCAGTGTAAACATATTACAGCATCTAGCTCTCTTGAAGTTTTTAGCTGGTCCACTTAAGATATTTTTAACCTTTTCAAGAAATAGTAATTTCCCCACACACACACCTGAAGCCTAGCTGGGCATAATGCTACTTGTAGCTAGAAAATGTGAGTTTAGTAGTAACTTCCTGCTGGAATTGGGCAGGAAACAGAAGTCAAACATGGGATCTTTAGCACTGCTATGTATGAATGTTCTCTGCATCTGTATACATGTCAGTTGAACACTGCATAACTAATAGTAGTTGATTGGCAACATAATTGGCATCAACTACATTTATAGAAATGAAAGCAAAATTAAGTATAATTAGCCTTAAAGTAAGTATTAAATGATACTTAAGATATATACACCTTATAGGGGCCAATTAGTCGTCTTTTAATGTCCAATCGATAGCTTCTGGACTGTTCTGCATCACCCATATCTGTTGCACGCAATCGGAGAATTTCATAAACTCGTCTTGTATGTTGCTAATGAACAGAAAAGAGAATAAAAAACAAGTCTGAATAAAGAGGTCACTCAGAATTCAACAGGCTGAAATATTAGAATAGTTCTTTGGCTTATTGGAAGACAGAGGCATGGACAAAGCCTCTGTCAAACCTATCCTTCTATCTGGTGGATTAAATGAATAAATACCCTTGGTTTTCCTTCAAAAGCATTTTCTCCCATGCAGCCAGTGTCTGATCTCTCAAAGCGTTGCACCAGCTGTAGAGGTACTTCAAGGACCTGCCTTAAATGACTGGCAGAAAGTCCAGAAGCCAGAGTCCAAAAACACTTAAAAGAACTGTATTTGAACTGAAGTGACATTAAGCAATATTTTACTAAATCGGTATCTACTTTGCTATTTTAATAATCTCCATATACCTACTGCTCTTCAAAAGGCCCCCTGGAAGTTTTGAATGAGAATGAAACAATGATATTTTATGTTTTATTTATTAGGGAAGAAAAGGAAAGAACTAGTAAATGGAAAAACTGAAGCACTTTTGAAACCAGGATTAGCTAGAATTGCATCAGGAAACAATAAAAAAAAAAATCACATTGCTACTATACTACTATTCAATGATGCATCTGTACAATAATATAATTTAATACCAAGTATTCTTTTGCTGAGCAACAGAACAAAAACAGGATGCCTTGATTGCCACTCTTAGCAAATGTTTAGATACCGTATAAAAAACCCAACCTTTCTGGTTGAAGGTGTCAGACAGAAGACTGCAGATGCAGTTTACTTACACAAGCTATACCATTTTCATGAACACATTTGAATGTGGCTTCACACCCCCCATTCCTTAAGCTTTAAAGTCTTCATTAAACCACGTTCAAATACATTTTACATTTTTTAATTAACTCAGCCTTCTCACTCTATCACACTCACTAATGAGTTTAATCATTCTGAAGAGATTACCAGCAAATTTAATAGTTCAATTTAACTGTTTGGTTTTCCAAGTATTCAGAGCTGCCTTAGTAGCAGTTGCTTGCAGTCTTAGTGTTCTGCATTCCCAAAAGAGCACTAATTTGTATAAATATACTTGAAAGAAATGGAAACTGTGTCAAATTACATCAACAGAATTGGAAGGTAAAAAAAGCATTATCTAAAACCATGAGCTAGATATCTCCCTTTCAGATATGTCCTAAAAATCTGGTGAAATAAGCCAGCATATGTAAATTCCAGGTCTCCACTTCCATGTTTACATCGTTATTCTGCTAGTTTGATAAGAATATGTCCAACTACAATTGTTCTGATTTAGTACCTTATTTATTTTCAGTTTTTGTTGAGCTTCCACCACCATTTCTTGACTGAAACCTTGCATTAATTTTGCTGGGGAAAAGCAAAGCAAATCTTGACAGAGCTTTACAAGAACAAAGTCTCTGAGCTTCACATAGTTTTCAGACGGATCTTCAGCTAGAAAGAATAAAAAAGGCACCTTGTTAATATGGGTGTTGTTTATTTCGTCATCTCTGGTATGTAATTACAAAGCACTATGGAAGGCAAAAGCAGATAAAGTGTTAATCACTACAAACAACTGTGCCTAATAGTAAGCATTGTTATCAAAGTTTTAGATGTCCGACAGCAGACATTAAAGACCTTGCAGAAAGAAAAGCCTCTATTCTGTATATGCAGTACTGTACAGTATTATATACATTTCTAATAGACAACATATACGTTTAATCCAATTTAACTCCTTGGGAAAAAAGTTACTATATATATAAGCCCTTGTACGTTCACTGAGTGGTAGAACTATGAGAGCACAAACTAATTATGTGGGAAAAAAACGGTGAAACTATCCTACTATATACAACTAAACTAACTGAAAACATGCATTGACCACAAGTTAGTCTTTGTTAGCACAGAAGACAGGGAAAGGTATAAGGACCCAAAGGACAAGCTTATCCAAAATTAAAAGGCTGGAGACCTAAGAGAAAGCTGATCACAATTCAAGTTACTTCTTTTTTAATTAAAATGGCAGCATAACTTATCAAAACTGGTGCTTTAGACAAAATACCAAAGTCAAAAACTAGCTTCGGTGAACATCAGCGTGGTCCCACATGCAAATTTGTTCCCACTGATGAACTACACAGAAGGAAAATGCTTACAATGAAGTGAATATATTTCTTTCTTCCTCCCTCAAGTGGATCTTAATTTCCTCCTTTCAGAAAGGATAGAGGCTTTACTTCACAATTTTAGATGCTACATAAATAAATATTATGGACATATCAAGACTCTCCAGCCTGATTTTCCCCTCAAAAAGGACAATAAATCATTTTGTTAAAGCCTTTTTTCTACATCTTAAGTGCCATGTAGAATATTGCAAGTTTTCTCCTGCTTTATTCCATGAAGAAATTAAAGCCTATTTCAGTGCACATTTACAGTTTGCTACAATTCTGCGTTTAAGGCACCGAGCCATGAATGTCACACTATTTATGCAGTGCCATGTTAAGACCTTGTTTATTCTCAGCTATAAAAGCTACGTAAAGTCTTGTACTATTAAAAGAAAAAAAAAATAAATGTTTAATGCACATGTTTTCCTGTTGCATAAACAAAGTTAAACTTTCTTGGGTTCCTATGAACTGGATTGAAATTATGGGGTGGATTACTTTATGTTAGGGTACTCCTGCAGCAATGCATCATGAAAGCAAGTGTTGTATTATATTTTAATTAGAATTGGGGGGTACTTCTAATTATGATGAGGTCTGAGATAGCATCTAGAATTGAATGGTCACTTCATATTTGAACTGCATTCCTTCCTGTATGGACCTGAAACCACAGGCAGGTGTCATGTTTGTAGCAATTTTTTATGTTTTATTTTTTATGCACATACACCTTTCTTCCCCTCTACCATTCTCTCAATATTTTATTTTTAGGTATCTGTGCATACATGTCTAATATAATGCGTGCCTTCAGCCAGCAATACATGTTCTGCAGCAGAAATTCTCTACAGGTTTTTACTGTCTGTAAATTTTGGCTTGGCTTGCACACTCAATTAACATGCTGTTTTAGTTTGTGTCCCCCACTCCAATTTTGAGTTTGGGCTAATAGGAGTAAGTTGAACAAGGAATCTGACAAAGCATGATCTCTTGGCAAACTCAGCTGTGTATCTCACAATAAAATGACTAATTAGCTGGTAAACCGTTCATGCTAGGGATTGAATTTTCCTGGTGTGCTGTTCTCTAAGTAAAGGATTTAAGGAGCTATATTATATACAGTTCTTCTGTAAACCAGGGCACTATTAATCCTGAACTGAGCTGAAGCTAAATCTTCAAAAGGTCATTTAATTCTGACAAATCAACATGAAGTTAGTTTGCAGGCTAACAACCTGTGAATACTCCATGTTGCTTATTAAACAGGTGAACTGAGTCAAAAATTTGACACAAACCTGTTATATCAAGTACTGTAGGAGAAGACATATAGTATCTATGAACTGTTTCAAGAAGCTGAGCACCATGGCCTTCTCCTTGGAATGGTGGCAAGATCAGCATCTGGCTACAGACAAAGGAATGTATTTTCAGCTCAAATGCATGCATTTGCAAACATTATAATGTAAAGTCTTAAAAACGAAATGGTATTTCATTTTAGATTATGATATGTGTAGCAATCTTCATGTTAAAATACAATTTTTAAGGAAGTCTTAAATTGTTAAATATTCAAAACCTGTTTGAGATTCCCCCTGCTTCAAGAAGGGAACAATGAAATAAATCAGTGCATAGCCAGCTAATAATGGGGATTTTTTTAAACAAATCAACACCATTATAAACAAGTATTGGGAACTTCAGCAGTCCCCTCTTCTGAAATAAAAGGCAAGGCACGAGTTACGCTGCCAATTACCTTACACGTGGCCGGGTTTTGTCTGGGTACACATAGTAATTATAGACTGTCATGTAGCCTACGGTCGCAAAGAGCGTAGCTCCATCCTTATTATACTTCTCAAATCTGCAGATAAAACAGAAAGCCAAGCAGGTCAATTACAGTCGCGCTCCCATGCAGTGTCCATTTTCTTTTCCATTCTCCAACCGAATTTTCAGTGTCAGCAAGCTACTCTGTGAGGGCCCAATGGGTACACCTGCTATGTTCTGAATGTACAATTCACTTAATTGGTGTGCAGCAACTTGGATAAATCAGGCCTCTTTACAGCACTTCAGTGCACTTGCCTATTATAAAGATGAATAGGTGGCAAGTAAAAGAAAACACAGGCAAAGCTCATTTTACTGTTTAAGCCTACATTCAGGGCTCTAACGGACAACAGCATTTAATTCAGCTCTATTCTTGAGGTTTCCCAAAGCATAATGGAGAAAAACTCAAGCCTCATAAACAATGGTTTTTCTTTCCTGGGAAAAATATCATTATACTGCTCCAATAATTGGCCAGCCATAATTAAAATGCAGGCTTTGTGGAGGTAATAAGGTCCACTGTTGCTTTAGAACTGTACTTACACTAGAAAGTAGTGCCATCTTTCATCATCTACATCAATAAAGCTAGCAGTTTCAATAAACCACATCAAGAATGTCTGAAGCCTTTCATGATATTCTCGAAAGCCTGGACATGTCATGTCAGCCTAGGGAAAAAGCCAGGAGAAGTCAGGTGAAACGTATCACAGATGTAAGAGGAAAAAATATGCAAAATCTAATTAAGTTTTCCAATAAAAAGCAGCATGTTTCTAATCACTAAAGTGGTAAAATGATAGTATTTATATACCACAGTCGAAACATTACTGAAAGAGTATCATTGCAAAAGAAACATTAATTTCGTTGCTCAAAAGCAGACATTTCACTTATTTTTCATACCTTGTATATCTGATACATTATATCTTCACCAGCTTCCTCATTATGGATGGAATATGTGTGTAGCAGAATTCCAAAGGGCTTGAAGTTGACCTCCTTCTCCAGCAGAGAGACAAAGTCATCCATGTTTGTGCAAAACCCAGGAGGAATGATTTCTCTAATCTTACTTTCAACATCATCTGCCTGCAGATTATAAAAGGGGGCAGGATCAGTGGCAGATTAGAAAAAGACAGCACCGATGTCACTATTATTTTATAATAAATTAATATAAAATAGGAGCTATGGACGAACAGTAATTAAGGAAGAATAAAGCAAAGACAAAAGTAGCATTTCTGTTGTTCAGTAGCAGCCTTCCAGCAAGTAAGGGAGCTGCATTGATGAGATTCAGGAAGGTCACAATCCAGTCACTGTAAGCATCAAAAAGCTTGTAGTTACAGCATAAGCTCACGAACATCTTTATGTTTAGAGATGATTACATTTGTCTAAGCAAAATTGTTAAGAGTGTTGATAACTATTCTGAAAGTGCAGCGTATTCAGAAGTGAAGACTTCACAGCCAGCAATTCTCCAAGACTACGCTACACCGCCCTGCAGAACTCAGGTTCCCAAGCAACCAGCTTACAGGAGGTACTAGGTGGTGCAAAACCAAGTGGAGGAAAAGGAACAGAACCGAAAAACCAGGAAAGTGACAGCTAGCATGCTCTTGCATTCTTATGTCTCCCTGTTTGAAATGCCTGCCTAGAAGATCAGTTGCAAAACACATTGTAAACTCAGAAGACAATACCCCATGTTCTAATCAATGAACATTTTGAAAACAAAGACTGACATAAAATAATAAAAGTATAATTTAAGGATATTGTCAGCAAATCAGACCTGTAGTCTTAGCATATTGAGAAAGATGAAATATTCTGACACCAAAATTAAATTCAGAGACTAAAATTACTCCTTCCAAATAACCAAAGTGACTATCAGCTGAGCAGACTTCATAATCCTTTTCAGACCCCAAAAAGACCACTTGATTGAATACATTTACTACTTCTTTTTAACCATGAATATTTGATGATGCTTCACAATAACGTATTACTGCTTCTCACCAGGCAATAAAACTTAATGAATTGGTCTCAACTTAACAAAACCGTACTCCTCAATACAACCCCTAAAAGCCTGACATTATATTCAACAAAATGAGCTTAGATTCAATTCAGACTTTCCTCTGGACAATGAATCCAGGTTTTTACTTAATGGAGTTTGCCGTGAGTTCAGCTGTAATGTTTGTATTGTATCTATTTCCACAAGGACTGACACAAGAACACTTTGTGTTAACTTACTAAGCAGCTCTTTCACACCGTTTACATGCATGATGGGTATTAGTTCAAAACCAAGACCCTTGCTACTTAGCATTCAAAACAGGGAAATTAAGATGCTTAGAACAAAATACACTACAAAAGGCTAATACATGCTACTTATTCCTGTCCTTTCAACCACAGTCCCTTAAGTAGAAGCAATGCACCTGCAAATGAATAGCACTTTATCATTCAGTTACGTTTTTCGCGTAGAGAAAGATGGATGCAGTTCAGCACAAACAAGTTTTATTCTTAATGGTTTCGTACTACCAACATTTATATTTATATTTGTAGAGAGCACTATTAAGCAGTTAAAATATAACTATACAATACTTGGTGTAAGAACCCAGTTACAATGCGTACAATCTTTACATGCTTTTCATTCGCAAAACAAAGGAGATACATTTATTGAAAACTTTGCTATTCTTCTTGAATCAATATTAGTTAAATATATGTTCTTTAGACTTACTGATTTACCTGTTTTACACAAAAATCAGTACTTTTTCAGAATCAATGAATTACATAAAAACCTATGTGTATGGAACATTTTAGAAGTGCCTTTTTTTTTTAAACTGTTCATGTACATTCTTTATACAGACCTTAAGACTGCACTGCTGACAAAGCCAGAGGAAACTACAACTAAGAATCTCTAGTAACTTCAATTTTATACAGCTGAAAAAGGCATGTAAAATCAATGCAGAATTAAAACTACTTCCAAGCATCAGTTCAATAACTCAGACTAGGTGGAAGATATCTAAAAAGGGTAAAAATGCAGCATGAACTATTATGTAAATAAAATTTAAGTATTTTGCTCCCCTCATATTTTTAAGTTTCTTCATCAGTAGAAAGAAGGAAGACAAACTTTCACCCGCTGAAAACATGTAAGATAACGCATCAATCACTGGCTACCACCACAGAAAAATCTTTTTTTTTTTTCCATAAAACAGGAAGAATTAAATAATGAGAACAGATGCTTAGCAGATAAAGCGGCAGATAATACTTTTTAGTTCTATATGACTACAACATACTTTTACCTACCATCTCCTAAAAGTTTTCTACCCTTGAAATAAGGCCTGACATATCTTAAGATACTATATTCTTCAGTTACTTTGAAGATTAACAAGATCTCCCTTTCTTACAGAGGAAAGTTCCAAATCTCCTTTTGAGTGGTGGCACAAGTTTAAGTGATCCAATTTTTAGTTAATAAGTCCTGGAATACTGTAATCTTGAAATATCAACAGCATACAAATGATTCATTTCATTAATACTTGTATTTTTAATGGAAACATCCATTAGACAGTAGGCACTTTCCAACTACTTCTGAGGGGCTCATAATCCAAGGAATTAGCAAAGCTTGTTTACTGCCTTCTCCTTGTGCATTAGTGAGAAGTTAATTTCTTTTATCAGAGCAAGGCACTCATATCTTACTCATTGGCATGGATGCCCGCAGCGACACACCAGTCTCTGTTCAGAAAAACAATCCAGTTGACTACTGCAGCAGTGTTAAACACAGGCAAAGCTGAAGCATGCAAAAGTCTGAATGAAGCCAGCCAGATGTTGTTGAGGTTGGAGTTTGTTGAAGTACTGCCTGTCCTCTATTACCTTCATAACCAGAATCATGTAAGGTGATGATGGGGAATTTGGTATAGGCTTGCAACTAAACTTGACTCGTAGTAGGACTACAAGTAGGCAGTGCCTCTTCATACATTGCATTTGACTCTGGATAACTTCAATACGGAGATATTACTCTTGTTCTAACAGGCACTTATGATATTTGTATGTCATAGATGCTGTTTCAAAGTAGCTTAATTTATAATAATCGTAAGAACGTAATTGAAAGCTGAATTTCTCTAACAATTATATGCATTAATTCCAGTAGGGAGCAATGGAGTCCAGAAGTATTACTTGAAAAAAGGACATCCAATATTAAAATTACACTTATTCATTACCTTTGGCGTAAAAAAATGTTTTGTTTGTTGACCAGCAGCAACGCAATATACATTTATATAGTAAAGACTGTTTCAGAGATAGTGAAATATTTCCCCCTACCCCATCATAAAATGTAGATGAAGAGAAGGATGCATGAATAACTGCAAATCTCAAAGCAGCAATTCTAGGGCAATGCTACTAATATTTACACTAGAAGAGAGCAGCCTCTCCAGATATTTGAAAGAATTAACTCCACGCAAGGGATAAATTCTGTCCATTTTTATTAAATGAAGTGCCAACTTCTGTTCAAAACATGACCCTACTTTGCTGAGCCATTCCCACTAACATGGTTTAGATCTATCTTTATGAAGAGGATATTAAGACACATAAATGACTGGAATGCTGGCTCTTGACACTTCGGGATCTTATTTTTTACCTCATGTTTGAAAAGACCTTGGAGAAAAAATAAATACTGGTTTGGGGATGAATTTTTTGTCAGTTCCTAGCAGAGACTGTAGCAGCTGCTTTAAAAATAACAGAACCAAACAGTATCACAAAATAAAAACAACTCCTGTTGAATGGGCTTCTGTGGGTATTTAGATACAAAAGTCTAAGCTTGAATAACTTGGCAGAGCATTAAAACTAACTTCTCACTTGAAACCAGTTATGTTAAAGGCACCTGAACACCATCTATTCACAGCACAAAGATTACCTGTCATGTATGGCAGATTGTCCACATATTAGTATGATTATCTTGAATGAGCTGAGACCAGCAATTAAACAGTTACTTAGAAAAGTAAATGTTAATATGCATTTAAATAAACACCCTGCTGTAATGACAAATTATGTTTTAATCTCTGCAAATGCATTAATATCTTGAGGTAGTCAAACTAACATCAAACAAATGTAGAACAAGACTGATGGCCATGATTTTTTTTTTCTATTTAGGTTTAGATATAGCCAGATGAGCTGCCTATTTGGATGCACAGTGTTAACAATATTAAGGGAAGCACAGGATAAGGTACCACATTCTTCTAATGCAGTCAAAGCCTGTAAATATTCAGGACAGTATACAGAACCCTCGTTTAAAAAGATCCTCTTGTTTTGTCCCCATCTCAAACTCATGCAATTGGAGAAACAATTGAGTAGAGGAAACAGGACTTGAAAGACAAAAGAATTCTGAGCGATCAGAAAAGTTGCAGAGTGTGCTTAGGGAAACACAGACATTGTTTACATTCCTTACTCGTACCTCCAGAAGAGTAAAGGGGCTTTGTTATCCGTACAGAAAATAGACCATGAGTAAAAAGGTGTTACGGTGTGGATTCCTGCTGTGACATAGTTTTCAAACTACATTGGTGAAAGGTTGGCCTATTTTATTTTAATGATTCATACTTTGCCAACAGGCTTTCCCTTTTTCCTTATTTCTAAAAGTCTACTAAAGATTGAAGAGCATGACCATTCACTCCTAAAGCCCAATGCTCTAGAACTCAAAGGATTCAGACATGCCCAGGTGCTTAGAATATGCTTAGCTGAATACACTAATACACCTTTGGAACAAGGCAGGGCAAATCTTTAAAACTCATTTAACAAAGTAATTCCAATATTTTTTTCCTTTAGAATAGGCCTTTCCTTGAAAATATTTAAATAAACTCTGATTAATTTGAAATTAGGAACTTAAAATACAGCTTGAAGTCATAAATACGTTTACTTCTGAAAACAAAGCTTTTCTGAGGCAGAGTAATTTGAAGTCAGTGCTACAGAGTATTCCAAAAATTCATCAATAACCATACCAACTGTTCTCTCAGAAAAGAACTCAACTCATTTTTTTTTTACTTCCAACTAAGTAAAACTCAGATTATATTAAGTTTTCTTAATGCATCAGACACCAATCTGAAACAGTTTTTCTGAATAACTGTACATGTATTTATACCAGCATTCAACAGTGAAAAATATCAAGATATTTTATTCCTGTTTGTAAGTTCTATATACTTTCTTCGGCTAGTTGAAAGACTGATTAGCTTAGCTTTTGCAGGGTTCTCTCCAAAGTTTTCTGAGCATATAGGCAGAAGGAGAAAAAAAATTCTTTGCTACAAGGGTTCTATAAGCTTGGAAAACCTTCAGGGAAAGAGGGGAAAACCACCCCACAAAGCAAAGAAAAAATACTCCAAAACCCAAACAAAACATCCTGCAGGTAACTGTATTACTGTATTCCATTAAGTAAGATATAAAGCACACAATACCCAACCAGAATCTTTTAATCTCATTTCTGCCTTACTTGTTCTCCATATCTGCCATTTTAAAGAGACATTGTCAAGTATCCCACCACACAAAGGGTTTGTCGAAACCTCCTTTTCCTTCCTACTGAATTCTCTTCAATATAAAACCCCACCAATTCCAGTCCTCCTCCTGCAAGCAGTTAACATGCAAATACAGACTTGCTAAAGTTGTGTTTTTTTGTGGAACTGGCCTTGGCATCTCCCATTTGATTGTACTGTTCAACATAACTTTGATGTTACTGTAATCAAAGGACTAACAGTGGATAACACATGAAATTTAAAGCTTTTTTCAGTCTAGCAGCAAAGGAACTTCCTTTGTTTGCTTGTAATGTAAATCATATTTGGGTGAGAAATTACTGAACCTAGGATTCTTGTCCATATTCCAACTAAACCTTCTCAGTATTTTAAGTGTAATTCTGGATCTGTCTTTACCTCCACACAGTCAAACTTTTCATTAACTTTAGACGTATATTCGATGCGGAAGAGCGTTGACAAGTTACCAGAGATATAGTACAAGAGGATCTTCAGTCCCTTGTAGCCAAAGGCAACCTCACTGTGGAAGGAGAAAAGAGCAATCAGGAACTCCAAGTTTCACAGCAAAATATTCACATCACAGAACTGATATTTAATGAGCTCTGAAGGTTACATCATCTTTCCTAGGTATGATAAGCTTCCTAATAGGAAAAGAGAATCAAACTGCATGTGCACTAATCCAGACAGAGACAATCCCTTACACTCTTTCTACTAGTTATTTTGCTCCTCTAGTGGAGAAATAGAACGTGTTCCTGAACTCAGTAAGGCAGTGTCTGCACACTTACTCCGACAGCTCAAGAAGGAATACTTGAAATATCTAACACTGCATGTATGTTTACTATCTTAAATGCATTAACATTTATTTTTATTGATTGATAACATTTATTAAAATTTATTTTGCAGTGTAGCATATGATTTTCAAACACAATACTGCAGTTTATAGTGTATAAAACACAGATCATAGAATCTTAGAATTGTTTGGGTTGGAAGGGACCATGAAGGTCATCTAGTCCAACACCCCTGCAATGAGCAGGGAGACCTTCAACCAGATTAGGTTGCTCAGAGCACCATCCAACCTGACCTTGAGTGCTTCAAGGGATGAGGCACCCACTACATCTCTGAGCAATCTGCTCCAGTGTTTCAGCACTCTCACTGTAAAAAAATTCTTCCTCATATCTAGCCTAAATCCCTCCTCATTTAGTTTAAAAAAGATAATTAATCGTAGCAATAAGTGTGGTTTTCATTGACAGTTTCTATACATCTATCCTATATAATTAGAATTAAGTAAACAAAAAAAAAGGCAAGGAATACAAAAGTCTTTTACACTTTGGAAATATGAGTTGCCTGAACATAAGTACTATTCTGTTGTGAAATACAGGGAATTTCTTTTCAGGCAAAGAAAAAAAAACCTGCAAATAGTAACATTCACAAAGTAACAGGTTCCTTTTTTGTTATTTTAATACATAGCTGATTTTTTTTTACTGACATTTTCTTTCTGGTAGCACATTTATAATTTAAAAATTACAGTATAAGTGCCAGAACAATAATTTGCTTGTTAGTTATACTGATAGATTGGAGAGTTTTCCCATTACTGAAAGTATAATTATTGTCAATGACAACTGTAGTACAAGTGTAATAGAGTAGCACGTTTTATTACAGTTAATATAGGTAGTTCATCCTACT
Source organism: Tapera naevia (assembly GCA_033556795.1). NCBI lineage: Eukaryota > Metazoa > Chordata > Aves > Cuculiformes > Neomorphidae > Tapera > Tapera naevia. The sequence continues at coordinate 11,183,418 of JAUMJJ010000069.1, forward strand.
TGAAGTACTTCGAATGCCTTTTAAAGGAACGGTAAATTAGGAAACAAATACTTCAGAAAGCCCACAGATGCGTGCATGTGGATTTTCCTCAGTGGTTTGGTTTTGTTTTTGTTTAATATCACTCTACTGAAAATATTAAATGATACTTTAGCACTGGAGACATGGTGGCTAACTTTTCCTACAATATTACTGAAAGTCAGCAATACTTTTTTTATAGTTTCTGTATCCCTTGATTGTCTAACTGGTTACATTAGAGAAAATAAACCCCTGAATTCAATACAGTAGCAGTCAGTGATACAGAACAGAAAATAATGTGAGTTTAATACCTGACTTCTATATTTTATTCACCAAAAATCCCACATAGTAGCACATTAATATACTGTTGCTTGATACTGTTTTTAATACACATCACTGTCGACATTATCAGCAAGAGTTGATTATTCTTTCTTAATCTTCAAAAAATGTCATGAACTTAAATAATTCTGACTGCAAAATCAGGTACTTCATTCTCTACAAATCCACCTTTAAAAACAGCATATAAAATGACAACAGGCTCAAACTCTACAAGGTAGGCACCAAGGCCACTGCCTAACTATACAGTCATAAAACTGAAGTATTGCCGTGCCATTTAAAATAGCTTGGTAGAGCAGGATTTCTTGTTTTATAACAACTTGGAAGCAACTGTCCCCTTCTAGACCTATTAATTTGGCTCTGAATACTTTAACTTACTCATCTCCAAACACCTGATGGCTATACTCTGGGTTAAATGTTGTGTTGTCATCCTCCAAATCCTCAGGAAAGCGAACTGAGGAAAAAAAAAAAAAAGAGCATGACTGAGCCATCATCTTTAGTTTGCTTATCCACAGATATCAAGCTAGATGTTCATGCATTCTTCCACAGAGTCAGACTTCAGTTATGAACCTATGTATGTCAGGCTGGCAGACAAGCAAGATAAAGACATTTCATTAAGCAGAATAAAAATTAAAGATTGACACAGATGTACAGATGGATATATTTCACATATACACCTCCTGAATGTTATTGCTTTTAACTTCATCTTGAACACGCAGGACACTGCCCAGCTGGATATTCTCACACTAAGCCAGACCGATCCTGTAATTAGTGTTGCCTTCTCATTCTGCCACTGTTCTGCTATGTGCAGGTGAGCACACTTCGCTGTAGAGAGTTTCCATGGAGTGATGAATGGAAAGAAATGTTTATGTGCATTTAGATTCAAAGTTTTAGAGAATCACCACAGATACATGCAAACCAGCTGCACCAGTACTATATAGGTACTTGTACCCAATCTTACCAACTAGCAAATTTTTTCCCCTCATTTTTCTGCTTCTCCTCAGAGCCTAATACTAAACAAGGTCTTTTCTGGGAATTAAAATTATTTCCTGTAATGGCATTTACTCAAACTCAGCAACTTGCTGAGCAAGCCTTTTATTCATGCTTATGGATTTACAGCAGTTACTCCACAGTTATTGTGACAGTTCTTCCATCATAAAATACATGATTTATGATTAGCAGATTAAATGAGAGATTAAAGTATGATTTTCTAGGAAAAAGCGTTACAAGTCTGAGATAGTCGATTTGCAAACATTCTGTGTATTTGCAGTTTAAAAAACTACGTAAAATTGGAAGGGATACAACTTTAACTTGGACATTAAAGTGATAGCTCAGTCACATTACCAAGGCACAGCCAGCTCAAAACAGTCGCACATTTTAATAAGTTAATACTGCATTATGATGAGCATGCAATGTTGTAGGAGTCAACACCACTACTAAAGCTTTTTTAAAAGTGCATTGAATATTGACCTACAACTTCATTGTGCCTTTACTCCAGTAAAAGCAGAGCTTAAGAATTTTTTCTGATAATATTAGAAAGGAATTATTCAAAGAGAAAAATGCAAGTGAGAAGTGTCCCAGATAAAAAGTGTGGCCTTTTTAAAAGCAAAAGAGAATGGTTGCTCTTGTCCTCTCAGACTTGATTCAGAGAGAACTGATCTGAGTCAAAGTAGCAGTGTTAAAAAAAGCAACAAAAAAGCAACAAAAACTAAACAGTATTTCTGAATTGTCACAGTGGAAAAAAGTAGGACCCCAAAAACAATAGGTTATGACTGCTTTTATATGCACATAGGAAATATATGTTTTGTTTTTTTTAAATGGCACCACTTTGTAGCTTCATCTTTTCTATTAACGTAATTTGCATGTGGAGCACCTATGCTCTCTGAAAGAAAAAAGGAAGCCAAAATTACTAGCTGAGATGGTCAATGGGTATCTTAATTAAAAACCCTTTTGCAGTCTCCCTGAAGCCTCCTCATATTTCTAGACAAATTCACTAAGATGCCACCAGTTTGCTAGTAGAAAGGTGGAAGAGAAAAAACATTACACCTAGCCATAAAAACATTATTTGAAATAGCATTGAAGTGGAAGAGAAAAACTTCACAATAACAGTTCCTTAAGGACTGAAGTATTTTGGTTATGATGATATTTTGGCTCACAAGGTGGCTGTGAATGTAAGGTGCTACTAAACTACATGGAACAGATTGCTAATAATTCTGAGAAGTGCTTAACAGGTTCATTACTTTTATTTTCTTAATAAGTTATGATATTTGTACTGCTCAAGGGAACAAATAGCTGAAGAGCAAGAAATATTAAAACTTAGACAGAAATGCCTTATTCTTCATGTTAGTAAGTTTGAGATATAAGCAAGTCCACCAAGAAAGAGTTCAGAAGTTCTGTCTGCATTCTGGGTATCCTAGTAAGCGAATTAGTTATGAAGAGCAATAAACAGTTCTTGAAAGATTGATATTTTTTCTATTCAGATTATAAGCAATTTTGATTAAAAGTGTCTTGTGTAATCCAGACTTTGGGGAGAAGGGCAGCAAAACAACCCAACAACACTTTTCAGTCTTTATTGCTTTAATTTCCTCCCCACCTTGAAGAAAGAGGAAGGGGAAAGACATTACATAAATAATTAGATGTAACTCTAACAAAATTAATTCTGTTGCTATGATCATGGTGAAAACAACACATACTGAAGACTGTATAAAGATTGGAGAAGAAAAGGGAAACTAAGGAACATAAAAAAAACAACACATACTGAAGACTGTATAAAGATTGGAGAAGAAAAGGGAAACTAAGGAACATAAAAAAAACAACACATACTGAAGACTGTATAAAGATTGGAGAAGAAAAGGGAAACTAAGGAACATAAAAAAAACAACACATACTGAAGACTGTATAAAGATTGGAGAAGAAAAGGGAAACTAAGGAACATAAAAAATACTCCAAGAAAATAAGATGTAACTCAAATGCCCTCTGGTAACACGCCAATAAATTGCTAATGACATTATACAGATGCAAGACTCCATTTCTACAGCTGTACTTTAACTGCAGAAGTCTCTGGAAAACTAAACTACACGTTCCTATTGTTGGGTTTGTATATTTACATTAATAAGTACATACTAAACACGAGGTGTATTTAAATGTAAGGAAGCTTAAGAAGATACTGAAATATTCCAGTACGAAATGCATTTACCTAGTTTCAGCTGAATTGCTTCATTTGTATTACATTTGTATTCAGCCAGCTTCTTCTCCATAGCTGTAAGCCCTAGAGAAAAAGATATTTTATAAAAAAAGACATGTACAACCTGTGCGTCACTATTATTCAAGCAACATATTTAGAAAAAGGTTCTCATAACCAGAAAAACCACACAACTTAAAACTACTGAACAAGCAGATTAAAAAAGCTACAATGCTTAAAAGAAATAGAGATTTATCTCCAATACTTTTCTGGAACTAGACATAAGAACTAGAAGAAACTACCAGCATACGCTTTTTCGTTTCTGAGAATGATAAATATTTAAGCATCCTAAGTTGTTACCAATAAAAGATATTTGAAACTTGTAAGTAAAAACTAGGAGTGCAATCTAACAGATGTTTATTTTAATAAATGTGTTAAGTAACATGTTATATACACATAGGAAATACGTGTTTTGTTTTTTTAAATGGCACCGCTTTGTAGGGCATTTCCACTGTTTGCATTAAGCCATTTTCAAAAACAGGGGTTCATGAACCACAGTGGCATACTTACCACCAGCAATTATCCAGCTACTACTTCTCTTCCAGCACAGGAAGGAAACAACAAAAAACCTGCATCTAAACGGTGCGCTCACCACGGTATTTTTTCAAGTGTTTTACACATCCAGCTCTGACTTATTTCCAGAACTCTCATTAGAAAGTACTTCCTCTTAACATCAAGAAGTAAACCTGAAGTAAAACCAGGCTTTGGTTGCGGACGGGGCCGGCGCCCCCGGGGACGGGGCCGGCGCCCCCGGGGACGGGGCCGGCGCCCCCGGGGACGGGGCCGGCGCCCCCGGGGACGGGGCCGGCGCCCCCGGGGACGGGGCCGGCGCCCCCGGGGACGGGGCCGGCGCCCCCGGGGACGGGGCCGGCGCCCCCGGGGACGGGGCCGGCGCCCCCGGGGACGGGGCCGGCGCCCCCGGGGACGGGGCCGGCGCCCCCGGGGACGGGGCCGGCGCCCCCGGGGACGGGGCCGGCGCCCCCGGGGACGGGGCCGGCGCCCCCGGGGACGGGGCCGGCGCCCCCGGGGACGGGGCCGGCGCCCCCGGGGACGGGGCCGGCGCCCCCGGGGACGGGGCCGGCGCCCCCGGGGACGGGGCCGGCGCCCCCGGGGACGGGGCCGGCGCCCCCGGGGACGGGGCCGGCGCCCCCGGGGACGGGGCCGGCGCCCCCGGGGACGGGGCCGGCGCCCCCGGGGACGGGGCCGGCGCCCCCGGGGACGGGGCCGGCGCCCCCGGGGACGGGGCCGGCGCCCCCGGGGACGGGGCCGGCGCCCCCGGGGACGGGGCCGGCGCCCCCGGGGACGGGGCCGGCGCCCCCGGGGACGGGGCCGGCGCCCCCGGGGACGGGGACGGCGCCCCCGGGGACGGGGACGGCGCCCCCGGGGACGGGGACGGCGCCCCCGGGGACGGGGACGGCGCCCCCGGGGACGGGGACGGCGCCCCCGGGGACGGGGACGGCGCCCCCGGGGACGGGGACGGCGCCCCCGGGGACGGGGACGGCGCCCCCGGGGACGGGGCCGGCGCCCCCGGGGACGGGGCCGGCGCCCCCGGGGACGGGGCCGGCGCCCCCGGGGACGGGGCCGGCGCCCCCGGGGACGGGGCCGGCGCCCCCGGGGACGGGGCCGGCGCCCCCGGGGACGGGGCCGGCGCCCCCGGGGACGGGGCCGGCGCCCCCGGGGACGGGGCCGGCGCCCCCGGGGACGGGGCCGGCGCCCCCGGGGACGGGGACGGCGCCCCCGGGGACGGGGCCGGCGCCCCCGGGGACGGGGACGGCGCCCCCGGGGACGGGGACGGCGCCCCCGGGGACGGGGCCGGCGCCCCCGGGGACGGGGACGGCGCCCCCGGGGACGGGGACGGCGCCCCCGGGGACGGGGACGGCGCCCCCGGGGACGGGGACGGCGCCCCCGGGGACGGCACACTGTAGCCCATCATTACTAAGCTTAAGGACGTGAGCAGCTGCACGCCCAAAGCGACCTGAGGGGCCTATGAGGCCTCCCTCACGCGCCCGGACACTCTGCTCTCGCCCGAGCCCACCGCAGTCAGCCCTCACCGTCACCTCCACCCTAGGGCCCCTCAGGCAGCCTGGGCCCAGAGACTCACCCGCCATTTCCGAGGCGGCGGCGGCGGCCAAGTCACCCGGGCAGAACGAATCAACCCGCGCGCCCACTTGGCGGAAATGAACGCGTGCTCACTTCCGCTTCCGTCCGCCAAAGCGCGGCGGGGTAGCCAACAGCCTCGCCTGCCGGGCGATGGCGCCTTGGGGGCGGGGCTATGCAAACGACATACCGCGCCTATTCCATTGGTGCGCATGCGCAGCGCTCGCTCCCGCCCATCGGCGCTCAAGGGCACTGCCTCGGTGCTTGAGAAGTGAGGGTGTCGACCCTCGGTCAACAAGGCGCCCCTGGCGTGGGCGCTGCAACCCCGCCCGGCTGCTGGTTTACCGAACCCGTGACCCTTTGTGAAAAGGCCTAAAACGCAACATCGTAGACTCATAGAATGGTTTGGGTTGGAAAGGGCTTTTAACGATCATCCAGTTCCAAACCCCTGCCATGGCAGGGGCACCAGGATGCCAAAGGCCCCATGTAGCTGGCCTTGAACACTTCCAGGGAGAGGGGTAATGTGGAGGAATGCAGTGTACTGTATGAAAAGCTTTCAAAACAAACATGCCTAACTTAAGAAGGATACAGAACTGTTGGAGTGGGTCCAGAGGAGGCCACGAAGATGATCAAAGGGCTGGAGCAGCTCAGCTGTGAGGACAGGCTGAGAGAGTTGGGGTTGTTCAGCCTTGGAGAAGAGAAGGCTCCAGAGAGACCTTACAGTAGCCTTCCAGTACCTGAAGGGGCTACAGGAAAGCTGGGGAGGGACTTTTTACAAGGGCAAGTAGAGATAGGATGAGGGGGAATGGCTTCAAATTGGAAGGTGGAATATTTAGGTTAGACATTAGGAAGAAATTCTTCAGGATGAGGGTGGTGAGACACTGGTAGAGGTTGCCCAGTGCAGTTGTGGATGCCGCCCCATCCCTGGAAGTGTTCAAGGCCAGGTTGGATGGGGCCCTGAGCAGTCTGGTTTGGTGGGAGGTATCCCTGCCCATGGCAGGGGGGTTGGAACAGGATGATCTTTAAGGTTCCTTCTAACTCAAACCATGTGGTTTTACGATTAATATAAATGAAAGGTAAAGGTGCTTTAGTTGAAAGTGATAACAATGAGCTTGTGACTCAGCACCACTCTTGCATGGCAGTTGAGGGGAAAACAGAGCATTAGCAAAGAGGAAAGCTGTGTGCAGAACCACTGGTCAGGAAGGACTGTGGAGATCTCTGCAGTTTTCTTTTATAGAATTATAGAATCACTTGGTTGGAAAAGACCTTTGAGATCATCGAGTCCAACTGTACCAGTCCACTACTAAAGCACATCCATGACAGCTTCATCTACTCATCTTTTAAACACCTGCAGGGATAGTGAATCATCCACCTCCCTGGGCAGCCTGTGCCAGTGAAAATGTCTGTTACAGGTCTGCTTTCTGATACACATGGTTATTCTGCAATCAGCGTACACATGGACCTGCTGACCAAGACCATTTAGTGGCCAAATGCTCACCAAATAGGCAGATTTCCAGCAAAACTGCTCCTGCTGGCAGCTGGCATGGGGACACATGCACAGTGTGTGAACTCCAAGTTTCTGTTGACTGTAGCCAAAAAAAGTTCTGCTTTCTGGAGAAAATTACTTGTTTCAAACTCAGCAGTGTTTGTATCTCAGTGTGTTATTTGAGGTGTAACAGATTCCGTCCTTTCTATGTTTTCCAGGGTCACGCAATAAAAGAGACCTTGCTGGGCCCTTGAAATAGTACAGCAAGACAAAACACTCATTATTATTATTTAAGCCAGGTTTTATAAGCATTTTATCTGATTGAACTCTGTAAACAGAGTATGAATTCCTCCTTCCTCCAGGCCATGGCCTGCGTGGTTTTCTTCTCGAGGTAGCAACTCTGCTGCTGAAGTGTTACTGCAGTCTGTCACAAGCTACTGAATTCCGGCCGGAATTGGTTACTTTGTGCCCCTGGTCGTTAGAAGCACGGGGCCGCTGGGGCTCTGCAGGTGCGCCGCTGGGATGTTGCTCCGTGAGGAATCCCAGCGCTAGCGTCAACAAGTGCAGCTCTGCCGACATCCGGGGAGCGGCTGCATCTCTTTAAGCCAGAAAGGAGTTCCCGCAGCATTGCAGGTCTGCCCCAGGCAGGTGCTGCCGGCAGCCCCGGCGCGGGTAACACCGCCCGAACCGCACGTTATCACGGGGGGCACCGGCAGACCCCGCACCTGGGGCTGGAGGGAATGGCCTCAGGCTGCGCCTGGGCAGGTTCGGATTGGACATCATTGGAAAAATTTCTTCACTTTAAAAGGTTGTCAGGCATTGGAATATCTGCCCAGGTGGAGTCACTATCCCTGGAGGTGTTTAAAAGACGAGGCGCTCAGGAATCTGGTTTAGTGTTGGGCAGGTACGGTTGGACTCGATGATCTCCAAGGTCTTTCCCAGCCGAGCAATCCTATGATTCCGTGATACCGCGCTGCTCCGGGCGCGGGGCGGAGGCCTTGCCGGTGCTGGCACCGGTGGGCTCGGCTGCCCGGGCGGGGCCGGGCAGGGCTCTCGCTCTCGGAGCGCCGCGCCGAGGCGGTGGCTGCTGCGGCGGCGCAGCGGGGGTGCAGCGGCTCCTCCTCCTTCTCGCCGGGCGCAGCATGGCGGTCAAGGTGACTCTGCCCCTCCGCCGCTGGCGGAGACGGGCGCACCCTACGCCTGCCCGCGCGAGGCGGCCGGGGGGGAGACGGCGATGGCGGAGCTGCGGGGCGGGGGCGGCGTGGGGGAAGCTGCGGGGCAGGGGCGTGGGCGTCACGGGGGCAGCGCGGGGCGAGCGGGGGCAGCGGCAGAGGCAGCGTAGGGGAAGGGCAGGGTCAGCACGGGGGCAGCGGCGGGGCTGCGGAGCGCGGGGGCTGCGAGGCAGGGGCAACGCCGGGGAAGCGGCGGGGGCTGCGGGGCGGGCGCGGGTTCGTGACCCGGGTTGAGGGCTGCGGGGCCGGGGCGCGGGCAGGCGCGGAGCGTGCCAGCTGTCACCGCAGCGGTGCGCCCTGTCCCGCGCGGTGCCGCTCGTAGCTGCTTGCGGGGTGGGTGCGGCTGTGGTCGCGCCCTGGGCACAGCCTGACCTGCTTGTCTCCGCAGGTGCAATCCACCAGAAGGGCAGACCCTGCTGAGCTGCGAAGTATTTTTTTGCAGGTAAAAAAGCCCCGTCTAACGTTGTGCGATTGACAAATTCTTTTTGTTTTTTTTTTTTTACTCGTTTTTTGCCCTTTTAGCTGTTTACAGTGGCATCGCATGCGTGCCGTGCTTGTGGGACGCTTACAAGTTCGCTTTGCAGTGTGGGAAGGGCCCTCAAGGCGCTCAGGAGAGACCGCTCGTGGCACAAATGGCGATAAACCAGTTCAAAATTACAATCTTAAATAGTTTTCTGACATATTTTCTGATTTCCTGTGAAGCAAACAATTGTAGCCACAACTAAGTACTGTTATTTTTTCAATATACTTTTGCAAGATTCTAAAAAATTCTCGTCCCGTGGTTGCATGTCTCATCCTTGGGGATTAGGTCTCCTTTCTCTTACAGGTGGGTGGATGACTGTCAGTATTTTTAGAACATACAATCGATTTCCTAAGATGGATGTATTTCGTAGTATTATTCCTTGCAGGGCCTTAGAATTAACATGTATACATAACAGCATGAAGCTTTCTCTGCTTCCCTTAGTTACAATGAGGCATGATCTGAAAGGAAGATCCAGTCAATCCGAAAACTTAGATAATAAGCTTTGAATCAGGCAGATGGAGTTGGAACAAAAGCTATGGCTATAATTGGGCCACTGATATTTCCCAAATCACAAAAATACCTTTTTTATTTTCCCTTTACATTGAGTATTAAACAGATTATTCAAGAAACTTTTCTCTGTGAAAAATGAAAGAATAAAATATTAATTATTAGAGGTAATACTGTAAATAATAAAATCTATTATTTCCTCTTTGACATGTATTTTTTAGTTCTACTGTATTATCTATCAGTTTCTATATATGATAAGTAGACAGAGATACATTTTTGCCAGATAGGGAGAAGTTATATCTCAACCATAATTTTGGCAGATTTTTGCTTTTGCATGCTTGATTTGCATACTGGTAACATTGCTTGAGTGCTAAACTTAGGATGTTGGAATCAAACTGCAAAAGCCCAGCATTTAGTTTCTAGTAAAAAAAATCTTCAATCACCAGTTCATTTATTGTTAAACTTACATTTAGCTTTTGTAGATAAAGAATAAAATGGAGTAAGTAAACGAAATAATGAAAATAATGTTTTTAAGATATATATTAATACAATACAAAATGTGTGGTTCTAGATCACCACACGGCTGTTTTCTAACTTTTCCAAGATACTTTTGCATGTTTGATTGCAAAAAAGTGAAATGTGGTGTAAAAATACTCTATTCAACTTGGACATGTGAACTTTTTATGATTGTGACTTCCAGTCAGAAGTATTTTCTTCTGGAAATATGTAAATTGTTTGAGGTCCTTGATTTTGGTCATACAGGGAAAATCGGAGAGGAAGAACATTATACAACTGGATATTGAAGCTATCTCTCTGACAATACGTGTTTTATTGACCTAAAAAGCACACAGTCTGTTTTTAAAACAGCTTTTTGGCCTTCTGTATGTTTATCTTATAATCTTCAAAGAAACCTACAAATTAAGTTGTGCATTATTTTGCTCTTTGAGGAATGAAAAATACAAAAGCTCTCTTGTCTTCTCTTTGGTACGTGAGATTTGTGGTGGGAAAAGACAAACAACACAGACACCCCTGGCCAGAAAGAGAGTTTATGTTTCTTTTGGATTATATTTGATTCCAGCTGAGTTTGAAATTGTGGCTATTGTTTCATAGGTAGCAAGCAAAATTAGTTATAAACTTTTTTTTAAAAAAAGGAGAACCTATTCTTTCCAAGGCTAAGTTGCAGAGAGTCTTGTTATGAAATACTGCTAGTGTTGCACATTTCAGGGGTCAGATATGTTGTGCTGTTTGCAGAGGCTGCCGGCCTGTTCTGAGAGCTTCAGCTAAAGGGCGTGCATTCCTTCCTAAATTTGGCTTCTCTTGAAAATGGTGCAAGGGAAGATGTGACTCTAGGCCTCTTCGTCATCCACCTTATTCATAGAGAGCATACTTAAATTTCGTTCTGTTTTTGCGTATCCTGTGATGTGATACATGTCCTCTGTTCATCCATTTTGAGTTGTATCTTAATGGATGGTTGATATACACCTTTCTGTTAGAGTTTCTGAAGCTTGCTGTATATTTCTTTTTATTATTCTAAACTGTTAAAAGTCTTAAGTTGTATTAAAAAGATGTGCTGTTATTTCTGTGTAATCCTGTAACTGGGAAATGCAGGCATTGAAATTCATGTTTGTACACCATCAAATAAGTTATCTCTCGGGTGTTTGCTGACCAGTGACTTCAATAGCATTCCTAAAGAACAAAATAGAATTTCACTGAAAGGTAAAGAGTTACATTATTCTTTTTTCTTAGGCAAGACACAGTCAGCCTTTGGAGAGTAAGTGGAACCTGTACCAGCAAGGTGGAGAAAGAAACAAAAATAAATTTCCAGTTTTAATATAAAAACTTCTTCCCCCCGCCCCCCCCCAAAAAAAAAACCACCCTCCTGAATCTCTTATTCATAAATAAAAAAAAAACAACAAAATTTTGGAAGTTTTCTCCTCTGTACAGATAAAATAACGAGGATAGAAAACCCCTTTACATTGAAAACTAACTACTTTTTCAAAGAAAGCATTGTTTCTGAAAGCGTGGCCACACCTAGCTCTATACTGTACAAATGGTTGGGTTTTTCTGTGTTCTTATTATGGGATGTAGTTTAGTTTAAAAAAAGTGCTTATCTGAGACAGTCAATAAATGTAGGGTAAAAATTGTGTTATAAAGTAAAATAATTCAGGACTGAGGAGAATAAAGATCTAATTGATGTGTTGTTTTATATGCAGACTAAGATATAAATTACAATTGCCTATTTTGTATTAAAATATTCTTTACCAAAGTTGTATGGTGAAGAGAGAACTTGAGGACACATGCTGAAAGGGAATAGCCCAGCTACTTTGCCAGGCCTTAATTTGTTGGCTCACTGCCAAGCTCTTTCAAAATACCATGACCTTCTCCTATGGAGCAAAATGTATCTGTCAGTTAATTTTTTTGTCTCAAAAAATTTTTAATAAAATTTTCCAAACAGAATTTTTATTGTAAAACAATTCACTATTTGTGATAAACTCATAAATTGGTGTCTGAGGAATAAAGGGTAGTGAAATTTGGATTTTGACTGTCTTTGATATTCACTCTGCTGTCATACATTTGAATTCTGTTATTGTTGAACATATGCTCAATACTTTGCATGTTTGGTGGTCCTTCATACGTAAAACTCTTTGCAGTGCATGTCTTACAGCAGAATTGCGCTTCAAAGTGCATTTTTGGTTGGTTGTGTAAATTACTGAGACAAGGACCTTTCTGAGTCACAATTGCGTTATATTATCATGTCAGCAGCAGTGCTGAATTAAAGGATTCCTGTCTGCTGCTTTGTGTTCCTATTTTTGTGGAAGTAATCTATTTTAATTCTGCATTAGTTCAATAATCTGGTTTACAGTGCAGTCTTGCAAACAGCTGTCATCACAGCTGTAGGGTGGAAGAGGTGCTGAGGTGATGTGAGGGGTCTGGTGTTGTGGAAGACCTAAAGGACAGCAGGCATTGGTGCTGATGCAAGCTCCTTTACGCTGAAATAGCATCCTGACTGAATTGATTGGGTTGCATGTGGCTGAAACAAGCATGAGATGTGAATGATCTCTTTTATCATAATACAGTGTTACACCTTAACAGGTATTGTGTGTAGGTCTTAAGAGTTAATATTCTATTTCCAGTGGGTCCTTGGCAGAGTGAGGGCCCATTTTGTTACTCTTTCACATAAGGCTCTGTCAACTGAATCAAGATAACTGTGGTATTTAGTGGAAAAGTTACAAGTTACGGATAAGGCCATGAATTGAAGTTTGAATTGACTCGCATACATGTGGCACTATAGGTCTTGGAGGGCAGTGCTGCTTCTTTTTCTGCAGAGAATGCTTGTGAAGTTATCCTTTCATGACTAGAACGTAGTCAAAACCTGTGTAGTTTTGTAACTTCAGTTTCTCAGAATGAACACAGTTCAATGTATGTGTTTGAATGTCTGCATCTAAATCATTGTGTTTACAGTAGAGACTGAACAAAAGGGATGTATTTTCAACTATTAAATAAATTTGCTTACTGGTTTTGTGAGCAAAAATGTTGACAAACAAACTCAGTCATCAAACTGGATTGGGTCACAGTAGTTTAGGGAACTAGAAACCTTTTGTGAGCTACTTCCCTGTGTTACAGGATGCTGACATAGTTTAACTTTGCAATCTGAAAATTCAGGTTTTATTTCTAAGATGACTGACGTATCATAGATAAAGTACAAAGAATTTTTCCTGCAACTCTGCTGCTGTCTTGAAACAAGACCTGAGGGATATGAACTTCCATAATACATTTCCCTTTTTATTCATCACTTGTGATGCTTTCTGCTCCTACCTCCTCATGTTCTTAGCTCAAGATTGGTATTATCCAGCATAGCTGAACGCCTGAGGGCATTGACTTGATTTTATGCTAAAAAAGTGTGCTAGTTAATTTGAAGTTGACCTGTGGACAAGAACCAATGATTAATGATTTTAAACAGAAAAGGGATCAGTAAGAATACTTATACAAACATGTAGCAGTTCTCTTGGTTTATAAGTGATAAAGATCTACTTGGTTATTTTATGTTTAGTTAATACTTAAAATCTGTAGTTTAAAATTTGCCTATGGTTTTTATTTGAAAATTTCTTGTTAATCAAACTGAAACTCAAAATAAAATTGAAACATTTCAATTTACTCAAATCCTTTTTGTCTGTTTTTCTAAATTTTTAATTAAAATAAAAATTCCAAACCCACTTTTTTCAGGATAAGAATTAATCTGAAAATTTCTTTCTTAGAAAACCAGAAAAGCAATAATATATATTTTCCAAAATAATTATAATAATGATCAGGAACAATTATTCAGAAGATATCTGCTATGAGAAATTGGAAAAAAAATTGTGTGCTGTGTTTTCACAGCATAGCTGCAAATGGGAAGCTACAGCATAACTGTAGTTTTTATAAATTTATGCAATTACCTCATGGTTTCTGAAAATACATAATTGTCATTTTTAGGAGATAGTGGTTATTACGTGAACATCTATTCTACAGGGATAATCTGATTGGTGGTATGCAGCTAGTACAGTAACACTATTAGTTTAATCAAGCCCTTTAATTTCAGGGCAGTTACGTGCAGACAGTTGTGCACCATTTTAAGTGATATTCAGTAAATATAGTAGTTTGGTAATCACTGATGATTAGCATCTAAACAGATTCATTTTTGTTCATGTGGTCTCGTTTTTTACTTTTCCCTCTAGTATGCCAGTGTTGAGAAAGATGGCGAGCATTACATGACCCCAGAAGATTTTGTGCAAAAGTACCTAGGACTTCATACAGATCCGCGTTACAATCCTAAAACAGTGCAGCTGTTGGCTGGAGTGGCTGATCAGACTAAGGATGGGTGAGAATTTTGCTTTCCATTAGAAGCTTTGGTAAATACCTGAGTGTACAAGTTTGATAATTTCATCTTCTAAAATATGTTATTGATTTTGTTACACTTTAAGCTTATTTAGATGCCATTTTTTCTGAAGTACAATAGACTATATGTTTGTGGAAACTGGGAAAAATAGTGTTTAACATGCGTTTTTTAAATTAAGATTTGTTTTAGTGGGCACAAATGCAGAGGAATAGGTTTAGTGTAGTGTCATTGCTTTGGAAAAGTTCTTTTCTGTATACTTACGTCCATGATTTAACACCATGTAGAGTCTTTAGTACTGGTAATTAATCATGGAAAAAGGAAAAGCTTTCTTATTTCTGTAGTGGGCAATTCAAATCAAACCGTTGAGGTCTTTTTTTACAGTGCTGGTTATTAGGAGAGACACTCATGACTCCGAAGGAAGGAGTTTGCCTAATCAAGATAAGGTCACACCAGTAAAGCTCTTCCAGGTCTGCTTACAAATAGTATTGCTTGCTTTTAGACAGTTCTCTGAAACAAATTTACAAAATGTCCGCTCCACTGAGGTATGACCTCTGCCTCACTTGTCTTTAAAGGAGCCTTTTCTCTTGCTCCCTATAGGCTTCCAGTTTTTGCCTTGGATTGTAGTAGGAAGCGTGGACATTGTTAAGGTTAAGATGGATCAGAGAACAGGTCAAAAATGAAGAAAGGCGTGGGAAGAGAAAGTTTATGTTAAAATAGTATGCAATAAATTTGTAAATATATGGATGTAACTTCCTTTAAATTGAGAGCCTGTTTACTTCCTTGGATCTGTGAGTCTAAATCTGACCTTTTACATCAGTTTTCGTTTTCCTTTGTTCTACTTTAGAATATTTTTTTAGTTACATAGTATCCTGAGCAGTTTACCCTGTGTCTGGGCTTTACCAATGAAATTGTACATGCTGTATACATTTTACTTTAAATGACAAATGTAGGATCTCCTGTTTGATGTAATTTTACATGATTTTTTCAAATAAAGCTGCAGCATTTTGGTAATACATTTGATACAGACATACTTTTGATAAATCCAAATACTTTGTCTCTCTATTTGTAATACATGGCTACAGTTTGTTGCATTGACATAGATTGAAAAGGCTATTTTATTTAGATATGTTGAAATAATACTCTAATTGAAGACTAGTAAACCAGCATGTTGAGTATTGTGTTTCTTTGAAAACTCTTGGTTATCTTCTACAGTGTGCATTTCTTCAGAAAGTGTCTTATGAAAGGATATTTCTTACAGTAAGAAATCAATAATTTGTTTTATTGCTACAACAGAACTTTACATTGAAGCATCACTTTTTGTTGCTTTCTCTGTGAATGTAAGTTCATGTAGTTTGTTTTGTTATAAAAATCTGCGTAATGTTTGAACTGAGATAGTAAAATATTGGTAAACATGCTTTATCTATTCTGTGGGAGCAGTGGGAATGGGAATTACTACCATATGGTCTGCAATGCAAAGTATTTTTGTATCTGAATACTTGTCTGACACTTCCTAATTTTTGGGATCTATATTTATCTCTGCTCTGTATTTCATGTAAAGAATTTGATATATCCCCATCATCCATTTATTTACTTTTACATTTCCATTCTTCTATTTGTAGTGAACTGTAATGTATCAACATCCAAACTCTAATAACTGTATCATCCACACAGAGAGTTTAATCTGTAGCATGATTAATTATTCTAATCTTCAACTGAATTCTGGAATGCATTACATCTTTCCAAGGACTTAAAGTTACTTTACAAAGTTGAAGGAAGTGTTAGTAGTCCAGTTCCATACATATGTTTATAAGTTAAATGACCGTCCAACATCACACAAGTCATTGAGAAGCTTTAGGTTCTGTTACAAAATTTCATTCCTATAACTGGTATCATATTCTCTTAGCCTTGCTTGCCCTTCAAATAAGTACTCAGTGTTCTTGGTAACTTTTCTTTGTTAATATTTTTCTTATTTCATTTAGGTTTACGTTTGAGACTTTGGGGAAAAAAGCAGATTTGTAACTGGCTGTTTGTGGGCATATGTTTAAAAAAATATTTTTTCATTTTTTTCCTAATGGTAACTTGATCCTTACTTAACTGTTCTGGAATGCTGTTGCCTTCTCCCATTACTGCAGGACAAGACTGGTTTGCTTTAGTGGAACTCCGTAAGGTAGTTCTTAAAACAGGTGACTGCTCACTTTGGAAAGTGTTTATTCCTCATTGTTACAAATGCATGTTCAGAGAAATTAATGTGATGAGCTCTGAATTAGAATTTGGCCTAAGCTGCCCTTGTCTGCTGTCTGTTTAATACAGTGGGATTTCACTGATCCTGTAAGCATTCCTGTGTCTTCAGATTGCAGACACTACTTTTAAAATTAGGATAAATATTCTCTCTGAATAATGAACTATATATGTGTGCCAAAACCAGCTTGCCAATTACTTAAAACAGTTAACATCAGTAGGTATTCTTAATTTAAAATAAAAGATTTTCTTCTTCCCTCAAACCTTCAAAATTTCACAGCAGTCATTAAAAATTCCTCATTTTAATTGCTTGTTTCTGGGTACTTCTTAAAATTTAGAAATGTGTTTTTAAGTCCTGAAGAAAGACATGATGTTTCACGTAATGGAGAGTCACAACAAAGCTATACATAACATCTAAAAGGTATGTTGTGTGGGGAGAAAAGAGCAGAGCTGTAGGAAGGAAGGAAAGATGGAGAAGTACACACAGCTTACTTTGTGTGCTTCTGAAGGATAACAGTACAGAAGAAATAAGAGGAAAGGAATTTTTCTAAAATGTCAGATAAAATGAAAGGTGAGTGATTTGATACTGTTATGGACTCTCTAATGCAGTGGATTCACTGGATGATACTTAAATCATGATTGGGTGGGAAGCTCCGTCATTCTGTTTAATCCAGCTGCTGTTATCTCCGCCCTAATGGCTAATGGAGGATCACAGGGGATATCCCTGCTCTTAGGCATTGCAAGTGGAATGTATGAAAAGGAAATTGAATGTGTCTGTCTCCTCTTGCTGTAGGCACTGTTAACATGAGACCTCTGAAGATGGCTTCTTTCAGGTTCAGGCTTCTGTGAATGCATTCTACAGAGATCATCACTTGCTTATGTCAGTTATAATGCATCCTGGTTAGGAATCAATTTGCATGTCAGGTTTATGCTTTATGTAAGCTATTTTTTGAAATGTTAATATTTAAAGGATATTCTGTTTCTCTGATACTAAAGCCTTATTTATCAAGATCATTCTTTGGATGAAATTGCTTCTGAAGAAACATTTTCACATCTCTGATTCTTGTGGCTGAAGTGTGACAAATTAATATTGTCATTCTGTATTTGCCATATTTTAATTCCTTTCAAAATCACTACATTTTTTTTCTGTGTTTTCCCTATAGTGCATATATGCAAGAATGTTAGCATATGTAACCTTTTTTTTTGTTTGTTTAAAGTATCTCAGTTCTGCTTTATTAGTACTTTGACAGAGAAAGGCTATATAAACTAAGGAATAGTGTGGTTTGATTTTTGTTTTCTTTTTTTTACTGTAGGAAACAAAATTTATGCTTGGCTCTAGCGCTCGGCAATATATATGTGAAGTAATCACTATGAGCTAGTGATTTCTTAAGAAGAGTATGAAATTACAAGAAAATGTGTCACCTACAGTGATATTCTGTGCTTTAACAGCATCTACTTTAACAGTACTTTTTTTTGTTTACTTTAAAAAAAATAATTAAAATCCCGCTGATAATTTATTTGATGCTAAAATCGATGTCCTATTGTTTTTTTTTCTATAAACTGAGCTCAGGAACTTGTAACTGGATGGAATATTCTAAGTCATCAAGCTAAGTCTCCTGTTTTTACAAGAATAAAACCACATAAACCAAGTTTGGTCTTAAAACCTAAGGCTTTTGCTTGCGGTATTCTGGAAAGGGCACAGTTATATGCCTGCTCTAAATATCTGTATGGATATGTAATTTTGTCCTTGTGCCAGCGTTATCCTTTATCTTCTCCTGGCTTAGGGCTTATCTTTCTGCAGCTGTTCTTACATACAGCATTAGGATCCCTTCTAAATATTTTTTTCTCTTAGTCAGAAAAAGCTGAGTTCCTGTAGAAAAGTTATTTTTGGTTATTCTAGTAGGTAGCTGTACGTACATTCAAATCTAAGTTAATATGTTTTGGACTTCTGTGCAGTGTTGCAGAGATGTTGTGGGAACCCTGTCAGAGGATACCGCTACTTCCATTTTTGCACAGAAACAACTTTTATAATGCATCCTGAGTTACGTTTTTCTGTATGGTGATTGTCTTATGTACAGAGCTCACAGTCTTGTGATATGCTGTTACACTCAAATCCTCCCTGCCTTCATCATGTCTGTCAATGTGCCCAGATGTTCTTATAGATTCTTTCTTTCTTGTCCTCAACAACACCTTGTAGTTCATGTTATATTTGAAGTGTAATATTTTTTCTGTATACGTAGTAAAGTATAATTTTTTTCTGAAGCTGTTTGTTTTTTTTGAATGTTGTATGCTCTTTTAAGAAAATATGTATTTTGTGTATTCCTATACTTGCATTAAACCATCTTTCTCAGTAGAAATTCATATATAAATCAGTAATACAATGACAGCCCTGTAAATTTCATGGTGTAGAATTTCTGTGGTTTTTTTATATTTTAATATTTAAGTGCTATCTGCATACTTTGTAATTACAAGGTAATAAATATAGGTGTTCACTGAGAATAGGTTATATTTCGTTGTTGATGAATATGAGGAATTCAGTCCTTTTATACAGGAGGAAAGTGAGTTGCATAAAGGTTAAACTACTTAAAATTCTAATACAAGAAAGTTAAGATCCTACCTTAGAAACTGAAAAAACATTTCTTTCATTTGTTTTAGTAATTGGATCATACAGTTTTCTAGAGCATCAAAACCAAAATGCCATTGGTATTGTTAATAATTTTTTGAAATGTTTATAACTTCTGTATTTTCCTTTGTAGGTTGATTTCTTATCAAGAATTTTTGGCATTTGAATCTGTTTTGTGTACTCCAGATGCAATATTTATTGTTGCTTTTCAGTTATTTGACAAGAGCGGCAATGGAGAAGTAACATTTGGTAAGAATACCTAAAAAAAAAAACAGTTTAAGAATTGATTACAATAGTGTAAATCGTAATAATGGTTCATCACTATTGGTGCATAGAAGTGCACTTTGTGCAATACTGTGCTGATTTCCTAAGACTCGGTATGAGTAAATATTTTCTTTCAAGTGGTACAAGCTTAAGAAATACACAGAAACAAAATATATTTTGCTCTGTCATTTTGAAACAGGATTTTTCATTTTCCTGACGTAGTTAATACAGTGCTCTTTTGTTCGTTGTCATCTTAAGTGAAATTCTATGTCATGGACTTCATCAAAGTTCGTGAGCCCTTCATTATGAGGGCTTTTTAAAATATGTTGTTGATCTCCACATATCTTTGAAGAATTGTTATTAGATAAAGTAAGAACTCAATATAGACATGAAGGAGGTATAATCTTTTGAATTCCTGATTTAGTATTACTTTTCTTAAGGAGCAAATCTTCCTTTAGTTTTGAATGTACCTTCCAGCTAGATCATGTATTTGAAAAATTAGGAAGAAAATATGGCCTTTACATTTAGTTACTTTTTTCCCCTAATCCCATAAATTAGTAATTGGGCAAAATTATTGAGGCTAACTATACTGCTTTATGATGTTGCTAAACAACTATAATTCACATAGCAGTTTAAGGAGGACTAGATTTTATTTTTAAAACTTTGTTTACGAAAATTAGATAAATCAATGCGAAGAATTTGAATAAAATGGAATGAGAATGAAATGTTATTTCTATCCAAAAGAATAAAGCTCTCAATAAAGAAAATGCAAACTATGTTTGGATTTGTAACCACTTGCTGTTTGTACTATTTCATTCCTCTGAAAATTGGTACAACTTATTAAAAAAAAAAAGCAGGAGTCTTTTATGGAAACAAACTACTTGACTTACAATGTCAAATTGCATTGTTAACTGAAGGGTCAAATACTAAGCAATTTGGATACACAACAACTTGAAAAGAAAATCTTTTAGAACTTAAGGTGAAGTCAGTAAATGCAGTCATTAGGAAGAAGACAAACTATCAATTGGTGTGACCATGTTAATGATGGTATATTTAATAATCTCACAAAATTGAGGTATGCACTTTGTCGCTCTCATGAACGCACTTGACTGGTTCTGTAAATGAAGTAGTAATTTCAGATTGTATTCCTCAATCAGACTGAGGATTGTTATTTTTATATGCACAATATTAACATGAACGCTAAAAGAATGACACAAATAGAGAAACTGTAAACCAGAAAAATTGCACCTTTTTTTCGTATCTTTCTATCTGAATTTCTTTTAAAAGGCTGGTAAATCTTGAATAGGAGACTTTAGGGAATTTAAAATTTACTCTTAGTTTCTTGTTTTTACAAAATCAATTATATTGAAATTATTACTAGATTTAATAGTGTATTGTAACATATCCGTGGTACATATTTTTGTGCTACAGTTCCCACATTTACTGCTGCTTTTTTGCATTTTCTTTGCTGCTGTTGTTTGTAACATGGGCTACTTATTTTTACTTCATAAGTGTATCATACAAATTAACGCATGTGAGGAAAATGTCAATGAGGATATATGACATGTTCAGAACTTGGTATCTGCAGTCAATTTCCAAGTCAGTCTTGTACCCTACAGAGGCTGTTCTATACATGAGTCCTGCACTTTTTCATTTTTACACAACGTAAACAGAAAGGTACAGAGTTCAGTTTCATGGAAGAACAGGAGAATATATAAAATTAGATCTTAGAAGTTAAAAGTTGTAATAAATTACTAGAAATACACTGTAATGGAGTAAGTTTAGATTTTCAGCGTGAGAATTGCTACCGGACAAATGAGCTTTCTTCTAGGACTGTGCAGTGTGTCCAGTCCACAGATAAACCATGTTGGTTATGGAAGCAGCCATGAGTCAAGATTTTTTAGCTCAGATGCAATGCTGTGTAGATGCGATTGTGTCGATTCCAAGGCTAACTCAAGCCAGTAAGTCTGGCCAGAAGCAGCATGGATTTACTGATGTTTTTCTGCACTGTGCATCTGGAACGAGAATTGGAGTGGAGTACAGAATCAGCTTGGGTCTGTTAGGCCAGTAACTCGAACCCAACACAGGCCTTACTGGACTAAGAGATAATGTCTCAGAATCATTTGGGGTAGGACTGTATGACATTTTCAAAAAAATATCCCCATCTACTCCAGTTTTCAGTTATCTGGTGAAAGTTAAGTATAGTTGTTGATTTTTAGAGCTGTGTCTAGATTTGAAAGCAAGTTGCTCTAGTGGGGTTTGGACCTCCTTTTTAGGGTTTATTTACTGGCGTAGACTCCGTACTTGAGCACTTTAGCTTCTTGCAGTTCTCTTTAGTCTCAGTCTGCCACCTATCTCTTCAAAAGTTTAGCTTCCAACTGTCTAATGAGGAGACTATTAAGTAGTATTACAGAAGAACCTCTGTCTTACAAGTTGAGAAATGGAAGAGGACAAAGCATTTGTGATTTTTTTAGAAGCAGTTTGGTAGAAATATTGGTCAGGTGTGCTGCGATGATCCATGTCTTTGTCCATGTAATATCTTAGGTTAATTGGGATGGTTGAAACAGGAAGCCTTCTGTCACTTTAATGTCATCTACTTTCTTACTGCTTTGGGACACTTTCCCAGAAGTTCTAGACATCCAGAAACCCTGTATGAATGACTGCAATATTTGGATAGTAAGTCCATTGCGAAAACGTGAAATTGGACCTATTTTGTACGAGCAAGCTGTGCGGCCTACTCAGCAGTCTCTACGTGTTTCAGCCTCACTGAATTTGCTGTCGGCTTAACGAATAAAAAACAATAAAATTACTGTTTTAATAACCCATTGATGAAAATGACAGTGTAGTTCAAATTACTTTTTAATCATGGAGAAATAGAAAAAGAGCATTTCTTTTCCTAATCAAATGCTTGTAAATCTTCATAAGTGATTCCTAGGTGAATATTTTCTGGGAAATGCGATGCTGCTAAGCCCTTAAAATGTTGTTTTAACCATAAAATATTTGAAAGGTAACAGCTAAAGCTGATAAAGTGATTTTTTTTTCATGCATTATCTTTCGTGTTGTGGGCTGCTATCTGTAGCCAGAGAATATGGACAACCACTTTGCTTTTTTCATCATGGGATGTAACAGACTAAGTTACTTAACATGAGTGAAATATTTAAAAATACTCCATAGAATTAGAGCTGTTGTACTAAGGAAGCTTCTTTTTATGGATATGCTGTGCAGGTCTTTTGACCCGAGTTCAGGTTAAAGCAAACTTGAATATTAAGTTTTCTCAAGCTATTTTGTTTCCTTCAATTTTGAAGCAGATCATCTTTTGAGCACAGCAAGGATTAAATATGTGACTATCACTAAAAGTTCTCTCAGAAACAGGTTTTCTAACTGTAAGTAAAAGGATTCTTTGCAATTTATCCCTTCAGCAAACCATACAATGATTTGGGCTGTATCACTCTTAATTGGAATGTACAATTTCAAGGCTTTTTCCAGCACAAAAGAAATCCATTCTCTGATAAACCAGACAATTTCAGAAACACTTTTTTAGTTAAATCCCCATGCTGGTATGGAGAGAAAGATAGAGATAAAATAATGAGATTTTGAGACAATTCTACTGCCTTCATGTTTGTGATTGTTCTGTATTCAGAATTTTAACATTATTTTGGTGATAATTGGAAAATATTTATGGAGCTGAACAAAAGGCTTTTAAAAACATCCTGCAGCTCAACATGTAATTAATATTTTGCGGAATACAGTGACCTCTTCTTTGAATACGCTGAGGGGAGTAAGGAGAATGGATAACTAGCAATGCAACTGTGTGAAAATTACTGTGATATTGGTGAACTGAAATAATTAATATCAATGTCATAGTTTCAGAAGTTGGGTTTAAAGTAAAACTGAAATCTAGTCCATTTGTTTTCTTAAACAAATTTTAATCTGAGAGAGAAAGTTCAGATTTCCCTTAATCAGGACATAGAGTTTGAGAACACTGAAAGAAGAAGGTGAGTGAGAAGGAGTAGAATTTCTTCACCTTTAAGTATTATTTTTCAGGAAACACAGGTCATTCCTAGTACTCACTTCTCCACCATTTCCAAAAGAACAGTTGGGTTGAAAATGCTCAGATTTGGATTTATCTTGAGAGTTGTGCTCTTTAAAATATTATTTGCAACCATAAAGGCTGGAAACCTTTTAAAATGTAAACAGAAAATATCTCAATCACATGGCTACAGATCTGAGGATATAAGAAAAGCACATTTTTTTTATCCAGTATGCTTTAAACTAGAACTGCTGTTTTTCTTGGCTTCCTGGTAGCCATACATTAGCTGCCTGTTTCCAAGATGTCTTTTGCTTAACACACACGGATAATGTAGGAATCATCATTGTATGTTCTTTTGTCCTCATGGGGTTTTTTTTGTTTGTGTTTTGGTTTGTTTCTTTCTTGTGTGATTCTTTCAGGTTTGAACCACAGTTTTAAATGCTTGTGAGCAGTGCAGAATGGCAGCCCCTCCTTGTTATTTATAATAACACAGCACTGAGTTCAAAACCATAGTTCAGCAAGAGGGAAAGGGAAAGAAGTCGCACATTAAAATTACTTATATTGACAGTTTGTTGTTATGACTATCACTAATTTTAACCTTAAACAGAATCACTAATCCTTTTAAAATATGAGTAGAAATTCAGTGTAACTTTCTCGTGTAGCTTTCTCACTTCTATCGCTTGTTCTTTTGCTCTCACATCAAAGTAATTATTGTATTATTTACATTTGGATCACTCTTAATATACTTCTGTTGCATCAGGTGCTACAAAAAAAGTCTTTTTGCCTTTAACTGTTTTTTTTTAATTTTATGCTTGAAAGTGCAAATATGTAAGATTTGCCATTAGCAGAAATAGTGAAAAATAGCAACATAGAATACATTAAAATGCATCATGTACATTAAGGCTGAAATATATACAGGTGGAACTGTGGATGACCGAACAGACAGATTTAAAAAAAAAGCCCTGTTAAACAACAGACCTTTATCTTGCTTACCCTAGTACTTAAAACTATCACTTTTATATTTTTGTGTCTCTAACAATCATGATTGGTGTTCCATCCCTGGCGAGAGGGAATGGCAAACTCTTAACAGGCCGATGGCACTGGAATTATGTGAAGTTTCCCCACTGCTTCTTGGGGAGCTGATAAGTCAAAATAAAGAATAGATACTACCTCAAGGCTTACTTTGTATACTGAGCTTATCCCCACAATGGGCCATCAACAGGACATTATAGTGTTCAGAACTTGAAGTATTCTTCCGCCTTCTGTTAAAATTCAGTATTGCTTAAAAACTTTGTTTTTCTTATATCATTTTTCTGCGCCCGATAGATAATGATGTTTGATGGAGGTTGAGCCAGCCGTGTGTATGCTGCCTGCAGATAGCTGCTACAGGCATCTATAATTTGTTTAAAATGATTGAGTGGGGAATTTCTGAAGCAATCTTGAGAGAATGTGTGTCGCCTTGGAGGTAATGTACTAGTGCACTAGAGTGGTAGGTTTATTGTTCCTGGGGCTGATAGTAAGTTGAGTATGTCATCAGGCTGCTGACTTATGTGCCTGTCTGAGAAGAAAATGCGTTGCTATAAGTCTGGAAAGAAAGTTATCAGCTCAGTAGGAAAGAATTCCACTGCGGAAAGGTGAGCAAAGAGTAGGTGAAGACATTAGTAAATGAGCAACATGTATTGATAGGGACAGTGAATGCATTCTGTAAAATGAAAAGGTTTAAAAATAATTTGCTGTTTGCCCCCTGCAGAATAACTCTGTTGGAAACTTGAAGTACTTGTAGTCTATCTTAATTTAGAAGCATTACTGGGTTCTGACTGAGTGAGAAAAAAAAAGTCAACCCCCCAGCATCTGTACCTTAATATTACCTGTTTTCTTTGTTGTCAGTGCTTTGCTTCTGCTGTGGAAAAAAAAAATTAAAAATAAAACATTTGATCATAATTCCAAGTGGTGAAAACGTAGGTGATGATCACATTATATATAATTTCTGAAATGTGATTATCTGCTGGGTCTTATCACACGAGTTGTTAGTTGTGGTGATGGCTGTTTCCTTTAATGTAAGAGAAGAGCCAACACAATTGGATTAAAAAGGTATTCTTGATATATTGTGAAGAAAACATCGCTACTCTTGAGTAGAAGTAGTAAATTTTAGTGCTTATCTGGAGATGTTTGAGAATCCCAAATGGCTTTGTAAAGTTGCGTTTAGAGTTTCAGTGGTTTTAGCTGTGTTGGTTATTCACAACGGGTACACAGTTTTGCTCCTGAACTCCGAATGTTTCATAAAAAAGCCAACATGTAATTAATTTAACATTAGATACAACAGCATGTCCTGAAACCCAGACTACTGTAATACATGCAATGTACATCACTGATGGTGAGCAATTGCCTGTGGAAGAAAAATGGATAAGGCACCTCAATTTTCAGACAAGTAACAGTCTAATCTGGATACCATTTTGTAAAGCTGGTCAGCCACTACTGGGATTCTTCAAGTACCAATACACTCAACTATTGAATATAAAATTATTAGTTAATTTATCACTTATTTCATGTGCTGAAGAATCTTGACATGTGATGTGTTGACAACTAGTTGTAAATGTTTTTAAGAAGGAAAATCAATAGAATAGGAAACCAATTCTTGATTGTTTAAGTAGGATACACTTAAATACTTGAGAGTTATGAAAAGACAAGGGGCTTAAGTCTCATTAAAAATAATTGGATTCTTTTTCTTATAAGAAAAAAGCGAGGCTTTTTTAAACCTTTAAGTTTAAAAAAACCAATCAATTTAAATTTTCTTCCTGCTTCAGCATTTTCTTTCCTAGGTTTCCATGTACTGATGTGTATTAGAAGTCAGTTTTACACATGTGTTAGTAGTCACTAGTTGGTGCCCTGTTTCTGCATTAGTAGCCAAGGCAATAGATCCTGCTAAGCAAACCTGTCCTCTATTCCATTCACAGTTCAGTAACATGTGACAAATTCAGTAGTGAGCAGCACTGATCTGTTTGTGTTTGTAGTACATGAAGACTCTAAGTAGCTTGAACAGAAACTGCAGTGAGTCAGTGATAGGTGGGGAATTTAAATTTCCTGGCTCCTAGATCTCTAGTGATGATCAATAAGTCTACTACAGACAAAGCTTTCAGTGGAAGTTTAGCAGAATAAAGTAGTTTGGCACTATGAATTGGATGATTTATCATTTTATTAACCCTCACCTAGCATGGTGGAAACTATGGTTTAAATGGCAGTTTTTTTATTGACTACTTTTGACCTTTAAGGGCTAAATTACAGTTAAATCACTTACCAGCCATAATCTGCCCTTTGAATAATCTCAAACAAACTGTGAAGCAGATGATCTAGCCAAGGAATCCTACTTTGTATGTCCCAGTTCTGAGACAGATTTGTTCTGAACGTTATCCTTCCTTTCCTCACTGAAAAGTTAAAACCAGGTGGTGATTTGCCTAAATTTGATCTACAATGAGTAACGTGGCTATAGAATTTAAAGAATGAATGAATCGAGTAGTCCTTTATCATAGCTAAAGCAAGACATTTACTCCAAGTAAATAGCTCTCAATGAAGTTACCAAATGATATTGAAGTTTTTCTCATTGTGTTTTATCTCTTAGCAAAACTACTTAAGCATGTAAAAGAAGACTTGTGTTTTCAGCTTAAATATTTTGTACTTTGTTTTAAATGTAAGCTATGTGCCACTATTTATTTTGGTTATTAGCAGGTTATAGGTTAGTTGATAAAAACAAATCAATTCACATACTTTGAGGTAGATTTTGGAAAGTGTTCACATGATATGGATAGATGTCCAGTTATTCTGTTTATGTGGTTGGATAATCTGCACAAGAAACAGGCTTGTTTTGCAGCATGGCAATGCTGTATATGAATAATACATGCTTTTTTTTCAGTTGAGGCTTTTGACTGAATTCAGATAATACATTTGGCATTGAGATTTCATTTGTACAGTATACATACAGAGAATTCCATATTCTGAAATGACAGTTTTTTTCTTTACTTCATGTAAAAGAGGACATCTCCATCTTCACTTATCTTAAAACATTTTAATAACTGAGACTACCAATTATGTTTTATAGGATTTGATTTTTGTGCTAAGGCCTTATCAAAAGCTTTTAATAAGGTGCTTTCTGCTGAGTTAATGATATGTTTTAGATGGCATTTCTTATACCTATCTTCAATAGACATATTCAGACAGTGTGATTGTAATAATCAAGTTTCAATCAAACCATACTTAGTATGACAAATACTGTGTGAGATTGTAATGCAGGTATTTGTGCTCTTGATAAAGGGCTTAATTTGACTCCTAGCAGAGATGGGGAACCACTATTGATTTTTATATCAGAATGCAAAATAGCTCTTATTTGTCATACATGAGGGAAATTGCTTCTTAATTAAAACTAAATAAAACACTCACCCCAAGGTTTTATGCAGTAATACAGAAGGTATCACATTGTGTTACAAATGTGGGTCTGTAAATGTTCGGTTAGCAATTATTCTTAACAAACTAAACCGCTTCTTAAACAGCTGCTTAAAACATCATTTGTTTGTATCCTTCCTGGAATGTTTGTACCCCTAAGCTCACTTGTTATTTTTCCCTCCTCCAAAGCAAATGTCAAAGAAATATTTGAACAAACTCTTATTCATCTTCAAATCCCCTTCAACTGGGACTGTGAGTTCATTCGACTGCATTTTGGACATAACAGGAAGAAGCATCTTAACTATTCAGAGTTTACTCAGTTTCTTCAGGTCAGTTATAAAACTTCCAAAGTAGAACTGAAATTAATTTTCACTTATAATAATACACTAATACCATTCATAGTTTTGAGGTTATTCTGGTGGTGTCATTACCTGATACTAATTCTGACAGTTATGATGAACTGTTTTTTCTCCATACAAGTTCTGTAAGCAGTGTGTACTCATTGTACTTTAATACTGTTTTATAAAAGAATGGGATTATACATACTGTTTATAAAATTAACCGCTTTCTGATTGTTGTTAAACTGAATTGAGGGTCTGATTTTTCTGTAATAGGAATTTAATAGCAAAACTAACCTCTACCAGAGAAAGATTTCATCCTTAATATAACCGTTACTAACCATTAATATAGTCGTTACTAACCATATAACTCCCCATATAAAGGCTTTAGCTTCTTTAATATTTCTTTTAATTTTATATATGTTATCCTGATACCCTTTTTTGCTCTCACTGACGTGTGTGCTACCACGCATATATTGGGAGTGTGATCTTAAATGCAGGCAGCTTCACAGGAGGCAAATCTACTTTCCTGGGATGTTGCTGAAGCATCCTCTAGGGATCAAGCTTTAAAGGAGCTCACTCCTAAAAGTGAAATTTGTGCTAAGCCAGAAGTTTACAGTAAAAAACATGTTATGACCTGAACATTATTCTAGAAGGAAGTAAAGGAAGACATCAGTTATAAAGGATGGAAGAAGAGGACAGAAGGAGAAATGTATATTGTAATTAATAAGAAAGGAGAGTTGTAGCTATTAAATTCTTTAAATTAATGTGCAGTGATCATCTCACGATACTACTTTCAGTTTTTGTATAGTAGACCTGAAGAAAAGTACATTATGCACTTCCAGAGCTGACCTTTGGTACAAAATAGTTTTGGACATACTGTCTTAAATGTAATGAGTAGTATATGTGCTTTAATATAGTCTGTAATTATTGTCCAGGATAAAAATAGATCATAAAATCATAGAATGGTTTGGGTTGGAAGAGACCTTTAAAGGTCATCTGGTCCAACCCCCCCCTGCAATGAGCAGGGACATCTTCAACCAGATCAGGTTGCTCAGACCCCAGTCCAACCTGACCTTGAACATTTCCAGGGATGGGGCATCCACCACCTCGCTGGACAGCTGTTCCAGTGCCTCATCACCATTCTTGTAAAAAAATTCTTCCTTATATCTTATCTAAATCTACCCTCTTTCAGCTTAAAGCCATTACCCCATGTCCTATCATGACAAGTCCTACTAAAAAGTCTGTTCCCGTCTTTCTTATAGGTCCCCTTTAAGTACTGAAAGGCCATAATAACGGTCATCTTGGAGCCTTCTCCAGGCTGAACAACTCCAACACTCTCAGCGTTTTCTCACAAGAGATATGTTCCATCCCTGTGATCAATTTTGTGGCCCTCCTGTGGACCTTCTCCAACGGGCCCATGTCTATCCTGTGCTGAGCTAGATCTAGAGCAGATTCTAGAAAAACATGTGTAGCCAGATGGGATCTGCAGTCTATATTGTAAATAGGGCTATTTGAGTCTGGCAGAGTCCTTCAAGGCTGCGGCTTAACTTTTTGTTATTTTCACAGAATAAAGTGTTCTGCGTTTGATACTACATATTTTAAGTGATGCCTGGCACAAATTTGGGACACTAGTGCAGGAAAAATCCCAGATTACTAGTAGGAAATGTCTTTTTCTTGGGAACCCAGAGCAGAGTCATAAATACCTATTCTGTTTTTATGTTTATTGTTCCAAGATACTGTCATATGAAATACAACAACCTCTTGCTGTCATTATGTAATAAAAGCCCTTAGTAGAGAAGGGTAGTATGGACTGCAGTCATTTCGGTATGTACAAGTTGGAGATCGTTGTCCCTCATTTTAGATCAGGTTGGTTTCCTTATTTGGTCTAACAGCCTCTTTTGGGGTTTGAGACTTGGATCAGAGCAGGCTTGTTGCATCTTGATCTAGAAAACCTTGATCTTGAGGTTATAAGACTTGAGAAATTACTGTAAAGGTGATATAAACTAGATAGGTTGCCCTCTTATTGTATGTCAGAACACGGTTATTATTTTAGCTGCTTCTAGAGGTCTGAATGACAGCTGACTGTGCTTTATTGTTTGCTTGAATAGAAGGAAACAACTTTTTCTGGACATAGAATTTACAACCATCATTATTATCTTGAGGTTAGGTTACTGCAGTGTGCTTTATATGAAGGTTTTTACAGATTGTATAGTAGTTTTAAATTGCCAGAAATGAGAGACCATTTCTGACATTATGGGAGGTAGCTGTTGGGGGCAAGCCAAATCTATATTATATAATTTTCACTGTCCTCCTGTTTATTTTCAAGTACTTTTCAATGAGTTAGTTTATAATAGCCCAGTCATATTTCATCTAGGATGTGTAAGCTCACTTTGAGTCTTGGAGATCAATATCAGAAGTTTCTCTAGCTGTTAAGTATTTAATAGAGGAATAGATAGCAGACAGGACACAGGTGTGTGAAATTTGTTTCTCAAATAATTGAGGGAAATTGAATTGACACTTTTCTTTGGCAGAGGCCTGAATCTGTGGATAGAATCATTATGCAGACTTCTTGTTTTAGTTGAGCTGACCTTTAAGCTTAAACTGCAGTTGTGCTGTGGTCTACATGCGCAGACAAGTTGAGGCATGCTATAGGCACACTAAATTAGTAACAGTTTTGTAAACAGTGAGTTAGAGCGTTTACTTCTAATCTGCTTTTTCTGAATATTCATTCTAGGAACTGCAGTCAGAACATGCAAGGCAAGCCTTTGCCTTAAAGGACAAAAATAAAAGTGGTATGATAACTGGGCTGGACTTCAATGACATCATGGTAACCCTTCGCTCGCATATGTTAACTCCATTTGTGGAAGAAAATTTAGTTTCAGTAAGTGTGAAGAAATGTGGCTTGAATTCAGCATTTAGTAGCTGTAATGTTTTAAGATGTTACTCTTTCTCTCCCAGTTTGTTTTCACATACCTGTTTATCACTGCCTTGGTGCAAGAGATCATCGCCTTCATATCAGGGCGAGCAGGGAGCAACGTGGCAGCACTCACTGGCTGCAGTAGTGGGAAAGTTTTTCAGTCTGGTTTATGTGCTTAAAGTGCTGTTGGAAACAGTTTGAATTAGTCCCCTGTACTTTCCACTAGAGCAAACTGCATTTGGCACAGAAAGAACATTCATTTAGGACAAAAGCATCTAATTTTTATATTTGAATATATGACAGATCTCAAGAGGTGGAGAGTACTTACTTTTTTTTCCTTTTATATACTCTTACATTCTTTTCTTTTTCAGATCAGAATTTGGAACATCAGTTTGTAAATTCTAGAGGTAGAATGGTTACAGCTGTGGTAGTCTGGCAAGATCTGTAGGTAAAGTAATGGCATGGAAATTATAAACCATAAGTATATCGTGCACAAAATTATATAAGAATGAAAGTTATACAAAATATAAAGTAATAAATTTTATCTTAATATTTTACCTATAAATCTTGCCTAGCCTAACTAATAAGGCATATAATTTTCCGTAAAGTTTGTAGTATCTACTAACTTTAGGCTTTGAAATAAATGGTCACTGCTGTATATGACGCAAAAAGTTAGCTAGTGCATTTATCCAAAGTAACATTCGCGTGCATTTCTCTGTTAGAAGTAGTATTAGAAAAATCCTCAGTGACACATTTAACATATCAGATAAATTGAATAGTAATCTACTTATATGATTATTTCCTGATCATCTCCTAATGTTCAATTTTTACCAAAAGATAGTATGCTGTCTAATAATTCTTCCCTCATATTTCTATTAAAATATCTTAAAATTACAGGAATAGAAAGATACCTTTAATTCTTTCCTTATTCGCCCAAATGGATATTTCTGTAATTTGTAAGAAGATGTTGTAAAAAGACTTAAGACACTTAATTGCATTCATTTGATTTTTAAAGGTAGCTGGTGGAACTGTTTCACATCAGGTCAGCTTCTCTTATTTCAACGCATTTAATGCCCTTTTGAATAACATGGATCTTGTTAGGAAGATATACAGTAATATAGCAGGTACAAGAAAAGATGTTGAAGTCACAAAAGGTAAGGTATATTTCCTAAATTTTATTTTTTTAGTTCTGTCCAATTAGTGGACGGTTAGTGATCTGGTGTTGCATATGGGTTAAGGCAGGTATGAAGCTGTAATAGTATGCAAGCTGCATACTTTCACTAGGGCTCTTGTGAAAGTATTTAAAGGGTGATTTTCATCCTCACAAGTTAGTAATGATTTTCAGCTGGCTGATAAGGAGAAGAATTGGAATTCTGGCAGGAGCCATGTTGCCCATTAGTTTGAATGGATAGCTGCAAGTCAGTGTATTAGTGAGGATTTTACCACTCCTTGAAAGGGGTGCATGGTTGCTTAGAGACAGAAAATTCCAAGGGAATGTGATAGAATGGGTTAAGTTTGAAAATCCATCATTAGTGATCTTCATGTTGTTTTGGCCCTAGTTACTATATCCACGATGAAATCTTTTTTTAGAAAATTGGTAATAATGTGTAACTTCCTATTTCTTACTAGCCTTTGTGGTTTCATGTATAGCTTATCTCTGTTAGGACATAGCTAATCCCTGTGCATATGAAAGATTGCTGTATTTCAGTCTTGCTGCAGGCATGTGTGGATTGATTTTGTAGTAATTTGATGACAGATTTTATCCCTGGTTTTATTACCTGTGTGGGTGGGACCAGCCAAGCCTGTGTGTGGTAAAAAGCATGCCAAGTTCCTTTGTTTTGCTTTGTTTGTCTTATGTTCGTATGCTCTGTGTACCTTTTTTCCTAGAAGAAAGCTTGAAATTTCTGTCCTCGTCCTCCACATCGTGCTAACAAATTGCCTAACTGTGTTTCTTGGTGTAGATGCATAAATACATTTTGCTTGAATTTGTGTGATGAGAAAAAGCTACTGTGTTTTCACTGCTCAGACTGACTTACTGTAGCTTGCCAGTTATGTCATGAGCACGTCGTGTAATTCAGCTGGATGAGTACCAGAGCTTGGGGTCGTTCAGAGATAGCAGAGAAGGAAATGTGGACATGATGACGATAGATGAGTCAGTTGCTCTTAAAGCTGTGAATAATGGACCATTGTTCTGTTCTGATCTGGTTTTCAGAACTTCAGAAACAAGAATGACAGATTGTGGGTGTGGTTTAATTAAGCTTGCTAATGTAACAGGTTTTGTTGACTTTGAGTTTTTATTGGAAATCAGAGCTGTGGAGTCGGAGTTGCTCTGTTTTGAAAAGGCCTATTACAAGACAGATGTTCTCCTAAAGATATCTTTTCTCTTTGCATTGTCAATTTTGCTTCTTGGTGACAGATCTCATTTTTATGATTTTAAATGCCCACAAGTAACTTCAATGGACAAATAAAACCTTTACTTTATTTCTCTTTCCCTTCGAAATCCAGAGGAATTTACCCACTCTGCAATCCGATTTGGACAAGTTACACCACTGGAAATAGATATTCTCTACCAACTTGCAGATTTATACAATGTTACTGGGTAACATAATAATTTTATCACTTTACAAATCATTTTACTGTCTTCTATGTGAAAACTACACATTTTCATCTTAATTTTAAGAAGTTGTGTTTGATTGTATTTCATTAAAGGATGCAATGTAAACTGACTTTTGTATATGCATGGGGTTTGTGAGTAATTGAGTACCTCAAGCACAATTATTACTTGTCGTATTATATGTATACATATAAAATAGCAAAGTATATTACAGTAGTCCCAAAAGGCTACAATACACTGGTATTATTAACTTCAAGTATTGATGAAGTTTTGCATGTGTCTTTAACACGTGAACTCTTAGCTAGCAATACGTAGAAATAGTTCAATTTGTGTATTATATCCTTTGTTATTCATAATCAAGAACTTGCTTCTGAATAATCCAAGCTCTCTTTATCTCCACCTGTGAGCTACAAGAAAAAAATACCCTTATAATTCCAAGGATTCCTCATAGCAGACTTCTTAGACGTGCATTCAAGTATGACAGGTGTTTGTTTTGAACTCAGGATGTTGGGGTGTGGCCAGGAATACTGCATTGAATACTTTTGATGTTTTATCTAACAGTACATTACTTTTCTCTTTAAAGGCGCTTAACTTTGGCAGATATTGAGAGAATAGCACCACTGGCTGAAGGTGCATTACCTTACAACTTGGCAGAACTCCAGAGGCAGGTAGGCAGAAATGATATGTACAGTAGAACTGTTGAAGTTAAGGGAATGTTCACATGCACTTGCATGTGAAAAATAAGAGTAATGCACTTCAAACAGGTTCCTAACAAGTGAAACATGCTGTGGTTATTGCTGTAAGGATAGAAATGGGGCAGATTTTTAAGCGTGTGTTTAGACAAGGTATTAGAAGTCATATTGAAGGATGGCCTTTTTAGATATGAGCATGTATAGATACTTGGATTCCTTACTGTGAATACTTTTGTTAACTCATGAAAGGTCTTTCACTTTACTAGATAATCTAACTCTGTAATTATGAAATTATTTATAGAAAGTAAAAAATATGAGTATTAAATGCAAGGCTTATAAGTACATTATTTTTTAAAAGATTGGATGAAGTTGTTGGCTTAACCATTTTTCTGAAATGATCATTGAATTTTACTGTACTTCTTGACTATCTGACCTAGACAGTAGAAGGGGGAACTCAAATTTGTTGGGACTAATGAAAGGGGTAGCATAGAAGATGAAAAATATGACAGTAGAATGTTAAGTCTCTATTTCGCCAGACTTTTCAATTCACATTTGCTAACTTTGCTTTTATCATAGTTTCCTTGTTAAACATACACATCTCTAGTACAGTGTAAGAGACCCAGACTGTGTAGTAGAATTTTGAATGTAAGGCTTTACTTAGTTCAATGGCTCTTTTTATAACTTTAAGAACTGAGTTTTCAGGACAAAACATTATGCAGTTGTTTAGCTTATATTTGGACTTTGCACCACAGTCACTGGGTACCATACTTCTCACTTTCAAGAGTATAGCTTGCAAGTTTGTGTTAAAAACAAACCTAGATTTTGGGAGCTTATCTCCACTGTATTTTTGATTCAACGTATAATCTGAAAGCTTTTCTTTTGCAAGCAGATCTGTCTAATGTCATTAATTAGTTGTGAATTAAACTGTTCCTTAACCTTCCTCTAAGATTGAATCTGAAGTACTGCTAATATTGAAGGTCACAGCATAATGGGTCATCTGCTGTGTTGCTAATAGACATATTCTTTTCCACTCCATCCCATTCCAGATATATTCCAGGGAAATCCTTTTTCTGGAGCATTTTGTGGGTGATTGCTCTCATGAGAGTGGTTCAGGGGGAATTAACTCAACTGCTAATAAAGTAAAGATAATAATGCACCCAAGAAAATCCTTGAAACAGTTACACAGCAAATTCAGCAAGGAAGACATAGATAATGTGGTGAATTACATGGTTGCATAACCATAAAATACATAGGCCAGTTGCACATAGGTGTTTATTATGCAAACCAAAAAAAATAGGATCTTATCTTAAAGCTTAAAAGCTTCTGATGTGCAATCTTTTATTTATTTTTACTGTTAGAACTTCATGAACTGTACATTCTCGAGTAAGCTTTACAAGAAAATACAATAGCATTCATCTGAACCACAGCATTTTGCTCCAAGGATGTCTCCACATCCTCTTACCCTCTGTAATATGCAAAGGGAAGTAGGATATCTAATTCTTAAGATCCTGTGTGAGCATATCCTGTAGTTCTGACTAAATACATCTTTGTGTACTCAGTAGATAAATACAATTTTTCATCCTGAAGGTTCCCATCTTCTTACAATGTCTAAACAACTTCAGTTCTCTCAGTCTGTGTTAGGAGTTTATGGGGTGCCTATCAAGACATCCAAGGGCTCCAATTCTGAAGTGGGCATAGTCTGGCTTGGGCCAGACTCTGCTTCCAGCTACCCACACCTTGCTTGGCACGCAGACAGCCAAGTTGCTTAGGAATCAGCTGCTGAGCAGCTACATCTTGCAGCTCGGCATTTGTGGCAACCCGTCGCTGGTGATGAGTTGCGTTAAAATGCTGCTCCTGAATGGCAGTGATTCAGCAACTGATTCCCAATAGCCCAGCTGTCTGGGTTGCTGGGGCAGGAGGACATGCAGCAGGCAGTAACAACTTTGTCAGCTGCTCCAAGTCACACTGTCTTCCATAAAGTGGAATTCAGGTTCTCTCCCCTGTGATGTCAGTGACAGTACTACTGCAGGGTGGTCTGAGATACAGTGACAAATTCACCTGTGCCTTGTTCACCACGTGAGTGCCCGGTGTTTGCCAGTGGATGAGGGGTCCTCAGAGTCTGTCTGAAAACAAAAACTTGCATTTATAAGGCCATTTACTTCTC
Organism: Tapera naevia; assembly: GCA_033556795.1. NCBI lineage: Eukaryota > Metazoa > Chordata > Aves > Cuculiformes > Neomorphidae > Tapera > Tapera naevia. Next base: position 11,220,048 of record JAUMJJ010000069.1, read on the forward strand.
AGCTCACTTTTTACGTATATTGCAAAGAGGTTCCTTTAGGCAGTTATAGCCACTACAAAATCTAGGATATGTGTAGGTGAGTGGAAAATCTGGAATTAGTTCAACTGCTATGGGTGAAAAATTATCCTATACAGAATATAGCAACTCTTCCATATGTGGGACCTCGACTGTCTTTTGGTCACTGTTATTACAGTGGACTTGATAATTCAGTTCTCTTTCAAACAAATTAGGCTGAAACTCAGTGTCTGGTCTACTCTTATCATTACTGCTCTGTTGTCCTCAGGCGTTAGGCATATTTGAACCAATGAAATAAGTGTCCAAAATCTACTCAATGGTAACAGCCTTCTTATGGATTCCTAAAGACAAGAATGTTGGAGTGGATTGACACAGAATTGTGTATATAATGTTAATCCAGGCTAATGAGAAATATTTTTTTGATGATGTTTTGTAATTACATTCTGGATTCTAACTTTGGTTTTAATTGGTCTTTGTGGCACTCACCTTTCTGAGCAGACAAGAGATTAACTTCTTTCGTTTTACTTTGGAATTACCTTTGCAGCTTGGTACTATTATAAATGAGCTGATGGATTAAAGTTTCGTTCATCCCTAGAACAGAATATACTCTCCACACCCTTGGAGTAATACATTATATTTTTGTCCTGTTCTACATTCTGTGTAAGAGAAACAGTGGAAAGCAAAGTAATTTAGTTTTCTTTGTTTTATGAGGAACAGTTTTTTACTAGACTTTATCCTAAGTTAACCTTATTACCTTATTGAACTACCAAAAGGAACCTTTCATTTTATTGAAAGGGAGACTATCATTCCAGTGAGGTCCAACTGTCCCTCGAAAATGAAAACAAGTCTGTAATCACTTTTATGGAATTTTAAAATTCCGTCTTAAAGGAAAATCCAGATTTTTACATAAACTCAGTCTATCTTTGTAGATTTGGTGTAAATGGAAATTAGCCTGCTTTCAACCATGTTTACTTTATTGTCAATTGTTTCATTGTGTGAGATTTTCTTAAGGCCTAACAGCTGAATATCCTATGAAGATGACAGCTACAGTAATTTTCTGTTTATAAATATTCATGATTTGAAAGCTATAGCATTAATTACATTCATTTACATATTCATCTGAACACACAAGTAAGCTGCAAACTTTGTGGACACGTATTTAATAATGTAAAAGTGCCATTTCCTTCACAAAGAATTTGATTTTTTACATCCAGTGACATATTCCTTAAGACTTATGTCTTAATGTCATGACTGGATTTTGATGAGAACTCTGGAGCTTAGAAGAAAAATAATAACTTTAAAACAGCTAAAAGGAAGCAGGTGTGCTACACTGGGAGAAAATATTTGTGAAGAACCAGTCCTGTTTGTATGCCTTTTTGGGGTAGTGTTATTACATGTGTCTTCTATTTACATTAATCAAAAGTGATATCTCTGCATTGATTCTATTTGCTTGTAAAGGCAATATGTTTGCTGCTATCCAGAATTTCTCTGTTCTTTTCTGTTAAGCTGCATCGTTGGGGGAAGAAAATGTCTTGTGGAAGGAAACGGTGGTAGCTGTATTTCTTTCTTCTCTGGGAAAAACATATAAAATATATTTTGTGTGTTTTTCCCAATTATAATTCATGTTTTTTACAGGTAATGATCCCATCTTAATCTCATAGGCTTTTGTCCTATGTTGTGTACATACAGTGCAACATTATGCAATAAAGGCAAGTCTTTGCACATCCAATGTAACACCAGCCCATGCAGAGCAGCTTACGCTGAGGCACGTGCTGTCTTTCTGTAGATATTCCACTTCCCAGAGCTTCAGTAAGCTGAATGTAACTTAGTTAAGTAGCTGTGGTGAGTTAGCTGTGAAATGTGCATGAGATAATATTGGTGGAGAACTCATAACTTGCATCAAAGCAAAGGTTCCTGTAGCAATCTGAGATCTGTGTACACTCCAGTTGTGTTGGCAGGAGCACATCTGCTAACGATACAGGGGGCTTTAAGGAAAACAAGTTTGTGTATGGGAGACAGGCTTTAGTACCTGCTTTAATATGCAATTTAACAGTCAGTATCTTGACCACTTATATAACCTAGACAGGTTATACTGCTTATTATAATGTCTTCTCTAATCCCCTTATTTACGTTTGGAAGAAAATTTGGCCCATTTTGTGTACTTCATAGTGCAAGTTTATGAACACTTACATCTTGTTTACCAGTTACCTTGTTTCTGATAACCATCTAATAATATGATTATGAGTCTCTGCAAATATTTTCTGTGCAGAATTGTATTTATTTAAAACACTGGTAGATTTTTAGTAGCATCTGTGGTTGAAGTGAGCAAGGTCATCATTGTGTCTATAAATTATCAACTACCTGAAAAAGTCTTCTTGAGAATACTACAGGGAATAATTAACTTTTTGTTTGTTTTGAGGATGGGAAATATCATGCTTATGTTATGTATTAAAATATATGTAATCTTAAAATATATCCTTTGCTGGGAGATGCTGTCTGTGAGATACTGAATTCCTTTTGAGATACTGGATTTTATTTGAGCCAAGAAGAGGTTCCATGCCTTACAAAATCAAAGGCAACAGAATGGAAACTAGCAAAGTTAATTTGACTTTCTGTCTGCTTTTTCTTGGCCATAGTTGTTTTGGTTATACGAGGAATATGTAAGAAAGGATATTTTGTGAAAGGAATATTTGAAAAATGTGTTTCGTTTGTTAGGCATGGTGAAAGTTACACAATTATTTCTTTTTTTTTTTATTTTTCTCCTTAACATAAAGTTACTAATTTTTATCAGATTCTTACTTTAACATTATCAAAGCAAGTTCACTGGCATCTTTGTTTTCTCATGCAGATTTTTCAAGCATTTTTTTTCTTTTCTTTTCCTCTCACAGCAATCTTATGGAGAGTTAGGCAGGCCTATCTGGCTCCAGGTGGCTGAGTCAGCTTACAGGTTCACTTTGGGCTCAATTGCTGGAGGTGGGTAGTATTTCTGGTTTCTGTTTTCAAGCTTGGGTTAATTTAATACTGTCGTGTCAGACCACTTGGTCTCACCTAAGGTACATTTCTTGGTCATGCATGTGAGGAACCAGAGGGTGGAACCACTTCTGGTTGTGTCATTCCCTTTTTTTCCCTTTCTTCCTTATCACTCCTGTTCTAGTATCCCTCCACAGTCATCTGAAACTCTACTTCAGTAACAGATTTCCTTACTGGTAATTCAGATTGGTTTTCCTTGTTCTACTCACCTTGTTTTATGTAATAATGCAATCCATTCTCCTTGAGACTTTTTCCTAGACTTTCAGTGTTGTCCTTTCTTATTCCCAACATATGAGACATCTTCCCAGCTTTGTATTTTCTGTATTTAAATAAATGTTGTAGAGTATGATCATAAGAATTATATGCTGTACTTATAAGGATGTTGCAGAAATAACACTCCAGATGCTTTCTCGCAGCTGTTGGTGCTACTGCGGTGTATCCCATAGACCTGGTGAAAACTCGCATGCAGAATCAGCGCTCCTCCGGTTCAGTCGTAGGAGAGTTGATGTATAAAAACAGCTTTGACTGCTTTAAAAAAGTTTTGCGTTTTGAAGGCTTTTTTGGTCTTTACAGAGGTAAGTGAATAAAAAGTACGTACATTTTGAGTCAGGGATTTTCTACCGTTTCTTTTAATACCTCAGCAGCTAGTTTCTTAGGGGAAAACCAGGAAGCTTGATATGTACAATTTTGCTTCTGTTTCACAGAGCTGAATTTTTATCTTACCTTTCATTATAAAAAATTGCTGGGAAAAACTAGGCATATTTTTGTTGTTACTGATTTGTTCCTTGCTGCTTAGGTTGTTTGAAGTCCTGATTTCTGGGGTGTGAGTGTTGTGGATGTGATTGTTATCTCAGAGACTGAGGATTGTAACTTTTGGCTGGGGGTAAACATCAGGAGCAGGTTAGCATCTGTGAAATAAAGATCCATTTTACTACAGATATTTTTTGTTAAAAGAGATGAAAGACAGTAATTTTGAAATGTACCTGTTAAACTGGATGCCAGATCTTATGCCTCACAGTTTTGCAGGTAGTGGGATTTGGTTTATGGTTTTATCTTGTGAACAAGAAATTGCATTCTGCTGTTGTATTATGTTGCTCTATTTTACTTTAAACGAGCAGTGGAACTCATAAAAGTTGTCATTAAAAAAAAGAAAAACCTTCCTCTAAAATATAGATCAAGAATTCAAAGGCATTTTTTACCAGTTTTGTTAGTTAAACTGAAACCTACCTTATATCTTGTTTTAGCTGAGGAGATTCTGGAAGAGTTTTATCACACCATAAGGTGACTTATGTAGAGGGTACATACTAGCCAGTCCTCTGAGACTGGTGTTTAGTTGAATTCTCCATTTTTAATTGTAATTGCACATAACTTAATGAAGGGCACAATTTTCATAAGGATCAGTAAGGTATTGGCAAACTTTTTTTTTTAATTGGAGCAAAGTCGCATCACTTCTGCTTTGTGGTGTGATTCTGTCAGTGAAGACACTGGATGGTATTTTTTAAGGACATATCTGAGAAGTTTTTACATGTGAAAATCTTTGTATTCTGGCTAAAGAGTTTTTTGTAATCTTGCAGGATTTTGCTATGCAAGTGAGTAGAGGGAGGAATAAATCAGTGAAAGTGTTAATGAAATAGCTGCAATCTCCGTAAATAACGTCTTACTGGTAAATTGTTTTCTTTTGTTGCTAGATCTTTTACAAAACCAAATATTCTGAGTTACATTTATGAGACTGTTTCTACAGTGCTGTTCTACAGTGCTGTTTTCTTTCTCTTCCCACTCCTGTCAACCACATGGGATTGCACAGCAGCTTCTAAACCTGGTATTTTTTAATTTTTATTTTTGTTTTTCTCAAACACTTTGAAATCAACGATGGTTCCAGTGATAAGTTAAAAGCAATGCTTTACATTGAGAAAAAATATGCTTGTTTGAAAGAATGACAGCTTGTTTAACTCCTTAATAGTTGTTTTGAAAATGTTACGTTTAATGGTCAGCATGTTTCTAAGGCCTTGGACTCAGTGAATTAGAGGGTCTGTGGAAGTATATTAAACAATAGAAACATTTGTGGAGTTGACTATGGGTCTGTTAGTGGGTTCTTATGTTCCTGAGCCGGATTATCCTAAATTGAATTGTAATGTAATGGTACAATATAGTCGTTTACCACAGTTTAAAAAATAGATCTGAATGCATATTGGAAAATTTGTATTTTTAAATAAAAACTTGTAACTTGTGCTCAAGAAAATTGTGACACTTCTGAATCGGGGCATACAACCTCAGGACTAATGAAGTGTCTTCTGGAGTCCCTACTAGACCATGGAGGGGCCCAGGTTCTCTGGCACATTGAATGTGTGTGCCCAAGAAGTTCAGCTGTGTAAAAGAAGGATGGGGGGGGGGGTGCTGTCTTGTGCTGTGTTGTCTGGTAGTTTGGGGTTTTTAAAATGTAGGCACTGCAGAGTTGGATTTTCTTTTCATGGTAGATCAGAGATTCAGGCTGGGAGGGCAGCATTTCTTTTTGTTGTTGTCAACCTTTCTTTGTATTTAATAACTACCTTTCCTCAGCATAGTAAGTCTGTGAATTGCACAGAAAGTACTACGCTGGAAGAAGCTACCACACTGCATATATTAACTGCTGCACTTTCTACTTAGGTACTTTTGCTCTGAGCTTACTTTTAAAGAAGTAGTATAAAAAATTTGCAGGCTGAGTACTTTTGAGAATGTTGAATATTCTTTATGAACTTTAAGCTGTTACTCTTTTCAGTTAACAGATAGTGGAAAGCTGCATTGATGTAGTTTGGTTGCTGTTATCTTTTATTAAATACAATTAAGCATGGTTGTTTTGGTAGTTTAATGGCAAACAGTTTGACATATTGATATTCTCTAATGATGAAATGACATTAGGAAGTGAATATTTCTAATAAAAATAAGTCTTTTAAGTTTTGTAATATATACATATTCCAAAGTGACTGTGAAGAAAATTATTTTGAAAGTAACAGATACTGCTGTAATCTTGTATGTTAGGAAGTTAAGACTGCCATCTACTGATATTTTTTTTCTTAAACCTATGACTGCCTAGAAAAGTGTACGTGCTTTTGTCAAATGGCCGTTCATTTTGATAGCAGCTCTTTTCCAGGAGCAAGGGACTTTTCAAAATCGGTTTCTGTACCCTAATGCTTCCACTCGGTGAGATAAAAAATACTTAATAGTAGTAGGGTTTAAAGAAGTTCAGGCTACCATGTTGTATGAACAGGAGAAAATCCTTCATGTCCTTAGTTGACTGGAGCCTTCAGAAAACTCGGGTTAGTGAGTCAAGTAGAAGTAAGTTGATAATTTATTGTAGTCGTGTATGTTTCACAGTTACTCTCCTATTTTAAAAAAAGTAATAGCAAGCTTTACGGGAAAATGATATTAAGGGACTTAAAAAGTCAAATTAACTTTTATGTAGTAGACATATCCAAGATATGTGTTCAGTCCTTACCTTTTTTTCCTTCAGTAGGCCAATAGCATCAACCTTTACTTGGTTGTGGAAGGCAGATCTGGTCACCCTTTTCATTACTGTTTTCAACAGAAATCTCAATATAAAACTATATTGGTATGAATATGCAGTGCACAAGCAGCATCACATACATAAATGCCATCCACCTCACGGGATATCCCATGTACAGAAAAGCATTACTGTAGAGCTCTTATACCAGTTTCTGTATTAGGAAGATAATGTTGCCTTATGATGTCTTTGTTTCTATAGGCTTGTTACCACAGCTGATAGGTGTTGCTCCAGAAAAGGCTATTAAGCTAACTGTACGTATCTTCCCCCCCCCCCCCCTCCCTGGCATCCTTTTGTTTGTTACCATACACAGGATTTATTTCCTAAAATGTGTGAAAGATGACACTTACAAGCACTCTAATACGTGTGGCTACAGATGTATGTGGTATGTGTTAATAAGAAAGAAAAATAACTTAAAATTGTGTGTAATGCATTGTATCTTTATTAGGTTAATGACTTTGTCAGAGACAAATTTACTAAGAAAGATGGTTCCATTCCACTCCCTGCAGAGATCCTTGCTGGGGGCTGTGTAAGTATCTGTCCTGTATTCCTAGGAAAAATTGATTCTCAGTCATGTGCAGTATAGTTGGAACGACAGTTAATGGGTGTGCTTTGTCGATTTGAGCAGAACTGTTCTTTTTTTTCTCCTAGTCACACGAACTAAAAAAAAAAAAAGTACTTTTTCTGTTTGGAAAGCTTTGCGTACTTCTGAGTTGAGTTCCCATCGAATTATGTTGAACAACTTCTCTTGGCCCAGTTTATAACTTTTGGTTTCAGCAGTGGTTTTACTCACAAAAGGCTAAAGAAGAGGTGTTTTTTCTTCCTCCCTTACTTTTGCATGGGCTGGCATTTGTGGTTAGTTTGGAAAGGCGTAGGTAGTCCTTGAGAATGGATATAGCGATCATGTTTGAGTTTCCTTTGGTGAGGGGATTGAAGCTAAGACAGTTTAAAAATTTCTTGATGAAGATTTTAAGAAGGAAAAGAAATACACTTGTCAATTTGGTATATGTGACCTTTTTCTGTGTGTGAAGAAGTGGAAAACCTGAACAGTGTAATCTTACCTTTCAGATAACAGGTATGAGTGAATTTTCTGCTTAAATGGCTTCATATAAAATGTAACTACATTACTGCAGAAGCTAGCTATATCCCTCATCTAAATACTGTTCAAAACCAAATTGTGATTGAGGGCTGTAATTCAGTGGATTTCTTAGCATTTTGTAAATGGTTTGAATTGATATTGATAAATTATTATTTTTTATTTGCACAATGGCTAATTTAATTTGCAGGATTCCCCAACAATTATTAACCCTGTAAGATGTTTAAGGCTTGAGTTAGGTTTCTTTTGTAGTGGGGAACACTAATAACTTCCAGTTGAGTAGGCTGACAGGCTGGTATAAAACCTCCTCAGCTTACTACAAATCCTGGGGCAGAAAGGTTGTTGACCTCTGCAAACTTTTAATTCAAAGAAGCAGCCCTGAAGGGAAGCTGCTTATAGTTCTGCCTGATTGAATTTGGCAGTCTGGTACATGCTTGAGTCTTCACCTGTCAGTGTACAAAGTTTACTTTCTGAGAAATGTGAGAAAGCAGCTGTGATGTATAGCTAGCTAAAGACTAACCTTTTTCTGGAAAGATCAATAACATAGAAAGCACATATAGGTCTTTAATAACATAAGGGAATAAAATTCAATTGTGTTTTGCTCTGTGTCTTGCTTAAATTCATAATTAAAATCAGATACCTGATAATCAGTTTTATTATTCTATTTTTAATATTACATTCAATCTACATTAGAGACTCTTCCACCTCCTGGTGGGTACTTCTTTTTAAAAATAACTTTATGTCTTAGTGTAGTGAACAATCGAAAACTGGGGAGAAATCTGAGTTTCAGACAAGCTTTCAGAATTGGATGTTTCTGCGAAGTAGAGTATATCGATAATTTGTCCAAACTCAACCCTTTCTTCTGACTGACTGTCTTGGCTGATTTTCTCACCACTTTTTTCAAGGTAATACTTACCTTGCTCCATCTGGGAGAATTTTAAACAAAGTTGGCCTTTGTAGAAGAGGAGTTGACCACAGTTTAGGAACCTCAGGGATGTTAGTTTCTCTGTAGCCTCCTCTGGATCATCTCATATCTTACCAGTTGCTGACTTGTCTGTCTGTACTGCTGCTCAGTTCTATTTTGGCAATTTCACTTCTTCCAGAATACCAGAATCTTTATTAGCAAGTCTGTAACGTTTATTCTAAAAAGTTGAAAGTATTGGTTGACTAAAGCAGTAGCAAATTGATAAGTTAGTCTTTCTCATCCTCAGTCCTTTTCATCCTCACTGTGACAACTCTTCTCTGCATTCACTTGCTTGGAGATAGTGTTGATCTTCACCCTTTTGGTGTTCATTGTATGCTGTTTGTCTGCAAAATATAAAGAGACGTAACCAACAGTTACATTGGAGGAAGTGCCACAAGTACACAGTCCGTTTATACGTGCAGGAGCACGCAAGACTTTGTTTCGGTGATGCTACCTTTCCTGTTCGTGTTTTCCTTTATTCTGTTCCTTTGCTCTCTTTTAGCACAAAATGATGGGTTACTTTGTGACTGTCTGGGTTTTTATATGCCAAAACTATTTTTAGCATCTGAATTTGGGTAACCTTTTTTTTGTGTTTTTTATCTATTATTTGACACTTAAGTATTTTGCTAATACACTATAAATATAGGCTAAATTCAAAACTCTTTTCACCTTGTCATAACATCTGAAGAAATAGCATTACACTCAGAGATGTACTACTATCTCTAACCATCACTTGGTTGCATTTAGTTTTGAACCTTCTGATTAACAGGAATATACTTTTTTCACCATTTCTGGTATGGAACTGGTAGTGGATGAGCAAGATGAGCAAGCCATGTTTTCAGCTGTTTGCAGCAGGGGCCTTCCTGCCCTTTGAAGGCCCACCCTCTTGCGAGCCATAAGAGAGCACGTTGTGCATACCACAGTCCTCAACCAGGTTCAAAAAAATTCTTGAGGAGATGGAGGCAGATTGGGAAAGGCTCCAGCACACCAAGCAAATTCACCTCTCTGGATGGCGCTGACGTATCAAAGACTGCTTAAGATGTGACAGTCTTCTAAGACCCACACATGAGGGCAGGTGAAACCTTTGACATTAAGACAGTAGTGATTCAAGAGAACCTGAGCAGGCTGTGTAACTTTGGAGTGTCTGCAAGAAGTGCTTATAACATCAGCAAAGGTACTGCCCACAGGCATGGGCCTCCTCTGGAAATGGTAACTCCAATAGATTGGATCTCTTACTTCTCAAAGCTCCAATTATTTTCAGCTCCTGTAGGGTTATGGAATATGCTCCTAGTCCCAGTAAGAGGAAATATCTTCATTCTCATAGCCATTAACAAGGACATCTGCCTACGCAGTGGCCTGTTTATGTAGTCAACTGCCTGTCTGTTGTCTTTCCTTCCTTACTGCAGGGCAGGGACCTCCCACAGGCAGCCTGTGCCCTGTGCTCCTTGAAACCAATTGCTGGCCGCTGGGCAATGTTATTGAGAAGTGTAAGGTCTGCTCGGTCAGAGCCCAAATATTCCCAGCTGCTCCCAGGCTGTAGCTGTATTTGAAATCTGCAGAACAGCTACGTAGGGCAGCTCAGTTACAGCGGTCAGGCATACCCGGCAACAAAAGGGCGCTGGTCCCTGGTGGATGAAACTGATATCCAATCTTCATGCCTTCCCGAGAGTATGCTGGTTGTTAATGATCAACAGCACCGTCCTACTTACACATGGTCAAAACAAACAATTTATTTCCCTACTGTTACTGTAATTAATTGAATTACATTTAATTGTAATTCAGCAATTAGCCTGCATTCCTTGCACCTTTGCAGTTTTCCTTGCACTGTTAGCTTTGAGTTGCAGGGAGACAGAGTGAGGCTTCGGCAGTGCTTCCCTTTATCCCGACTGCGGCTGGGAAGGCAGAGAGTGAGTACCCGGTCTGGACAGTGCTTCTGAAAGGAACTTACGCACTTGACGCATGTGAGTACATTGTGAAGGGCAAGGTGCTGTAGGGCAAGAGTTCGTCTTCAGTTGGGAAGCAATGTTGAAGTATCTAATGCTATATAAATTATTCATAATTAGTTACAGTAGACAAAGACGCTGTGATTTTAAGCTGTAATTCCTAGGAGTTACACAGAGAAAAAATGAATTCTTCCCATCAATGCAGTGTGCATAGTGCTTAGCATTTTATATGGATGAATCCTCTTTCATCAGAAAGATGTTTCCGATTCTTGCTGCAAGGAAGAACAGGATGTGGGGTGTCAGACAGAAAGGGTCTAAGAACCCTTCTTGGACGTGTTGGCAATGCATCTGCTGACCATTAAGGGTGTGTATGTGTTTGCGCATTACATACACATAGAAGTCCAAATTTGTCTCTGATTTAAAATCTCTTTAATATTTAAACATTAAAATGTAATGTTTAGTCTAAATATTGTGGTATATTTGTAAGAAGAATTTTCATATGTATTTATGCATACATACAAACATGTATATAAGCTTGTCATGAAAAATAGAAATGTGTCAAATATTTATTTTAGGAAGAGTAATTTAAAATGGTAACTGGTTTTATTTAAGAAACACAAAAATATAGAATTATAGCTGTCAGTAGTTTTCCTTCAAAATCTTGATAATACTCTACTTTTAATATATTTCAAACAGGTCAAGTTATAAGCAGGATTAAAATTCAATGCTTTATCTTGATCTTGACTGCATACATTCAAAGTTAGGGAGAACTTAGTAAAAGAGACAGCAAGGTTACTGTAGGTGCATGAACAGTGACAGGTTTGCCTTGAGAAAGAAAGGCGAGTTCTTATGATGTTTTTAAGCCAGACTGTTCTAAGTAAGTAACATCTTATTTTTGCTGCTTTTATGGGACATAGTTGTGGTCCAGGATGTGGTGATTTCAAAGGAAGGAAGGAAGGAAGGGCTTGGAACAGGCCTCTCCCCCTCTGTAGCATATGCCTCTCGGGTGGAATTGGAAAGGGCAAGAGGTCTCATGTTGCAGGGTCATTTGTGTATTTCTTTCAGCCTTTGGCATGTCATGGGGCGTTTGCTGTGGGATCTCAAACTACATCTTTTCTCTCATAACCTTTGCTGTCAGGTTTAGTTCCTTTATTTGCTCCTTGTAGAGTTATTTTACATGACATTAAGGTTAAGTAGAAGCTTTTTTTACTGGTATATTTGATGTGTATGAATAACCTCCATTCAGAAACAAATTTGTCAACCTTTTTTTAAGGTGTCTGTTGTAATTTATATGTGAAGGGAGGTTTTGGGGCAGGGAGTAGGGGGGAAACTAGATTTAGTGCACCTTGTCCGAAATAAATTAAAGAACTGCAATGTGTACCTCTGAGTGTATATACACGTGCATGAGCATTTAACATACACAGCTGGCAGCTGAAGTAAGATACTTTTAAAAAGGGTGATGATGATTGCCAGTGATTTACATGGAAGCGTGGAGATTGGTATTGCAATCCTGCATGCTTCCAATTAATTTTTACTTGGAGATCCTTTGTGTCGTTCTCCTCTGCACCCTCTTCTGGGGAGTGCTCTTTCTCTGCTCCCCAGGCAGCTCTCTCCTCTGTCTCACACGCTCTTCGTGGGGCAGGTAGACAACCACTTATTTCAGATGAAAAAAACAAGAAAACATGAGCAACCCTGGCATTCTTTTCTTTTTTTTTCTTTAAATATTGAAAAAGTGAGTTTTCTTGTGCTACATGATCTGTATTAAAATCAATGCTTGTCTCACCTGTGCTTGTGACAAGTCTGAGGACCTAATTCATTTACGGAGCTCCAATGAAGTCAGTGCCCCTTGCCATGTGAATCAAATCACTGCTGTGCAGAAAAGTTTGCCAAGCTCCAAGTATAACTGTATAACTGTATGAAAAGTCAGGAATTGGACAGAAGTACGCATTGCTAATAAGCAGTATTTAACTGTGCATCTCGACAGTTACAACTGTTTCTGAGAAAGCTGCCCACTGAGAAGTTTATCAACGCTATAAATAATGTTAAAAATGTTAACGTAATTAAAGAGCTTTTCAAATGGTTTTCTACTGATAATATAAGCATGTGTTAGAGTTTTCATTATATTTTGTTTTGCTTGATAACATCAAGTTATATTTTAATATTTTCTTATATGATTCTGTGTTAACAATGTGCAATTTGTAACATAGTATATATAATTAGTATTGCTACTAAATTATTAAAATATGTTGTGTTTAGAGTTTTCTCTTTTCATTTCTGTATCCGAAGAGGACTGTTGCTGATTTTATCAGAAAAGTAAGGCAGTTGTGCACCTAGGAGAAGAGACTGTTAATTGCAGGAAGATTGAATTCAGGATAGAAAATAGAAATGTTTATGAATTGGCCTATTTGTGTTTCTGTGGTAGGTGTTAGGCACATAGGAAGAGTTATTTTGGTTGCTCTGCAGGATGTGCTGATTTATAACATTAAAAATAAAAACTGGAATTTCACATATATATGTAAACAAAAAAAGCATACTTAATAGGCTGGTAGCTGGAGTGATTTTCTAGCTTAGTGTCTACATTTAAAATTACTTAACTCTTCTTTTTGTGGTGCATTGTATTATGTAGTAAGAGCAATCTGCTTTATGTTTTATCTACCAAAATTGTTTTTAAAAATTATGTAGGGGAATTATAAAGATTTGGAATTGGTTTTCTATTTAATGCAATACAAAGAAAAAAATGAGTTATTGTTTAAGAGAACTTGCCAGATGTGCAGTTTGTAAGTTTTCTTTGGATTGGAACTTTGCCTGGCAGGACAGCCGTTTCATCTTGTGTACGTAGGTGTGTGTGAACGGGGAAGGAAAAGGTGAGATGAGAAGTAAAGAGAGCCTGAAGAATGGCTTTGGACACGAGTGGTGCCAGGCGGCTGAGTAAACACAATGCAGTAAGTCCAAGGAACAGAGAACATGGGATCGGTTTGGCTGGTCTGGGAGTTCTCGTGATCTTCCTGATGGTTTCAATAAATGTCCGTGAAAATGTAGGCTTTGATTTTCTTTCAGAGAGATGAAGTAGTGAGGGAATAAAATGAACATGAACACTCTAGACTGATTATTTGAGTAGGAAGTGTTAAAAGTAGCTATCACAGTGGAGATAATTAATCAAAAGCAGGGGTTGATATCCCACTGTTTGGGTCAAGGTGCATTAGTAGAGCCATAACAATGATGATTTAAAATGTCAGTATTGAGGTAATAAGCAAGGCTTGCAATAAAAGGTTGGCAGTGTGCTCAGTAAAAGTTCAGTGAAGTACTGGGTGCTTGGTCAGTGAAGAGTTTGATGCTTCATGCTCAGCATCCTGTAGGTACGACCAGGGTGTTCGGTCATTCTCAAAAAGAGCTGTCAAGGTTTGCAATGCTCTTATCTCAAATCTAGAGTAATTCAAGTTACCAACTTGAAGACGTGCTTCAGGGCTAATCCCAAGTTGATTCTGCCTGCTGCTGGAGAGATGAAGATTGTGCTATAGGCAGAAAGGATTAGTGTTAGTTCTGAATCAATTAGGAGAGAACACAGTGCCTGAGGTCCAGGAGGTGCTGTAACAGACTATTGATTTTCCTTCACACACACGCCTCCAGCGTCACAAAGAGAGTTTATTTACTGGACAATTTAGAAGTGGAAAAAAGCTTTAATTGCATATGTCCTGCATATATTTCCTTAAATAAAATTTGATGGGTTGGAGGAATAGTTCAGGATTAAGAGGGGCTTTTAGATTGTGGAAGAAATGCTTTTTAAAATTGGCTGTTTTCAAGTAGTTACATGCCGTAAGTTGTAAGAAGTGGTTTTAAATGGGAAAGATGGCATAGGAAGAGGGGAAAAAAGAAAGCTTAGTAAAATTTAGCTGGTTTGTGATGAAGCACACACTTCTTCAGAAATGAATGGTAGTACCTACAGCAGGCCAGAGAGAAATCTAAACATGTCATTTTAAATAGATTTACATGCGCCTGAAACAGAACTGTCGGATTCAATCTCTCTCAAATTTGTAATATAGTGTTTTGAAAGTCTTGGGTTAAAGTGCAGAATCTGAAGCAGCTCTGCACTACTATTGCTGGGAAGTATGTGAGATGATAGTCCTTCAGCGCTGCTAACAGAAAATTTCCTCTGTGTAAAATCTGTCCTGCTCAGCTCAGGGAAAGATACAACTGACATTTCTATCAAGTATCGTATATTGAAGTGTTGCTTTTCCTATTTAAATTTTGTATTTTGTTTCCACTTAGGACAATTAAAGGCTGCTAAACAAAACTCCAAACACCTTTTCTAATAATTTAAAATTGCACCATTAAATGCAAATTCACCTTTTAAACAGCATCACCACTAAATGCAAATAACATGTCTGCGTGTTGGTGATGGATTATTACTGAATAAACATAAGGTCTTCTTTATACATGCTTCATGCTCTACCAGCACAAGTCTAATGGTTATTTTAGTTTAGTATTTCATGTAATATCTGATAAACTTTGAAACACTACCATGACTTTTAGAAAGTGATGTCAAGGAGAAGAGCAGAGACAAACTGAATTATTTCACCTCTGTGGAATATAAATACGTAAACACAAATATTTTTTTCATACAAAACCATGCTTTCTGATTTGGGGCTTTTAATTTTCAGAAGGTGCTTTATTAAATATCTCTCATATATTTTTACATGAGAATATCAGCCAGTGCAGTGAGAAGTGAAGGCACTCAGCACCTTGCAAAAGTCAACCTGTTGCCACATGCTCTAGTAACACAATTTATTTTCTTCGTGTTTGGGTTTGCAGGCAGGAGCTTCCCAGGTCATCTTCACTAATCCTTTGGAGATTGTAAAGATTCGGTTGCAGGTAGCAGGAGAAATTACTACAGGACCCAGAGTCAGTGCCCTCTCTGTTCTAAAAGATTTAGGCCTTCTTGGTCTTTATAAGGTATGTATTTCTGCTTTGAGTGGCTTCATCGTTTCATGTTTTATGCTAAACTTTTGTACTGTTGAAGCAAAAACTGTTAAAAATAAAGAAATGTGTTGAATTTAAAACCAATTCCTTCCTGCAGAGCAGCTCCGCAGTGGAAAACTGAAGAAAACCCGCTTCTATATTAATGGCAGTGGGATACAAAAAAATACTCCCCATTCTATCCTTTGGGCTTTTATGCCAAGCTACAGGGAGTCCTGTATTGCAGACCTGCTGCCTTCTGACACTGATCATTTCATTTGGTGGGGTTTTGTGAAAAGTTTATTTAGTGTTCCCTGTGTGTTTTTCTTAGGTTTATGCTGAATCTCTGTTTTCTCTATTGTTGTCTTTGCAGCAGGATATTCTCTTTGTCTTAATAATTTGATGGCAGTGAAACAGTAGTGGAGTTTAGTAGGATTCAGATTTTTAAGAAGTGGTGAGATTTGACAATAACAAATTCCACTAAAAAAAGCCAATACTGTACTACTGCAAAACACCAGTCAACAGATTCCTTCTCTGCAGGTGTACTTACTACCGTCATTACAGATCAGATGTAATGGAGCAGAAGCTATTAGTTTTCTTAAACAAGGAAGAGTATTTCTTCCTGTATCTTCTGCCAGTGAAGGGGTAATATGTAAATTCAGCATTTTTATTTGCTGTGCACTTAAAAATATTGTTTTACGTGCTTGTCCATAGACCTGCAATAATACTATAAGTTGCAAATTTACTTTTAGAGCTGAAGCCTTTGTTTTGACTTAGGTGGATGAGATTCATGACCATTATGCTGCCTAAAGAACACAGGTATCCCGGTACCTGGGACAAAATTACCATTTGTGTTTGCAGTAGTTAAACAATTGAACTTACTAAAAATTCTGCTGTTCTTGAAAATTGCATTATCATTTGTGAATAACTATAAGAACTTATTTTAGAGCATAAAGTATCTGCATGAAGAGCACTGAAGGAACAAGTTTCACTTTATCGGGTCTCCTGCTTAAGCCATGCACGTGCTTGTAACCTGCGCTGTCTGTTAATGCAGCTGCTGGGTGACTGTAGGCTCCTGGCTTGGGAGTCTCCTGGGTGGGTATTCAGGGAAGGAGTGGTAGGTTTGTACCATGCTTGCTTTCAGGGTATGCAAATGAGATTTTTGTACATGTAAATGCTTATTTAAACTTTGTACGGAAGGAAACTCATGACTGAAGTTACTAAAAGAAGAATATTAGATATGTTTTATTACGACTATTTTACTGTTTTTGCAGCATGCAGTGTTCTATTGAGGAGCTCTTTAATGCCAGTTTGTGTCCTGGAGTTACTCCCTGCAGTGTCACCATAGCCCACTAGTTTTGTCTCGCTGTATCTTCCCCTTACTACACGACTCCTATTTTGTGGCCATTTCCCTCTTTTTGTGATCCTTCCAGTGCAGCTTCCTCAGTCACCAGATGACTATCAGTGGAGATCAGTATGAGGTCTTACAGTCCTCGCTGATATTTTAGTAGTGCTTTTGTGTTTGGTGGAGAAAATGACATGCAAGGACTTGTATTGCTGCTTCCATGGCTGTGGGCTGTTGTCAGCAAGACTTAAGGACAGACCTTTGTCACTTTCTTCGTTGTACTTGGACAAATCATATGTAAAAGGTGTTTATCCTTGGTACTGATGTAAGCATTGATTCACGTGTTGCTTACTGAAATCAGACAAGAACCTTGAATCTTCCTCATGCTAGAAACTTACTTTAGATGTCCTTTATTCTTTTTTCAAGTTCAATCCTACCTGAGGCATTTTGTTTTCTGGGTTGTTTACCTGGTAGATCAGAAGAGTTTGTACTTCCTGGGCTCACTCAGGCTGCTTCCTGGGTGTCAATTTTAATCTTATTTACAAAATTTATTTGTGTTATGTCTCTCTTTTGTGTGACAGGGTGCCAAAGCCTGCTTCCTCAGAGACATTCCCTTTTCTGCAATCTACTTTCCTGTTTATGCTCATAGTAAATTGATGCTTGCTGATGAAAATGGCCATGTGGGAGGGCTTAATCTCCTCCTTGCTGGAGCCATTGCAGGTAATACTACAGAATATTTTCTAGAAATAAGGTTTTTTTTCTTTTAGTCAGTAATATTTAATATTCGTTCAGTAGCCCCACATAAAAGAAGGGTACTGTACCATTGTATCTGATTTAGTCTAAATTTGATCACTGTTATCCTTAGTGGGAGGCGATGTAGTTTTGATGAGAGCTAATTACATTTGCATAATGTGGATAAACAGCGTAATGCAGCTCAGCAACTTGTAGTCAAATTTGATCTGTCTGTCTCAATGGGATTTGACTTATTACTGAACTCTCAGAGTTGAAGGCTAATTTGAATCTTTGATGAACATAAAATGAGATATCATAAGAGCTAAGAAGATGACTTAGTTCTGGATTTGCGAATAACTGACAAGAAACTTTGTTCAAATGTAATTGCAAAAAAAAGAGGCCATTACTTTGTAAAGAAGCTGAAGTATCATACTCTGAAATTTAAAATATTTTAAAGGCTTCTCAAAGTTGTTTATTATAAAGAGAATATGCAGGTGTCATTAAAAATTTTTTTTACTAAATCTCAAGTGGTATAAAAATAGGTATCTGCAGCCTTTCAGTCGTGAAAGATTCAGTGTTGGAATCTGTGAAGTTTAGAAACATCACTGGGCTGAAGAAACCAGACCTTTTGTTATGTGTTACAGCTGTAAGGAATCACTTAAGCACATGGGTCATAGCTGTTGGTGTGTAGAGAGCAGTTTCCCATATTGGACTTGCTACAGAGCTTGGCTGCACCTGCTCTGTGCCAGTTGGTGTGTCCCTCGTGCCAGAGGGAAGGGAGAGACCGGAAACTACTAACAGATGTGTAATCCTGCTTATTCTTGATTAGAGTGGAGCTGCCAGAAATGGAAAATTATTTAGCTTACTGTACTCATAGAAGCACATATAAATACTGTTATTTAACTTGTATCTCATCTAAAGACTTACTGGTTTTATTTTTAGATGGCAAACTTCACAGCTTCTTTTCCTATGTTTGATTTAGTGTTTTCGAGTCACTCGGTATGAGTGATGAGTCCTATTAACAATGTGTGTAAGTCCTATAGGCCCAGTTTTATAGCGTGTACAGGATTCTGCCTTTCTGAATTGCAAATTTCCAATTCCTGATTGATTGCTTGATCTGTTCCTGTTATGCGTGCGCAGCAGGGAAGAACAGTCTGGATGTATCTGCCTGTAAGGGGAAATCTGCATATGGTTGCTGTTAGTGTATGCTTGTAGGCTTAACTACATTGCTTCTGTTTTCCTTTAAAACCTCCTGAATTGATCAGCGACACTTTTGGGAGTTCATGATCACCTGTGCACATCAGTGAGTTAAACTTTTAATTTAATGCTAAACAATAGTAGAAATTCAACAGAAGTCAAAGTCAATTTCAAAATTCTAAGCCAGAAGGTGGTTCCGCTTTTTAAGAGGCTGAAATTCTTACAGTATTCCGAAGTATTCAGATAACACAGGGAAATACTGTGGAGTACATTTCTGAAAACTTTCTCGTTTCCTTTGACTGGAAAGCTGAGTGGGGCCTTGGAAGTGGAGATTTGTTCTTCCCTCACTGTTGGCTAATACCACGCTGTTGGTACTAAGCAAACTTGTAAATCACCCTCCTTGTCCTCAGTCTTTTTATGGTTTGCCTACTGAAGTAAGCAGCTTCTGTTCTCCTACAGAACAGTCCAAGCAGCAGTACAGATGGGTTTCTGCAGAACAGCTGATTCGTCATTTTCTTATTAACATCTTTAACAAACTGATGTGTAGGATTCAAGTTCCCAAACCAATCATCTATGTAACTTGCAAAATATGTTGTAGAATATTAGAAAATACAGTAAGGTTGCACAACTAATTTGTGTCATAGATATCTTATTGCATACATAGCAGATGTCTGAATTTAAAAACACCTTTTATCTATTTGAAACTGCTGTTAATGAGAGACCACTAGAAGATGTTGAGACCATAGTTTGTTCTCTTTACTGTCAGTTAGAGCCTTTAAATTAGAAACTGAAAAGCGTTGTACCAAGCACAATAGTTTATATTAGTATCAAGTGTAAGAACTTGTATTTTTAGTCATGTCTAATTCTTGAAAAAATATTAAAGTTTGCAGGTGTATTTTTCAGTTAGAAGTGTTTCAACTTTTACAAGATCCTTTGTGCAAATTAAATGTGGTTTTCTTCAAAAAGGTGTGCCTGCTGCTTCTTTGGTAACCCCTGCTGATGTCATCAAGACAAGACTGCAAGTGGCAGCTCGTGCTGGTCAGACAACATACAGTGGAGTTATTGACTGCTTTAGAAAGATTCTAAGGGAAGAAGGTGCTTCAGCTTTTTGGAAAGGAGCTGGAGGTAAGAAATGCACTCTGAATATTAAGGCAAATTAGCTCTTGCTTTATTAAATCCTGCTACGAGTCCTTACAAGGTCTGATTCTGAAAAACATAACATCTTGTTAAAAATGTTTAGCTTTTCTCCTGAGAAACTCAAGTCTTTGTTTGACACTGTGCTTTGTAATGTTGAACAGCTCGTGTGTTCAGATCTTCACCCCAATTTGGAGTTACTTTGGTCACCTATGAACTTCTGCAGAGATGGTTTTATGTCGATTTTGGAGGCCTGTAAGTCAGATATTTGCTTTTTAGCTTGCACAAAACCCCCTGTCAAGTTAAAAAAAAAAATCTTACTTTTTTCCATGCATGGGATCACTTAAACTTGGTGACTTTGAGCACCTGTACTTAAAATTATCATATGCAAAAAAAACCCCAGCCTTATTTAATTGAGACACATTTGCATGCTACTTCTAAACAGATGAGGAGATAAAGAACCATTTCATATTTATCTTAATAGACTACATAAAATTTATATTTCCATTATAGCAAGATACTTTGTCCATTTTCTCTGTGTCACCGGAAATCAAAAGAATTTATAAAGCTATCAGTAAAAATGTTACTTCAGTTTTGATTTTCCATGAAGTAGTGGTCTCAATTCAAAGCTTCACTTGACCATACAAGTGAATTAATTAAGGTCAGCAGATTTAAGTCTTCCATACTCAGACAAAAACCTTAAGTATTTCGTCTAGATTTCATAAAGTTATTCAGGTATAAGAAAACAAATTTTAATAAAAGAAAGCTCTCTTTTTTCTTTTTCTTTCTTCAAACAGCAAACCTTCTGGATCAGAACCTACCCCAAAAACTCGAATTTCAGATCTGCCCCCTGCTAACCCTGAACACATAGGCGGATACAGACTTGCTACAGCTACGTTTGCTGGTATAGAAAATAAATTTGGTTTATATCTTCCAAAGTTTCGATCTCCTGGCATTGCCTCAGCTCAAGCAAAGAGTAGCAGCTGAATCCTGAAAAGATGTTTCAACCTAACAAAGCAATGCAGTGGAAAAAAGTCACAAGTGTAGTACTGTGTTTTTCCAGTCAGCTGCATGTTGCTCTAGCTGAACTGAGCTTTGCAAATCCAATAACTCCCTTCTAATATTAATACATACCTGCATTTATTTGTTTATTTGCACACAAGGAACTAATTGAAGCTGTGGTTCTATGCCTTGTTTTAACCAGTGGCATGAATCTGTAGCTTAGACTTTGCCTTGCACAGCTTGCATTTAATGTTACTGTACATATTGTACATCTTTGTACAGAGACATCACAGCATCTACACACGTACATTTATATAATGATATTGCAGTTCAGAAGTTTGAAATGTACAGAATGTTTTGAAGGTGTTTTGTTAACAATCATGTGACAATAAAATATTTAAAGCCACTTCAGTCAGTTCCCTTCCTGTTTATAGAAAACTTGTCGTGTGGGTTCCCCCCCCCCCCCCCGATTATGCATCATATATTAATGTAAATGTTAGATGCACTCATTTAATGAATGTACAGTACAGAACCTGGTCTCTAAAGGAAAGCGTCTCACTGCTGGTTACAGCAATGTCCTGGCTTCTAAGTGGAAGAGAACACAATAATTAGATGAGCACATGTGATGTTTTATTTTGCAGCATGACTTTCTAACAAGGAATTCCCTCAAAATACACAGTGGTACCAACTGTGTAATAATAGATCTTACCTCTACAGCAACATATTTAAAATGCAGTGAGATATTTACCAGTTATTAGCAGACTCAAGAGTTACAGGATATATTACTGAGTGCTTTTTTCCAGAATGGAAGTAGTTTTATAGCAAAAATGGAAGGCATTCTCTTTATTTCTGGATTGTTTTACCATTGAAAGATTAGGTTATTCTGGGGAAAAAATTACTTTAATATTATTTTTATATGCAAAACTGATTTAGACTTCGAGTTGAGTGTGGTGCTAAGTAGCAGGAGAAGAGAAAGGAAAAGCTTAATCTATTTTTGGCTTAATGTCTGCCAAAAGTTCATGTGGTGTAATTTTTAAAATACCCAAATGTCAGAGGAAAACAGAGGAGTCTAAATTTCTACAGTCCTAAAGGAAAAGTAGTTATACTACCCATACAGCCATAGAGAGAAGAGATGGATGGGTTTTCAGTTTACTGAAGTATTAAAACCTCCAATCCTTAGATTTACATGTTTCTTCCAGGGTTAAGCATCCTGGCATACAGTGTATTGAGAGCCAGCCAATATGAAGAGTTTTAGTCAGCTGATAAAGAAAAAGGCTTCTTAAAAACTGAACACTACACACACAGGCAAGCCCTTCTCTGAGCAAGATGCAAACTCTTCTGGTGCTGAATAATATTTAGAGGTTACAATAGTCTGAACTTGGGAGTCTGATCCCTGATCTGCAACACACACAGATACAATCCCATTACAAGGCGTTCTGTCTCATTTTTTTCTGTTTCAATAATTACCTGGGCAGTTTTCTAGAGACAGGCTTCCCAGGAACTCTTTCCCATAGCTGTGTATTTTGTTCTGCACTTTTATAAACAGATACAAAAATGGTAGGTACCTACTGGCATTTAATCTTAGTCACAGCTTGTTGACTGCCTTGATCAAGGCCTTAGGAGACATCATTTGTATTTCTCACAGCTCCAGAACTGGACAGAGTAGTTCCCAGGATCATTTACTGTATCTCACATCACTGCTTGTCTCTTTATATGGCAAGTAGGGGGTTTACAACATTTTTAACCTGTACTCAACTATTTTGTGAGGGAGGAACACAAACAGGAAGGAGTACAGAATAGCTTTGTTGGAAGTTATTGAAATATTGAAATTACATAAAACTAATGTCATATGACCTCTAAGTTTATGCCACAAGCCACTGAAAGAATGCCTTATCTACTGGATTTCAAAAACTTAAGTCTGAAGGAAATGCATTTTTAAATGAGAAGTAACAATCTCAGTAGGAAAAAAAAAGGAAAAGAAAAAAGCAAACCCCAAACCAGTAAGACATTCTGCTCATTGACAATTCTTGTGCCTAAAGGGTAAAAATATCACATGATATGCCTGTTCTTTATAAAGTTCACATTTCTCAAGTGAACAGAATGCTGCTGCCATAAGGCTGAGAAAAACACAGAAGTCAAACTGACAGCAAGACTTCACATTGAAAAGAAGGGGGGGACACCTGTGACAAGCCCACACCAACAGAAGCCTAAATATGTTTCACTGAAGAACCACCTCCTGAAGACAGGACTGCTGTTACTGCTGTCTGTGTCTCAAAGCTGCTTGTAACAGAACTGAGACAAGGAGAAATAGGGAAAAACTCCCAACTTAAAACAGAAGCAATGAAGAAACAATAATGGGAAAAATGCCAATTAAGCAGGAAAAATCAACCATCAACAGAAATTCTAACCATTCTGTTTAAAGCCACTGACAGGTTCTGTTTCAATAAAAATGCTAAAGGCCAATGAAAACATCTTTAACTTATTTGGAAAATTAGTAGCAAGTCTGTAGTTAACAAGGCAAATCATCATGCTAGAGGAGATAAGTAAAAATCTACTTTTTTATCCATTGGAAACCACAGCTTGACAACAGACGTCTTTTTCCTTTTGGCCGATTGTGGTACAAAGTGGAGGTTGGGGTTGGAAAACAGCTCTGTGATACACACAGTAAAATGAAAGCAGCAGCTCCCAGGAACTTTCTACTGAAGGGGCACAGATGAGGGGGTCAGGACAGCTGACAAGTGCTCATGTAATTTTAATTTATGAATCTGTCTCACCTTCTAATGCACCAATTCAAACAAAGAACTTGGTATTAAATATGTATTTAATTAATTCAGGTCCAATTATCAAGTAAGTTTGTCACTACAGCCAAATTTTTATTCACATGTATTACCCGCTACCAGAGTCTGAGACTTATCTATAAATAAATGAGACTTACTTGGAACATACGCATGCATATCCATGGGTAATATGAATAGCTCAGCTTAAAGAATGCTTCAGAGCTTTACTACCTAAGGAAGGTTAGTCTGTGTAATGTAGAAGGTTTAGTTTAGAAAGAGAACTTTTACTTTTCAGAAACAGATACTGTTACAAAATGGAAATTTCAGAAGGCCAACAGCAAGTCTACACCAGGTTAGTGTTTCAGCAAAAGAAATTCCTTGCAAATTCAGAGTTAACTGTAGTAAAAGTTAAATCCAAGAATGTGCTTGTAATTTATATATAAAAAGTGACAATACAAGATCTGATTTTCAGTGATCTTAATACAGTTTGAAAGTTCATAGATGAATCCATATATTCCTCCCTTAAGCTATTATTTGAACTGACACATGCTTGAACTGTTAAGAATTGCATCAAATAATTTGCAAGTCTGCCACTACAGCCTCTTTTAAAGATCTACGCCGGGATGCGGGTTGCAGCTTCCTCTTCTGCATCAGCTCTGTTAGCATTTATTTCTGCCAGTGTTCGACCAAATCGAGTCCACTCATCACTGCGAGGAACGGCAATTTGCTGTTGACAAAGAGAATGTTATTTAAACCTATTGAAAAATAAAAAACTGAGCTCGTTTTGAACAGCAGAGTAGTTCTTAACTAATGTTCAGAAAAGATTTGGGTAGAAAAGCTTACTTTTACTTAAGTGTAACTTATTTTAAATAGTATGAACATCAAAAGCTTTAACTAATAAAAAAAGCAGAATTTGAGAATCCTCTATTAAAGTATGGGATGATACTATTGCAAGCCTGCAAGTCTCAATCTGATAGACTGCCTCCCAAAGGGAATACTAATGCCATGTCCTCTCATCCAATCAATTAGTTATGTACTTCGGTGCACACATACTTGCAATAGCAACAGCTTCCTCACAGGGATGAAGTCAGGATTGTTTCACTGCAAAACTTTTTGCTTGGTACTTCTCAGGCTATGGTCAGAATTCACATGTGCCACAGTTACAAGAACGACAAAATCTCTACAAACCAACCCACCAATTCATCTTTTTTATCACCAGCCTTACAATAATTTTACTTTTCGATTTGCTGCCAGACATGCTAAGAAATTATGCTAGAATACCTGAGACACAAAAATGAAATTAATTTGAAAATAATAAAGAAACCTTATTCCTTTAACCACAAGGGAGAAAAGTTAAAAGTTACTAAATAAAAGTCAAAGAAAACTTGAGTGTTTCATAATGCACTTTGAACAGTACATGGTATACTTACCTCTCCCACATCATATATAACTATTTGTCCTTCTGAGTCACCTACAGCAATCTCTCTCCCAGAATGCGTCCATCTCACACGGTTCAGAGCAGGATTGCCCTCCACAGTAATGCTTGCAGTTGGCACCTGTATCCATGTAAAATGCATTGCTAAAAATGCATGAAGATTCTATAAGCTATAGATTAAAGAACACACTTAGTCCCTCAGTATTGTATCAGAAGAATTGCCTAACATTTCAACTGAGGCAGAGTATGTAGACCTCAGTCTCTCAGCAGCCTTAAGCTATCACCAGTGATGTGACCAAAACAACACATCTTCTGTCCCAAGGCCAAAGTACAAACATCCTCTATCAAAAAAGCACATCTGCACTCGTCATGAGACAGGAGGCACAGACATACATTCAGTCAGGCAGCATGGAGGGGCCCTGGGATCTCAAGAAAGATTATGACAGAAGGCAGTGATGAAATCAGCTGCTTTGGTAGGTCAAAGCCTGCCCAAAGGCCAGAACCAGGTAATTCCAATTTGAAGTCTTTGGCTGGCATATGCTCCTACAGAACTGCTCTTCCTTCTATAAGCAGTTTTAAAAAGGTGAAATTAAGGTACTGAGTTATCTGTCAGGTTTTCCTTCTCATGTACCTCCAACAAGTCTCAGAAAGGTTTATACTGCAATCAGGTTTATAACTGCCACCAGAAAACCCAAACACATAATTCTCAAGGTTTAGAAACAAATTACAATGTCACTGCAGCATTACTAGGGCAACAGGAACACTAGTGGCATGTGGGCAACAGGTCTGACCATACTGTTAAGCTATAGGCTGCCAAGGCTATACTGGAAGAGGTCTATAATCAGCTTCACAACATGGATCAGCATTTATACAGACATGTTTTGCACTCTTGTTACGGTTAAAACAATTTAATTACCACTGATATTCATTACAAGGATTCATTTGAGTTATAACCCCATAATCAATGAATGATATCTATTATGGAAAAACTACTGGAATAACAGAGTATTTAACAACAAAAAACCCAAACCAAAATGCTTTGGTAAGTTCTTGACAATTTTTTCAAAGCTGCATGTGACTGTTAGTCTGACTGCCTCACCTCAGTATCGTTGTTAAGATTCCACAGGTCAAGCCTGCCCATCCCATCCACACATGCGAACAAGGCAGGGTGAGTTGGAGACCACATCACATCATAAACATAATCAGAGTTGTCTTCAAAGGAGTAGAGAGGTTTGTTATTCTGAAAAACAAGCAAACATAACAATACAATACTCAAACTCTGCACTCCAAGATTCTAAAGCTAATAGGTTAGGCAGAACACAGAACTCCTCAACGGAATTATCATCAGTAACTAAAAAGTGATACCCATTTTAACTTACTTCAAAAATAAAAACCTCTGCAAAAAATCAGCCAAAAATTAATGCTACTTTTAAGGCATGCTTTGCAAAACATGCAGCCTCTTTGCTGGCTGCTGCTATAAAACAATCAGTAGTAAGACAATATTGTGATTGTAAATTTAATGTAATAAGAACCTTGTAAATCAAGCCAAGGATATTCAGTGACAACACTTCAGACTGTTACTGAGAGATATGAACGCTGCTTCCTCTGCTTCACATTCCTCAGATCATCAAAATAACAGAGAAAGAGGCAATTCTGGCAATGGCAAGGCTACATACATCAATTGCCTCAAAGTTTAGCAGATACCAGTTTTGGTGCTATCCTTCAGTCCTCCACAAAATTGTAGCAAAACATTTGCCTTATGCATAATACGAAATAACTGATTTTACAATACTTTATATTTGATTAAATTGTAATAATTGTTGATAACAAAAGGGCAGAAGGACAAACAGAACAGATGAGAAGTATACAAATGATGTACAATCATTTGTTAATGTTAAGTTTAATTTGTTAACTACTACAGTTTTGTTCACCAGCTGTCTCCTATTTACAGGACTGCTGCTAGGAACCTAGAGCACTTCACATGATTTGACTTCAGTTTACTGAGGTTTCTTAACTAGCTTACATTATAGCACCATCTTGTGTCAAGGACTATGAAGAAAATCACTGAACTATCTATTTCAGTTACCTTAGTTGTCCAAAGCTTTACTGTCCAGTCAAAAGAAGAGGTGACAAAAAGATGTGAGAAGTCTACAGGTCCAACTGCTGCATGGCAATTGATACCTGTGATTGGTCCCTGGTGTCCTTCAAACATCTCACTGATTCCAGCTTTGCTGTTTTAGAATATATAACCAAGGTTAATTTATCCGGAAACATAAATCTGCAGACAGAGATAACACTGAAATGCAATATAAATATAGTCGCAAGAAGATTGTCCTGCTTTGTATGGATGTAAACCCCACTGCAAAGGGCTTCATCACAACCAGACCACAGAAGACCAGGCTTGGATATGGATCTTACCTTCAACATCTATTTTCTGCTAACATGAGACGCCCAAATATACTGCAGGGAGAAGAGACTTGTTCAGCAGGCACCAGCAGGCACCAGTCTACGCATTTAACTACACTGCTCTCCAAGCAATAGCTAAAACTTCCATTCATATAAATAAAAAAATCCAGTCCTCAGGAGTGAGCATAAAACTCCCACTAACTTAAGAGAAGTTGCATGTATCTTATGGACACAGGGTTCAGACATAAACCAGTAACAATGTATCCCAAATAGTCTCCTATCAGAAGCAATGAAAAAGAAGGGGGGAACTGATGGGAAAGATGTTACACAAAAGTGATACAATTTAGGGTATTTTGGAACCAAAAAGCTGTGCAGTAAGAGTGATGTGTATTTGAGATGAAACCTGGACACTCAATTATATTTAAGAAAGCAATTGATAAGATACAGTCAGACAATTTCAAAATAGATTGAACAGCAGGAGAAAAGCCAGCCAATTTAAGATTTGTGCGTGATGTTACTGTACAATTATCTACAGAACCGATACGAAGTTTGGAATGTTCTGCTACAATTCAAATGAATAAAACCATAGTGACCTGCGCTTCCCTCATCAACAACTCCAGTTACTTAAGGTATGCACTTTAAAGTATGCAGGGTATGCAGGGCCTCATCCTTTCACTACTTTTTTTCCTTTTGAGTAATGAAAGTTTGCATTCACCTGCCATGACGGCACGCAGTGTACACTGAGCCTTCTTCACTGCCAACAACGAAGTTGTTGACATCTCCAACAGGGAAGGACATGCAAGTAACAGCCACAGCCTTCGACTGTTTGTGAACCAGCTCCATGCTATCCTGTAGTGAAAATATCAGCAACTTACTTTAAAAAAATTAAAATACTATCATCCATAAAGTCGTTTAGATTTCTGAATAGTAGTTACTTTCTGTATTTTACTTATATAAAATTAGACAGAAATAAAAAAGTTATTTCTTGCTACCATTGTGTTTACCACTAAAATAAGTGCAACAAAAAAATATATAACAGGATCAACAGACAGTATTTGATTCCAAGAGCGTGGAAATATTTTATCAAAGACTACCTAATGCAGCTTGATAATAATTCTGTCTCTTGGGAAAATGTTTATTAATGCTTTCTAGATTCATTAAGTTTTTACAAAATATTCACCCGGAATAGATATGATATATATGCACAGTTATCTTACCTGCGGCTGGGAAAGCATGTCCAGACTCCAAGAGCATATTTTCCCATCAGTTGAGATACTAATCAAATTATGAGCATTCTGGGTCCCAACAACATTTACACAGTACACTGGGTGCTAAGAAATGTAAAACACTATCAGAGAAAGGAATTTCCAAATAATAACCAATTCTGGTACAATTACTATACAGCAAAATAGACAACTTCAGCATTTAACAAAGCATAAAAAGACTGATCACCGTATGGTACAAAGAATACTCCCCTATAAAACACATACGTGTTTTTCCGACACCTCGATTTCTATGAATAGCCCAGTTCTTCAGTGATAGCATTGGCAAAACATGGGCATAAACATTTAAGCGTGAATAACAAAGCACACTGGCCAGAGTTTCACAGAGGTTAAACACAGCTCAATGAGGAACAGGCCTTGAAGGTATCACACGCCCTACCGTGTGAGCAGCAGCTGAGAGCGGAGTTCTCTGCACTGGCGTTCTCTTGTTGCTGCGATTATCCCATAGCACTATTTGGCCTGAGTATGTGCCACCAACCACCAGATTGGGATGGAATTTTGCAAATGTAGCTGACATTACTGCTGACTGAAAGGAAAACACACCAACAACAACATGTACAAAAACTATCATTCAACAACACTGTGTTTAAAACTAAAGAAAGCAGGACCAAATATCACAGTAAGCTCTTTGCCTGGATTTATCTGACATGCTCTTGTACTGTCAAATGACTTAAGGATTCACACACTTTGTGAACGCCCAACAACCTTTTAGTTCTAATTTGTATTCACAGAATAAAGTTTTCCGCCTGTTTTGTAATTCCTCCTAGCACAGTTTGTTAGCAAGAGAAGGCTCAGTGACACACAAGACTCAAAAAATGTTTAGCCACATTTTGTGGTCATTTTCTCGGGGAATGTACAAATCCATTTTGCTACAATAAAGTTACTTTTGCAATCTGGGCTTTGATAGTAATCTGACAACATGAGATTGAATCAAAAATTAACTATGGAATTTTTCAGAATCAGGGCATTTTGAAAATAAAGTTATCTCAGGCTTGGCGTAATGGAAGATATTTGCATGTTTTTATGTTTTAGAAAACTACTAGAAAACCTTCACTTGCCTTTTTCTTGATGTATATGTTTCTAGTTTTCATCCTTGCTCCTCCTCAGGCCATCCTCATTTTATTCAGTAAATTAAGCTCTAGTATTATACAATCCCACCCTATCCCAGTACATATAAACCCATTTTGTATTTCAACCATTACACAAGAAGGCTTTTTTGGTTTTTAAATAAACTGAGTTCTCAAACAAGACTGAATTCTGAATAGTGTCAGTAGTTCTGAAACAGAGTAATGTTTCTAAACCGAAATCTCTAGCTTTCAACATCTGTTTGAAAATACATCTGGTTAAAGTGAATGCCAGCCCAATGAAATCACTATGTTGACAAGCAAGAGGAAGGTACTTGTCCAAGTTAATCAACATAAAATCTTTATCCTCATGAGACAGAATCGTACCTGGCAGTGAAAGACATACTCTGGGGTAGTTTTCTTGTATTTCATATTCCATACAAGAGCCACTCCATCAGGCTCATGAGGTGCATCCTCATTGTTGTTGTAAGAGGCTACAAGTAGTTCTGGGTACTGTAAAATAAGTGAAAATGACTCAAACTAAGCAAGATGAGTAGCTAATAGTACAGACAACCCTAGAAAATTTTTTTCCACCAAAATAGGATTAAAAAAAAAATCAAATCCCAAAAGCCACCTTAAATTTCATGTAAATGATAAATTAGTAATTAAAACTGTAATTGTATCAACTTTAGCTCACAAAACAGCATTTACATACATGTTAGAGTCCTGTTCTTTCATCATAACTTGCTTTTCAGTGTAAAACCCAGTACTTTTAAGTAGACTTTTTTTAGTGAAGCTAACAGGTACCTCTATGAAGTAGTCCATAAACCAGAAACAAATATGCAAAGACTTTATTAAGAATATAATTTTTCATGAAAAGCAGCAAGATGTTTAACAGCTCTGTTTACTCTTTGTAAATTACAGAGCATGTGAAGAACACATTTAGAAATACAGCTTGTATCAGCTGTACTTTACACAAAGGTCAAGTGCATAGAACTAAAAGAATTTACAAAGATAACTCCCTAATGTAAGCATTATTTTTTACCTGAGATGACCAGTCCAAACAACTGACAACACGGTGCTTTGACCAACGTTCATCAAAAAACTGCCTGTTTAAGGACAGTTTTGCTCCTGCTTGGATCTCTCTGTAAAGGCAATTAGCAGCCATTAATCTTAGATCACTTTTTCAATTACAAATATTGCAGATTCACAATAAAGTATTCAACATCTATGTTACCCTTCTTTATCTTCTAAGTCTCTTCCACTGTAGTCAAAAAAAATGTTGATTTGCTCAGAAAGGGCTCTTTCAACAATCCTTGTGGAGTGGTCAAAGAAACTTAAAAATTCTTCAGAATGTAAAATCTGTTGTTTCTCCTCTTCTGTAAGTTCATGAGGGGCAGCTGAAAAAGAAATATACATTCATTCTCTGGAGTGCGTACTTTCACCAATTTTTTTCCAAAGAAAAACTATTTATTTACATTTTTACATTACATATTTTGCCAGCTGATTGCCAAAATGTAAAATCAAATTAACTTCAACTTAATGGAAAGAAAATAAGCAAAAAATATATTGATGCCTTTCTTTACAGTACGCTCAGAATGTCTTGAGGTGAGCTGTACCTTCTTCCTCTTCCTCTTTTTTTAATATTTTCTCTTCCTCAGGTTCAACCAACGGTTTTGGTGCAACCACATCATCTTCATCTTCCTCATCTGAGGAGAAATATTATGGTGAGACCGTCAATGTTTTCAAAGAGGAACAGTAACATTCCATGTGAATCTCATAAGCTGATGCAAAATAGTATCATTTAGCTCAAAGTGGCTATATTTGTAAAACATAGTCCCCAGGATAACATTCTCTCAAACCAAAAGATCACTGGAACTCTATCTACTCCTGAATTTTAGTTGCATTAGCTTATGTAGTTGTATAAACTGAAATACAATGCATAAGAAATTGCAAAGAATCCGAAGTGGAAATCTCTCTTTGAAGAATTCATATTTCCACACAAAACCATATGGTGGATGCATGTTCTGTGTAACATCCTGACGCAATAATGCTGCAGAATATAGCAAAATCAAATGTCTAAAATAGTCTACAGAGCAGCTGCTTACTTGTGATATGAAACCATCAGAGTCTAATGGGTCTTCACATGGCATGAAGATGGCTTTCATCAGCTTTCAGGTTGCTATTCTGAGAGGCAAATTTTGCTAAAGATAATAGTAGGGAGATTACATTTTTTTTCTCTCATTCTAAATGCAAGTCTCATTATCTATATCATGTTTGGCAATGAGAACTTCAGAGCAAAATGTGTTTTCCCCAATTGCAATGAATAGCATAAAATGTTAACGTTCAGGAACACTGACATGGTTTACAGCACTTCCTGCATTTCTGTGTTTTATTCTTTGAATACTGTAAACCAGAAAATATCTTTAAATTAGTGTTGTGGAATATGCATTTCCTGGCTTTTCTTCATCCCCTTTCTGCAATAAGCTTCTGAAAAGACTATTTTTATTGGTTAAACAGCTATGTCATCTGTCTATAAGGGAATGGCAGCAGGAGGTTGCTGCATGCCTCATCACAAGTAATGAGACAGTATTAACAGCGACTAGGCTTGTTTGTTGCAGCCATCTCCCTGACCCACGTTCAAAGCTATCTAAAAAAGTGGGAAAAAAAATCCACATGCATGCACACATGAAAAAAAAGGAAAGAAAGAAAAAAAAGCTTGGTCAGGGGATGGGAACCAGCTGCCAAGCTATGGTCCCAGCAGCCAGGCCAGCTGACTAGATAGCAACAACCAGATGGTACTGCTAGGATTGTCTCTCTGCTATGAGGTGGCAATGGGATGGCACAACATTTTTCTGCCTGACTGCTTCCAATCATGCGTTTTCCCAATGGCAAGCCTGTGCAATTACCAGCACTCCAGGAGGTCTACAGACAAGCCTTTACCCTGCAAACAAAATACAGCTTGTAGGCCATACCAGCTGCCAAACCACACACATAGTGATAGGTTTAAAGAGGTCTGAAAATCTTTCTAACTCCATAGTATAAGCAATAAAAATATAACTGTACCTGCAGGAAAGAAAGCTTTAAATGACACTGTATAATGCACACAATAATACAAACTCCAACTTAATCAAAATGATAATGACGTATGCCAATCCTACGTTACTTGAAATTGAGCGATTTTTACGTTCTGACAAGTTTACAGAACTAGGATAAATGGCATGAATGATTTCAATATATGCTCATACTTTTGAACCAAATGGTGAAGGTTAAAATCTTTCCTTTCAAGGGCCTCAATCAGCCACAAAGGAAAACAGTAATCACTGTCTTTTCAGCCAGCCCAACCGCATTTGTCAGCCCTTTCTCTGTCAATGCAGCCAGAGCAATCAACCTGCCAAACATTCAGAATGGAAAAACAATCTGAAAATACAGGGTATAATGCACCTGCCAGTGAAAATGGCCATTTCAAGAAAAGCTAGTGATCTCAGTGACCCTGCTGAGGAGGCGGTGGTGCAAAGGGGAAAGAACGCGTAAAAGAATTCTTAGTGATCTCCACTCTCTTGCACATTGACACTTCCTTACAAAGCATGCCAATTACAGCTTTTGTGCTACTTAAAAAAAAATGAAAGCTTTTTTGGGCAAAATAATCACGCAGAGAAACAGAAAGATACTGCTCCTTTTTAGATGGATTCGCGTGTACAGCAGACTACTAACCTGAAAACTGCGTAACTTGTAGTGATTCTAAAGAATGGAATTCTTAATGTCAAATCACACCGAGTAATTAAAAGATGTAATACCAGTTAACACGCATGATTTTGAGAACAACAAATACAGGACCACATATTCCCATTCCAGCCACTTGGATAAAAATCTCCTTTATGTTCACCCTGCCAATCAATCTTGCAGATTTAAATGATGCCTTCAAATTCAGAAATTTGGTTTTGGGTCACCCTGGATACATTATTCTAGCTTTGAAAGTCCCAAATTGGAAATTTCAGTCCAACCTCCCATTAGTCATACTACACTGATTCTAAGTACCATTTTCAGTGACAGGAGTCAAATTCTTGTCAAATGCAGATGGTCAACCCCTTAGCGCTAAGTGACCTTCTAATCTACATATTTTATTCAAAAGATCAAATAGTTGATTGTTCCTGCCTTTTAATGTTTGAAACGTAAATGGCATATATTATACAGAGATCTAAATTCCTTCATAGCACTTTCACTGCATACAGCCAGCTGATATTACTGCATTCAAATGCAGGATACAGCACTTATTTTTAATATTCTCACAGATTCAGACTTGAAATTGAACATGTCATCTCACTGATTTATCTGTAACTACACAAATCTAAAACTTTCTCTATAAAGAAAGAAAAGTCATATGCAAATTTTCTCATTAAGAGATCTCGAGAAAAAGAAAAACCCATAACACAACTCCTCCCAACCCCCACACAAGATCTTGACCTCATTATCAGAAAGCAGGGTGGTTTCTTATCCGAAAATAGGATGCTTTCCAACAGAAGTTTACAATCAAAAAAGGCACCACAAAGCTGTTGCACAACAAGGAGATAAAATTTTTTTTTTTTTCAATTTTAGTTACTTCCCATGTCTCTCCTTTATCTTGATTTAATAATATGCCAGATGCTGGTATCTGCAATGAACTCACATAAAAATAATATCTTACCCAGTAAACACTCAGTAGATCTGACATACCATTTCTGAAAAAAGTTCCATTTCTAGAAAGTCAAGAATCCAATGATACAGTGTTGTAGTGCATTTATTTCAAGTCAGCTACATAAATCTGGAAACCTTGAAAGCACCGCCTAACTTGATCCTCCTTATTCATTATTGACTGTACCTACTGGCATTTTTATGCCACATCCATGGTGAGTATACTCAATGCAATTTTGCATTTTAAAAAGGCTGCTAAGACTTAGAAAAGTTGTAGGACTATGAAGACAAAACAGGACTCCATGTTACATCACTATATTAATGAATATTCATTATAACATCCTAAGGGATTTATTCCATGTTATTTCTGACAGAAGATACAAACTGAGCAGTAAAGATCGCACAAAATAGCAGCTACTTCAATAACAACAAATTTCTTCTCAATGAATGCTAGAAAAGGTTTAATGAGCCACTGAATTTTTACTTTGAGTTAACATCAAAATTGTGATGTATTTTGGCAAGACAGAAAGAAAAACAGTGCTGTAAATGAGGCTGCACCTAGCAATAACACTATACAGTGAAGTTCCCCTTGTCTGAGTAATCTGTTGCTGCAGAGCAGGTTAATCAAAGTTAAATCATCTGTGAAATGGCTGGCTTTTGTTAAACTGAATGTCTTCATATCAAGTTTTCCCATCTATATTTCACAGTACATTTAAGGCATGTACAGGATAATACATGAATATGAGTCCATTATTTCTTTTTTAATTATTAAAATGTAAAAATGCTACATTCACTGTAACAGCATCCAAGAAGTCAATACTATACATCAAATTTTTATTACTCTGCTTAAGTTCAAACTAAAAGGACAAAAACACTTCATATTTTCATTCTGTGTCTTGCAGACTTTACTAGATAATAATTCCTCAAAGAGCAGAGCTATTGCAGTAATACTATCTACAGTTAGTTGTGATTACACATGCATAATGTGATACAGCAGCACTAAATAGTAAGTCAGCCCAGGAAAAGCCTTAATTGTGAAGCTGAGCAGAATCATATTGTCCCATATGCCTAACCTTCTTTGGATTAACAACTCAGAGGACTTATAAAACCTCTATTGGGTGTACTGCTGCTGAATTTCTTTCAATGCAAATTTCAAAAATATGTAAGCACAAATGAAGAGATCAAACAGTGTAGTACTTCTTGCAACACTGCTCTCTACAAGTAAGAAAAAAAAAATCCAGCATCAATGATCACAGTATTCTGTGTGCTGGTCAACAATGAGCCTGCAAACATTAAGACGTATTCCAGAGTTCACATCTGAATTGCATCTCTTGCTGAAACTGCTTCTGCTGCCTGCTAGAAAGAAATGAGCGTGTGAAGGGAATACAATTTCAAATGTATTTTCAGAGAGCAGATCCAAAAATCTGCTGCCTGATAGAGCATGCCAAACAGATGCTGAGTAACAGCCCTAATAACCCGCTGACCACTAACTAAAAAACACATCCACCAAAACCGAACAATGAGTGAAACAGGCAGCAGTGCTATAAACAGCATCATGGGAAGTGAGAAACGGATTCAGATAGTAGAAAAGTGAATGGCAAAACAGGGATATGGGGAAATGGAGCAAACTAAACACAGAATGTTCATGTTATGATGGTGACAAATGTTACTTAAGTGTAATAACGGTGTAGAGACCTAGACAGTTAGGCTTATTAGTTATGAAATAAGGGGGAGCAGCACTGAGTATGGCACAATACTTCATTATCTGTATCACAGAATGACAAAAACCAGGAACAGGACATGCCAAGAGAAGAAGAAAAAAACAGGTGTATTGTCTCTGCTATATTCCTTGGAACAATGAACCAATTCATTATTTAATTTATTTTACACATCTGCTACAGAAACAATAGGGTTAGAAGACCACGGTTATTGAAAATTCTGGAGGAAAAAAAAACAAAAATGTGAAAAAAAGAACAGAATACAGACATGTGTAAATATTTCCATCAAAGCAAGATGTTTGAGAGCATCAAGACCACCATGCCAACACCATTTCTTAGTTTCTCTTCTTCCATATCCTTAGTCACTTACTTGTATACATGGGACCTTGAGGAAAGAGCAGCTGTGGGTTGCGCCACCATACAAGAAGCCCATAAAACAAGCATTGCAATTTACCTTCTAAGTCTACTTTGGATGAGGACATCTTCCCATAAGAACCACGAAACATGCTTATTAAGTTCAATTGCGGAAATTTAACATTCCGTACTGTTCAGAATACAGTGAATGGCTTCCTGTGGCAAAATACTTTGCATTCTAAAAATGACTCAATCTCTAATCACAGAGTGAAACCTATTTCTAAGAGAGATCCTGATTTTATTGTTTTACAATATTATAAAAGAATAAATTTTTCTAACAGAGGCAGTTTTTCAAACACACTGTGGTCATAATAAATTAACATGTTAATGCAATAAAGTAATGGAAGTGGAGAACTGTTGCACACTAAATGCCTCCATCTCCTAAGGAAATTGTCACATTTCAAAATTAAGAGCTGGGCATTGTATAAGAGAAAGACAAGGCTATCAATTATTTCAGATATAACACCTCAAAGGGGTGGGGATGGAGAAATCCCAAAACCAGCAAAGATACTTTTTGTCTTAGCATAAAGAGGCCACAGTGCCACTAGTACTGAGGTTACAGTCTAGCTCGAGCATCCAGGGCTGCAAACTGGTCACTCTTTCATTACAAATGGCAAGCCTTACTGGGTCACAACAGCTGCAGCAGAGAAGCCTCACATCTGCAAGACAGTGGGGATGAGTTACTTCCTAACTGAATGTTGCCTAGGATGGTACAACATGTCTGCACTACACAGAAGCACGAACATAAAAACTTAAATATACCTCCCTTCTCTAACTACGGAATTCTTATGGTTATGGTTTCGATTTCTGAACTACGAACGCAGTCTATCAACTTCTGAGATGAGCAACTTTCACATTTTAAAACCAGAATAGTCTACCTTGTTTTACAAAAAAAGCGTGAACACTGGAGCTAACCTAGCTGAGATGCAACTTATTGCTGTACAAGGGAGTTACTGAAGATTACTTGTATGTGTAAATTCAGCTGGAAGCTCAACTTCCAAGCGTACTTTGTAAGATTATCTTTAGTTTACAGTACACTCACTAAAGTAAATAAAAACCAATCAGATTGTGAGAAGAAGCAAGAATCAAATTAATTCTATCAAGTTTTACTTTAATTGTATTCTGAAAAATCAACATATTGCTTTTGTCAATTGTTTTTAAATACTTCAAAACTGACTTCCCATAATCAAAGTCTCACCCAGTGACTCTTTTTTGAGAGATAGTACGATCTTTTTTCAAACCATATCCTGTTTCAGGTCTTAACATAAATTGTGAACATTGAGCTTAATTATGAACATATGTAGGAAGAAGACAGACCTTAAAAAGATCCTCAACACTGAAATGATGAAAAAGCATCTATTAGTGACATCTGTGGAGTATAAATACATAAAACAATAATGGCCCTCAAGAAAACAGTATTATTTTTAAGGTGGAATGGATCAGGAGACAGTAAGTGCACTGAGAGTGCTTTCTGGCAAATGCAGAAATGCAGATCACCCATCTTTCCAGCTCCAGCACAGTAAACCTCAACTACAGCCTGCCCACTAAGTGTGAAACTAAGATCATACAATCCCAGGCAATTTCCACTGACAGCAGGCAGCAGAAGCAAAACTCTTCAAGCACACAAACTATGAACAAAGTCTTCAGATTCCACAAACATGACAGTGGGGAGGAGAAAAAAAAATAAAGGAAAAGGTAAGGGCACAGAAGAAAGGAAAAGAAACAGAGAAAAAGCACATCCTCTGTTATTCTGGTTCACTGAATAACGTTCTATTTTGTGTTCTAAAGACACACCAAACCCTTATACTAGATAAAGGGATAAGACAAGAGGGAACTTCTCAACAGAAAGAATTATTGCAATTTACTTTCTTCTCCCTTCCCTTTCTCCTGTACTTAAACTATTCCACAGCGTCATTTGTGTCTAGTTAAACTTCCCAAAGTGACTTCAAAACACACTGCAGACAGGAGCAGCATATTGATGTAGACTGAAGCAACAACAATTCTACATTACTTGTATTACACTTTATGCTCTATATCATCTGTGTTACACTTTCAGGTAAATTACACAGTTTCTGAAAACACCAGCATAAAGATTTCAGTTGAGTGTGTTTTAAAAAGTGTTTCATCTCCTGCACTAACACCCAAAGATTCTCACACCACAGAGCAGGCAAATGCAAAATCACAAACATAGAATTAGGTCCTAAACTTGCTAGCAAAGACACGTACTCAAAGTCAGTCATATTAAACAAATAAGATTTTGTTGCGGACCTATCTGCAAACTACATCAAAATTAGCATTTTCACTTGCAGTTAAATTCAAGTATTTCAATACTGAAACGCAAATTTATTAGCCAAATATGTTTTCTTTGGAAAAAGAATTATTTTCTGAAAAGTAAACAAGTCATGACTGAAACAGAGCATGTGTTCAATTGCTGAGAACAGAAACTGCTTGGGTTAATAAAGAAATTAGTTCTTTCCTTTAAAACTTGGTGTATAAGCTCCAGGCACAAAAAAAAATCAAAATCTTAAGTAGCTGGGAGGTTTAATTGCTAGGTTTGTTGCAAGCATGCACAGCCTTCAAGAAAATTGTATGTGGATTCTAAAACATCATAAATGCAAGATATATCCCATTTTTACTTATCAGTTAATTAAGAAACTCAGTCTAATCTGAACATTTACTGAGTGAGAAGATACCATGTATTAGTAGTAAGAGTAATGTTAAACAGTTTAGATGCAAAGTGACAGTAACCTCCTTAAGCAAGACCTATACGAACTTAATAATATAATTTGCATCATTACCTCACAGATCAACTTTCATTCTACCTTATTAAGTTTCAACATCACAAGTGTGGATTCTAATTCAGTCATCATTATGATAATAAAGAAAAGAAAAATAACTTAAGTAGTAACAAATTCACCATTCACCTTCCTTTGGCTGTGTCATAACAGGTGTTTGTGTCTCCTTTGTATATGTAACAACTTCTCGAGGAGGAAAGTCAACTTGCGTAATTTTAGCCATTCCAAGTTTAATAGGTCCACGTCTAAATAGAGAAATCAGAAAAAATATTTAACTTTATGAATTACTTCACATTTTGCCTAGGTTAATACCCAGTCATGTCACAGCACTGCTGAATCAAACTTCAATTCAGTGGAAATGTAACTCTTAAGTCACGTTATTATGACTAATAGTTTATTATCATTATTATTTAAAATCAGCAGCTATTTATACATCTGTGACAAAAAGAAAGATGTGCAAGTATATATATACATATATGTACATATATATATATGTTATAGCAGATGACTTTAAAGTTTTGCTCTTTGTGGTTGACCAGGGTACTGCCACATAAATGATATATCCCTATTTTCAGTGGAGCAGATCTATTCATGAGTCATGTTTGTATTGCAATGGTTGCAGAATTTTAAAACTCAAAAACCAGCTTTGTTATTCTGATGGAAAAAGCATTTCCTAGTCCTTTTAAGTTTTCTGCCAGTTTTTGTCTACCTCTAAGGTACTATTTTGAATGCAGAACTGCAAGTCTAATCCAGAACTCGCACACTAACAAGTGATTTACCCAGAATACTAGACTAAAAACCTCTGAGGTTTCTGATTTTAGCTTATGGAAGATCATAAACATTTATTAACATACAAGAAAATAAGGGAATCACTTTTTCAGATACAGTTATTGTAAGCTTTTTATTTTAAAGACATTACTTTTTAAAGTTTACATTTTGCCAAAGAAAAACTCAAAGAAAAAAATGAATAAGTAAGTTTTGTTATTAGAAATAAGCATCTTGTGTATTAAATAATGTAAAAATTACCATAGCAAACAAACTGCACTAACAGAGAATTTCTGTTATTTACACAACAACTTCTTAACAACAACCTGAAGTCTTTACAGAAGAAATAAGCTCTAATACTTATTATTCGTAAGCACATGCAACAGGGAATATAAGAAATCTATGCAATACCCTAGATCGGAATCAGAGTGGAGCTGAAGAACCGATGGATCAGTATCCCAATGCAGCGTCCTGATACCCCAGGTTGAACAATCATGCAGCATTAGCAAAAAAGGCCAGAGATTAGTGAAGCAAATACATACTATGAAATGCTAGAGTTACAGTAAGCTTATAGTTATTTCATTGTTCACAAAAAACAAAGCAATGCTATATCAGTTAAGGGAAATTCGGCAAACATTGAGTGTAATAATACATGCAACAAATACAAAAGTTAAAAAGCAAACACAGAATTCAAAGCTATTAGAAAAGAACTATTTTAAAGATTAAAAGTTAGAGATCTGCACATGAATGCAACCTTTATCAGAGGCAAATAAAAATATTTTAAATACTGACAAGAGCCATTAAAAACTTCAAATTCCTCTTAAAAGATCTGTTCAGATTTGTTCATGTCATATGAAGAGAGATTTGCCAACTTAACGCAATCGTGCCCAGAGCAGTAAATATGTGGAGGAAACTATCATACTGGTAAAGGAGTCAACACATAAGCCTTTTGGTAGAGGGGCAAAAAAGCATTTCCACTGGGACAGAGAACTGCTAGAGTTTCCGAGATGTGACACAGCAGTAATTACGGGTTAAGCACTGCCTTGGTCTTATAAGCATCATCTGATTTAGAGCCAACTCCATTTAAGATATTTCATTCTCTTAAAAATAGTGGGCTTTATAGTAACACCACATTTCAGAGGCATATGTAATAACGAATAGAATATTTTCTTTTCAAGTCACTTTTGTATCAGAACAAATATGAAAGGTGAAATATATCTTCTCTCTCCCTTCATTTTTAGCCTTCATAACTTCTCC
Organism: Tapera naevia; assembly: GCA_033556795.1. Lineage (NCBI taxonomy): Eukaryota > Metazoa > Chordata > Aves > Cuculiformes > Neomorphidae > Tapera > Tapera naevia. Next base: position 11,261,582 of record JAUMJJ010000069.1, read on the forward strand.
ACAAATTTTCCTTTAGTCTACTGCCTGCTATCAGGGTTAGGCAGAATATAAAATAAGCTTATAAGAGAGATTAACAGGTGAAAATGCATGGTTTCTCTGAAGTTCTTAGATACTATTGTATTTTTTTAAAAAAATCATGTTTCATGTTAAAAAGACTAATAATTTATAACGATAAGTCAACAGAAAGTAATTTTCCATTTCCATCCCATATATGGTAATGTTCTTATAAACCAGGTACAGGATACTTAAAGGTATCTCAAAAACATATTGGCAATGCCATAAAACCTTATAAATACAGATGTATCATGCACTATCCTGTTCTTGCAGGAAGTATGCATTAGAAGAATAATTATAGTTTATTAAAGAATTACAAACCCACTGTCTTAATATTTAGCAAGTCATTCTAAATAACTGCCATTGCATCCACAGCAATAATATAATATCTAAGTCTCTAAAACCTTTCCACATCTGTTGTGCTTCAGAAAACACACCATTTTACCAAAAAGTTAATTACTTAAATATACTTATTCTTTAGATTCTGCTGTTTTTCTTGACCAAATAGATTTAAGTTTGGAGTTTAATTTGGTGGCTAAGACTTAAGCTGGATATTGCTCATATATTGTTCAATCACGCACTAAAAGAAAACTCCACCATTCCACTCCCCAGCCTTTGTGTTCATCCTGCAAAAGATGACTCGTGTACAGGTCCAAATTTCCACAATACTTGTCAAATACCTTCTCAACTTTTTCAGTCCAACTTGAGAGGAATTTGGGGAAAGGACTATGAATTTAAAAGGCACCAGCTTTTGTGCCTGCTTAAGACCAAGCCCTTACAGAGGTTGTTTTCCTCCTTTCAAAGCATACTCATAACTTTCAACAGTTGCTTCAGTGGTACCAGTGACAGCCTGCCTTTTGAAATGGTTCAGGTCAACAAGCAGGACAGGATATACAATTAAATACTTCTCAGAGATATATACTTCTAAAATAACGGTAACATCTTGAGATAAAACTCACCTATTACATGCTTAAAATGATGTAAAATACTTTTGCTTTCCAGATGTTAGTTATGCCTTAAGTTAAATGAATTTATCTACAAGCTTCAATGAACAAAAACACCTTTCTTCCACATACGCCCGAACTTCTCTGTATCCAGGCATACTTGTAAAGCTTCCTATACCTCTAAAAAGCATTTTCTGCATTTAAAGTAATTCTATGAGGCATCCACCTAACCTAAAAATAAATTGATTTTTATTGATTTCCAGTCTTGAATTTATGCTCTTAACTGAGGAAAAGAGAGAATGAACAGTATCAAACTGGGAACCAAAACTCTTTCCCGATGAAAATAAAACAAGACAGATGGGAGTAACAGCAGGAACACATTCTGAATACTGCTCTACTAATTACTAAATACATAAAGGTACTGGCAAGATTCAGCTTTATAGAGGTGAAGACACTAAACTACGAAAGGAGATTATCTTTGTTGAGTATAATTGCAGCAGAGTCTGAATGGCCACAGACCAAAAAAGAAGAAACTGACATAATATACTAATAAGGGCTTATTTTAAGATTCTCAAGCACAGTGAGACAACTTCGGCTTTCTAACACATCTCATACTGATATGAAAGTCACCTATGAAAAGCCAGGTATAACTGTAAGTGATATCACACAGTTCAACTTTTCCCATTAACTTTCAGGTTCAGGTGTATGTGTACATCAGGAATGTTGTACAAACAATATTAATTCTTTATTAATATGACCAGTGAACTTCAACTGGACAGCGAATAAGCTATGCACAAGATCACACGTGGGCACTCTTAAAAAAAAAAGGGAGAGTTTGGGTTCCTATCTGCTGCCTGATGTATTCTATTTTAACTTAACGATTGCTACTTAGAAACAGGCACCTTGTAACCTTTGTTAGGTCATTAATATCTTCAATATTTTCAGATTAATATTGCATATAGCTATGCATGCATAATACATACGCATACAAGAAGTTACCGCAGTCTTTTTAGAAGCTGTTTCAATGGAGTGTAAGTTTTACCTCTTTCTCCAAAACACCTACTCACAGAAGCACAATAGTAACTGGTTTAATAACTGTGCTTTTACTAAAATCCATCCACAATGTGTACTCGGTAAATTTAAAGTATGTAAAACTAATTTTCTGGAAACAATCTAAGTTATCAAAACTAATCAGGCAAATACTGCTCTCTTTCACTGCCAGTGCATGGAAAATAGGAGAAATACCCTTTGGAAGTAGTGTTTCCCACCTTATCACTCATACACAAAACCACTTTGAAGTCCTAGTTTAGCAGAAATATTTACCTGATTCTTTAGAGCAGCATGTCTCAAACTCTCATGCACAAAAAAAAGGTTAAATAGATGTGGCAAATACTGAAACTGAAAAAGAAACCTGCGGCTATACTAACATGGCACTATGATTTGGCCAAACGAGAGAGATTGTGAGTGCTATAATTGTGTTACAGGGCTGGCTGCAGAGTAAAATAACACGAAATACTGTTGGGAGTAATGAAAAGGCAACGTTTGTAGATAGTATCTTTTATTAGACCTATTACCCATACACATGCATTCTCCTTTAGAAAAAGGGGAAGAGCCCAGAAGTTGGACTTGTTGAATTTCCTATTTTCCTGAGACCTTCATGCTTACAAGAACATTACCACAAGACATTCAGACTCATTTTACTTTAAAAACTTGCAAGTTCAAACAACTCTGCATTAATGTTAGCAATTTCAAATTAGGAAATGCAGTTGCATTTCATATTTTACAGTAAAGCACTTCTGTAAAACAGTCACTGTGCACCAATTCAATAACACTGTAACCTCATATTATTATATTATAATCAAGTAATTAACCTTGATCTCTTCTAAAGCTTACTTGTTCATAATATGATTAAGCAAAAGAACACGACAAGGAAAGTGACATACCTAGATCCAACAGCGCCATCACCAGAGTCCTGGCTTCCAGCCTCACTTGGTGTACTCACGGATTTGGAAGACGGAGAGGTAGGAGGAGGGACTAAATAGTGAAACAGACAGGTATCCGCTGTTACTACTCGCAGAGGTTGCACAGCTTAGGATGTTTTCAAATTAATTGAACATGAAGTATTAAAAAAAAGTGATGGCAAACAAAAAAATACATGGATGAAAATGAACAGCAGAAAGAGAGGGGAAAAGACAATGTTAACTCATGCTGGACTTTCATGCAACTGTTTGGCATTTATGCATCTGGAGCATACAAAGACATGGAGGGAGAGAGATTTAAGTGAAAATGAGTTGAAAAAAGTATTTTTAAACTGAACTTCTGACAAAGGATGGCATAAATTTTCAAAGGGTAGTTTCCACCAATCATGTTGCTTAAACATTAAAGCAAGATAGTTGTTAATATAGCATTGACATCAGTTCTTAAAAATTAGACATTGACTGTATTTAACTAGTAATTTTATTTCAAAATACAAAACCATCAAAGCATGTCTCCCAAAAAGTGGCTTTGTCATCCAGTATACGGTTATTTTTGTTCTAGTTTGAATCAAATCAACACAAATTCTGTGTACTACAATGAAGTTTCTAGTATTGGGGTTTTGGAGATTTCCATTTTTTCTTTCTTTTTACTTAACAAACAAACTTAACAAAGCCTAGTACTATTATATCAAAATGTTTTCTTAATTATTAGTTAATTTTCAGCACGTAGATGAAGATTGCAATTACTGTTTAGAAAGCAACATGTTTTATGGAACTGATACATAGCATTGAATGATATCATGCAACCTGATTCAAACACAAAGCCATTTTGATATTTCTTTCAACTTTTAAGAAATAGTGGAACTCATCATTTAATGAAACTCAGGTTTATGCTTAAGAATCAGAGTGAGTTTAAGGTCCTCATATGTTTCATGATTCAGCAATATGTAAAGCAGTCATAGAACACATTCACTCATTAACAACCCATAAAAAGAACCTTTAACCAACTGAACATGAGTTATGCATAAAAATTCGTATCCACTTGGTCAGGGGTCAGACAACGGCAAACTGACTTCAGATCTGCAACATTTCTAGAGACTTTCCTGAAATCAGACGTACATTGTGAATTGTGAAGAATGCTTCCATCCCAAAACAGACACATGACTGTGGTTGACAAAACCTCTATCCTAAATTTATATTCCTCCATTACTTTTGTGCACTATCAGAGACGATGACGTTATTAGGTCACCCTTTCTTAATCGAAGAATTGACATCAGACACATCTTGTCTACCACGGAAGGAACTCAATCAGCTCTAGAGAGAGGCAAGCACACCCAGCAGGCCCCGGCAGCTCAGTTCTGATGCTACAGTGCCCTCTTGTGGGGCAAATTTTTCAAGATAGTCTTCTCACTAGCGAGGCGAAACTTAAAAAGACCAACAGTCTCAGGAAACAACAGACGCAACAGACGATGAAACTATAATAACTTCTAGAAAGTTATTTTGATTCACTAGCTTATGGCTTCTTATAGAACAAGCATGGTAGTGTATTTACATTGTAAGGTCCCTTCTCCGATAAAAGAGCTACCTCTCTCTGGCAGTTAACAGGACAGTAATTACCTTGAGAATTTTTAATACAATTCTATGAAGGGTTCCAATTTCAAGCTATCCATCTACAATAACGTGAGCTCAGGCTACCTGCACGCCGAGCCAGTCAGCTGTGAGTTAGCTTCAGTTCAGGCAAATGATCACAATACTACCACATTTTGCCAGTATCCATCCCGCAGACCAAGCCTGTGCCTCAGGCATGCTACTGAAAGGTTACAAGTAGGACATCATAGCTTGATTTAGGATCCAAATCAGATCTGGGTATCTTAAAAGGGAATAAAATGAATCCCTTGAGAATCTGTGGACGCTGATGCTCAATGGAATTAACCACAACACCGACAGGGACATGCCCTGGTCTTACACACAAGCACCTCAAAAAGCTTTCCACGAACAGTTACTGATTATCCTATGATTTTCAGACTGTCTCTCATTTCAAAAAACAATGACCATAAGCATTTCTGCAAGAGTCTGCCTTAGCAAAACCTCACACAAAAAGCGTTCAACTATTAGTCCGCCAAGTAAATTCTCTAGTAGACAAGAATTACCACTTCTAATGTTGCATGTTACTGCTACTATAGCCCAAATGCAGTCTCTAAACTGTGAGAACAGGTCAAACTACTAAATGTGACTACAGTGGCTGTTGTAATGGGAGCATCTATAATGGTTCTTATTCCATATTCACTTTTGAACACTTGAGGACTTTGAAGAAGCAATTATGAAGATGTAGTCACAGATATAATATGTCCATAACAAATTGCTATCACTTTTTATTTGCAAATCCAGTTGAAGCATACCCTCACCACTGAGCCAAAGTTTTAAACACCTTAGAATGCAGAGCCAAAGACAAAAAGTGGAGTTGAATTATCATCCTCTTTGCTGTCGTCTTCCAGAGACCTGTGACAATGTAAAGGCAAAAAGCCACAACCAATGTAGTACCCCATCCAGGAGTGGCACAGATAGGAAACATCATCCTTGGTAGTGAAATTTTATACTTAGACTTTCTATTACTCAAAGTCAGTCCGGCATTTGAGACAATGGCAACTAGGGTGGAAACAAGGCAGAAAAGAAACAAACCAACTCTGCATGAAAATATCAGAATTAACGTTTAGCATTATGAAAAAGAGAAAGGAAAAAACACAGAAGAATAATATGCAGGGAAAAATAAAAGAATAAATGATATTTACATATTTTAACTGAAAGACTCCAAATAATCCACTAAGTGTAAAACATGTCTTTTACAAAATAGTACTAGTAATGTGTGCTGAAGCACGTCATTTGACATTATTAACAAAGATAATGCAGCATAAAACAGTACAAAACCCAGACATGTACACCACAAAAAAATACTGGCCAGAGAATATTATATAAATACCAAAATCCTAACAAAAAGCAAACAAAAACCCCAGTACCACCACCATAACTCCAAAACCACACTCCCCCAAACAAACCCCCCCAAATATCTATCTCAAAATAATATTAACATTCCTACCAACAGGAGACTCGGGTGTCAACCCCATGCTCTGAAGCAATGCTTCAGCTTCTCTTCTCTTCTTTTCAAGATCAGATTCTTCTTGTATAGGAAGAGCATCTTTCTTCTGATCGGTCTAAAAATAGTTCAATAATTACGTTATGGCATTTAACAGGTATTGAAAATGGTTGCATTTTTTTGTGATCTCCTAGGTTCTTTTTATATGATGATAGGTTTCAGCAGCATAAGTTAGGTATTTGACTGTAATAATTCTGATGGTGCTTTCAGTAGATAAATTAGACGGGAATCACAAAATTTTCTAGCTTTCGTACTGTCTTCAAAAGACATACATAACATGCAAAAAATGCCTTCTTGTCAAAATGACTGACACGTCACAAGATCAAGAATACCTTTTTTTATGCTAATGCTAAGCACTGTAAAAGACTGAAAAAAAAAAAGTATCATGTTCCTGTGTATAAAAGTATTTTAAAGACACAGTCGTATTGTTCTGATTTTGAAATGATAACAACTGTGTCAAAGAAAACAGAAGGTTAGAATTACAGTAGATAGGCACCTCTCTGGTAAAGAAAGTCTTAGGACAATGGGCTAGATAGAGCACATTACGGTGAATATGTTTAAGATGCAGAAGTGATGACTGTCTATGTGTGCATTTCAAGCTGTTTTTTTTAAAAACAAAAACGTCAACAAGCTCTTTAATGAGAGAGTTTTTGGGCCTCAGATTTCAGAAAAAAACCCAGAAAGTCTTAAAAAACTTTGAGGTAATTTCAAGTGTGCAGGGCACTTAAGTAGTTTTCTTTGAATTGTGTTACTACCTGCTAGATTTTATGTAAAAAAAAGAGAACAAAAATTACACACCCATCCCCATAATTTAGAAATAAAGCAAGCTTTACTGTGAAAGACGCTGAACACTACGTATCTTTCCACGCTCATTTAAAAACTAATTCAATTACAGAAATATAATTCATAGCTCAAGGTGTTCACAACTCAGTCACTGCCAAGAGAATGTATTTGTATATTAAACTGATTATACAAACACAAGTGTTTGATAGAAGCAGCAAAATCTAGACCAAGCTATTCTATCGCTATGCCACAATTAAAGAGCAATTACTCCTCACATGACTGTACATGACACTTCTAATCTACTGCACAACTCTTTTTTTAAAAAAGTAATTCATAAATCTTAAAGTTAAGTTCTCAACTGATAAGCTATTTGTACAATACTGATAGTCAAACAATTCATAGACATCCTCACAAACGCACTTTAGAAATGGGCTCTCTAAGTAACACCATCACAACTCATTAAGCATTTTCTGCAATACTTCATAGCGATTTCATTTATGTTGTCCCATGCACACAATTTGAAATCCACATTTCATGCATGTGTAAGATTAAAAAAAAAATCTAACTTATAATAACATAACATATAATCCTAAAGAAAACAGTAGGTATCTGCTCTTAGCAGAAAACAAAAATGCAACATTTACATCAGCAACCCGCCATTAAATAAACACTCTGAGTAACATGTAACAAAACACTAAGTGAACCTACCCTTAAATTTTAGCCAAATTACATATGCAGTCAAATTTCAAAGAGAAAATTATTTCTTACTTCTTTTTTCTTTCTTTCTTCCTCCTTTCTTTTCTTCTCTTCTCTGATTTGAGCTAATCGTTGCTTCTTGCGCTCTAACTCCGCCTTCAGTTCACTTTTGTCAGACATGGCTGAAACACTTATCAACAGAAACGATATTACTATTATTAGTATTTAGCTTCAGTCGGGCTTTTGTCTTGTTTTGATAATGGCAACTTTCCTTCAAATAAACTATCACTAAAGGAACTATACTGCTTACTAAAACCAGAACTGTGAAAAGTCTTAAAATAATAATTTAAATAACGACATTTCTATTTCCACATTTCTTTCACTTAACACATTCTCAATACTAAAGGGGCTGATTTAAAAGAAACAGACAGAATTGTGCGATGGTGACAGCATCCCTTCCTAAGGTAGTTCTGACACTGAAGGAAAAATGCATTGAATAAAAGATCAGTCACCAATCTTGCCATTGGACTCTGTACAAGTACAGAGAAAACTATGAGACTGAAAATAGCAAGGAGAGTACTAACACAAGATCTATATTTTACTTTTTACTTTAGCAGTTTAAATATTGGCATGCTATAACTCAGCAGTATGTAAGATATATATTGTTTTATATCACCTGTAGGATTCATAATACAGATTAAAAAAAAAATCTATCAGGATTACTTTAAATTGCAAGACAAAGTAAGCGCGACAGCCAAACAAACCTGTAAATACATGCATTATCATATTTTTTCCTCCAACTTTATGCACACTGCTAAGAAACTGGTGGATCTTTTAAAGACAAATTCAACAAAATGATTTGCTACATAACTAATTCAATTAAATACAGACAAGAAGGTTAACAATAACAAAAAGTGGAAAAAAATCTTTTCAGAAGTTAGATTTAGAACAGAGGTGTGAAAAACTGTGTGAATGGACTGAGCGAATAAAAGCTTAACTTTACTGTTTTTAAGCAGTCAGTCAGTAAAGGAAGTGCAAAAGCGGTTCTACAACAGATGAGGCATCTATAAATGCTTTTGCACAAAGCCTGGTAACAATGACACTAGATAAAGCATTAATAATAGAACTATTCACTAATTCAAAATTAAAAAGAGCTGCAAGTGCTTGTACAGAACATCTAAGCATAAAAAAAAAAATGTGAAGTGATGCAAGCCTCACACATCTTCCCCTGCATCCTCACTGGCATGTACAGTGGGGCATTCCTCCGTGTCGCCTACAAACATTTAAGAGGGAGTAAATAAATAATAACAAAAAAGGTCTATTGTCGGTCTTTTAAGATGGCATCGCCGTGTCGCTCTAAAATAGCAGCACTAGGAAGGCGCCTCGCCAGCCCATTACGCATCCCACCCCACCCATCTGAAGGGCACCGTCGAGCCCTTCAGAGCAAAGCGGCACAAACGGCGCGGTCCCCGCCGAGAGGGGCGCCTCCCCGCCCGGCTCCCGCTCGGGCAGCCCGGCAGCGCGCTCCCACCCTGACAGGCCCTCCAGGCGCCTGGGCGAGGGGCGGCCCCTACCCCGCCCTGCTGCCGCGCCCCTCCCTGCGCAGGGCCAGGCCGGGAGAAGCGGGGCCGCACCGGGAGGGGCGTTGGGGGCCCCCACGCACCTGGCAGCGCCCGCTCCACTTCCGCCGCCCCGCAAAGGCGCCGCAGCTGACAGGCGGCGGCCTACGGCGAGCGCCGAGGGCCGAACCAGCTCCGAGAGCGCTGCGGGATGCGCAGGAACTTACCGGAACCGCGGAAGGACACGGCGGCCTGTGCAGGGCGAGGCGACGCTCCGCTCGTTCGTGCAGTCAGGGAGAGCGATCGGAAAGGAACTGACAGGGCGAAGGAGCGAGAAGCGACGCTAGAATGAGGCCTCACGCCGAACCGCTCCTGCGCGGCAATAGCGAGGCCGCTTTGAGAACACCGACGCCCAACATGCAGCGCGCCCCGGCCGCGGCGCCCCGCAGCGTGAGTGTGGCGCGGCCGCGCATGGCATGGCGGGAGCTGTAGTGTTTGGGGAGGGAACCGCATCGGCAGCGAGCGGGGCCGCGGGCGCTGGGGGGCGAGCGCCACAGCCTGCCGGGGGGCGGGAGCGCACGCGCGCGCTCTGCCTGGGTCAGCTGGCGGCGGAGCGCGCGCGGGCCGGGCGCGTGGCGGGTGGGGTGGTGTCGCCTAAGGGGGCCCTGGAGAGGCAGCCTTGTTGGTCCCTTCTTCCACGGACCAAGTGATAGTGATCCGAGAAGTAGTTACTGCCGCAAAAAAGGGGAATATTTCAATTTGAGCTGAAGTTTCATTTAAGTAACTGTATTTTTTTGGAAGTCAGACAGAATGTCCTTCTGAGAGCATGTTTTTTATAGCATGTTTTTTCCAACAGTGTTTCTCCAGACACTGTACTTTGAGAAATGAAATGTGTTAACTATGGTATGTGCTGAATGGATGTGTCTTTTTCTACAATCACCTCTATTTGGAGTCTTTCTCTACCCAAAATGCAAGGTCAGACAGAGAATTGACTCCAAAGCTCCAATTAGCGGAGATTTGGCTGTTGAAATAACATTAAAATTAGACCTTGTAAAGTGATAGAATATGGATAAGATTTCTGGGAAAATTTATACATATGCATGTAAGTGGGAGATACATTCTCTCTCAGCTCTTGTCTTGTTACACGTGATTGATGGAAATTATTCCTTCAGGCGTCCAGCACTGTAACAAAGGATGCTGCTTTCTAAAACTCAAAAATGAATCAGAGAGTTTATTTGCTGGCATTTTCGGTATCAACAGGACGAGAGGAAATGGCCTCAAGTTGCGCCAGGGGAGGTTCAGATTAGACACCAGGAAAAAGCTCTTCACCAAAAGGGTTATCGGGCACTGAAACAGGCTCCCCAGGGAGGTGTTGTATTTACCATCCCTGGAGGTATTTAAAAGACAGGTAGATGAGGTGCGTAGGGATGTGGTTTAGCGGTGGACAGATATGGTAGACTCAATGATCTCAAAGGTCTTTTCCAACCAAACAGTTCTATGATTCTATGATTCTTCAGTTTGAATTCCCCTAGGAGCAAGGATCCATGCTGGACACTGCTGCTCCAGCAGCCAAGCTGTGTCAGCCTGATGTGGACAGTGACTGTGTGGTTTGAATCATAGGCTGGACAGGCTGGTGGCCACAGTCGCTTCAGTGGTACATCAAAGCCTGATTTGCGGTGTGAATCAGGCTAGGGACAAAGTGACCCACACTAAACCTGCTTCTTGTGGGTGTCAGGGAGCTCCATTCGGCCATCAAGCTGGCAGGATGTCATGCATCAGCTGTGTGGGGTGAAGCTGCACAAACTCAGCCCGCAGCAATGGCATCATGTGTGAATGAAGTGCCGTGGTTCATTTTAGTACAAGTACCAATCCACAGTAAGAGACTTTGCTGTTCCAGTCATTTTAAATTAATAAGTACATTGCCAGTTGTGTCCTGTGGAAACATGTATTGAGTTTCTCTACCCTTTTTCCTGAACTGCTGAGATAGTGCCACTGACCAGTATCTCACTGAAGTGCTTGATTCCTCAGGCTGCTGATCTTCCAAAACTGTGCTTATCAAAGCAGAATTAATATGGACAATTCATATAGTTCAAGTGGAGCATGTGTCCACAACACTGTGAAATGAAATTTTTGGAGCAATAACTGTCAGTTCCAGAGAGGGTTAAATATCCTGCTATTACAAACTGGAATAATTTATTTAAAATCATTGGATTTACAAACTTTTATGTCTGGTGAGTGTATCTTCTGAACTCCTGCTGATGAGCACTGGAAAAAGATAGTCTTTGCAGTCACGCTCTGCGAGGCTGTAATCCTGTTATGTGTCAGTCATAAACTGAACAGTTTAGTTGGTGCTTTGCTGGGGTAGCTGCTGGGAGAACTTCAATTGTTACAGGAATCAGTGTTGATTATTTACTCCTCTGTAGTCTTCCATGTGAGTCAGGGTTCATACTATACCTGAAGAAAAATTAGGAAAACTATCTGTTGTCTAGGTGGCTTCTGATCATTGAATAACCCACATGCATTTCGTATGGGTATGGGTGTTACCATTCAGAAAAACTATAAGTGAAACTGTCAAAATTGTATGATGTGCAAGAAAAGGGGTTGCATTTTTCTTCAGAGATGGAAATAAGATGATAGTAATGAACTTCCACGAACAGCTGTTGTCTTTGAATTTATTTGCTGGAATTTTCTGACATCACTGACAATAATGTGTGCACCTGAGAATAAGAATATGTGTTTTATTCTGTTATTTTACACGTTTCTTGTTTGGTCATAAAATATTAATTTTGTACTTGAAGCTTGCTAGTAATATTTTTCAAGTTTACATTTAAAAATATGAGTGTAGGAACCAGATATTTCACATTTGTAATGAATCTAGCCATTTGATTTTTGGTAAATTGATTTTCAACAGTGAAGTGTATTTCTTGGTCCTGAGCCTACATATATCTGCTGAAGGTCACGTTATTGTTTTTTACGTTAGTCTTTTGTTTTAGAACATAGTAAGTACAATAGCTAATTTTTGCAGCACTGACATCCCCCTTTCTCTTTGTAAATGATAACTGTAGTTTTCAAATAGTTCTGTCTGGGTCAGTTTAGCAGTGACATAAACACTGATGGAATGCTAAATCTATGCAAAAACATTTGTGATTTTTTGTCATTGATCTCACAAGTAATAGGAATTTGAATTTAAATATTCTGATAAGTTTTTCGACAACTGAAGGCTCATAAGTTACATGGTGGAAGGACAGGTTTGAGAAAGCATATAGTTGTAGATGTTCACAAGTGAGCGTTTACTTCTAGCGTCAGCTTCCTGGTGACAGTATCTTTTGTATAGTGAACCCCAATTTTATAATGGTCTCTAAGAATGTGCAGAAGTTGTACTATGAGGTGGACCCTTTCTGTACCTAGGACCAGGAAAACAGCTTGTAATGGGATTTTATGCACCCGTCCTATGCCTTAGGTCAAGGATGAACATAGCTTGGATTAAAACATGAACGCCAGCTTTAACACCGATTGTGCCCCCACATAAACAGAATTAGTGTATTACTGAGAAGTTAGTTTGAGGCATATAAAGGAATGACAAAGATAAATCTGGACTCTACTGCAGACAGGCAGGAATCCAGACTAAACACAAGGAGAGATTAGATTCAGAAGAGCCTCTACTTTTGCATTTTGGAGAACATTAGACTTATTTGGTGTCTGAATCAGAAGAAGGCTAGACAGTAAGGGTAAGTGGGCCCTCACCTTGCTTTATCACCTCTTTCTGTTGCTCAGTGGTTTGCTCTGGAGCATATGAGTCCAAGATCTATGCTGGAGAGGGTAGTTCCCTCCTCAAGTAACTGCCACTGCTGTGCTGTCTTGTCTAGCAGCAGGCCTACCTTTCAGCATTAAGGCTCCATTTTAGTTGTCTTTTTTTCCTCATATTTCAGGAAAATTAAAAGTCCGTCTAACAGGCTTACTGGAATTGAGATAATCAGGAAGATCTCATCCCATAATGTCAAGATATAACTTTTCTAGGATCATTTAATAGTCTGTGATTTTCCCTGAAAAAAATTGCTGTATTGCTAATAATAGGTTTCTCTCTGCCCTTCTCTCTCCTTTCCTATTCCTGCTAGATGGATGTATTTTTTTTCTGTTGTGTCAAAACAAGGTGGTGGTAAATAATAGGTCCTTTCTGAGATGAGAACACTTTTGCAATCTGGTACTGTTTGGCACAAAACATATACACTAGTGAATGGTCCAACACTTAAGAGTGATTCACTAATCAGCATTACAGAAAATAGGTTTACCAGTTGAAAAATTCCTTCCTTGGTGTGGTCTGTGTACAATACTCTCAATATTTCTATTATGTGGTAAAGAAGAGATGAGATAATAGGTGTTCCTCAAGGGATCCTGTAATGCACCAAAATTTGCGCTAGTTCTAATGGTTTTAAGAGGGAGCATGAAAACTGCCAAGAGATCAGCCAAAAGGAACTATTTCGGACACAGTGTATGCCAGGGTATATTTAACGTCAGCTTGTGCACCTATCTCTCATTAACCTTTATGGAAGTTTTGTCTATTCTTCAAAGGAGAAATAGGTTGGGTATTTGCTAAGATGATAACAGAGTTTCTTTTGGTTTTATTATGTTAGCATTATTACCAAAAAAAGATAATAGGCTAAATAATGAGAGATAAATAATCACTTTTTTCAGGAGCCTTTTCTTATTTTTTCCCCACCTTGAATACTGTGTCCAGTTCTGGAATCCCCAACATAAGAAGGATATGGAACTGTTGGAGTGGGTCCAGAGGAGTCCACAAAGATGGTCCAAGGGTTGGAGCAGCTCTGCTATGACTACACGCCAAGACAGAGTTGGGTTTGTTCAGTCTAGAGAAGAGAAGGCTCCTGGGAGACCGTAGAGCAGCGTTCCCCCTCCCTGGAAGTGTTCAAGGCCAGGTTGGATGGGTTCCTGAGCAGCCTGGTCTGGTGGGAGGTGTCCCTGCCCATGGCAGGGGTTCACCAGTTCCAGCCACTTCCACCTACTGGCTGATCTTTAAGGACCCTTCCAACCCAATCCATTCTATGAGTCCAGGATAAAACCGCAACATGTCAAGGAGGAAAGGCCAGGCTGCCCAAACTGCACGTGCAGCGCAACCCCCGGTGGCGCCAAGCAGACACTCAAAGCCAAACAAACCAAGGGGGGATCCAGCTTCGGAGGAAGGTCGCCAGCCTCGTGTTTTTAGGGCTGTCGGTTACTCCTGTTGTTTAGGACTGTCGGTTCATTCGCAGGCCTCGTGATGTTAAGGGCTCCTGCTTCATCCCCAATGGGGATTCGAACTCAGAGCCTATGCGCTCCAGGGCGGAGCTTCAGTCCTCCGGGCCACAGCGACCCCTATAGGCCCGCGCGCCGCCATGTTCCTCACCCTCTGCCCAGGGAAGGCGAGGAAAGAGCGAGAGGGCAAGAAGAAGCTGCTGGAGCAGCTCTGCTGCGAGGCCAGGCTGACACAGGAGAGAGCTGAGTTTCTCCAGTCTGGAGAAGAGAAGGCTCCGCAGAGACAACTCTTGTCCTGGCTCTGGAATTGTGGGGCAAGTGACTTAAGTTGTGTTTTTTACCTTGGTATCAAAGGAGGAAAAGTAGTGTTTTTCCTCTGTAACTGAGGAAACAGTACTTTTTCCCACTAGTTACTAGGTTACAGACATATCTTTTTTTACTCTTAGCCTCAGTCTCTTAATGTGTCAAATTAACCATATTTATTTCAATAACAGTATTTCTTACAGCTAATGCTGTGTGAATTGACATTTGAAAGGAAGCTTTTTGAGTAGAAGGCTCTGTATGTAATTTTGAGTGTTATTAAAGTCATGTTTGCATGACATCGATCCTAACGTCTTTACTGACAAAGAAATCAACAATTGAATCATACCTACATGATTTCTGAGCTTTTCCTTCTGCTATATTTCATCAGCTGACAGTTACCCTCATGGCACAGGTATAAAGCAAGGGTGACAAATATTATCCAGAGTTTTACAGACATTAACTCATAATCAGTCACATATATTCATATTGGAGTTAGAAATTGCCCTTTCAACTTCTAATTCCATGATAATTCAGAAGAGCATACTAATTTTCTTAAATATCAAATAATATTTAGAAGTAAACATTTTAAATTACTGCAAATTCTAAATTTGTAAAGTTAAAAGATGACCTCTATAGAGTAGAAATTTCTGTGGGCCATTGTTTGAACTCCTGAAATATACTAAAGCAAATTTCACATTTATTTCCATTGAGAAGGCAATTTTCTTTTCATAGAAAAGGTTCAAAAGCATCAGAGTGGATATGGTATGTGAATAATAGGAGGTAGGACAGTCAGGGTAGAAGAACTGATGGGACACTTTACGGTTCAAAGAATTCAGCACTTTTCATTTATGCTGAAAAAAATGTAAATGATGTCACCCTTGCTTCCTAGCGCAAAGTTACCAGACAGACATGGCTAAGTCATATCTCTGACATTAAAATGACTGGCATGTTATTTCCTTCTATTTATTTTCTTTTGGAAATCTTACAGTATCATATTGCAAATGAAACAAAAATCCTCATTTAATGTTGTAAGAAACAAAGACCTGCCTGTAGTCTCAATGCTTCATTATTGCTATTCTATCTCAAAGCTAATTGAAATCCAAGATGTTTGTATCAAAGCTGTAATGAGACACTGACAAATACCTTTCTGCCCCACTGGAAATGTAATCTTTCTATTGAACATTTTGTCTTGATAAATTCCATCTGCAATAGGAATAGGCATTTTGCATTTGAATCAGGAAGGTCACTGCTTTGGATCAGATGATGTGTTGTACACTCCACTTACCTTTAGATGAAATTGATCCTTTACTGTGCTGAACATGACTGTGAATTTTTTACATGTAATTATCTTATTGTTTCACCTAGATGAAATTGGCATGGGAGTGTTGGAAAAGTGTGAGATTTTATTAGTCTGATATTATATAAGTAGAAATAGTGATTATAATAGTTTTAAGAATAGTGGGTTTAAATGTGTTTTATAGTGGTTTTAAATCCTGCTACTTTAGGTGTGTTAGTGATTATTAGAAGTAGCGGTTATTTAGTCTTTCTTCTCTCATGAGAAGAACTCTGTGAGATAAAGAGACTGGGCCTGCGGTTGAGATAAGAAGACCTTGCATACTGGAGCTAACTAAGAAAAACAGAAGACGCTGGCGCCAAAATAACTAGCTGACGAAGTAATCCATATATGCATATGTATTGGCTGTAACCTGTTGAATATACATTAGGTTATGTAACATGTAGAGAATAAAATGCGGTCGCGCATTGGAACCAGATTTGGGTGCGTACCCCTGGTTCCCGGGGCCTCGAAATAAAGCACCACATATAACCTCCCCCGGGTGGTTATGTGTTCGTCTCTCCGCTAACAGGAGGACTGCCATCACTTTTTGATCTTTGCATGTAATAGTGAGACAGTACTCTTCAAAGCCACTTATTCCATAGGAAGTAATACATTTTAAATACTCAGTTGCATTTCTTTACTAAATGAAACAATAAGATCACGCTGTTTCATTTATTGATAATGTATTTGATAGAACTGAATATTTGATAACATTTTCTTCACTTTTGCAGCAGTAAAGCAAGACTTGTATGTATAATTACTCAAACTTGTTTCAGTAAACTGATTTACTTCTAAATATCTAGGAACTAAACTATGTATTCAACATTTTTGGTTGTTTTACTCAAATAATCCCACTGACTTCAAGGAAGAGAGGCACCATAAAACTGAATGGCAGTTGCAGTGAGTTCACTCATCTTCAGTGTTAAAACTTTCATTACCTTTCTTTGCAAATGTAGCTTGTTACTTTTTTTTTTAATCTAGAATTACACTGAGTGTATGTACAAAACCAGTATTTTTTCCTCTTTTGTTTTGACATGACTATACACTCTTGGCATTTTCACTTCACATCAAGTGTGAGATTGTGCAAAAAAATGGGAAGAGATCTTTAGCAATGGAAAGGATAATGTGAAAACCATAAATAGCAGCTAGTCCTTGCAGATGTGAACATGTTCTTATTTAAATCGATTGAAATTTCACTGGTGACTGCAGTGAATGCAGCATCAAGTCCTCAGCTCATTCTGAAAATCAATTAAATGCGTTCGTAATAGGCTTCCATGCCTTTGAAAATCTGTTTCTAAATTACTGTTGGAAACCAATCAGTTAGCTATTGGAGTTCATTTTATTAAAATAAATGCCACAATATTGTGTAAAATTTAAAAGAAATGCTGTAATTTAACAGCTTTTTATTTATCAAAAATCACCTTGTTATATTCGCTGAAATGTGTAGTAGTCAACAGAATGCTGATGTGACTCAGTATTTGATTTTTTTCTGCTCTGTGAAGAATAGTGCTGGTACTAGGAAGCTGAGAGGTGAGAAATTACTATGTCAGGGTTTGGACTGAAATACATTTTAAATAGACTTTTTGTATGGTACTGTAGCAGTTCAAAATTCTGATTCAGTGTCTGCTGAGAAAATGTTGGACATGCTTTTAAAAGTTTCTTAACCAATACTAAATTTGCCAGTTCCGTAATAGTGGATGACCCAATATGTGATCATTAATGAAGATTAAGTAGTTTTTAGTGGCTTGTTCTGATTTGGATTTATTTTGAATCTTCCATTGTTCACAGGAGATTCAGTGATGCCTGAAGAGTAAAGTGACACAAGCTGGCAGGTGGTACAGCTTAAGGTTTGCATGAAGCTAATTTTTGCCTTTCTG
The DNA here is from genome assembly GCA_033556795.1 of Tapera naevia. NCBI lineage: Eukaryota > Metazoa > Chordata > Aves > Cuculiformes > Neomorphidae > Tapera > Tapera naevia. The sequence goes on from JAUMJJ010000069.1 coordinate 11,279,511, forward strand.
TTGTCCTCGTCTGCTGTATTTCAGGCTCAATAATCTTTTTCCTTAAACTGTTATTATTAACTATTATATTGACTATGAGATTGTATAATGTCATGTTACATATTATGCTACACTGTGCTGTGTTTACCTAAAGAACAGCGTATTATTTTGAAATCTTAACTAGTTGAATACCTTTTATAGATTTTAAATGATGTTAATATCCATTTTACATTATTAAGATACATTTTAATTCAGACATGATACCATATAATATGATTGTATAGATTACAATTATATAATATAGGTAGTATATAAGAACATGCATATAGTACATATATTTACTTACACATAATTTATGTAATAGGGATATTGAGGTTACTATTGGTTTTATTTCATAAATTCAGATAGTGAGTCAGGTCAATAGATACTTTAAATACCTTAAAACTTTAACAGAATCAGAGAGGAGGCAAACCTCATGTGGAATTTCACATAAAAATTTTACAAGTGGTGTTTGAGGAGTTATTATATGTTATTTATCTATAGTTAAGCAGGAGAAAAATAACCAATTTGAATGGAAATAAGGATCTATTGTTATTGGTAAATATTTAATAAAAACAAGTGTAGCTATATGTATTAAAAGTGTGATCCTTGAAAGCTACTGAATGCATTCCCTTCAAACTAAAAATGGTAAAAATGTGACTGTTAGTTGAGAGCAAGTCCTGCTTTGGCCCCAAGATAATTGTTTTGAAAAGTTATTTTATGCTAATGAAAGGAGGTCATACAATAAAAGTGCCATTTCACCTAAGTATAACAAAATCAGGTAATGCAGGAGTGCATTCTGGCAAGAATGAAAAAAAAAACATTGCATAGCCTGATACAGCCAGTGTGAAATACAGAAATGTATCCAAGTGACTAAACATCAAATGAAGGATTATCCCTACTTGTGAAGAATCCATTCCAGCAAGAAATTGAACCATAGACTACTGCATTTGAAATTCGTAGGACTCCCTAGAGAGCTGAAAGAGAATCTACATATTCTGTCATCAGTACGCCAAAGATCTCTGCACTGTACTGTAGTGCACAAAAGCACATATACCAGAGATTTACCTTTTTGAACGACTTCTTTCAGTATACTAATCAGACCTTGGTGTTCTGAGTTTTAAAAGTACGGATAGATTCTCTTTGCTTTTGCTTTGCATTTGAATGCAAGAAAGAAGTTGATTTTCTAAATGTTCTAAAATAAGAACAAAACTACTGTGATATTCTGAAATGGCTTGTAAGATAAATAGAGGGTTCTAAAATGCTACCAAATGTGCAAGCATACAGTAGTAACAGTAACAATGGGAAAAGAGAAAGGATAAGCAATTAAGGAGAAATATTTTATTCCATATTTAGCTTGAAATAGGAAGAGACTGCCCACAGCAAATAACAGAAAGACGTCTGTGAAACTGAGTTTCAGAAGACTGGGGAAGTGTGGAGGCAGACATTTCTAAGGCCGCAGAGTAAAGGTGTTGGGTGTAAATCAGAACTGATTTTGCACTGAAGGACCCGCCAAAATGATGGTGCTAGAATATATTGATGCAGGAGTGTCCTAAATATATTGCGTATGTCTCAAACAATTTTCAGAACACCACAGTAAACCACTCCAGAGCAAAGAAATTATCCATGGATAGTAAGCTGAAGAAAGAAAACATTTTGCATGTAATACATTTGTTAATATGGTATAGAAAATAGAAAGAGCTGCTGAACAAAATAATGAGAAATTGCATACTCTTAGCAAGATTATTAACTGTGTGAGTCAGATGCGATGTGAGTAACATATATATAATACCTGCCACAAAAAAAAGCTTTTGTACTTGAAGCCTTGAGCATAGTAATTTAAAATATATTTATATTAACAGTTGTCAAAGATATAGGAGACAAGTAAGCAAGGATAAAATAAGGATATTAATATTTCTTTTAAAGTGATGCTGATTTCTGGTAGCAAAGGGGTGTTACTTTGGGGCTTAATCTTGTAGCTAAAATGAACACTAGGAACTATAATGACTTCAGCAGTCATTTATGGATGTTCAGCATTTCTAAAAAAAATTCCTAGCACATCTCAGGTAGACTCACATAAACAGACACTTGCACAGTAAACAATCCCCTTAAAAACTTTGACCAAAGAGCACAGCTTTCTTTTATTTGGACACTGTTTTGTTCCAAAAAAGGATCATATTATGAGATTCTGTCTCTGGACTGGAGAGGTGATGTGATTTGTAGGATCAATACTACAAAAGACTTTGCAATTTTACTGGGTTGTTTTAAGTTTGTGTTTTGTATTTCTCCTTCCACACATTCAGATGGCAGGCTCACTATAGTGTCTTGTACTTATGATATGATTAGGAAACCTGTGATTTTTTTTTATTTTAGAAACACAGTGTTGAAGTTCTGTCTTAAATACTGTTGCCTGTTTGGCTTTGTCAATATAAAAAGTGTGATTTCATCCAAATCATCCTTTCCTTATCTTTTATTTGTAAGCCTTCTTTGCACTAAAAAGTATTTTTAACCAAATAAGCTTCTAATCAAAACTTAATTAATTTTTAATTGAACAAGGGGAGATCCCTTTTACAGAATTCCCCAAGTTACTTCAAGATATGTAATTTTAACTTAGGATATGGTTTACGTAAACGTTTCTTTCATTGGCTCTCCTGGCTAACGGAGGTCTCACTGTGGGCACTCATTCTCACTCATATTCATCTCTTAATGGGCTGGTCGCTTGTGTGATCATGTGAAGAACTGGATGAGTATTCTGTAATAACACAGTTCACCACGTAACTCTGCTGACATATTACCACGATGGAGGAGAAAATTATGAGTCAGAAACCAGAGGCAAGAGGTCACGGAAGTTCTTCTGTCTATGTGCTTCTTCTTATCTTGTCCTTACTGTAAGATAGAATATGTTAGTTTCATCAGCTTTCACCAGTGTTTTGTTGAGTGAGCCCATAGAGAATATGAGTGCACACAATTAGGACTATTCTGTTAATTCTGTAAGCTTTCGTAACTTGATTTATTTTAAATCCCGTTTCCAGCTGCATAACAATAGTGGATTAGGGCTTATGATATACAAAACTGTTCCGAAGAATCAAGGTGTTTTAGCAGAATATCCCAGCAACTAGAACTGTGCTGAAGAGTCCAGTTAAGATACGGTTAAGTATTTTTGCCAACCTTTAATAAAAAACACTCGTGTAAAACTTAGAACAGCAGCTAAGAAATATAAACATATATTAATATATTCAAGTCAATGAAAACTGATTAGATGAGCTCCCTGACATCAAATTTGATGTGATTTGATTATATATCCAGAAACAAAGCTTCGTGCTTAGAAAACTGGATTTCCAGTAACAAGAATTGCAGCACATTTTTGCCAGTGACTTTTGACCCAGTGGAACATAAAGGATTATTGATTTTGTTTGTTCTGTAATAAATGGCTGCACATGTGTGGTAAGACTGTAATAAGTAACATTGACTTATGGAATGGTAGTGAAAACTCTCATCCAGAAAGTGTGTTTATTTCACACAAAGCATTCATAATTTAATCTCTGGGGCCATATACAGACACTTCCGCTATAGAAACATAGGCCTGATCTCCTTAGATTTTCAGTCATAGAACTCAGTTGAAGTCAATACTTTGGACCTTGTCTACTGTACTCAGTGAAAAACTTTTATTCTTGCTATGTTTGTATTGCTGACATAAATAAGGGCCCTAGTCAGGAACAAGGAATTTGCTGTACAGTGGGCTATATAGATAGAAAGAAAAAAGGTGGTTCTTCACTGATGAGGCCTATAATCCAAGTATAAAATAGGCTGGACAGAGGTAGACAGTTTAGTATTAAAAAACCAAGACAATATTGGCTAGTATGATAGTGATTTCAGTGTATCTGTTGAGTTTTGGTAAACATCATGGAACAAGACAGTTTGAAGGGAAAAGCTCTGGAGAGCTGTCAAGACTGTATCCCAGCAGCCTGGACAACTGCTTAGGCAACTGATAAGTCAATTGGTAAGCCACACTTAAATCATGGCAGATAATTATATATTCTGGTTTGCTTTTTTACTTTTACTACAAATAGAATACCAGGATGAGTCCTCTCAAACTGGCAGAGGCTAACCCATGCTTAAATGTACACTAAAAACACTTGAAGGGCAGTGCACAGAGTAACACTTGGGTAAATGGCTTTTAGTTTGTCTTATTATACAGTAATTTCCTAGTGTAGATACATCTTGGAATAAGAATTACTTGGATTTTATTATATTTTGAAGGCATCAAAAATTGATTATTGTTTTCCATTTAGAAGAAGTCAGGTCCATCAGTGCAAACAAAATGATGGCATGTAAAGCTGCCTTGCTAGTTAAGAAAAAAATACACTTAACATACAGTTTCTAAGTCAAGTTTGAGGTGAATAGTTGGGACAAAATCTTAATACATAAACAATAGACATACTGGACTAATACAGTACTCATAGAATCCCTTTGTGCCTTTATTTCAGAGGAAAATGCAGCTGCACTTCAATGTATCAAAAAGCTATTTCAGAGTAAAATGCATGCTGAAATTCAACTTACATAATTTATCTTATAGCTTTGGCAGTAAGCAAAAAAAAATCTTAAATAATTACATTGTCTTTGGACCAACAATCTTAAGATGCCCTTCTCAATGCAATTGAGAAAAAAGAAAAATACTCCCAAATGTGCCTTCAGGGAAAATGTCCTTAATTTTTTTGTTAAGCAATACTTCATAACAGCTGTAACAGTTATATTCTTTGGCTGGAGTTTAACTTCAAATGTAAATGTTCAAGGTCTGATAGTCCATTGCTTACCAATGCTGAAATCGTATAAAATTATTGATAACGTCAGCAAGAACTGTGGACAAGGGTGAGAGAGTGAACAGAGGCATCTCCAAGCCTATTTCTTAAGTTTGTATTGTTGTAATGACAGCAGTGGGGCAGGGCGTTTGGAACTAGGACCCTTCTTTAGTAATTTCAGCTGAAAATCTAAGAAGACAGTTGGCTAGAACACTGCTTGAACTCTTCTTTCCATAGAATTTGGTGAAGAACAACTGTAGCAAAGTGTGGGTTTTACAGTATGTATACGGTAGTGCATGTATGTAGTACATATGTATCTACATACACATACACACAGAGTAGTCAAGGCACTTCCTTTTCAGAAAAAAAAATCTGGAGAATTATGCAATTTCTAAGCTATTTATGTAGTATCTATCATTCAGGAGGACACACATAAAAGAAAAAACTTCGTGCTTCCAGGAAGAGGAACAGAGCTCCCTAATTGTGAAAGCCAGTCCATTTCAACAGTTGCGTGGGCAGTCGAAGGCAGTTTATTAGGCCACTATTAGATGTGTAATTTAATAGTCCAAAATAAAAGAAAATATGACATTTGGCAAAAAGATCTGTCATGTTCTATGGTTACAGAAGACCTTTTTTAAGATGTTAAAGTTATTGCATAGATTTTGGATCATGACATAGTGTTGGCTCAAATGCTAGCTTTGAGATATCTTAAATTACCTGCTGCCTGGGGCAAAGCCTGCTGGCTTTGTACAGCTGTATGGTGTGTAGCCTATTGTGAGAGTTTTACTAATGCCACAGCAGAAGCTGTTTTCAAAGATTTGGACTTCAGTATCACAAGGTTGGAAAAGACCTCTGAGATCATCTAGTCCGACCTATGACCCAACACTAGCACCCACTCATCATTTAAACCATGGCACTAAGTGCCTTATCTAATCTGTTTTTAAACACCTCCAGGGACAATGACTCCACCACCTCCCTGGGCAGCGCATTCCAATGGCCACTCACCGGTTCAGTGAAATTTTTTTTCCTAATATCAAGTCTAAACCTCCCCTGACGAAGGTTGAGACCATGTCACTGATTGCCTGAGAGAAGAGACCAACCCCTGCCTGCCTACAACCTCCTTTTAGGTAGTTATAGAGAGAGAGCAATAAGGTCTCCCCTGAGCCTCCTCTTCTCCAGGCTAAACAACCCCAGCTCTTTCAGTTGCTCTTCATAGGGCTTTTGCTCCAGCCCCTTCACCATCTTCGTTGCTGTCCTCTGGACACACTCCAGCATCTTGACATCTCACTTAAACTGAGGGGCCCAGAACTGGACACAGTACTCAAGGTGTGGTCTGACCAGTGCCAAGTATAAGGGGATGATAACTTCTCTAGTCCTGCTGGCTACTCCATTCCTGATGCAGGCCAGGATACCATTGGCCCTCTTGGCCATTTGGGCACATTGCTGCTTCATTTTGAGTTTCCTGTCCACCATCACTCCCAAGTCTCTTTCCACTTGACTACTGTCCAGCCATTCTGTCTCCAGCCTATAGTTCTGCATGGGGTTGTTGTGTCCAAAGTGTAGAACCCGGCAGTGGGACTTGTTAAACTTCATCCCATTGGAACCAGCCCATCTCTCCAGTCTGTCCAGGTCCCTCTGTAGGACCCTACCCTCCAGCAGATCAACACTTCCTCCCAGCTTGGTATCGTCTGCAAACTTGCTAATGATGGATCAATCCCCTCATCCAGATCATCAACAAAGATGTTAAACAGGACCAGGCCCAACACCAGCCCCTGGGGGACACCATGAGTGGCTGGCCGCCAACTGGATGAGACACCGTTCACTATCACTCTTAAAGAGCCCTGCCAACTCCAGGGCTAGAATCCTTTTGCCCCTTTTGCTTAGGTGGGGCCGATCTGGATCTAGCAGGCAAGGTGCAGTAAAAATTTCCCCATGATCATAGAAACCAAAATTTTTCTTTCAGCACCAGCCTTTAAGCCATTTGTTAACAGCATGGACTTTCTTGTTCCTTGCAGTATACACCTCTGACACTGGAGGAACTGAGCAGAACACCACCTGCACTCCTCCCCATCGATTAATCGGCCTAGCTCCTTAAACTCCTTTTTAATCACTCTGGATCCCCTCTTTTCAAGTTCATCACTGCCAGCTTGTACAACCAACAGGGGATAATAATTTGAGGGTTTGATTAAATCAGGGAGTCTCTTAGCGATATCCCATACCTGGGCTTGAGGAAGGCAGCATATATGTCTGTCTCCTACAAAGTAGCATCAGCTCTCCATATGCGTGTGTGTTTGTGTGTGTATGTGTCCGCACTGCTGTGTGTTCTTTCATTCTAAAAGATGTCTAAACTCAAAGTAGGTAGGTAGAGTTCCTTCTTTCAGCAACTCTTGACAGGAATGAAGGAGTTAAAAAACCTCAGGTAGGCAAAGCCATCCAATTTTCCTTTTCAAGTAACTTGTGCTGTTGCATCCCTAGGTCAACAAAAAGTGGAAAATTTCTACTACCAAAAAACTTACATGAGCCAAGGGAAATATTTTGCTATAAAGGGCTGTGGAAGCTAGCTATGCATATTTAAAAAAAAAAACAACAGGAAAAGGAAAAAAAAAAAGTGTGATGTTTCCCTACATGACTTCTTAACATTTGTGCTTTTTCTTTCTTCATATTTTGTATTGATAATTTGCTTACTTGTGAAGGGCGGGCATGCTTAAGGAGCTTGTATCCATAGCCTCTGAAGTAAATCAGTTTCTTTAGGTTAATATTTGGAGTGTATAATGAAGAGCAGACTTTAATTTCTTGTGTATTCTAGATATGAGACAGCCTCAAATGCAGGGGAAGTAAATAGTCCTGCACTTGCATCACAACACCACCATGCAATGCTACAGGCTTGGGGAATTGCTGCTGGAGAGCTGCCTGGCAGAAAAGGACTGGGGGGTGTCAGTTGACCGCCAGCTGAACATGAGCCAGGAGTGTGCCCAGGTGGCCACGAAAACCAGTGGCATCTTGGCCTGTATCAGAAACAGTGTGGCCAGCAGGACCAGGGAAGTGATCATCCCCCTGTACTCAGCATTTGTGAGGCTGCACGTTGAATACTGTGTTCAGTTTTGGGCCTCTCACTAGAAGCTCCTGAAGCGTGTCCAAGGAAGAGCAACAAAGTTGATGAAGGGTCTGGAGTGCAAATCTTATGAGGAGCATCTGAGGAAACCAGGGGTGTTTAGCCTGGAGAAGAGGAGGCTGAGGAGAGACCTTGCCACTGTCTACAACTGCCTGAAAGATGGTTGTAGTGAAGCAGGTGTTGGTCTCTTCTCCAAGATAACAAGTGATAGGACAAGGGAAATGGCCTCAAGCCAGGGGAGGTTTAGACTGGATATTAGGAAAAATTTATTCACTGAAAGAGTTGTCAAATACTGAAACAGGCTGCCCAGGGAAGTAGTTGAGTCGGCGTCTCTGGAGTTATTTAAAAGATCTGTAAAGGTGGTGCTTAGGTTTAGTGGTGGATTTGGCAGTGTTGAGTTTGTGATTGGACTTGATGGTCTTAAAGGTCTTTTATGACCTAAAAGATTCTATAATTCTAGAGACCATCTGATTTCCAATTAAATAGCTAAATTTTATTGAATTGCATCAGGTTATAGTTTCATAGATACCCTAGGATTTGGTTGGTTAGTCAGTGTCAGAATTTATCACCCTAGAGCATGTTCTAGAAAAGTTCTGATGCAGTCTTTTTTGGTGCCTGAATTTTATAATACAGGATGGGTTTATTGTAATATGTTGGTAGAGTTTTTGTAATTGGAGTTTCATTGAAACTCCACTTGAAGAAGAATCTTAATACTTGCAAATCTCAGTCTAAAAAGTAATACCTGCCTTGCTCTCTGTATGTTTCCTCTAATGTTCTATAGTACATTTACTGTATGCTGTAAGACTTTCCTATGGCTGTTGATCATCAGTTTGCTTTGGAATTGTAAAGCGATGATGCAGTGCAAAGCAGTGTTTATCTCAGAGAGTGGCAGTCTCTGGAATGGAGAGCAACTATAGAAGTTACCTACTTGTTTACTTTTCTTCACTTCATTGTCCTTCCATGTCATTCTGGATTATCGAGGAACCACCTGTCTAAATACAAATAGGGTTACATATTGCATGGGTACTTCAGCTGTGAGTTTTTTTCATTGCAAAAGTTGATAAAATCCCATATTGTAATTTAACTTGAGCAACTAAGCACCATGCAGCTGCTTGCTCCCCTCCACCCCTCTGCCTGTGGGATGGGTATGAGAATGAAAAAGAAGACAAAATTTATGGGTTGAGATAAAGACAATTTAATAGGACAGCAAAAGGGAGAGATGATGATGATGATAATAGACTATACAAAACAAGTGATGCACAAACCATTGCTCACTGCCCGATAACTGATGCCCAGTCCCTCCCCGAGCAGCGATCGCCCCCCTGGCCAGTGTACTGAGTTACCCAAGTTTACATACTGAGCATGGCATTCTAGGATATGGAAGATCCCTTTGGCCAGCTTGGGTCAGCTGTCCTGGTTATGTCCACTCCCAGCTTTGGTTGGCGGTACAGAAATCTCTGTGTCCAAAATACAGAAGAAAGTACACCCAAATCAAATATGTCAGGAAATACATACAGAGCCACAAGCTGCAGTGGTTTCTCTCTGCTGCCTATTTTGTGTGTCTACCAGAAACTGGACTAGCTTCTCAATCCAGGTCTGAGTACCTAGTTGAACCTGGCAGTGGACAGAGCTAGACCTGCTGGCAGACCACTGCTACAATCAGGCAGAGAAGGAGGAAAATAAGACACTCTAGCAGTCAAGAGCCACTTGATGAGTTGTCAAATGAAACTATGTCAAAACAAAGTCTCTTGCTAGAGGTAAGATATGTTGGTCATACAAAGCAAAATGGAGTGTCCTAAAACTAATATGGAATGAGCTGATTACTAATGGAATTTATGTAATTAATTGATACAGCATAATTTGACATCTCTAACTTTCCAGCTGTATATATGACTAATATAGATGACAGTGGTAGTGGAAGAAGGCATTATGTACTGTTAAAAACTCATGTTTACTTTCCAATTTTTTTCACCAGGTATGAAACAACACGCAATAATATTCTTGAAAATATCTTTCCAGTATATACTTATTTATATTTTATTATTAAGAATAGGAGCAATGTGCTCTTCGTTTTGCAAAAGTAGCTCAATAAGACTCAGTTAATAAAGCAGCAGCAGTCTGGAAGGCTGGGAAGCTGCCAGCAAGACTTCTGGTTTTCTTCTTGAAATCCAGTTTGCACATATTTTTGAGAGTTTTGGCAATTTTTTTTTGTGTTTTATGGGAAAGTGGTATGTTTCTAGCTAGTTTGCAATGGTGTGGCATTACATGTCGTGTTTCCTTTTTATTGGCACTTTCAAAAGGCTTTCCTGGTTATATTGCTAATGGTAATCATGGCTGGTTAGTTGCTTTTAAAAAATCTTGTTGCACAGGTTTCTGTATTGGGTGGAAATAGGATCTGATGTTTTGTGTTTTGGATTAATGTGTTTAATTGAGTTTCATCTTCATGATGTCACCTCTGTGACTTGAACTGCAACTGTAGAAAAGAATTGAGGCAGGGAAGTGCTATCAGCTGCAGGTACTTTTGTCCTGCATTGAACCACACAAATTAACAAAATGGCAAAAAGAACTTCTGGAAAGAAAGTGAACTGTTACCTTGTTACAAAAGTCAGTTTTATTCCAAATCTTAACAAAATTAAAAAAGACTGTATTTTTCAGATGAAATTGTGAAAATTTATGTGAGTGCATGTATCTCCAAGAAGTCATATATAGGATAGTTTTATATTGTGTTTTGCAGGAATAAATGTGAAGTTGCTTTTCCTCCGCACTGAACATGCTGGACTGTGTTGGAACATAATGAATCTGCTGACAGTTTGACCTAGCAGGGACAACCCCAGCCCTGAGCTATTAAAGGATTTAGCTTGTTTATAGCCCTGTATAGGCGTGTAAAGTGATCCTCCTCTATGTAGTCAATTATGTGACATGAGGTCTTTCGTTTTGGACAGAGGAATGAGCGCTTTTTTCCTACTGTCTACCTCTTTGATATGTATACTCCCCATTTAGCTTTATAGAAAAGATGGGTTATCTTGTTGTTAATTATAAATATCTATATAGAAGGAAAACAGCTGATAGTAGAGGATCCTTTAGTTACCAGACAAAAGCATAAAATCCAATGATTGAAAGCTAACATAGCTAAATTAAAAATATTAATTAAATACTTCAAAATCATTTGATTCATTACAGTTTGGAGCAATGTATTAGGGTAGGAGGAATGTTCTACCATGTAAGTTCTTTAATTGCCTTTTTTTTTTATATATATAGCTCAGGCACAATTTCCAAATTGATGTGGGAATTATTGATTAAAGGCCTGCAACCTGTGATTTGTAGGACGTCAGAATAGTTCACAGGAGTTGGAATTCACACTCTCTGAACTTCCTAGTAAGACCTCTTGCCCGGAATTTAATTGTTATAAATCTCAGCCAGCTGTGGAAAACGGGAGAAATAAGGCACCTGCCATTCCCCATAGTGCTCTCCTGCCCATGAAAGAGAAATTAAGAGTCAAATGTGACATAGCAGCAAGTGGTAAAAAGTAAATAAAGTTTTGAAATAGACAAGCTCCATGTCCTCACTCCATTTTAAAAGGGGGAAAATATGTAAAACCCCAAAGTCTCAATTTACCGTGTTTTGAAAAGAAATGGTTCTGTAAGGTAGATCAGTGCTAATGAGTCTGTCACAACTCTTGTGGTAATTTTGTAGCTATGCAGCAAGTTATTAGATTTTTCTTCAAAATAATAATGTGTTCAGGGGAGTCTTAGCTGAATGGGTGGTACCACTTTGGGTGGTACCACTTGCTCAGATAAACTTCTAAACTCCTGGAAGCTTGTCTATACTTTGCTGGAATTTCTATTCAAGAAAAAATGATACTAAAGGTAATCTTTAGCATATGCAAAAATACTGTTATCAGTGACCATGAAATGACACTTTTTTTCCAGAAATGTCCTTTGAAAATGTTTCAGGTGATAACTGAGTATCTCAAATATGCTGTTTTCTAGCAACAAAACCAGTACTGCAACAGGCACAACTTAATTAAAGGATCAACTGTCCTTAATAACTAAATTTCATGAGTTAACCATAGCTTTGCAATCAACAAGATGCAGAAACATAAAACTAGTCATTCTGGTTAAATGATTTGAATTTAATGTCATGATAAACTGTGCTCTTTGTAGAGAACTGAAGGAAGAGTGAATGATGGGGATTCTTACACAGTTTTCTATTATAGACATCCAGTTTGGGAACTCCACGGAATATTTACCTTGATACTATGATACTATCTTCCAATTACTGGATTTGATCTATTAGGCCAAGTAGGTAATATTTATTTCTGTTCCGTTTAGTTACTAACTTACTGTGGGATTTAGTTTTATTCATTCAGTGTATAGGGTTTAATTGGAAAAATTACTAAAATTTTGTTAAATGTTCTGTTAATAATTATATTTGAAAACCTACACACTCTCAGTGCTAAACTTCCTCAAACTGCCTTCTGCCCTCCGTATTTATTGTCTGCTTGCTGTGGAGTCTTGCTTTGCTTGTGAGTTTCCCTGCCTTGTGATGCAAACGTATTTCATTATCTCAAAACTTTGCACTTTCCATAGGTATTGTAGGTTAACGAAATACAGCAGTCTGACAGCTGGGTGCAAATGATTTCACATTGCAAAAGTCTGACTCAGAAGCAAAAATCTTAACCCTTGTTTTAACATTCAGCACGTGTAATCCAAATTCAAAGAATGTGCTAAAAACTATACAGACAATGAATTGTTAAAATAGCTGTAACGATGCACAGTTCTACAATCACCCTTTTCTCTTCTCTCTGCTCAAGCACCCTGCATGGAAGGCATATCTCCTCCTGGAAAATTCTAATGACAGTTTCTCTTAATTACACGTATATTACAAGATGCACAATTGTCAGCTTTATGTAAAACCAATATATTGATTCCATTATAGCTGGACATTTGCATTAACCACAGATAGTTTCTTTGCTTATCTGTATTCCTGGCTTGAGGCCAGTAGCTTTCCTGCCTTTTATTAGTTGCAGCACAATCTGAAATAGAGGCTGAATAAAATAATTGACCAAGAATATAGCTTCAGATAATATTGTCTATATGCCCCACTCTGTCTCTCCCTTTTCTGTCTCTCCCTGGGGGAAAAACAGTTACCTTCCTTATGCTAAATCCAGTTCCTATCCACGGCAATCATGTAAATCTTGGCATCATTCTCACAGCTGAATAAAAAGTCAAATCAGCAGGAAACTTCCACATAAGAGCAACAGGCAGCCCCAGGAGAAAAAAAATTCAAAGAAAAACATACTCTCAAACACTTCCATTTATTTTCTCTCAAAAATAGAGTTCTACTTATTAGAAACACCCAGATTTGCTTGTAATTTTTAAGATAATATGCTCTCAAAGAATAACAACTCCTTGTTCAGCAAGCTTGCTAGCCTTTTATTTGAAAGCTTCTTTCTGAATAAACAAATCCATAAAGAAAATAAACTGAACTTTCTGCTTTTCCTAGTCTTTTGCATAGAGGCTACAAAGCTGTCTTCTCTCTAAATGGGTCAGACCTCAAATTATAGTTTTAAAGTAACCAAAAAGTGTAGAATGTATCTGGTGGGATGGATTTTATGTATTTTACATACAGACTAACTCCAAAGCCACAAAATATGTTTTTAATTGAAAATTCAATGTATTAGATCAAAAAAATGAAGGAATTTTTTATTATTCATAAATTCAAAAATATTACTAGCAATTTGATTAGGGGCATTTTAAATGTTTAGAGGCAAAGGAAGACTAATTATAATACAAATAACTGTCATGTAAATATGTTGACAACATAATAAAACTAAAAGTGTGGTTTGTAATATAACCTGAATTTGTACATATTGGACTTGTGTACAACATGTCTTTGTATCCAGTTATTACATTTCACAAGTGCTTACTTAAGAGTAAGTAGGTCTTTTAAGGCATTAGAAGGAACTGTCTTATTCATGCTAATCTGACTTGCCATCTCCAAAATGAGAGAATGATTATCAGGATTGCAAAACAGAGAAAAGGTACTCAGAGATATAAAGATTTTGTTTGCTAGAGCAGAGATTCAGGGAATACAGAGTCAGAAACAAAACATCCTTAAAAGAACTGGAGATTGGAGGTTGGAATAAGAAAGGTTATTTAGTGAATGGAGCACATATAATTCAGTGGCTTGGAAAGCTTAATGTTAGTAAGTGCAAAATGCAATTTGTAGGGAAAATGTGAATCATGGAATCATAGAGTTGTTTAGGTTGGAAAAGGCCTTTGAGATCCATCATGTCAAACTATTAACCTGAACAGTGCGAAGTTCACTACTTGATCACATCCCTGAGCACCTCATCTACCCGTTTTTTAAATACTTCCAGGGATGGTGACTCAACTACTTCCTTGGGCAGTTTATTCCAGTGCTGGAAAACCCTTTCACTGAAGTAATATTTCCTAATTTCCAATCTAAACCTTCCCTGCAACGTGAGGCTGTTTCCTTTTGTCCTATCACTTGTTACTCGGGAGAAGAGATCAGCACCCTCCTTTCGAGTTGTACAGAGCAATGAGGTCTCCCCTCAGCCTCCTTTTCTCCAAACCAAACAACTCCAGTTCCCTCAGCCGCTCCTCCTAAGACTTGTGCTATATATAGACCCTGCATCAGCTTTGTTACCCTTCTCTGGACATGCACCTCAATGTTTTTCTTGTACTGAGTGGCCCAAAACTGAACACAGTATTCAAAGCAGGGTTTCACCAGTGCCAAGTACAGAAGAACAGTCACTTCCCTAGTCTTGCTGATCACACTGTTTTTCATACAGGTGAGGATGCTGTTGGCCTTTGTGGCCACCTGGGCCACTGCTGACTCATATTCAGCCAGCTATTGACCAACACCCTCAGGTCCTTTTCTGCTGAGCAGCTTTTCAGCTCTTCATCCCCAAGCCTGTAGCATTTCATGGCGTTGTGACACAAATGCAAGACCCAGCACTGAGCCTTGTTGAATCTCACACAACTGGCGTCAGCCCATCGATCCAGCCTGTCCAGGTCCCTCTTTACAGCCTTCCTTCTCTCAAGCAGCTCAACACTCCCACCTAACTTGTGTTCATCTGCAACCTTACTGACAGTGCACTCTATCCCCTTGTCCAGATCAATGATAAAGACATCAAACAGAACTGGCCCCAATACTGAGCCCTGAGGAGCACCACTTGTGACTGACCAACAACTAAATTTAACTTCATTCACCACAACTCTTTGGGCTTGGCCATACAGCCAGTTTTTTACCCAGTGAAGAGTAGGTCCATCCAAGCCATGAGAAGCCAGTTTCTCCAGGAGAATGCTATGGGAAACAATGCAAAAGGCTTTTCTGAAGTTTAGTTAGACAAAATCCACAATCTTTCCTTCATCTACTACGCAGGTCACCTTGTCATAGAAGGAGAACAGGTTGGTTAAGCAGGACCTGCCTTTCCTACATCGATGCTGACTGGGCCTGGTCACCTGGCTAACCTGTATGTGCCATGCAATGACATTCAAGATGATCTGCCTCATAACCTTCACTGGTACCAAGGTCAGACTGACAGGCCTGTATTTCCCTGGATCCTTCTCTTCTGGCCCTTTGTGTAGATGGGTGTCACATTTGCTAACCTCCAGTCAATTGGGACCTCCCCAGTTAGCCAGGACTGCCTATAAATGATGGGAGGTGGCTTGGTGAGCATTTCCACCAGTTCCTTCAGTACTCTCATGTGAATCTCATTCGGCCCCATAGATTTGTGTGTGTCTAGGTGATGTAGCAGGTTGCTAACCATTTCCTCTTGGATTATGGGGGCTCCATTCTGCTCCCTGTCTCTGTCTTCCAGCTCAGAAAGCTGGGTATCCCAAGAACAACTGGTCTTGCTATTAAAGACTGAGGCAAAGAAGGCATTACGTACCTCAGCCTTTTCCTCATCCTTTTTTACTATTTTTCTCTCCACATCTAAGAAAGGCTGGAGATCCTCCTTAGCCCTGCTTTTGCTACTAATGTATTTATAGAAACCTTTTTATTGTCCATTGTCCTTTGCCTCAGTAGCTGGATTAACTTCTAGTTAGGCTTTGGCCCTTCTGATTTCCTTCCTGCATAACCTCACAACATCCTTGTAGTACTCCTGAATTGCCTGGCCCTTCTTCCAAAGATCATAAACTCTTCATTTATTCCAGAGTTCCAGACAAAGCTGCTTGTTCAACCAGGCTGGTCTTCTTCCCCACCAGCTCATCTTTTGAGACATTGGTACAGCCTGCTTCTGTGACTGTAAGATTTCCTTCTTGAAGAATGTCCAGCCTTCCCGTACATATTTGCTCTTCAGGAGTGCCTCGCAAGGGACTCTGACGACCAGTCTCCTAAACAGGCCAAAGACTGCCCTCTGGAAGTCTAAGGTGACAGTTCTGCTGACACCCCTCCTCACTTCTCCAAGAATCAATAACTCTATCATTTCATGATTGCTGTGCCCAAGACAGCCTCCAACCGTCCCATCACCCACAAGTCCTTCTCTGTTTACAAACAACAGGTCCAGTGGGGTGCCTTCCCTAGTTGGCACACTCATCATCTCTGTCAGGAAGTTATCTGTCACACACTCCAAGGACCTCCTAGACTGTTTCCTCTCTGCTGTATTGTATTTCCAGCAGACATTTGGTAGGAGGTCCCACAAGGACGAGGGCTAGCAAAGAAATGCCTAACTCTTCACAGGATTGTTATCAACTCTTAACTTAGGAAGGCGACCTGAGAATTGCTGGGAACCACTTAAACCATGTGTTTCTATATTCATTTTTGCTTTAGTACCTGAGTAACAATTGAAAATTCCAAACAGTATGCAAAACTCCCTGATAACTGGTGTAAGCTTCCAAGGAAAGAAATCAAAATGAGCACTGTATGTAATTCTGTGCCAGAATATTAGACTTTACAGAATAAACAGAGACAAACAAGAGTACAGATATAGTCAAAGATCGAAATAACATTTAACTCTACTGTCTCTGAAGTCCATTGAAAACTCTGGAACCAACTCTTAGTTAAAGGTACCTTTTTTTCAAAGTGGAGTAACAGTATTTGGTGGACTTGGATGCCTGTTGGTGTTGGAATGGCTGACTGCCTGTATTGTCTGTGAACTTTCCCTGGTTTATTTGAGGATAGGATAGCAGTGCTTAGGTCTGTATGCAGTTTCTTTGAGCCAAATACTGATTTTGGTTGCACACTTACAGTCTCGTGGATAGGCAAAATCTTCCCAGCCTTTCGCAAGGCCATTGTCAGGGTTCCACAGCATGGTAGCAGAGAACAGTTCATCCAAATCCATGTATAACAATGCCTTCTTTGCTGGGCAGTGGTTATAATTTTCAGTCACCAGGTATACATCTGTCAGTATAGACAAAAGAGCTAGGAAGTCTTCAAATAGAGCATTCTGCCAGCTGCTGCTGTTTTGTTTAGCAAAGCCCTTCCAACTTCTGCTTAAAGTAGGCAGTAAAGTGAGGACAAGATTTATCTGTGATTTTACATTGCTACAGACTTTAAGAAGCATACTCATACATTTCCAGCTGCTACTCTTATTAGGTATGGAGACCTGTGAAATGATGGTATCATTTGTATCACTCTGATGCAGAAAAATAAAGGTACTTTTTTTTTTATTGAGTTGCTGTCCAGCAAACATCTTTGTTCACTCCACTCACCTCATCCTTTATTTGTGAATTATGACTGAAATGTAACTTCAAGGCTTTCTAAGCAAAGTATTTGCATAAAACCATATGAGGAGAAGAAATAATTATAAATGGAGAAGCCACTGCCTGTCTACAGCAAATACTCCACGAAGACTGACCTATTCAGTCCAGAGTCCAGGCTGAGTATACAAGAAGATTGCTGTCAGGGAGTGATGAGGGTGGGCTGGGAGCAAGGCAGGCATAGAAATGGCAAGCAGGTTCAACATCATCAGGCGAGAGCATGGTGCTGAGACACACATGCTGGCAAGTCAATCCACAAGTCATAACCAGACCCACTGAGGGTCAGAATCCTGTGATCACTGGGCAGGTCTGAGGTGATGGGTGGCAGCAACCAGGCCAGGAAGTCAGGTGCGATGGGGCACAGGCAAGGACTGAAGCACCCAGGCTGAGCTTAATTAGAGCCCCTAGACTTGTGGGCAGGGCTGTGTGCGTGAGGGCCCAGGTGAGGCTGGTCAGGGCCATCAAGGGGTATTAGTGTGTTTAGGCCCTTGACATTATATAAATTATACATTGGGAGTCTTGCATGTCCAACAGACAAATGATTTTGGGGACCATGTTGTACTGAACATATGCTCAAATTCATTACAGTTGCAGTAATAACAGCAATGAACATTCATGTAAATTTTCTTGTATTTTTAATCCCATTCTCTATATCTGCTCAGAAACAGTAGCCAGACAGTATTAATTCTTCCCTTAACTGCAACAGCAAATGACGTTTTTTAACAAAAAGCTCAAGCACTCAAACTGAATTGCTAGGATAAGATCTAATACTGGAGGTCTTTTAACACAGTATTTCTACCAGATCCAACAATCATAGCAATAATAAGAGATGTGAGTAATGTCCTGGAGAATCAGAAGTACACTGAATTTTGCCACTTTGTTGACCTAAACACGAATACCAAGCTTTGTGAAAAATCACAGTGCCCTGTTTACATCAATACTCCCACTGTTACTAACACCATGAACTCACCACTATATTTAGCTATAGGAGACAAAATATCTTCCAGTATAGCCTACCTTATATATCCTGTAAGCCTGTCTAATGTATCTTCCAGTGTAGCCTGACAACACAGGTAAGGAAGTCAGATCAAGGAGTAGCACAAGCATGCCATGTACAAAATAGCTTTCAGTAGTACTGAAGCTAGTATAACCCATGGAATATAGCAGACAACGTGTTCAAAAAAGACAATATCCACAAACGAGTAAATTAGACACAGAAGCTGTTGGCACGTGTCAGAGGGGAGAACTTTACTTTCTGGTTATTTGAAATTGGCACTAACGTTCACTTTCTCAAGGTAAAATTTTATGTGAGACTGCAAGGTCAAACGGCAAAAGTACTGGAAGTTCCTGCGTTTTTTTCTGATTCTTGCTATTTTCATATCTTGTACATGAGCTTATCCCTAAACTTCCATGCTCTTATGTTCTTTGTTGCAGCTTTTAACCAAGCTTCTCCTCACCCAGAATTTACAAACAGGAGTTTTAAGTCTGAGGTAGCGCACAAGAAATAAAAATTTCCATCATCATGAAGAAATACTGTATTTTAAGTTGGCCCTTTGAAAGAATATAAGACTATATTTACAAATTCTGACACAGCTGTGTGTTCTATGTCTACTTGTAATTTTATTTTAAGGCAGATGACTCAAAAGCAATGATAGACTAGCATTTGCCACAGGCCGTTTTAGTAGTGCTTGCCCACCTAGTGGATTACTGCTTATAGACACATACGAGATGGATCCTCTACCACAAAAATATCTGAAAATCTGCTTATTAATCACAGTATTTAATAATACCCTACAGATTTTGAATATCACTAGATGGAAATCTTTTTGTTGGAATGAAATGCTAGTGAAAATGGAAATAAAAATTGCAAACACTTTCACAACTTTTATCCATTTTCTAATAGCTCTTTTTATAGCTATGGCTTGACTTGGCAATGGGTGAAAGATTGAATTTGAGATCCAACGAGTAGTATTTATACATGACTGTGGTCTCAACTGTAAACACAAGCCTCAGCTAACATATGTTGGTTGGTAGTTTATGATCACCATATCTGGCAAAAAAAAGTGAGTTCATTGATTTATAGCAGTTGTTTCTATTTCTTCTATAAGATTTAGCTGTGGCCTTGTCAATTTTGTTACAACAAAAGTTCCGATATGTGTACTGTAGTAATTAGGTTTTCTCAACTTTACCTCCTCCCTTCTGTTAGCCTCATACTTTGGAATGCTTGTCATCCATTTATTTGACCTGGACTTCAGTTCCTGTACAGTAATTCACCCTTCATTGCTGCCCACTACTCTCATAGAGGTCAAAAGCATTGCTCATACAATAACAGTGCATTATGTGAGTGTCTTACATCAGAATTTATGATATTCTCTTTTTTTTGCTGTGGCAGTGTCATAACTGAGGATACTTTTGTTTTTTTTCCCCCCTCTAAAAGCTGCTATGGGGAATTTATTATGATCAGAAGGTGAAATACAGATTTCTCTATACAGTCAATTCCTTAACTTTCTGCTATATACTGATTATCCTTCTAACACTACAGAGTACCTAAATTTCATCAGGAAGATCATTAGGAATATGTGGAATTATGAAATATTAAGAAATTTTGTACAATTATCCTGTTTTCAAAAAAAAGTAATCATAAGAATAATTTCATCTTTTGCCAAATTCAGAAAGTTGTATTCTAGTACCCTAATACAAATCTGTACTCAGTGGTATCATAAGCTTGAAAAATCATTTTTATTAAGATACAAAAAAGAATAAGGAAAATAGACATTGTAATTAAACATTTGCTTTCACCTACAAATGAGTACTGTGAGTAATAAAACAATAAAATAATTCTTTAAGTTCTTGTGAACAATTAGAAACAGAGGAAGGCATTTTCTGAAACAGAAAATATTTGGCAATATCTTTTAGTCTCTCAAAATATCGATGTAAACAAGTAATCCATATTTACAATATCATATGCAATCTTCTTGGTTACCTGTGGTAAGAAGCATATGTGTGATTACTGTACATTCAATTTTATAATCTAATTTGCACCATCATTTCTCAGTTTGATTAGTGTTGGAAAAAACACTGTTCTGCTTCTGTGTACACTACTGCATGACAGCATGTGAATATATTTAAAAAATATTTTTTTCCAGACATCTTACAAAAATAGCATGTTTAATGTTTTATTTTGCAACAAGTTCCTATGTTTTTATAGGAATCCAAATTTGGAATGTAAGCTCAACAATCACTTCACTGTAAAAACAACAGCATAGAAGATTTCTAAACATGCAGAAAAATCCTGATAAAAAAGCTATAGTTGTACCTTCCATTTATCTTGAAAATATGCCTTTTTATTTTGTGTGTTGCTACTGCTACACACAAATATAGGTAAGAAAAGTTGCATGAAAGGAAAGTTAATGGAAGTCTACTTTAAGAAGCAGCTTTAAGAACATTTTTTCCAAAGAAAATTGCTCTCCTAAGTCCCATGCATTTCTATTTAGCACTTGAACTAACCTCATACGATGCAAGGATACATAAAGTACTTTTTAATCAGTTTAGAACTGAAGCCAGAAGTCTACAGCATGTTGAGTTTGTTTTAAATTGCACACACCAAGGCTGAGCACGGCTTAGAAGCTCACAGCTACTGCATCTCATAGGGACCTTCCAAAGACTAGAGCAGCTAAAAGCGTTCAGTTCATACACATGAGGTATCACTGATTATGATAATTTCCTAGAATGGAATCATCCAGCTCTCATCAAGTTTCTACCATCACATTTAAGCTCAAAACTCCCGCAAAAAACAGTCTGGAAACTACCCTCAAAACGTTGCTAATCTTTGGTTTTCAATTAATCATATCATCAGAGTACAGAATTAAAGGAATGCCAGCATTCTTTTTCAAGCCTCATTACTCTTCGAACAGTACATGGAGTAAAATGGAAAAGAGAAGACACTCTGGTTAATACAGCTTAACTTCATCAGCACATAGAACCATTCACCTAAAAACTGTTGACTGCAATACATCCCAGTCAGTCTTCTAACAAAAGAAAACACAGATTTTCAGGATTTTTTTGCAACATATTTTACAGTTAAGAATTTCTTCCAGAACAATCCATAGACAAGTGGCTGCCTTCCACACAAACACAAGCTTTTATTAGATGACTTAGTATTACGCAAGGATTGAATGAGCTAATATTTACAGGTAGATGAGACACACTAACAGGTCAATACATACCAACTTAAAATGCTGTTGCCTGGGTCAGTGCAGTATAGAAAGCTAGCACAGTACATTACCTGAACAACTGAATTCATTTATTCACTTCACCTGTTAAACTTCAAAAGTTAACAGAGCATCTCTCACAAAGACTAAACGTCCATCCATCAGCTGTCATATGTGTACTGACTTCACCAAAAAAAAGCAGACTTGTTGAGCAGAACCTACTGAGATCAGAAGACAGTGCAATCTAGTGTTCTTCTGAAGCTACTGTGAATTCCTCTTCCTACTTATGTTCAATGTATAAATTCATAATAGGATGCATAACAATCATGTCATGTCAGTTGAGCTCCAATGTCACGTAAAACAAGCGCTCTTGTTTTTCTCTCAATTTGGATTTTATGTTGAAGCTGTGCAGAACAATTTCAGGGAGAACAACTGCATGGAACTCCAAAAACAGAGAAAAAGCTGCCCGATCCACTGCACATAGCGGGACTGGAGGACTGCTCACACAATAGGATAGTATTCCTTCTGCCATACCTGAATTCTACACTAGGGCACTTAAAAGCAGGTATTCTCTCAAATGAAACAAAACACCAAATCTAGGTTGGTTCCAGTCATTCACAAACACATCTAAGTGAAAACACAGAGCTCTGGGATGTAGTTCTTGAGTACCAAATGGTACAGCAGAAAGGTTTTTCAAATAATTTACTCTGCTAGCCTTCTATACTGCATTCACCAAGTAATTAAATGTTATTATAAATCAAATAAGAGGAACTCAGGTGCTTCTTGTTGGAGATGATGCAAAATAACTCAAAATTGTTTGTGCTAATGCAACATTGAACTACAAGAACTGCGTATTTGCTACAATTTAATGTGTTTAAACATTTTGAAAAGCTAAAGTAGATAAAAAATTATGTATTCTCAAAAACATAGGAAATTATACGCTTTCTGAAACTGTATTTCAACATGAAAAGTGGTAAATTTGGACTTGTAGTCAGCTCTGTAGCTTTTACAAGAGATTATAATAGAAAGGCCCACAATTTTGGACATACGCAATCAAAATAATCTACTATAATTACTCTTCTATATTAGTAAAAAATATAAGTATTGTTTATATCTGTGAAAATGAATGATCATAATACATTAATACTCTGATTACTAGAAAGAGCTATAAAAGTAAAGTGCTCGTAGATACTCCAAACTGCATTAACGCTTTAATTTCATATTAAAAATCATAGTGTTTATATAGTTTGCTTGTAGACTGAAGTATGTCTTCACGCCCATGATGATGATTTTGACACCAGTGTGGAGATACTAAAACTGGCTTTCAGTTAAAGGGTAGCATTATCAGCAAAGCTCAGCTGTTTCTTGGAGGAAGCAATTCTCAGTTCATGCTCCTTTCTTCTCTGAGACTGCTGACAGTCTTTTCTGGTTTCTAACCTCATAATTTCTAGCCTAGTGCCACAAATCAATAGAACTGTGCAATCAAATAACGATAGTAAAATGCTGCCTTCTAGGATAAAAGGAAGACTTGGGTTAAGTCTTTTTCTAAGTGTGTATCCATAGTTTTCCAAATAAGACAAATTCTGCATTTGGATGTCTTAAAATTTCCTTAGATTTCAGTAATAATTATACATAATCCAAACCCAAATATTGTGTGTATACAATATATTTGTCAGAGTTGGTTAAAAAGTCAACAGACATGTTCTGATTTAAAAAAAAAAGTTTTTAAAGGAAAGATAACATTTAATTAAGTGACCTCAAATCCAATAGATCTTAGCAGCTGGTGAGGGGGTTAATCAGCTTGAGAAATCAGAGCTTTAAAAGTGAACATTATCAGAAAAAGTACGTGTGACCAACTAAATTCTGCTGTCTAGTGTACTTCATGACTCTGAACTATAACCTGCAAAATCACTCAGAGCAAAATTTAGTCTCAGTCTTGTGAACTTTTCATTACTATAAAATAAGCATTAAATTAAGGGGTGGTATGGAAAACATTTTCCAGTTATGTTATTTTCCCATTTTGTGATGTCATTCATGCTTTCATTTTTTAAATGAGAAACTGAGCATGAACCAATATGTTTGGGACTTATTGGAATTTAAATTCTTATGCATAAAACTCGAGTATTGTTGAACAAGCCCTACTGAAAAGAAAAACCCAATCTATTTATATATCAATAGAACTAAACTGGAAGGACCGAGTGGGCTTTGGTAGTATAATAGTACTGTTACCCTGTGTATTTGCTTTACATAGTTGATCGTTGGCCTGCTTCATCAAATTTGAGGTTCTGTTTTCTGGCTGCTTCACTGCTGATCCTCAGATCAGATTTATCTGCATTACTACCGTCTGTCATTGTGGATTCTGCTTCTGTGCCTTCTAGAGTCTCTCCAATGGGCCGCAGAATTTTAGCATTCACTTCAGGGGGACGCTTCCAGTGGGATCTGCTTGCCATCGACAAAATAAGTGCACCAAATATGACAAGCAAAACACCAAGACAGTTGACAAAAGTTGCCTCTGGTGGGAATGCACTATATGCAGGATTTTTCCTTTGGAAAGAAAAGAAAAAGGTCAGTTGTTTTAAAGACAATCCTGGTCTAAAAAAAGAGCAGTCTCCTGCTATGTAGGAGGTCTTTTTAAAACAAAACAAAACTATATAATGTCCCAATACTAGATGGTTACTATTCTGTGCAAATGGAAGTACATTACGCAATGAATAACCATAATAAACAAGTGAAAAAAAAATACTTACAATGAAAATATAAGCTTTTCTGTGATTCCCATAAGAGCTGTTGCAATCACTGTTGCAAAGATGATAAGACCCGAATAAATGTGTATGGGCATGAGAGCTGCTCGGAGAGGAACTGGAGCAAAGGGGAGCAGAAAGACAGCGAAACCCAAGAAAAGCTAAACACAAAACAGATTCATAGTTAAACCTATGTGGGAAACAACCTGCACTTCTCAAGCATAATAAAAATCATCATAAAAATACCGTCTTGAGATGTCTACAGACACAAATTTGAAAAGAACTGGCATTTTTATTTCTGAATGTATTTTCCTTCAAAATCAAAGCAATAATTCTGCATTAACATCTGGTAAGTAGACAGAAAATATTTTATAAATAATCCCACCTAATATCAGTATCCAAACTTACTGGTAATGCCAAAACTGCATCCAAACTAAGTACTAGAAATACAAATTTTCAGTGCCACTAATACAGTAATATATTAAAGTAGCTACATTTTTACAGTCCCTTCAGGTCCAGTTCTCTGGTTCTGTTACAGATTTACACATACATAAAGATCAGAAGGCAGTCTTCTGATTTGAGTAGACTAAATAGTTTTACCTTGTTAGAGTTTTGGTTAGATTGAAGTATATGTCTTTAGAAGGGCAATGGCCTGGATCCCAAGCTATCAATCAACTGGCATTTACAGCTTGAAGATGTGGGTGGGTGTCGTGAAGTTACTCAGGGGACTGGAGTCCTCCTATTAGCACTAACTTTGTGATGGAAGGTGACCCATCATGCCATGTGGTTTCAGTCACAGGCTTGCCCAGTCATACTGAGGTTGCATCCGTTCCTTATAGTTCATTCTACCACTACTCACCTCTGCTGCTAAATTAGAAATAGTGCATGAATTTGTATTTCATCCTGATTTAACTTCTAGTCTTAGCCCTTGTTTTGTCTTTCCATGCTGGATTAAAGGGTCTGGTATTTTATCCCTGGGAAGTTTTTTAATACACCATAATCAAGTCATCTCTTAATCTTCTTTAGATCTGCTAAACAGTTGGAGCTTTTTAAGTCTTTCACTGGAACACAGTTTTTCCAGGTCTCAAAATTATTTTTCCAGATTTTCTTTGCTTTTCTTTAATATTTTTTTTACATTTAAAAAAAAAATTCCATAGTATTTCATATTAGTTTTGTCAATGCCAGATATGGAGTTTAAGATAATTTCTATTAGAGAATTTACTTTTCCTGTTGTCACAGCATTATGAGAACTCATTTTAAGCTCCATCTTGTCTTTCACTACTTCTTCCAAGAGCCATTGCTTTCCAAGAGACAGTCTCCATTTTACATTTCTGCCGTATTCTTAAATCTGTGTCATTGTGCTGTACTGCGTCAACATACATTTGGCTTAAATACAATGCATTTGCCCTATTGTTCCTGTAGGTATAGTACTATGTGAGCAGCCCCCCTCAATAATTTTTCAATTCTGAGATGGACATACTATTTTTGGCAAATGTCAAGTGTCTCTTCTATTAACAAAGATAGTACTTTATTACTATTTTTTAGCAATAGTGCTCTATCACTTAACAGACATAATCTGTCACTGACTGGAGACTTTCATCCCAGCTTGGAGGAAGTAAGACCACTGTTCTATTGATATGACAGGCAAGGTATGAAGTGCCACTGATCGTGTTTATAGTAGCAAAATGAAAAGAAGAATGAACATCTTATTCACAATTCTTTATCTTGACCCTTAGAAAAAATGCTAATATTCATGAGAAAGTTCTTTTTTTATTTTTAGCGTTTTGGCAAAAAAAAAAAAAAAGAATCACAATTTCAGGGGACAAAATTAATTTCCATAGTCTAATAACACAATATAGAGAATTCAGAATATAAGTGCAGAAATATCACATCTGCATGTGTACACTAAATGTCAGAGCATGCCTGCCCTTCTTCTATGCCAAATGCAAAACACACTAAGTTAGCTCATTTTAGACTATGACAACTCTAATTCTCTGCCAACAGGAGCATTTAAAAGCACACACATGAACATTTATCAAAGTTTTGTTGATTTAGGAAAACTGTTTAGCCAGTAGTACTCATTCAGATGTCAGATCCCTTAGATCTGCACTGCTCTCTGCTGCACTTGTTCTGCTGATAAACAAAAGTCTTTACGTCAAGAAGTGACTATTTAAAATTATGATAGCTGGAAAAAGAGAAAAACAGTAACTTCCAGGCTTCCTTAATAAAACCTCTATTTAAATACACTGCCAACAAACCAAATCCCTTGCTTTAAAGTCAATAGTTTATAGAGACAAACTATACCTGAATAGTAAAAAAAACTGCCATTATCCTAGCAAATAAACAAAACATGCTTTAAATTAAGTACATTTTTCTTTGAAGTCAAGGATGCAGTATTTGCACATTTATATGCTAATTTGCCAAATGGCAGAATGTAAAATGGGAGATCCCAGTAGTCAGAATGTATTAGCGTGTGCCTGAATTATTCAAAACATTCTTCAAATTTACAACCTGTTTATAAATACAGTTAGATTCTGACCTGGAGAGAATAAAATATAACAGCAGTCAGTCCAATCCAGCTGTGCAGACTGTACATGTTAGGAATGTTCCTGGCATTGTGGTAATCAAACACGGCTACCATAGAAACGATTGCAAGAATCATAGCTATGGTATTTAGTCCAGCATGTATGAACTTCATTAGGAGTTTGCTGCACTTCCAGGTCCACGGCAACCTGTACACAATAATAGCTGAAGAAAGAACAGAAACAAGATTTTATGTCTTACAGGATAACTTCTCTCAGATTTTAATATCCATGCATCATTCACCCAGTTCCATCGTATATTACAGGAAAATACAACCTTTAATCCTCTAAAAATGGTCAATTAAGAGCCTTTTTCTCCTACTCATAGCACAGCATATTCCAAATATACAACTGAGGCTTTAATATAGCTTTTAAAGAGATTTCTTCCTAATTAAAAAAAAACACCTTAAGTGTGTTTCAAAAAAAGAACAGGAAACATCTTGGTCACATCTTTTCCTCTTATCTTAAATTGATCTAACAGGGATTCTGCACTGGATTTTGATTTTTCTGCTACCAGTCAGATTGGAGGAACAGGGCCCGATTCTTACATCCAGAAAACCACCTACTGATAAAGCGTGTAAGATTAGTATTTATTCTCTTTGCCAGCTTTGGGTAACGCTATTCTCTAATTGTCTAGGTATCTATTGCATTGATACTAATAGGAGTACTTTAAACGGGAAAATGCTATTCAGCATAAGGGGATCATAACCTGGCTTAAGAGACAAAAGGATTTAGCAACTAAAACTCTTTCAACACTTTTACATGAATGTAAAGGGGGTTTGCCTATATTTGCATTAATAACTCTAGCAGACAGCGTTTTGTTCAGTCTGAAAGAAACAACAATTTCTAGTGATCCAACTCCAGGCGGTCCATAAGAATAACTTAGCCTAGAGCTGCTTCTTGCCAAGCTCTTTGCTCCAGGTCCCCACTACTCCTTCCTGCCACAAGTGTCTCCTGCTTGTCATATGACGCAGGTGCTTTCCACAGGTGACATACACAGACCAGATTAGCTCACTGGAGCCCCAGGTACATCCAATTACAAACTAGGTAGCAATTCTGGATGTGTGACAGTGCATGAGTACATACAGATAAGAGGGGACAAACATACATGAGGACACCTGATCACTTGACCAATAAAGGCTGTTGCCCACATCCATAATGTCTTGTCTAAGCAAAGAGGCTGAGCTCCATTGATCTAATTTATCATATCCTAATTTAAAGCTTCTGCTTATGAAATTACATTAAAATATTTGTATCTAATTAGCTATTCTAAAACAAAAGAATAAGAATATATACAATTTTTAAGAAAAGTTCCTGTTCCGAATATTAAGAAATAGATGTGCACCAGAAAAAAAATATTACCTGGTAACTGCAAAGATTAAGAATTTACTTGACTGATTCTCATGTGCCTTACTCATTACTTTTTATGCAAAAAGCACAGGTTATATAAAACAAATAGGATATTCATTCAGTATGTTGTGATGAATAAAAAACAAGTTAATTTCAAAGTTCCATTTACTAATTTTTTAACTTGGATGCATGCCAGGAAATACAGTTCTGCACTAAATAATTCACAAAGAAAACACTGTTCACAAGTGAAATTTCCAGACTACCATCAGATTTTAAATCAATGTTTGCTTTTACACACTGTGTGAAAATATAATACTGTGTGAAAATAAAATATTGGAATAAAAGTGTCCCTTAGACTATTTTGATAAATACAATACTTAAATAGCTCTCAGCTTTCTACTTTTAGTAACTAACAATAGAGAATCTTACAAAATCAGGAAGATAGAAGCCTTGCTTTTCAGACAGTAATCAATCTATATTATGTGGGTATGATTCAGCACATCAAGTAGCTCCAACAGTTCCCCAGAAGTTTTATGACAGTCTTATATACTAATATTGAAATAATAGCCTGCATCACATTATTAATTAATTCAGTACTAACATTTATGATTTCTAGTTTTGTAAAGCAGCCATGCCAAAAGGCCTCCAAAAAGCCTCAATATCCCATGAGGATATTCCCAGTAAATCCTTGCACTATCTTACAATATGGACTATAAGATTGTCAATAATTTATTCTAAGTGCAGCAGAGTACTGGACTCCATATGTCTTGAAGTAAACTTGATGCACATAGATCCTGGTCTCAGTTTCAGTCTTTGATCTCAGAGGGTCAAGTCCAGGCTAAAATTTTTGTATACTATTTTTCTTTGCTACATAAGATGCTGTTGTCAAGTTGATGTAACTTCCAAAATCATCATCAAACTCCCTAATCACTCGTCCGCATACTCTCAAATCTCCATCTGGGCCATGAGTTTTCTGAGCTGTTTCCCATAAACAGTATGATAGAAAAGCAACAAATACAGATGAATGGCTTGGACACCTGTTAACAATACCATTGCTACATGCCACAGCCCAGGACATATGCACAATAGTACAATTTGGTTTAATCCTCTTTCCGTGAAGGCTATGTGTGAAATTATACATTGCAACTTGAGCAGATCTCACTGTTCATTACTGTGGAAAGATACACCTACTTCCCCATCACCACTTTTGTTCCACTTCTGTGTGCTTCCCCCTGCCTTTTTCATAAATGGTGCTTTTCTGACCTGCAGGAGGAAGTAAGACGATCTGGGGACTAAAGCGGAGAGGCAAAGGAAGATTCTGCTTTCAGTGGTGCAGGCTCTTAAAAAACAACTCAGATGTGACGTGTTATTTAATCTCAAAATAGCCCAGGTTAAAAGCATATAGACAATTACAGTATTTTTAATGGTGACATGCTGAAGTTCTTCCCATGAAGAATTATCTCTAGGTACAGCACCACTACTGCTGTTAAGAAATTTAGCAGCCTAGGCATCCCTAGGCTCAGCTTCTTCACTCAGATCTCACCTCTGTTTTGAGCTGCAATTTTAAAGCACATCACATAGGGCAGAATGATCTTGCAGTATCTTGTACGTGGCATAGACCTGTTCTTTGCTGAACTTACAAAGTAAAATTCTAGAGTATGTACTCTTAAGTATTTCTGCCTGGTATGTGCTGCATGTGCTGTAGGGAGGTGTCATGGATGTGCTTTCCACCTTAGAAAGTACACAGCATGTTCTGTGAGTGCACTGGGAATGCACTGCACAGCACCCCACAGCTGCCAGAAAAGAATGTTCCTCTTCACTCCTTCTATTTCCTCTCCTGCTCCTTCTTGGCTGATCCCATTGCTTACCTTTGGCAAGTTCTGAATGCCCACTAGATTCTTTGGGAACCACTTTAACACCAGAACAGACAAGAGCCCATTTATGATTTCAGAGGGCTTCAAACTCATCAAGAGAGCTACCTCTTCACAAGTGGCCAGTGATGAGACTCTTACACTCAGCAATCACTTGTCCTTCCAATTCCCGAGAATTCTGCAGTCCACTGGAAGTCAGAAACTCCATGAATTAGCTACTTTTCCTTTGAACAGATGCATTTTTGATGTTTGAAGCACAAGTAAATGTTTGTCAGATAACTCAGAGTAAGAATCATCAGTAAGCCATTTCAGGATGAAAGACTATGCTTATTTTAAAATAGATTTGCAATCCTTCTCCGTGTTCTTGCACATTGACCAGTATCTCCCTTCTTCCATCTATGGCACTTTCTGAGCCTCTTTGTGCAGGCAATTCAACTATGATGGCAAAAGCTGTCCTTGGTGGGGGGTGTGTGGTAGTTTTCTGCTAGATGAGTTAATTCCCATTTTGGATCTGAGCTGGCACAAACAAACCAGTAAGAAGATGAAGTCTAAAGCAAGGAGAAAGCCAAAAGTGAGAAGTGGAGGAAAAAATCAGGAACATTTCAGCAACAGTGAGCTGTTGGATTGTTTCACCCACCTACGCAATTTCATCCACACAAATGAAATTTAATTGACTCTGTAACATCACATGGTAATGTGGCACACCAGGATTTTTCCTTCTCTTGTCTCTGTAATAACTCTTAAGCAATGCTCCTGTTGTATTCCTTTATTAATATACTGCTGACATTAGGCAACATCCTCATGTTTTAAGCCTGCTTGAAGTACAACTTATGTATTTATAAAGCATCTACGAGGAATATTGTGCTAACATCTTCCAAAATTTATAGCGTCAACGTACAACTTTATTGTATAGAGTCTGCATGTGACTCACAAGCAGTAGAAGACTGATCTGAGGATTGGAGTCAAAGACTACCACTTGTTCTGACTCACTCTTTATTCAATTTTCCACAACCCCAAAACCTGCCATGCTGCTCCTCACTCTGCAACAGAGATTGTCACATCTCTGTAGAAAAAAATATTCTTTTATTAGGTAAGGGAAATCCTCCAAAAGCCTTTGTTTCACATTATATCTTCATGGGTTCCTTAATTAGTCCTTTGGGAGAGAACCAAGCATTATTATTTGCAGGGAAACACAAATTAGCATGCAAATACTCCTTTGGACCATGCCCGCTGTCTTCAGTCACTTTTCAAGGTTCTGACATGCAAAATAAAACAGAATTCTGTTTTTACTTATTTAACTCATTCTAGCACACTACTGTTCCTTAAAGCTCTTCTTAAATTACACTTTTTCCTCTTTTTTGTTTTTTCCCATCTTATTCTTTTCAAAAATGTTGCTGTACTAGTATGCACATAGACTTTTATTGCCTGTGTTTTTCCCACTCTGATTCTAAAAAATCATCAGGACAATTACTGTGCACTGATAGTGATTTGTCAGGCATCATTTACCTACAGGTGCTGATCCACAAATAGTAAGCATTAATACTAAAATGCCTATGGCTTTTTCATTTGATTGACAAGATATATGAAACACGTTTACCAGGGCACACCTGCTTCCCAATATGCACATTATTATATAGTCATCCCTTCTGCCTCCTGCAGACCAACAATACAACACTTCTGTCCTTTGTACGGGCTTTAATGAACTTGAGAAGCAGTTGATTTGGTTATTAGATCAAATCCTCCACACAAATATAAGGAAGATATTTATTAGCTCTTCCTTTCTACTTCTAACTACTTAAAGACTTTTTTCCTCGTATGTGCACAAAGAGGTATCCTATTCCCCAGTGACATGCAAATTACTTTCAGTGGCACAATTCTGTCAGCCAGATTTGAATCATATTCACATCCTATCTTTTGATATTTCATCTGATTTACTGCAGAACTTCTTTAGTCTCTGACTTTGCTTTTCTTGTTATATAATAGGATTTCCTCCCCAAATAATGCTCTATTATCAATTAATTCCCCATATACATTCCCTTTTTTTTTTAGCTGTGGAAAACTTCCATTTACTTTACATATATCCTTACCTACACAAGACTTGACGCAATATCGTTACTCTGTGAACCAGCGACAAACTGAGTTTCAGAGGAAAACAAAAAAAGAAAATGCATAGGAAAAAGCTGCAGAAAACCTCTATTTTCTTAAAAAAGTCTATGCTTATATAAAATACAGTAATTTGATCACAGCAAGTCATAGATAGTAATGAATTCAACAGGTGTTTCTCATTGCTTATTTATAGCCTGAAATTACACTTCTCATGACCTGTTGAGCAATATTATGTAAAAGAACTTCAAAAAACTGTCCATTGCTCAATAGTAATTTTTAACTTGATGCCACAAAGCTGTGAACACACCCTGCTCTCACTGAAAAAAATAAAATTTTCAACATTATCTTCAAATCACATTTCCTTCATAGCCAGAACTAGACAGCCACTCTTTGCTCCTGCATCTTCCAACTTCTGACTGGCTGTGCTCCTGCCAAAGAGTGAGCAAGCAAGCACACATGTGATGCAAACACGTTCCACTGGCACAAATGTTCGGATATGCTGGACAAGTTTTCTGGCTGGCTGAATGCAATGCATCATTCAGTGATGAAGCAAGTATAAATAAGTTTATTAAAAATTGAATTCTAAGTTTGCCTAGACAAAATTCTAGTTTGTCTTCTATGACAATGCTTGTATTTCTACTGTGAGTTTCCAGAGGTTCTTCATTACTTAAGAACAGTAAAATCTTCCTGGACTTCTATCCCTCCAAATCAGTGGCAAAACTATGGGAGAATTTCCACTGTTGTCTGCAGCATTTATTTACCCTTCTTGGAGATGTCACTAATGTTTCACTTAGTTCTTTCCATGTTGAAACTAGGAGAAATTTTGTCAATGACTTTAGAAAAATTTCCTGTTATCTGTGTCAAATTTCCCCAGTGGTTTTAGTGCCATTAGCATAAACGGACACTCTCAAATGTCAGGATTTTTAAGGTACAGTCTAGTGCCCTTATTTTTGCAATATTTAGCTCTAGTTTAAATATGCTCACAGGCTAGATAAGCCCCTCTGTGGTGCTTTATCATTATTTGCCTTTCAAACTTTACTGAGAGTGTGCTTTATTTTTTCCTAAATCCATAGCCTTTATCAACTACCATGTGTCTAATGTCATTTTCTTGGAATTAGCCAATTATGCTAACAGCAAAAGCACAGTTCAAACTCCAGCATTCCTGTTGGCCTCAAGGAACAACCCTTGCACTTAAGACCTAACATACAGATTGTGTGGGATGGAAAGAATGATACTGTTCAATTTGTGTCATGGGAAACATTTAAAAGTCAGCCAAGGCTGAACCCTCTGCAATCAAAAGTTCATGGACTCCATTAAAAAAAAAGAACACCCCTGGATCATAACAACTGCATGTTATTTGGGCAACAGAATAATGAGTTTTCAAGATAATTTAGAAAAGTCTGAGCTAATGAAATGCACTTCATTAGACAGGCTGAGAGGGTTGGGTTTGTTCAGCCTGCAGAAGAGAAGGCTCCGCAGAGGCCTTACAAGCAGCCTTCCAGTACCTTCCAGTACGGGCTACAGGAAGGCTGGGGAGGGATTTTTTGCAAGGGCTTTTAGTGATAGGAAGAGGGGGAATGGCTTTGAGTTGGAAGGGGGAGCACTGAGATTGCACATTAAGAAGAACTTCTTCAGGATGAGGGTGGAGAGGCACTGAGTCAGCTTGCCCAGGGAAGCCGTGGATGCCCCCTCCCTGGAGGTGTTCAGGGCCAGGTTGGATGGGGCCTTGAGCATCCTGCTCTGGTGGGAGGTGTCCCTGCCCATGGCACGGGGGTGGAACTGGACGGGCTTTAAGTCCCTTCCAAACCCACCCATTCCACGACTCTAACAGTGCTTATGGTGCTAC
Source organism: Tapera naevia (assembly GCA_033556795.1). NCBI lineage: Eukaryota > Metazoa > Chordata > Aves > Cuculiformes > Neomorphidae > Tapera > Tapera naevia. The sequence goes on from JAUMJJ010000069.1 coordinate 11,313,878, forward strand.
GTTTTCTCTGGCACAAACCTCGTTCCTGGATCTAGCTTCAGCGGTCCTGAAATTTCCTTTCTCCGCTTGGGACATGGGAGAGAGCCAGAGCAGAGGCAGCCAAGGAGAGAAGCTTCCCCGGCGCAGCGCTCCCGGCGCTCCGCACCCTCCCGCAGGCGCTCGGGCTCCCTGGGAGCGCCCCTCGGCCAGGCGGCCCCGGCCAGGGTAAACACGCGAACAGGGAGAGCACACGGGGAGCGGCTTCGGCGTGGGACAAGGGGCTCTTTGTGCCTCCTCGGGGGCGCTGCCTCCCCCCGCGGCTCCGCGCTTCAGCCGCGCTCCGCAGCCCCGCTCCCGCTATGCCCGCTCCCCGCAGCCCCGGACGCACCGATGCCCTGGATGAAGACGAAGCCCGTGACGACGAGCACGGGGTGCCAGTTGAACTCCCGCGGGCCTCCGTCCCAGCTCAGGCCCTCGCGGTAGTGGAACACCCAGACGAGGGAGAACACGACCGACACGAAGCCGACCAGCAGCGCCGAGACCAGCAGCGCCAAGAACCGCCCGTAGCCCTCCATCTTCCGAGGCGCGCGGCACTCCGCGCCGCCGAGAGGCCGGGCGGGGAGGAGAGGGAGGGGGCCGGGGAGGGGGCCGGGGCCGGGGCCGGGGCCGGGGCTGGCGGAGCGGCGGGCGGAGCCGCCCGAAACGCACTGACCAACCGCACCCCACCCCACCCCACCCTACCCGCACCGCCCCACGCTGACCAACCTAACCCGCACTGCACCGCGCTGCCCAATCTGCCCCGCTCAACCCAACCCCACCCGCACCACTCCGCACCGCCCAACCCGAACCGTGCTGCTACATCTGCCCCGCACCGCTCAACCCGCCCCGCGCTGCCTAACTCAACTCAACCCGCGCCGCTCCGCACCGCCCAACCCTCATCGCCCTGCGCTACCCAACCCAACCCGCACTGCCTGCCCAACCCGCACCGCTCAACCCGCCCCGCGCTGCCCAGCCCGCCGGGCGGTCCCCAGGAGGGAGTTGGGGTTTCTCCGTTTTAAGCCGGCTTTAGAGCCTTGGTGAAAGTTTCTTCCCCTCGCACCCCCACAGGCCGTGTGTGAGCGCCGGCCCCGCAACCACCCCGCTTCCCCGGCTCTGGGCAGGGCGGCTGTGGTTGGCCCGTGGCTGTGGTGGCGGGGTGAGGAGTGCGGACACTGACGAGCGAGAGGAATTTACAGCTCTGCCATAAAGATAACTCGGCAGAGCCATCTGCGCGGGCAGATAACGCAGGGAGTCCCAGAGAGGCAGGGCAGGGCACACGGAGAGGGCAGAGGAGAGCACGCCTGGAGACACCAAGGGATCGCGCTTGGAGCTCGTTTCCCGTCATGGTCATCCCCTTTTGCTTCCCATTGGATTTATTGAGCGCTGTAAATGTGAACCAGATACTCACCAATTCCGTTTATGGTCTCTGTCCTAAGTGTGCAGGAGTATCTAGGCACTGTTCTGCTGAATAACATCTGATACATCAAACCTTTAATGCAATTCCAACAGGTATAGAAGGGCATGGTTCCAGGGAAATTAGAGAGGAAAACAGAAGAAACCAAAACAATTGCAAAAGAGACATCAGGCAGCGCTAGCCAAAATTAGACCAATTTTGTCAAATCATGCATTCAGTTGCTTTTTCCTTTGCCATAGAACATTCAACTGGCTCTGAAGCCTGCCAAATGTAGTAGGAGGATATGCCCAAACATACATCGACCACTACTTTTCTGGTATTTGATTAGCTTACTTTTGAAACTTATATAGTGTCAAGATATATATGAATTAAAAATGCATTAACTGATGGAGAGAAAGCAGTACTGTTCACTCTGGCGAGTTTTTGAGCTATCTGATAACTCATGCTCAAACTGAGGCTTAAAAAATGAAAGGAAACAGTTTTATGGAACTTAAAATAATTTCAGTAGAGTATCTGCCAATTCAAATCCAGTACTTACTGAGTGCCGGAAATATCTACATAGAGACATGAAGATGAAGCCAGATTGGAGTGGGATGCAGTGATATTTCTTTATTATTCTCTCTAATCTCCTAAAAATAGATATTGGACTCTGACATTTTAAAGAAAAACTTGACTTGAGCATCACTTGTATAATGATATTTAGCTTTAATTTTCTTTTTGGTTTGGTGTGACTTGCTCTCAGAATTTGTTTGCTCATTCTAGTGGCAATGGTAACTAGAACATTGATACTGTTAAGTTTCACAAGTCACAGTGTCTTGAGAGAAGTGAAGATCTTAAACTGAATCTTCTGATGTATGCACTCATGCATGAACTTCTGAAGATGCCACATTGTCATTGGCTCATGAGGCAAGCAGGGTCACCTCAAGGTTATGTTCATAAAAATTTTCCTAAGTTTTCTGTGGATTGCTTAAATGAAGTGAATCTCCCTATCCTTTACTTGTAAACCAGCATATAATAAAAACATAAATCTGTCTCCTCATGCACAAAAAATGTCATTTGGCCTGAACAGCATAATATTTATATGTGATCTAAGTTCATATATTATTACCCTATAAAAATATCTTTTTCTCTACTTCTCTGGGATTCTTTGCTCATTGTCTTTTAAACAATTCAATAATCACAGTTATATTTTCAAAAATTTAGTGTTTAGTTAAGGAGTATTTTAAAATCTTCAGATTCATGTTGAAGTGTTACAAATTGTGAAGCATCAGTTTCTTAGTGCTTGTTAGTTCCGTACAGGGAAACACAAAATTATTACATATAATTCCAAAAAAAGGGATTCATAGGCCTCAAAATGTCCCCATTCTTTCCAGTTATATGAGATGGTCCTATAAAATGTCTTTTTTGTCTGTAAAGCCTGCAAACAAACATAGAATAAATACGTGTTTTAATCTACCTTCTATGAACTCAAATCTCCAAATTGCAAAATAGTTTCAGTTCCCCCTGGTTTCAAAAGGCTTTAATTACATCCAGTCACCCCAACAGGCCCATACAGGAATGTGGATTTCGCTTATGCCTAAAACTATCTCAGAAGACCTTAATGAATTCCTGTAGCTCAAACTGGTGTGCCCTATTAAAGCAGCCAATAGCAAGAGCAAACACAGAATTTTATTGAACTGAAAAATTAAGTCCATTTTTTCCAGCTATCCATGAACAAATTGTTGTTAAAATAGAGTTGAAGAAATGAGAAAGCTTACAGAGCGTGAAGCCAAACCTGAAAAAGCGTGCAAAATAAATTGTTAGACAAAGCAAAATGTACTTTATGGAACACTTGTAACGCAGAAGAGATTTTAGGCAGTACAATTCATAAGTCCTGCCTGTATTTCTCCTTGTTTCCCATTCTTCTACCTCTTCTTGCTCCATTTGATACATCTGTCAGATAGGTATGAAACCAGAAGCAATCTTTATCATAGATACGATGTCCAAGGGGATTGCATGTTTACATCAGGATGGGAACGTACCATCAGACAGCTGATTGCTGGGGGCAGCATTACACATTTGATAATCTGTTTGGAACATAAATGCCCACTGGCAAAAAGAGGAAAGTAACCTGTATGGGATTTTCAAGTCTCTTGGATCAGTGAACATCTGTTTTTGTTAACCATTACTGTGGACAGATGCCACAGTACTTTGTAATCTCCATTCTTTCCCAGAGCTTCCATCTCCTCGAGCACACTGATGCTTTTCCAGCATAGCACCAGCTCTGTCAGAGTGGTGCTCCCTCTTAGCAGTTCTGTTGGGACATCACCTAACACACACTTCTTTCTTTGGGTTGTTGCATTGTCAGGTGTAGGAGTAGGATGACTGTGACTTTAGACCTGGAAGAACCTACAAAGTAGACAGAAAAATAAGACCTTCAAACCAAACAAAGATCCACAGAATGTTTTGAAGGGCAGCAATGGACTCCTGCCTGTACTACGCCTGCAGTGTGTGGCTACCTGGCAACTTCTTTCATTGTTGCTATGCCATTCATATACTTGAAGAGCAGCAGCCTAGACGTAAACACCATTTCACCATAGATCATTACTTTGTATTTTTGAGGTAAACTTTTCAGTACAGGAGGTGTTTTGAATTTCCAGCGACCCATAAGAGACTTGGCAGAGCTGTAGTTAGAATGAGGTTAGAGTCTCTTTTACCAGCTACAGCTTTATTGCTGTTCTTCCATGCTGGACAAATCACTCAAGATCCAAGCCTTAGAACAGGACATTCCTGACGAGTTACAGTGTCCCTTAAAGCATTTGGATGAGTTTTTCAGAAGCTTAATGGCTCTTCATCTTGTAAACAAACGAGACTGCTGAGATAGTCCAGCCAGATTTGGTCTGGCAGATAATTTAACTAACACTTGTGGAAGCTTTAGAAATAGCCTCTCAAAAGTTATCTTACCAGGAGTAATACTGACAAATGAGTTTAAGTAATTATTGTTTGAATGGCACAAACAAACCACAATGATCCTTCTACTCTTTTTGGCACTGAGCTCCATGTCTAAGCAGCAGAACCATTTGGCCTTTGCTATTGATGACCTCGCAAATTTGTTTTTTCAAAAATTGTGACTATTGAATGGGTCCCTTCCTGGCAATAAGCTTTACTTCCCCTCCACCCTGGAGAGAGTGTTCACTGAGATAGAATAAGTCACATAGAGCAACTTTTGTCCAAAATACTATTATAGGACAATCGTTATTACCTGTGCAATGAAACTCTTTATTATACTTCAATCCATACTCACTTTGCTTCCATGAGTTGTAAGATATTTTTCTAATAATTTGAAGTATTTCACAAAAATTTTTGAAAATTGTGAAAGTGTGGGGCAGTAGTTGAAACTGCCAAAGGAAGATTATAAAATTTTACTGCTTGTACTTCTTGTCTTGTGCTTTTTCATTTTCTTCCCCACTGCTCAGCAGCCCTGTCAGTGAGTCAATGACAAAGAAAATACAGGATATGCACTCTTTTTATTCTCAAAGTAGATCTTGTCCAGAGAAGCCGGTCCTTCCTATCTTTTCAGTCCCTGGGCTCTGGTTGGGGAATTCCTCCTACATTTATCAAATACAAATAAAGATAGAGGTAGCACTTCTGGGATCCCATTTTTCTTTCCCTGTCCAGATAGCTGATCTTTGAGATGTCATAGTGAAGCAGAAAATTAAAAGGTATTTTGTTAGAGTAGAAATTCTGGAAGTACGCTGCTTTGGTCTGCAAAACATATGTTTATAAGACAGTTAGAAAATTAAGCCAGCTTCCAGGTGGTAGAAAGAAGAGGCAATAGTCATATAAAGAACTAAAATAGGGAAAGCGTGATGTCAACAGTCATGAGTTTTCTAGATATCTGCCCCAGGGCATGGAAGTGTTCTGCAACCATGCTGCAAGTTGTGTGTTAGAGGCAGCCAACACACGTACGTACTCAAAGTTGAGACTAACTGCAGATCCAGAAGATAAAAAGGAAAACTGCCAGTGTATTAGTCTGAATGTGGAATGTTCAAATAAACATGCTAACAGGATAATTTTTCCATCTGGCTTCTTGCAAGCAGCTCTTATGGGGACTGGCAGGTGAGCCTGCAATCCTGTGGAGTGCATTGCTTCTTCTGCAGCACCTTAAGTAAGGCAGAGCTTTTGAGCCACTCTGCAGAGTATTTCCAGTGAATTTTAGCTTCCCCTTCCATGCTTCCTTTGTCTGTTCCTGAGAGGAATCTGCACTTACTCTTCCTAAAAATATAATGTTCCTAAGAACACAAAATTCCTTCCCCACTCAGGCAGGAATAAGGCATTTGTAAATTGAGTTGTTAAGCTGTACCAACCAAAGCAGTTCTTAACAATTGTATCATTGTTACTCTTTCCTCTGCTAGGCTACAGACTTCCTTTTATTAAAAAAACCCTGTTTTTACAGTCCATTTTAATCTCTTACTATCCAAAGCAAGCAGTTTGACTACCTTAAATTTATTGAATCTATAAACATTAGAATGCATTGACAGAAAATTCTTTTGGAACTCCTAATGGTTCTTTCGGTCATCATTTCGTAACTTCAGTAAAGCAGAAATAAATACTGAAGCTATAGTTGAGTAAATGCCAAGTCTAACAACTAGAGAGCTTCAAGTGGTCCTCTCTGAAAATCTGATTGTGAAATAGCTGCAAAACAAATATGTTCCCTTAAATATCTCTAACATTGATTTAAATACTGGAATAATTGTTTCCATCTTTCGGTACTCATAACCCATTCAGTCTGCGTATCGTGAGAGACACCTGGAATTCATGTGATACATAGCAACTTCCTTCAGGTATGAATAGGGCTAGTTGACAATTACAGTACTGTTCATCCATTCTTCAAAAGTAACATGTTTGCAGGAAGTGTCTCAATTCTTTGCTTTAGCAGGAACTAATTAAATTTCTCCAGCTGATGGAAAAAATAAAAGGTTTCGAAAATGTTCAGATATGCCATGCAGTTATTATTAGTGAGGCATTGCTACATACTTACCAGACAGATTCATACATCTTCCAGAAAAAATGCTCTTTGAAGGTTTTGTACTGGTGACTGTAGCGATACTTGGCAGTTATGAAAGAACTTAGTTGCTCTGGTATAAATTTCTTTGTGGTTTGGCCTTAGAAAACCACGTTTTGACTACTTCTTCCCCTTTTTTTCTCATATCATGTAGGTTTTGTACATTCTGGCAACAGCAGAAAGCTTGTATCAAACATCCCAAATGAATTAGGTGAAACCCAACATGAATTCACTAGTCCATGACCTTTTCCTAATACTTACTAGATCAGCACTTTCCCTATTGCAGGCAGAGTGCCCAGAGACCTTGCTTGAAGCAACTAACAGCAGATCCTCGTAACTGTTATTTATGAAAGCATCCAGTTTACATGCCACCCTATATGGATATTCCTAATAGCAATCTTTACCATAACTGAGAAGCAAATTAGTGTTTCTTAGCTGGTCCATTGTGCAGGATAGCTGTCAGAGTTCCATAAGGAAAAAAAGTTTCTTGCTGGTGAGTTTTGGGCATCTGCAGTTGCTGTTAGGTAATATAAATGGTATTTTTCTCAGTAACAAGAAGAAAATAAAAGACAAAATGGGAATAAAATGAGCAAGAAACTGTGCTTTTAAAGTAATGGGACATATCAAGAAAAAAAAAGAAACACTCCACACTGAAAAAGCAGAGTTTGGATGAAGTTACCTAATTGGGAATGTTGACAGAAGTAGCTGATGCCTTCAGTTCTATGTTGGAAAACCACATTTGAGAATCTTTACTCTTGTTAGCAGTTCACAAGTATATACATATATTCTTTTTTTTGCTTGGGCATCTTGTGCTATATAATAATGGAACCATGAGCTTTTCCGCTTCAATCTTTTTAAATATTCACTCGGTCCAGTTACTTAAGACTGCATTTGACCTAGAGGCTTTATCTACAGACCTTGGAAGTTGTGGTGTGAGTGGCAAGCACCCCCTGAAACACACAGGAGCATGGGAACTCAGTATTTCACATTAATAGTTCCTTAGTCTGATTTTTATGAAACAGAAAGCTCTCAGGAAATGGGTTTCCTGACCATAAAGCATTTTGCTACTGCCTATGAAAAGTGAAGAATATTTTTGTCTTCTGGATTTTATTCATCTTAATTCCTGAATTTATAAACGGGAAATAAACTACATTTGAATAAGTTACTTCTGTTTTTTTTTCAAAGCAATTTTATTTCTCTTTTCTGGTACTAACATCACACTTTGGTGCTTGCAGAGAAAATTATGCTGGCATGTGTACAAGAATAGTTGTTCCTCCGTAATGGAAACCACATGAGTATCCTCAGAATTTCTCCACTTTAAAAATACTGTTATTCTTTAGTATACTGAATTATTCAGGTTGTGTAAGAGATTTCCACATACCTAATTTACATTATGAAAAAGAGAAGTGCTCTAGAATCCCCATAAATGGACATAAAACTCTAGGTCTACAGATCAGATCTAATGCATTTATTCAAATTTCATATCAATCTGATACTGTACAATAGTACAGCTCTGCCAGCAAGTTACTAAATAATGCTTACATATAAAATCTCCTGGCAAAGTAATGTACTACCTTTTTGTGATGCCTAGGGTTTGTTTCAAAGTTTAACTTGAAATAAAAGCTGTTGATTCAGCTGGGCTGCTACCAAGCATGTGGGTATTTGTGTTTGGTTTAGATACTGGGGGTGGGAGTGGGGCAGTAAAAATGTAAAAAATCACTGATTTGTGGTCAGGATTTTCCTCCTATTCAAATAGAAATTAATTTTAGAATTTTCTGGGGCTCTGCATAGGTACAGAAGGCAACACTGCTGCTCACAGATTGAAAAGCACAACCCATAAGCAGCTAGCAATCATGTCTCTCCAGTGTGTCCCAGCCCATTTGTAAGCAGGTTTTTAAATACACTCATAGAAGTGTCTGGGAGTAGTTGTTCTGGATTCCCTATTCTTAAAATAGCTTTCAAGGTGTTTTAAATTAAACAGAAACATTTCTTGTTTCAGCGTGAAAATGTGTATGTGTGACCTTAGGATGGAACACCTGCCATTATCTGTAGTGCAGCAACACATTGTATTTAGAGAGGCAGAATTTCTTACATGAAACCCATAATCTTCTTCATCAAAGCCTAGGCTGCCTTTTGGTCACTATAAATTGCTGCATTTTTCAAAAGATGGGTACTGATCAACAATCATTGATTTATCAGAATATCACTGCAAAAGTCTGCAATAACTTGAAAAGAATGGTCACGGCAAGTACAGCAAACTTGAGAAGTACTTACACTAATAACAAAGTCTCACTCTGGGAGGAAATGCTTTAATAATGCAAACATAAATGCACATAAACTATCAATATCTGCTCAAGAGTTGGATCTTCTGCCTAAGATCATAGATTCATATTCAATTTTACCCTCCTATCTTACTTTAATATAGTTACTTATATAATAGCAGATAAGGGACAGGTGCTCTTTCCTGGATACTACGGAAAAACTTATTGAAGCTACAGTGGAAGTAGAGTGTTGCTGCTGCTCTTTATTTCTACTGCTGTGTCATTACATTTCCTTTCTGTATTGTTTCTTCCCTCAACTGTATTTCACTTTATATATATATAAAAACAAAAGGCAGCAAAACTACATATGTATTAATACTTCTTTTTAAACCAAAACACACACAATCACAAAACCTGAGTAATTTAATTTCTCACACATAATCGACAGAAGGATTTTGTCTAAGTGGTTTAATGGTAACTCTGCCATCTTCATACTACATATAAAATTTACCCTATAGAGTTTTATATTCTTTGTTTAATTAACAGTCTGTATTAAAGTTACATAGGTAACACTATATAAGACAGATTGCAGATGGTAGATGATCGGTAAATACACATCTTTCTCCTTGATGTCCAGTATTTCAATCCAATTGCTGAAGAGAAGCAATAAATGCTGCATCCAGCATTAATGATGAACTGGTGAACATGTGAAAAGCCATGATGTACTACAGACATACACAATGTTACAGAGAAAATAGAAACAAAACCTGACGTACCAATATAAAACTTTAAGATTAAATCCTGTCTGAAAACAGTAGTCAAATAATTCACATGTATGAAGGCCTTAAATAACATCCAGATTGAAGTCTCTGTAGTTGTTGTTACATATAGTTACAGTTGCTTAAATATATTCCAAAATTCTCCCTCCTTTTTTACAAAATGATCTTTTAGTCTTTTCATGGCTTGAACATTCATCATCTTCTGCAGTGTCACAGACCATTTGGTAAACGTAACAACTGAACCTCCTGTTAGGCTTCTGTTCTATGTGTAATACAAGGTCTTTGTCAAAGTAAACTTCATGACTGTAAGTCTGAAATAAGAAAAAAAATTGATTGCAGTCTTTATTTCCACAATTTGCTAATACCCCTACCATCTATCTAACATTGGTGACCTCCATGATCAGACAGGAACTGTGTGGATACTCACCGATAACTCATTCAGATAAAGGACAGAATTTTTAAACTTTGAGAGGTTTCCTACATGCCTGTTTTAGGAATCAAACTGCAATTCAGAGCATCGGATTTAAGATCCTAAGCTGCTTATGCAGTCAATGCCAAAAGAGGTGCCAAAAGTGCCGAATATTTCAGATTATCTAAATTCAATGTCCACCTTAACTTGGACTGTATCATCAGCCCATTCCATCTCTCCAACCATACACACAGTGAGCTCCATACTTAATTTTATGCATGAATAGTTCAAGTTAAGCCAGTGAAACTACTTTGAAGCTGTAAAGTTAAGCTGATGTAGCTAGTTGGAGGGTGAGTATTCAAGTAGATAAATACGTCAGAAATACCTAAGGACAACCCCTCCCCCAACCAAAAAACCAAATGAATCAGCCAACAAAAAAATCTTAATTCCAAATCATGGAGATGTGGAGACAAATGAATGATTGTCTGATGGAATACTTAATTTTTGACTTGTGATTATTATTTCGTACAAAACTCATCCATACCATATGGCAACACTACTTTTATTCTGCATCAAATCTGAACAAAAATGTAGATAAATGGGTATGGGGAAGTTTTAGTGTAAACAAAAGACAGAAATTCTCCTCACCACATCCCAGGACTCCAGTAATGGGATACTCTTAAGTAGAATCCCATGGTCATTACAATGAAAGTCAAGGTGAGCTCTTCCATCAGCTCCTATTTGAGTAACTGCCACAGTGGATAACAAATCCAATTCATCTTCATAGTCCACAATTTTGAACGTCTTAGGAAAAACAAAACCTCAAGTTTACAAATGAAACATAAATTTGCATTCCCCTCTACCTAAATCACATAGGTCTTTTTCTTTCAGGTGAAAGCAAAATTGGAAAAATCTTCTGGATTGATCAAGAAACCTTTGCCAGTCAGATACCGAACACACATCTTTCCCAACACAAGCTGTCAGCAAAATCCCTTAAGACAGGAGAGAATAAAGTGATGTTCTGAACAATCCCAATATGCAAGTAGATCTCTTTTATGTATATCATACAGGAAATAGAAAAAAGTACTTTGAAAGTGGCAGAAGAAACATTTAAACTCCGTGTCCTCATGAAGCAGACATGTTAGAGACAGCATAGGTTAAAATCATTACTGGTTTTGAGGGGATGAGTGTATCAGGGCAATTCCAGTCACATGAATACCTCTATGTTCCGTTGAGAGCTCTCTGTTGCTCCACAGAGTATGTGACAGTGAGGAACTGAGACCAAAAGGTGAAAATTGTGAACTGCCTTAATTGCCTCTATCTCACTTTTATGGACCTAGTAACATACTCTTTAAATTCAAGGCAGTCTTTTTCTTCTACAATGGAAAAATATCTACTGGAATCATGAATAAGGTGTAATAGCAGGAAAAAAAAGCGTGCAGAGTCTAGTTTTTCTTATGTTAAAAAAACCTGGATTGAACTGAACTGCAGGCCTTAAGAGTTACAGTGGACTTTCCTGTATTTTTACTACAGTAAAATCTATTTCTTCTGAAAAAAGAACAGAAATTACTGCCAGAAAATTATGAATTTTAACTGTCATGCTTATGTCAATTACAAATCCAGCTATATCTAGAGAGCTAAAAAATATTCAAAGCCTCTTGAAGACTCAGCACCAAGGCATGAGGTGTTTCCACTCTCAAGAAGTAGTTACTTAAAGGGAAACTGTTAAATATGTTGTCCTACAAACTAATCAAAGTAATTGGGAGAAAAAAATATGGTTTAGAGAGATAGAGGAACCTAACACAGAAAAAAGAAGAAATATTTCTTTCAATTCATAATATGCTTTGTGAAAAATGTTTAAAGGAGATGTTTGAATGGAGAGAAGAGTAATTGTCACATTAACATATCATTTCTGTGCCACTGAAATTGCATAGAGTTATGACAGTAACATGGGGCTTAAGATCAGTTCTATCCAAAGCACAAATGTCAACCAAGGAGAAAAGATGACAGAGAGGGGATATGAAGATATTAGAAGCTAAGAGGACAGAGACAGTCACAGAAAAAGAATGAAGAACTCAAAGATCAACACATCTGAAACAAGAATGACTTCTGGCTAGCTAAGTATCTTAAAATATCCATGATCTGCTCTTACTCACTACATCAGTTACCTCTTGTTCTGGGTCATCATCAAGCAAGTTAAAACGTTTTTTCACCACTCGACCAGAAGCTGTTACAGTAACAGTGTCATTCACCTTTGAAGAAAAAGAAAAAAAGTGGCTCTGGACTTTGGAGCATTTTAGTGTCTTCCCATCTGTTAGACCATATCTATACTTCATGTCTTTTGCTTTCTGACCTTGTCTTATCAGATTTTGTTCTACACATTAGCTATGCATGACCCTAATGCTGCTATCTCTTCTTTATGAGGACTCATGAACTCAGTGGCTTTAGTTGAGATACTACTAATGTTTACTCATACTCAGAGGTTCTCAGTCTTGCAGAGGTGGTAAAGTATGGTACCATAATTCTTAGAATGCAAGTGACATGACGAAGCTTATCTCTTCTGAGTTCAAAATTAGAATCACTGATTTCCAGGGACTTTACAGTACCCATAAACTATAATAAGCTGCTTTTATAAAAGACATAACTTAGTGTGCTGAAGCAAAATGACAGTTTCAGGCAATGCAAAAAAATCTGCTTCGTGAGCGTGCCTTTTAACCTTTTGGCCTTTAGGCTGTCTTTGCGATTTTCTTTCACAAAAGACTTCATGAAACAATCCAGGCAATTTAACAGCTTATTTCTACCAGAGGGTTCAGATCATCCCCTCATCACTTGGTTCTATGTTTCTCCACTCTTCTGACCAACTGATGATTCAGTTCTGTTCTGTTTGAGCTACAGTTCAGTTCACCAAGCAAGTGGAAGAGTATTCACCTATTCTGCTGGGTGATTATTCCATTATTTTATTGCACTGATTCGGCTCACCAAGGTTTAGATGAATGCCAAACCTGTCACGAGGGAGTAACAGGTGTGCATGGCCAGGAAATTAATCAGACTTCTGGAAGGAATGTATTGTCTTTGTTGTCTTATGAAGACTTATCCCTAGATTACAAGAGACTTGAAACATTTGTACGATCAACTTACCTGAGCACCAGCAATGTTCAGTTATCACCTGGTGGCACTTTCTTTTGAAGGAAATCTGTCACCACCTTTATATGTTTTATATCAGAAATACCTGGTTATACTGCACACCATAAAGAATGCTGAAACCTAGAGAAAAGACTGGAAGTTTCAGAAAGCTACCCTTAAAGTGTTACTGTTTTCATTTTTATTCCATATAGCTTAAAGTCCAATGAAGACATGGCATCTCTTTCAATAAACTGAATTAAGCACATAAAGCACAGAGATTACTCACACACCGCAACACCCTCTGTTTTGCTCAAAATCATACATTGTGATCTCGGTTGCTAAACTCACACAGTTTTCTCTGTTGGCCACAATTGTAAAATCTTCTGCAATCTCCATTTGATCTGTATTATTTTTAATTTCCTTAAACTTCAAGACTCTACAAAAGAAACAGAAATTAAAAGATATTCTAATTCTGTATTCTAATCCACCTACTATAACACTGCTATATCTGTAATATTAAATGATCAGGTGTATTGAAATATCACAAATAATTGAAACTGAAATGAATTACTTTTGTAACTCATCAGTGAATTTTAACAGTGTGCTCCCTGAACATTTATCATATCAAAATTTAGTGTTGCCTGACAGTACTCACATTCATCACGTAGAATTCTGCAGATGTTTCTACCAGAATTTCTGATTCTGACAAATTAATAAAGTTTACAGGTTTTAGGGTTTGATGAGTGCAAATTGTCAAACTACTGAATGTATGCAGTTATGCAACTTTTCCTCTAATCAAAATAACATTTGTGAAAAAAGGCTCATACTTTATCAAATTTGGTCCCACGTGGATTATTCTACCTGACATATCAGGATGGAAATATATCCAATCAGGTTCCAGTGAACAGCATTTCATATCCTGTATGCCATTTTTTGCCTGAAGAAGGAAAGGAATATGAGTATTTTGAAAGTCTCACAGACCTAATTAAAGAGGAAATACTGAACTCCTCTCCACATACCTCTGAAGGTTTTGAGGCATTACTCCTAATCACAAACAGAAAGGATGGCAGCGGAACAATAATAATAGAAAACTTAGTTCCAGTTCTCAAGATATTGTCAAGATAAGAACAACTTCAATTTTTTTAAATGCAGTAAGAAAAGACCTTGTACCACAGCTGTACATGGTCTTGCCTCTCCTGTAACTACGCAAAATGATTTAGCCTACAATCTGAAAACACTTCAACAATTCCAGCAATCTGAATGTCAAAAAAATGAGATCTGTCAAGACATGGGAAAAGCATTAGCACATCCTTTGACTTGAGCTTCAAACGTCAGCCTAAGCCTCTTCTGTGTAAGTACCTGTGCAGCGTGTAAGTCTGGGATAGCTTGTGATTTCAGCTGTAACATGGTAAAAATCTTGGCATTTTAGCAGTGGCTTTTTGTTGTTAGATTTAGCTAACTCGGATCATTCAGATTTTCAAGTGTATGAACCCACACAGAAAAAGATATGGGAGAAAGGATTGTGCAAGTCTCTTTGAATCAAAATTGACGTTCAGCTCTGGTTATGAAAGATCTGTTTTGAAAATAAGAGATAGGATGGGAATCACTGATTTGACCAGGTGAGTAAAAGACATGAGGACATTTAAAGATGAGAAGTTTTTTAGTGAAGAACCCTGAACTAATAGGTTTAGAAGCTGCTTGTATTACAGAAGAATCTTTAGGTCAAATCCAGATACGAAATAAAACCTCAGATGGAGACCTCATACAAAAAATATATGTTACAAATAGTACATAAAAATAATTAGGAATGCTGGATTAAACTGAGTAATAAAATCTTACAAAGGAGAGAGAGAGAAGTTACAAATCAGGGATATACTAGAAACATTAAGGAAACTTATTCTGCAGTTTCTTAAAACCTATAATGTTTCTTTAGTCAAGCCAGTTGGTGGGCTTAATCACCAGAAGCGCATTAAGACATTACTGTCCGAGGAATCAGGTAATGAGATTCTGCTTGAGCCTTAACTTCAAGCTGCGAATACACTCCTGTACAGCGCTACTGTTATGTAAGAATGAAGGAAATATCAGAAGTAGTACTAAATTCAGAAGAAAACATTTTACACATGACTCCACTGAATAGCAGATGTAACACTGTAGGGTTATTCCTGAGAGCACCACACTGGAAAACAAGGGTATGGTTACCTCGAGCACTACTCAGAAGAAGATATGAAATCAACCATGGTACACATTCATTTCAGAGAAGCTGCTACCTGAATATATTACCAAAGCACTGTCTTTCAGAGAACAAATATGGAAGACTCCTTTATGTTTTTTCTTGTTAGGTGTGATGATATAATGCCAAGGGTAACCTCCAATTTGAAATGCATTCTCCAGAGAAGATGCTTCAAATAGCAAAGGTGGGGTATCTGCAAATATTCAGTAATGTTAAGACCATTAGTAGCAGAACAATCATAATTCCATTGATCCTTACAATTCTAAATTCCAATAAAGCTGTCAACTCTTCAGAAGTTTTGAAGACTGGTGGAAGTACATTGGCTGTGATTTTTTCTAGCACCAGTTATGCTACATCACCCAGACACATCCACAATTCCCCATGGAAGGTTAGTGCCTTCTCAGATTCTGAATGAGCTGGATAAGCAAAGATGTAGCAAACACTTAAGTTTAATCCAGCTCATCTGAATGAGAAAGGACATACATATGAACAGGTCAAAGAACATATCAAAAAAGTCATTCTCATGGGAAAAATAGTGATAAATAGCTGGAAACAGGCTAACAGTGGCAATTGCAAATAACAGAATTAAATGCAGAAAGATATCTGAATCTGAATATTCCTTCTCCTTTTGTGTAATACAATAGAACAGTTTGGACCATAATGAATGCAATCTGTCTCTGGGTTCATAAAAATTAATACAAATCTAAGAATTTCTTTAATTAATGGCAAAAGGTATCCCTCCAGTTCAGTTGGGATAAATTATACAGATGTAAAATGACATTCTCAAAAGTCTTCTGTGTACTAAAGGAGAGAAGCATCTCTAAATGAAATGGACTGCATAGAGATTTACAGCTTCTACCAATGAGCTAAATAAAAGCAACTTCTACAGCTGCTACAACTTAATTCTAGAATGAAGATCAGTTCTTTCTAACAGTACAGAGAAGTGCTGGAAAAAAATTGGACAATGTGGGGAAGATTTGCAATTACATGGGACATTTAGACAGGCAGAATATAAAAATCCAAGCTGAATCACTGTGAGGAGAACAAGGTTCTTATCGGGATTTTCATGTCTCAAAGGTTTCATCTAAATTTTAACTTGTTCTTGTCCTGCTTAGTCCAGATAATTATCCAGATCCTAGCCAAGGATGCTAATATGTAGCATGACATCAGAAATTGTGTTTTCATACTGCTTCTCTCTTTTTCCTTCATTCATGTTTCAAACAACTTAGCCATTCAGATTGAAATGAATTAGTTCACTGCCCATGGATATGAAGTCTTCCGTAAGCTGGAAAGTGGCTGTCCTCTAGTTGTCTTTTGGACTAACACATAGCAAATGAGAGGTTGCGTGCAAGATACAACAATGTATAGGTTAAAAAAATCAAGGCATCTGCTGACAATGTAGAAAATGCTGAAGGCAGAGGCATAAGCAGAGGACCTACTGATATTAAAATGTCAGAAAATGAAAAAAAAAAATCAAGAAAATTTGTTAACTTTTTACCCTACTGACTTCTTCTTAAATAAAGCATATATAGCAAGGCCTCTCAAAAATTCTGATAGATGGGCTAAATGATAGATTTAAATGGATATCATTAATAAGCTATTAAATTATAAAAAGTTATTAAGCTCATAATCTCAAGCAGTACATGCTGCTGATAAAATATGCCTGTTTGTTTAACGTTCATTTGGCAAAGACTTGTAAGATCATAGCCATCTAAATGACTGTGATAGCAGTACTGCTGCCTCAGCTCCCTCCTTCCTGCTACATCACTTGTTCTTGTTGTGCAACACCTCTTATTCTCACTGTTTGTAAGTCCTTTCCCTCGCATTACCAGTTTTCAGTCTCAGGTTGAGCTTCTTTGTTCACTTCCTTAAAACTCTCCAGCCTCATCTAAGCATAGAGCCAAAAGTTGTTCCTGGCAGCACTAACAAGTATTTGTTCTAAATGTAAAAAAAATAGCAGCGTTCGTTTCTCTGTATTTGTATCTCTGTTTTTTATGAAATTACTGCAACCTCTAATACTAAACCAAACTACTCTGGACCTTTCAGAAAGTGACCCCATGAAGATTTACAGGTACCTTTCCATTCCTTCCACTGTGACCCAAATCAAACTCCCTACCAGTAAATAGCAGTAAATGACGTGGCAAGTAGACACTAGCCTGTAAGTTTTGATCTTTATACGCTTCCTCTCGGGTACCTAATGCACCATAAAACCAGCACCCTAACAACTGCTATCCCTTCAGGCAATTTCTGTAGGGAGGCTAGAACTAAATATGCAGGAAAATTACACATAGTTAAATTATAGTAAAAACTTAAACTTAGCTTAATACTTAAACTTTAGCTTAAACTCTCAAACTGTTAAAATCTCGCTCACTGAAGCATTACATTAAACTGCACAGTCAGTCAGCCATCTCACTCTTAAAAGAAAACAGCTCAAAAACCACAGGAATGCAACTATCTGCGATGAGCAGCCATGACAAACGTCTGTCATGAGTTCAAAACTTCTTAACCACAAATTCTTGAATATGATTCAAGATCAAAAATGTTTTCTCTAGTACTTTGGTGTTAAATCTCAAAACTAAAAACTACAATGGTCTATAAGACATGAGAACAAATCTGGTATGCACTTCCTATTAAAGCTCTCACAGCTTGTTTTCCACAGACTTATAACATTAAATAGTGATTCTGCATTCTGAGACGGAGAGGGAAATGAGGAGAAATTACCCTTTATAGAATCCGAGACACCAATCATAGCAGCCTATCACTTTGCTTTGATAAAATATTCCCTTATAACTGAAAGCCTTCACAATCTAAGTCTGTATTTTATCTTTGTGCATTTCCTCAGGTTTATATAAACCTGGTTTGGTTTGTCTGTCATTGTCTGATGTTGTTCATGAACAGAAAGATCAAAAGCATTTTTTATGTGGACAGTCACCTAGAAAAAACATTTAATATAGAAACATTCAAAATTTAATGCATGCATTAGAAGCATGCATTGAGTGATACTGGTGAAACCTACTTTTTTTTTTTTCGCAAGTGCCTCCAGTGTGAACTTGTGAGAATGTATTTTTGAAGTAAAAAAAAAGTTTAAAAGAAGGTCTCAGTCTTTGGTCTTTCATTAAGATTCTTAGCACAAAATACTACTCTCAAATGCACCAACAGAAATTACTGGTTTTGGAGAAATTAAAGTAATTATATAAAGCAGAACATTGATAAGTTAATGGTTTTAATCATAAGAATTATTTTAAATAGATAATTTGTTCTCTTCTCAGGAATTAACTTTATTGAAACTGGCACATTTCTGACAACTTAGTATTATCTAAATGCAACTCAGACATGTTATATTCATTCTCCTTAAATTCCCCCTACAAGTTCCATTAAACATTCTCACATCTTTTGCTTACATACATCACACTGTTTCTGGGCATTACTAACAGTCTTAGCCCTTTCTCTTGCCCGTGAGCAGAGCTGTGAGCAGAAATAAGGAAGGGGTTTCCAGTTCATGCATCGCTTAATGAAGTTTTTCAAATAGCTTAGTTGCTGTGCTAGTTTTCTAGGTAAGTCCCATGTAATTAATTCTTGTAATTAGAATTAAAGCAAAGCACATTTTTACTATAATGTAAGCCAGGAAATAAAGCTACAGCACCATATGCGTAGAGCAATTTTAATGTTTTTTCTTGGTGTGAAGTCATTAACCCACAGAAGCCACCAGCCAAGATAATAAAAAGACGACAAATACCTGTTATTTTAATGTTACATGGAAGACCAAATGGGTACTTTCCTACAACTCCCACTTGACCATTCCAGTTGAATTCACGTCCCAAATCAAATGGCTGTTCCATGAACTAAAATAACACAGAACAATTCAGACTTATGGATCCATATTCACTCGTCGATTAGTTTTACTGCTCTGTTACTACTGTATTCTTTATCTTGTTAGATACTGCTTGAAGTCATATCTTTGAATTAACATTAGATTTTTGATTGGAAGAATAAAACCAGAAGTCTCACTGCAGTTCTGTTTCCGATCAAACAATCTCCCATGTCTATCAGTTTCTAGCCTTTACACTCACCTATAACTACAGACTAGGTGTGTAAAGAAGAGCACACCCTGGTTTAGCCTTTACAGAGCTCCTCTCTATATGCACTTAAGTGCCTGTCTGACCCTGTATCTCTATGTTTTGCCACCTGTAGCCTGTGTGGGTAGAATTTTCTGATAGCATACCCATTTGCACCTTCTGACTATAAATATATATAGGCAAGAACTCTTTATCCTTTGACTCATTTCTCGTGTTATCTATGTGGCATTACATGAATATTTAGGCTTTGTTGCCCCAAAATAGCATGAACTATATGAAAACACTTCGTATTTCATTACCTGTTCAGTGATGGCCTGGAAGTTATAGAGCCTGACCAGGCCCATGCTGTACATTACAATCAGGATTCCATTAGAAACAGCAACATCTGTCACACTATTACCAAATATCTGGAAAAAAAAGAAAGAGAAAAATATTCTGTCAGAGAAGAAATAATTGAAAATGCAAAACACTAACATCATGTCCTATTTTGCAATTGGTTTAATTTTTTGTTCTGACCAAACCTATGTGTTTTAGTTCATGAAGTTTTCTGTAACTCATCTGTTCTCCTGAGTTTCTGCAGTAACACCTGAGCTTTAATTAGTCATATTCTGCAAGCAAATGAATTCTCTAATCAATTCACAGTATATCTTCATATCATGTTACCCACTTAGTTATTATCATACATGAATAGATTATATTACCCAGAATCCCACAGGACTTTTAGCAGAGCTAGCAACTCAGTCTAAAAGTACTGATCTCAGATCTTCCATTCTGTCATCACTTGGATAAAAGACTAGTTTAATCATGGCTCTATGACTGCGTACAGCTGTACTAAAACTACATTATCCAGCTGTCACAGAGTACAGGATCCTCTCCGAATCCAAATTAGACATGTACGTGAGAAGCTGACTTATCCCTTTTAATAATTATGCAGTATTCATTTGTGCCACCACTTAATACATCTCCCCTAAGAAAAACCCAACAAGCTAATACTTAATATTTGGTAAATAACAACATATAAAATTTCTAATTTTTTTTAATAGAGATGCTTGGAAATCCAGTTTTCATTTCTGTAATCTGAATCACCATATGAAAAAGCAACTAAAACAGGGTCAAGAATGTGCTTAAAAGCAATTAAAAAAGAAATCCAAAAGCTGTAATACTCCTAAATATTAACACTATCAGTGAACCTGTGATCAGTTTGGCCCCAGAAGAAGCATTCAATCCTTAGATCTTGCCTTTTGTTTAGTTTTACAGCTCCTTCTCAATACATTTGTTGGCTTGAGGTTTCCTAATATACACACTCTTACTTACAGGTCACAGATTGACCTCAGAAAGGTTGTTTGCTCTTGAGTAATAAAGCAAAACACATATTTACATTTTGTCATTCATTATCAATGATAATACAAGTTGGAAACACTTGTAACTGTAAATAGAATTCATAGACTATTACTAGGAGTGGGTCAGAGGCACATCTGTCTTTCTTTAAAGAGGTGAAAAGAAGTCTACAAATACTTCAGGATTCACAGATTCTTATGACTGCTACATGGCAAAGGCTAAAGTCCTACATGTGAAAGAGTAACCCAACAGCAGAATGCATATGCATTTTCTCTTCTGCTCATTCGAATTAAGAATCTTCTCCCCAACGCTCCTATTAGACACAGGAACCACATTACTCCTAATTAACGTTTCAGGGCACTAAACTTTTACAAGCTGTAAGTATGACTTCTGAAATTCTCGAACTATTGCCTAAACTAATGCCTCATACAACTACAATACAGATCACAATTACTAGAGGAATGAACTTACCTTTTTGTTTATTGCTAGCATTCCAATGAATGACAGTGGCAAAACTTTGAATACAGCAAGATAGAACAATACAGACTGTTGGATACCTGCCTGGGAAAGAAAAACAATACTGTATATAGTTATTATACTTGAGGCATTTATTAACAGTAGGACACCTTCACCTTCTACCACAATAACAAAGCACAATGTCCCTGTCTCTGTCCTTGTAATTTTTTTCATTGATTTTATAAACATTTAAGAATGACAGTTTTTCAACAAACTTACCTGCCGTGCTGCTGCAGGGAGCTTATTCTGAGCTGACTTTACAACCATTACCTCTTGAGGAGTATCCCAACTCAGATACCTATTTGTGACAAGAAAAGCCAATTGTAATAATCTAAAAATAATTTAATAATTAATACATTATTTCACATAAAATATTATCTACTATAACTACATAGATCCCTGTGTCCAGCCAAACTGTCCAGTATCTGATTCGGGAGAGGTCTTTGCTGTTTGCAATAATGCAAAACCTCCAGAATTAGGAATGGCTGGTTTTATACTGAGTTGTGAGAAAAATTCAGAAAATAACAACATTCACTATCTTAATTTTTCTCTGTCCCTTCACAAAACACTGCTTTCTTATCCTTTAGCCTAAAGGAGATGATTTCTTCTGAGAACTGAAAAAAAACTGCTCTGCTTTTAAAGAGCAAAATCGATATCCTATGGAGAAGAATTATGCATTATTATGGAGAAGAATTTTTTTTTCTTACATTTTATGAAGTTGGTTTTATAGCTCTTAAAGGTCCTCTTCTGGTATGTTGCTATTGCAATATTAAAGGCTGTAAAATTGTCACAAAAAAAGCCAATAACAGCCTAATTTTGTGGATTTTGTGGAACTTGATACCAAATTTGAGGTCATAATATTGATGCTGCTGAAATTCTTCTTTAGAAAATGGCATGCAGAAACAGCACTCCAGGTAATGTGCTAGCGTAACAAACGAAGTCAGCCATTGGGTAGTGCTAAAATAAACATGATTCCCTGTCTCCAGTATAGTACTGATGATTGTTAATTATATAAAGCCTAGTCAATGTTTAATACCTGAATTTGCAACAGGAACCAGCAAGGTATATTTTTTCCAGTACTTCTCCACTATCAGCAGAAAGACGTAGAAGCCAGTTCTGCACTGTCAGGACTATCAGGGAAGATTTATAGTCTGATGGACCTGGTAGCATTTCCCCCTACGTAACAAAAAGTTATCAGAAACAAAAGTTTGCACCAGGAGGATACATAACATTTTGACCCAGTAAACAAAAGTTTACAAAAGAAAACAAAAGTTAATACACGTTCCTCAAAAACTAAAGGTGAAAAACTGCCAGCTAGTCACACCAGGATCTCTAAGCTCATGTCTGTGCCCAAGAGTCATCCCGCTATCATATAAATGATCTGTTGTTACACTTTTTGCAAGGCAGTTATCTTTTCTAGAAAAGACACCTTTTAAAACTTCCTTGCCTTGCAAAAATGAAGTATAACTGCTTATTGATTTAATTGATACCAGCCTCGAAGAGACAATTGTTTTAGTATTGCAGAGTAAGACATTTAGTGGTAACTCAACAGTAACTATCAAGAATAGTACTCACACTGCTTTATTCAAGGTTGGGGGTTAATATTCCTAAGCTATGTGGATACTGGATGAGAAAAAAACTCTTCAGGGAAGAGGGAAATCATATAATCTATTAGTAAGAAATAGTAGAGCAGCTTATGGGCAGAGTTGCTTTAATGGGTCTTTAGTTTCTCTGGGGTTTTTTTTTATGTCAACAGACCTGTTAAAAACTAAAACTCCTAGCTACTGCCCTTGCTAATTAAAAATAAAGAAAAATTGAATCAGAATTTATGTTGTGAGGGATTATTGCAAAAGCAAAAAGCTACTGTTTTTTAAATCTTCCACAAAAGCTTACAAAAAAGGATTTGAATATGCTATTAAGCAATTCAGAGAAGTACAACTCTAAACATCCTATCAAAATAAATAAATACACATTGCATCTTAAATGACCTAACTCCATAAAAACATTGAGAAAGGAATGCTCTATTCTGAATAAGTTTCATTGAAAGATATTAATTTGTATTTTTGCACAGCAATGCTGTAATAAAAAGAAATCTTACCAGCGGGCATTCCAATAATAAAGCATCTTCGATTTTTTCTGACTTAGAACACTTTGGTTTTTGATAAAGTATTCTTGGTTCTTGTGCAATGCTGGAGGAAAATGATTGCTAATCATTAGATTATTTTGTAAACAACTTTCTACCAACAAGTCATTTCACACTTTCATAAATCCTGCCTTCTCTTTAGGCAGGTTAGAAATCTAAATATCTTGGTTTTAATTTGTAATTATAACCTGCAATTGCTCTAAAAATAAGGTCTAAAAAATTATAATTAGCATAAAGTAATACTTAAAAGTGAAATTTCTTTATATTTTGTGGTTTGGTGTTGGGAGATTTTGGTTTTTCTTTGTTTTTTTTTTTGTTTTGTTTAATTTAATAGCAACATTCTTTAGTGATAAACAGTAAAAAGAAAGCATATTCCAGAAACTAACAATCCTGGAACCTGCCCTTCAGGCTCCTCCAGTGTTGCCTTTTATAATATAAAGATGTGGCATCAACCATAAGTATCTAGGAAAAAACCCCAACGCTTACTACTAGAATAAAAGCTTTGTACTGTGTACAGTTGCCCCCTCGGGGAGAGGATGAGACAAAGATGTCAAACAAGTTAACCCAGTACCGGAAAGCATTCAGACTACGTAGCAATAGAACACTGCTAAGCAGATTTAGATCTCTGCCATGCATGATAGATTAATTCAGTTAACTCTTAGTAGTTTACACTGATAGAGTAATTTGTCTTTTATTTATCATATGACACTGAGCCTCAACTTACTCAGCAACACAGTTCTCCAAGTCCCGGCTACTTCCCTCACAAGAGGGATGGGGAAGGACAGGTGTATTCAGGACTTCCCGTCCTCTGCCATGCCCTGTGCTGCCTCCTAAGCTGGGCCTCTGCAGTGGATCATGGAACAGCAGAGTACACCAGATCAGAGAACAAACACCAGCAAGTACTCTGCACACTGTACTTGGATGTGAACAGTAATTTACTTCTTCAGCGCAGAATTCACATAGTACCAAGTGCATGACATAGGCTGACTCCGTGACACATTTGTCAGGACACCAAGTACCAGATCACACAGTGGTACTGTTCATTTGCCTTTTTAGTGCAAAATAAAATTGAGGTAATCTCGTACTCCTATTAAAGTGCTCTGCAAGGTGAAGTTATGCAGCAGCAGCAAGACCAGACTTCCCTGCACCAAAGCAGGTGTCACATTAAGACACAATGGCATCTCAGTGTAATTTAATCAAGATCTTTTGTTCATAAGTAAATTCCACTCAATTCACAGGGGCTATTTGAATAAGTAAAGCTAGTGACATGTCTAATACAGAACCTCACTGTTGAAACTGTAAGCCAGGGTAACTTTAAATTGTAGATTTGTTACCTGCTAATACAGCACTGGTAATTGTCTAAGTAAATTCTTCCTCTTTCATACGCAATAGGAGATGCAGAATGGGTTGTCCAAACGTTCTTGAATTTAGTACTTTCCTGAAACAGACAGTAGTTGATGGCTTTTGTAACAAACCTTGCTTTTGGAAAATATTTGGCTCCTGCAGCGTAATAACTTACTTTAATTGAACCTTTGCTGTTGAATACATAAAGGAAAATATTTTTTTGTAAAAAAAACCACACACACAAATGTAAAGACCTTTTTTGGGGGGAAATTTTGCCTTTTTTAAAGCCATATTAAACGATTTTTTAATTAGTTATTACAGTGGGTAATGAATATTTTGGCATTAACTTGTCTGCATTAAAACTGGCAACTAAACTTTAATGGCAACTTTTAAAATCAAGAATGAAACTCCCCACACTGTAAATATGCATATAACTTTCATATGTAATTGATTTAATTTAATGAACATCTGACTCCATTCTGCTCTTGGCGTTTTGTGTGAAAGTTAGAAAAATGTGTTTAAGAGTCATTTGCAAGAAGTGCCTGAAATATTACTGGGATAAAATGCTCACATACAGTTTCCTGCATGCATCAGAGAGATCAGGAGCTCCGTATCTTTAACGAAGGTTCCAGCCTTACAGCAAAAAGTATTTGTGTAAGTCAGAAGTGGCCATTTTTATTTCAATATACTTTGTACGTCCATTGATTGCGTTGTACAAGCAGACACTTCAGCTGACTTCCAATAAATGTATTTTCAATGTAACACAGTTGCCAATTCACTTACACACACGCACTTTCAATGTGTTTGTATTAACTACTGTACAGGCACATTAATTGTTTTAATTTAAAAAAAAATATGTTCACATTAGTCTGTAATTGGTTTAACTCTTATTTTTTTTCTGTAATACAAAAATCCCTGACCCGTCATGGCTTTGTTTACCTCTGCTGATGGTCTCACTGCATTTTGAGAACTTCATTCCCATTTAACACTCATCTCCCTGAAACACTCTGAGCTCAATCCCGGTATTAAACATTCTAAAAATGTTGGGGGAAGAAATCAGCGACATAAAGGATGTTTGTAACGACACAAGAAGTGGCTGCTATTGCAGAGAGTGGAATATTCGTCGTTTCGGGTATCACTAACACGATTATGACACGTGCACATGCTTCTGCAGCTCCTCCACGGCTGAGCCCTCCCTACATTGCTGGGGCCGAGCCTGATGAGATCCGTGTAACCGCGGCTCGTCCTCCCCAGCCGGGCCGGGCTCCGCCGCCGGGGCCCTCGCCTCGCGCACACCGGGAGGCGCCGCCGTTACCTGGCACATTATCTCTCTGAGGAGTCCCAGGTTTTTCCTGTGGGCGACCCCGGCGTCCCTGGCACAGAACCCGAGCGCCCTGCGCGCGAGCAGCCGGCACACGCTTCGGGGCCCGCGCGCCCGGGCGGCCTCGCGCCCGCCGGGGGCCTGCGGGGACATCCCCACGCCTCGGGCCGGTCCCGCCTTTCTCGCACGTTTCCGGCGGGCTCTCGGCGGGACGAGAGGCGAGGCGGGCAGAGGCGCTACCGGGACGCCGCTCTCCGCCTCCCGAGACACACCCGGAGGCCTCTGGACAGGACTCGGATGGGGCGGGGCCAGAGGCATCGCGACTCCCGCTCCGCCCCGCGCCCGCCGGCCGGCAGCAGGCCCGCCCCTCCCCGCGCCCGCCGGGCTCGGCGGCTCTCGCGGGCGGGCTCTGCGCGCGCCCGGACTCCATCTCCCGCCGTGCCCCGCGGCCGCCGCTGCGGGCGGGGTGAGCGAGCGATGTCCGGCCCTCGGTGAGGCGCGTGCGGAGGCGCAGGGCCGCTGGGGGGGTGGGCGGGGAGGACGCCGCGCGGGGCTCGGGAGCAGCTGCCACAAGAGCCCCGCGCCGAGACCTTGGCTGCCCCCGTCCCGGCTCTGTGGCGGCTGCGGGAGGGAGCGCCGGGCGCATGGGCACGCGGGGGTGCGAAGGGAAGCGCGGTACTGTTGGCTTCCTAAATGATAAAGGCAGGGAGGTTTAGTAAAGGCGTTGTTCAGTTCAGGCAAAGTGGGAGCTCCTGTCTCCTCCCTTTGATGCCCGCAGCCGTGCCCGTAGCTGAGACACCGCGTGGCATGGAGCGGGCCGGGCGCGGGGATTCCAAAGGGTTTGTTTAAACTGCAGGGTCAGCACCACCGTGTTGAGATGTGTGACACCTCTCGTATTTTTAGAGCTGCATCCCAAAAGCCGTCGGTCTCCCCCACAGCCGCAGGCAGCGGGGCACTGAAGCTGTGGAAGAACTTACTTCCCTCCTGTGCCAGAGGCCGGGAGCCCAAATGGGGTAATGTGGAATCTGCTGATCTTTTGTGTGTTTCCATGTTTGTTCCTCAGGATTTACTGAGTAGAACCTTTAATCTTCGCTGTAACAAAAGACAGCGACTTTCTAGTGCTTTGCAATTGTTAGGGTGAAGTGAGCTGAACACACGGCGGTTACCCTCGCTTCCTCCCAAGAGCAGGTGAGGACAGTCTGCAGAGTGTGCTGTCCTGGTGGAGGGACAGCATTGCCCCTAACTTCAGAGCTGGCAGGGCAAGTTGCACCTAAACAAAGTCCACGTGGACATCCAGAGTGAACAAGGTTCTTCAATGTAAATTATAGACGGTAGTGAAATTCATGTTGCTCCCTCTCTGGTCTCAGCATCTTTAATAAAAGGAAAAAGTGATTTGTGTTGAATGAAATCATCCTTTTATTTAGGCAATAGTTACTAGAAAATTGGGTTGAAAAACAGTTCACGTGATTGAAAGATATATTGAGAGACTGACATATATGTCTACCTTGCATGTACATGTATACGTAAAGTCAACACAGCTTTTTTTTTTTCCTTTTTTATTTTCCCTTCCTTCTTCCTATGTGAGCAGCAGCCAGCAGAGGGTGCGCAGGTTAACTCGGAAGCCTCATTTCTGAGCTCATGTTTACCATTGATGGCTTCCTCCTTATGTTAAACTTGTCAATAGATTTAGTAAATAGGTTTTGTGTTGTATTCTGCTGTATAAACAAAAGAAAAACAAAAATTACCTACTTGAAAACAGGTATGTATGTGAATAAAGGATTGCACAGAATACTTATGTATTCAAATCCCATATCCTACCAAACTACATTGGTGAGTGGGAAGACATCTTGTCTGTTAAATAAATGTACAACTATTTACGTGATTGTAGCCTAAAGAATTATTTGTGAATTTACCTCTTTACATTATGCAATATTTAAGAAATTTGTACCAAGTGATTGGTATCTTTAATTTCTGTTGTTCAAATTATCTTAGTCAATTACACTGTTTTTGAGTTTAACTTTAGTAGTGTTACAAACAGGGAACAGTAGAAAAATTAACACTGAAAATGTTATTGTAAATAGATTCAGTGCAGAAGTAGAAATTCTATTCCAAGAATGATTCTAGCGTATCAAGATGTAGTTTATTCTTCACAAGTTGAAGTATTTTGAACTCAGTTAAAGTACTTTACTGAAGCTTCATTTTAAAGGCAAAATAGTCTTTGGTAATGAATTCAAAATGTCTATTATAAATTGAAGTGGTGCAAGGTCAACAAAACACTTGTCCTGATCAAACCAAAATCTTTCAACATTCTGAAAATGAATAAAAATGTTTGAATGTATTAAAGTGTCAGCATAATTACTACATTTCTTTAAATACAGTGATTTTCTTGAATCAACATTTTCTTTAGGAGCTTCTGTCAGAGTGTTTTGTCTCCTGTCTTTGCAAGCAAAAAAGGAACTAAGAACTCAGGTTTAGTTTAGGAAATAAATTACAGTAGTCACCTGTTGCAACTGAACTCCATACTTTATCCATACAATTAATTCAAATAAAATGCCTTTTTTAGTTATTTCATATTCACATTATTTGATTAAAGATTCAGTTAATAAGACATATATATTTTTAAGGTAACTCTTTCTTTCTTTCTTCCTTGTTGGCCATTTTTGTCTCTTCAGTCTTGCAGTTGCTATTATTTTATCTTTAGATGCATTTTTCAAACTGTCTTCATTAGCTTAAAAACATATTAGCTAGCGTAGTTGTATTCCCTCAGTACTGAGGATAAAGCTTTCTTTGTTTCCACTATCTTCTGAGATCAATAGATGCATATGCCAACAAGAATTAATATTGCAGTTCATTGTCTCAATTAAAGAACATTTTCCCTTTTTTATGGGAATGATATGATTGCTTCTTAAAAATAAATAAAAATACAACTCTAAAACCTGTGGTTTACAAGATATTGCAAAAAATGTTTTATATGGAAGAATAATTCCAACAGGAGTATCAAGATGGAGAATAGCTGAGAAACAATTCTCAGTGAATACAGAATTAGGAAATTAAATAATATTTTTTAAACTCTCAAGGGCTTTTAGTCCTCTGCTTGTCTCTAATAGTGTTTGTCTGCTTTCTTACTTGCAAAAGGGGTTATATAGTACCTACATCCATTATTTTATCCAAAATAAGGTACCTTCAAGTTCCATTGTTGATCTGGATGATCTCCTGGTGTTAATCTAAAGTAGATGTTTTGTTGCTGATCTCCTGGATGTATGGTGATTCAAGTAAATGTTTTCAGTAAATAAGCAGGTTTGTATCTCTTTCTCCTTCTCTCTATTGTTATATAAACCATTTCCTCTTTGCCCGTCTCTGTTTAACAGGCTACCTGGCAGATGGTGTAAGAACAGGCTCTTCTTACTCAGTGTTTGTGTACATGTGGTTAAAGTCATATATAGTGGGGTCTGTTTGTTTGTTTTATATCTGCTGTTGATTTATAACTGATGCTGTGTTGTCTCTACAGGAGTCAGAAAGAATCAAAATAATTTTTGTATTTGCTTTTCTTTTCCCCTTGGTAGTCAGTGCCCTGCAGTAGTTTTACTGAAGTTGCTGTGTATCCTCAGGGAGGTCTGCATTGTTCAAGGTGATGACGCGTGAGGAGGACAAACAGTTAAGACTTTTAGATCTACTGAGTTTGAAAAGTTGTGAAATATGCTGTTTTTCAACTATGCGCAATTTTTGGAAGTGTATCATTGAAAGACTAATTGTGAAGTTCCAGGAGGGCGTGCTTTGTCACTTGGTAGAATAATGTTAAGCATTCACTTAATGAATGAGTCTGCTTGACGGTAACGTCCCCTCCTCCTCCTCTTGCTCTTGATTTGAAATATTAAGAAATATTAATGTGAATGTATTTAAAAAATGATTACGAATTACCAGTGGTTATATCTTCCATTCTACCAGTCTTGAAGAATTTTTCACTTTGTGTCTGTGATTGCCACTTGCTTCTGTTTTGTGTAAGGTGTTTGGAGTTTTCTGGTGTTTGATGGGGATACTTTACAGGAGATCATTGGGGATTAATTATCAAATTTTGTGTAGATAAGCTTCTAAGCAGAAGTAATTGTATAAAGTTCATTTTTTCCAGAATACTTTTCTGTCTAGAAGTGTAAGATAAGCTCTTCCTAATATAGACTATTTCTTTTTTTCCTACCAGAGACTATACAAGTAGACTCACTAATTGGACGTGGAACAAGTTAACTCAGTAGCTGGAGATGAGTTTCATCCAATAAGTTCATTGAACTAGGTTCTTGGACAGGTTATTTCTATGGTTTTGGGGTTTTATAATATGTTAGAAATGTATTATTTCATGGCTAGCTGGCAGTTGATGTGTATACCTTCTTCTGCATGCCCACCTTTAAGAAGCTGTAGTAGAGGTACCGTGTGAGATTGTTTGAGGAGGGCAGAATTTTTAAGACTGTTTTCTTAAGATTCCTTAGCTGAGCTGAGGACCTGATCTGTGTCTGCAGCAATGACAAAACTCTAAAGGCTAAAAGGCAGCGCTCCACAGGGAAAAAGACTTCCATGTTGCTTCTCAGCATGGTTACCAACTGCATTGTTTCTTTAAAGTTTTTCTCCTGAAAAATAATTATGCTGCCACAAATTATAGGCATTTTTAATGTAGTTCAGTTTTCAGATAATGTCCTTAATGATGCTTTGATTAATTATCAGACTTGAAGCCTTCCTGACCTTGGCTCTGAATAAGAAAATACTCCTAATTCTTTGGACAACATTTCTTGCTATCATGCCTTCAGGGTACGATCATCTTATCTGACAAAGAGAAAGGGTATTTGCCTGTTTCATTAACAAAATCAATTAGGGAAACAGTCGAGCAATGACTTGCTTCTGAAAATGCACTTTAGACTTCCAAGTCGTTTATATGCTTTTTGAACTTTTAGTAGCCCATTAATCTCATGATCTATGGATCACACTAACCCTCAGGGATGTACATGCATGTCTTCGAGGAGTTCTTTCCCATATAACACTGGACCCACACAGTAAACTTAACTCTCCCACCTACCCCACTCTCCTAGCATTTTCTTGATGTTTCAGAATTTATCAGCTAAAATTGTGCAATTATCACTCAAAGGATCACATTCTCGTAAAGAGACTTGCATCTCTGTGTTTTACTGATGCAAGATCATCTTAGTCATCTGGCCATGATTCCCATCTGTGCATCTTTTCATGTTCTTACTGAGATATTTAGAAAGCCAAGAAAAATTATGTGACTAGCCTAGCAGCTGAATCATTGTATTTTATGTTGAATATTAGTGCTGGCACAGGAAATGCAAGATACTAGCTCAGGTCTTTTTGAATGATTGAAGGAGGCACAGAATTTGTAAACAGCTTGCAGTGTAATCATGCAATCTTTATTTCTATAATTTAATAATAATAATTTTAGATCAGATTGTGGTTTGGTGTTTCGGAGGATTTTCTACTTTCTTTTGTTTTCAGACACACTGGCTTTAAGTAAATTACACATTCTGCAGAAATTGTCATGGTGTCTTAATTTTCCTGTCTCATAATTATTATTTCATAATATCCCATGCATTATGTTATGAAAAATGCATACACGTTTTCATAAACAAAGCAAGAACGGTTTGTAGTTAATAAAGTATAAATTGGAACTGTTTTAGTTGCTGAGTCACAGTTAAAAAAAAGAGCCATAATGAAGTTGTTAATATTAGAATGTTTTAATTTTTTAAGAGGACTAGATGTTACATTTTCACTGTATGATGATGTCTCATATCCTGGTAACGTTGTAGTCCCAGCATCCAAAATTTATCAGTATTTTTATTTGGCATTGACAGCCAAAATGCAAAACACAGTTTATTTAATCTTTGACAAATTAAAAAAAATATATGTTTTCCCCTCTTTTTCTTTTTTCCTGTAGGCTTAAAATTAATAATGCCATTTTTGAAGCATGACTCATTCAGAAGCACACCTTAAGTGAGGAATTGTTCATTTGATTGAATCCTTTGCCAAGCTTTGTATTGATGTGTACAAATGAATCTCTTTACTCACAGTACAAGACTTGTGATCGAATAGTACTTTTTTTTCAAGATAAAAATCTTCATATTGTAACCAATTTGTACAAAATGTTTTCCAATAATGTGTTGTGCCTGTTGTTTGGTAGCTACAATTTGTATTTCCAGTGCATTACATTTGTATGTGTGGTTTATACAGAAGAAGCACTGAAAAAAAAATAGGAAGGGGCTGAAAAAATATAGGAGTAAGAATAATTTTTAAAGTAATATGTGGAGCACTTGAAGGAAAAAAGAACAAAGACACATCAGGGAAGAAGTAGTAGGAGGGGTATTTTGTTATGCTTCTCTCCCTGTTAATGAGGATACGGCGGAAAAACCCAACAAGACAAAATGCTGGTACTAGCCACACAGAAGTGTTATCTTTCGTTATTAATACTTCATGAAGTATTTACTTCCAAGTGAAGTAAAATATAACAATGTAAGACAGAATTATACATTTAATAGAAAAATCTCAAGCTCTCTTTAATTTGCATGAACAGGAATTTACCATTTAAAACCATTCATTTCAAAGAGGGCATTAAACAAGGATCAGGAGAATACATGGCAAAATTTTTGAAGAATTTCTGATGCATTATGTTTACACTTAAAAAGATGTTTCAATCTAAAACCACAGTTACAGTTCTAGAATTAAATCTTTTGAAGATGGTTACCTAGTGAGTGAAGAATGTCAATCTCAATGACAGTATGTACCCACTAGAACAAGTGGTTTCTTTCCTGCTCACTTCTTGCTTCTCTTCTTAAAGGTACAATGTCAAACTTGGTTTATTGTTTTACTGTGTGTTTTTTTTCCCTGCTTGATAGGACTCTGAAATGATAGCAAATAATTTATCTTTCAACTAGTTTCATTCCAGTAGCCTATTTTGGGAGTACTCGGGCTTTCAGCACACTGAAAGGATGTCTCTATTTTCTAAAAAGCATTTAAATTGATAGTAAAAGGTTATTGCTAAAGCTGATATTGGTGCTTGATTATTTGACCAGTTTCTCATGTAAGTGACATGAACAATTAAGTTACAGCAAAACTGTAATTTGAGTTAATTGTGTTTTCAGGTCTCTGAACAAAATGAATTTCATTACAAGGCTTTCTGCTTTGTGTCTGAGGAAAAGCAAGATGCAACACAGGCACCAAAGTAGCAGACGACCAGCTGTTCCACTTGGATCACGGATTTTAACCGATCCTTCTAAAGTTTTTGAGCATAACATGTGGTGAGATGTTTCTTCAAGGCTGGTTTTAATATATGTTTTACATATTATTTACTGTAGTGAATAATGGTATGTGTGTTTATGTAGCAATGGACATAGATTGTGAATTAGGAGATAGAGAGTATAGAGATAAGACAGTCCATGTTGATTATAACGGCAGGAAGTGACTAGTTAGGTGCATTAACTTTGTGTAACGGATTAGCATTGTATTATATGATTGACACCATTTTGAAAGCAATGCGTAAATTACTTGTATTCTGCTAAAGGTGTACTGAAGATATTACAGATAGTTCAATAGAAATTTCTATACAGCGCATAATTGCCAAAAAAGAGTGAATTGAACTTAACATGAATAAGTGATGTAGTAGCAGGTAAAACAATAACATGTAAATACTAACAAAAATAAAAATTGCCCTGATTTGCAGCAGTACTTCTCTGTCTCTTGGAGGTATTTTTATGATTAATGTGGGCTCAGAAAGGAGTGAGAATGCTGGTCAACACAGTGGGAAAACTGAGGTTGAAAAGGCTAGGGTTTTTGACCAGGGAATGAAAATTAAAACACTAAGTGATAAAGAAAGTGGTAGAAGGATAGAAGAATATCTAAATCTACCTAGAAAGTAGAGTAATATCTACCTAAGACATTTGGAAGACCGGGAATTTTTATTCCTGTAGTTCTAATTTAAGAATAAGGAATATTTGATGAAAAGAGAAGTGGGGAATTCAGAAGCTACGCAAGTAATTATTTTCTATATAATTTAAAAAACTGGTTTTGAATTCTGCCACCCATCATTTTTGAGAGCAGGGATTTAGCAAAATTAGAGAAGGAACTGGATGTGACTAATGATAACCAATGGGTAGCATTGTGTAGGGGTAACAGATGACAAGTTTCAGGGCTGAAGCTTACTTCCAAAAAGTTATTACACCTTCCTCAGAGGTGTCCCCTGCTGGCAACCATCAGCGAAGTTATTGGACAAGCATTTTTTATGAAATTAAGTTTCCAACTTGCTGAGTTTTTTTTTTTAAATTACTCTTTTTAGTAGTTGATTTTAGTCAATTTGAAAATTCTGATGAATAAAAAAGTCTTCAGAGAAGACCATGACACAGAAAATTTTCTTCTGGTTAATAAAGTAGTATCTTTGTTCTTTTTAGTCTCTAAATTTGGGTTTAACTTACGAGGCAAGATATGTATCTAGGTCTGTCACCTATTAGTGTTTTCTAAACTAGATGCCTCCAGAGCGATGGGCCCCAGTGCATACCACCTTAAGGCCAAATCTAGAGTTAGCTGTACTTCAGTACGTTCCTTGGCCAAGGAAGCTGGAAGCTGCCTGGTTATTGTGTTAAGAGTGTAAAGTTTATCTCCTATGTTTCATAAACCTATATGCATTGTAGTTCACAAGCATCTTTCAGACTCAGTACTTCTCCTAGGTGGAAAAATCCTTTATTTGTATGAATGCTGATTCAAATGTAGGCTACACAGTCAAGGTGGGGAAGGATTTTTTTAAAAAGGCCACCCTTTTTCCACAACATTGTACCTCAATAAAACTCAGTTTTGTTTAATTTTTTTAGTTTCCTTCCAAAGAACTGATCATGTGTAGCTTCCATTTTTCTTGCTAGCATTCAGTGACAGTCTAATACAGAGTTATCAAACTGTGATGCAGGTGATTGGGATGGATTGTGAAGATGGGATTGAAAGGTGGTTGAGAAAGTGGATCTGCAGACTAATCTGTGTAGCTCAGAAGGAAAAACAGGTGAAACTGAGTTGGAGCAAAGGTTGCATGGAAGTTGCAAAGGTTTTGATAAATCAAGAACCTGGCTATGAAGTAGGGAAGGTCCTTGGGTCTGAAGCTCGCTGAGTCAGCAGGGTTCATCACTAGGGAGATAAAGGGAATCAGGATGAGTGGTGGTTGAGCTAAATAGGTAATGCAGGGGGAGCAGAAGAGTTTCATCTTCTCTAGCATTGATGTATGAGGATTTATGTCCTTTTGTTTTCCTCTCGTTATCTTCGGTACTTCATAAAGTGGCATCTTTCTTTTTGCCGGTGTGAATTGGCAGGGAGCCAAGAGCTGCTACCATTGCTGCTAGGAATACTAAGCGAATTGAATTTGGGAACTAGCGCTTTAAATATTTGCTGTCATGCTTTTCTGTCATTTTGAGAGAAGTAATGAATGATGCTAAACCTTGGAGCAAAAAAAATGTCTGCTTTTATCCGGGTTAGTAATTGGCATAGTTTTCACATGTTGGTGTTCAGAGATAATTAAAACCCTATGTTAGCAAACAAGTTAATGGAAAAGGACTATTGAATATGCTGAACTGAAAGTAGCATTGCTTGTTCTCATGTCAGGCCTACCCATGTTAACAACTCCTGGTGAAGTTAAAATGGATAGCTTGCTTTGCTGCTGTCATTGTTCAGCTTAAAACGCTTCTGCATTTAAATACTTTGATGCTTAGAATTCTTCTATATTCTGCGTTCCTGCCAGCTTGTATTGCTCAAAGAGCTGCCTCATTTGAAGCATCCAAACTATGTAAGTAGTTTGCATAAGAACTAGACTATGTCTCTTCTTTTGCAGATTTTGATGGAGAAACACTGCTTCAGTCCTGTTGTTTGGCATCTTCCATATAGAAATTTTTAGGAAATAGCTGAAAGATCTTTCTTTAGCTTCATGAACTCCCAAGGAGGGACAAAAGGAAAAAAAAATTGTTGATGAAAGTGAGGATTTCAGGCACCTATTGTATTGTGTGTAGAGCCCTTAAAGGCTCTGGCAGACACACGATAATGGATTAAAATTGATCAGCTAGAGCTTATGCCACAGCGAGTCATCTGTCAGAAGAGCTGACTATATTATTGCCATCTGAATAGTCCTTGGTTTCAGCTTGCTAGAATAGGCAGGGTCAAAAATGGTGATAGCAGTGAGGGAGCAAGGTTTTCCAAGAGGATGGCTGCCTAGAAATGTTTCAGTCATTTGGTTTTGTTCTACTACAGCATGTCTGGCACAGCCTTGACGCTGTACAGGAACATTTGGTATACAAACAAATACAGGAAGGGGAGAGGCAACCTGCTGGCGACAATAATGAGAAATATTTCAGTAGGGAGGCGGAAATCAAGTCTGAGGCAAGCAGACGAATACATTCCAATTAGTCTCCCACAATTAGCAAAAGAGGAACAGTGAAGGTCTAAGAATTAAATTACCTGTATGTCACCAAACATGGAACAGGAAGATGCTCGTTAGCTATTAGAGACAACCAGCTTTCTTCAGGTTGGCACCTTGTTCCTTTTCCCATAGTAACCAATGGAATTTTAGTCAAGGACTTTCAGTTAATTGATTTCAGTAGGATTAGGATCTAATGGATTACTTGAATTACATTACATAATTTAATCTGATTTCTGAAACTGTTCAGACTGGATGATTTGGAGGGCAGCTAATTTGCTTTTTAAAGCTGCAAGCAGGACATTTTTGGGCACTCCACAATGTGGCCTAATTGTTTAGTCGTCAGGGACAGAACTTAGTTTGGTTCTGAGATCATTGAATAGATTAGTACAACGTTTGGTGAACCCCTTTACACAAATACAGATAGCATAGACCCTGGAACCATTGCAGCTCTGCTTTGTCTTTTCTTAGGAATGTTTCATTCTTCTTTCTTCGAAGTGTGTCCTGTCTCTGTTTCCCCAATAAGTAAGATCCTGTTAATCAATTCCACCTATTCCACTTGAATCCGTGGATTGTGCTCCCTGTTTCAGGAACAACTCATACCTTTGCTAAATGACCTTTCTTCCTCATCGTAAACATTAGTAATGTGAGAAGTTTCTTGTATCAGGGTGTTTGTTGATAGGGCTGTTGTATCCAGCTAAACACAATTCCAAAGGGACCTTTAAAATACATTCCTATAATGCACTCAATTTACAAGATATATGTTAATCCTATTATTAAGAAAAAAAATGCATGCTACTTTAGCCTCTATGCAGCCAAAAGATTTTACTTAATCACTTGAGTTTTACCTAACTGGTAATTAATTTTTATCTATCGTACATTGAAACTTAGTTTTCAACTGTCAGTCTCCTTGTGGTCATTTGCTTTTATTCAAAAAGAAAATGTATTTGAGAAAGCGTAGCTAATTTGTGACTGTTTTCCCTGAGTAAAAAAGATTATGGAAAATCCTATTTAAAGGCTGGCTCTTCAACTACTTTTTGCAGGGACCACATGCAGTGGTCACAAGAAGAAGAGGAGAATGCCAAGGAAAAAGCAGCAGAGAACTCGCTTGTGAAAGTCCAGTGGGAAGACCAAGGTAAAAAATTCATAATGGCTTAAAAAACTCCTATTTTAATGCTATTTATTAAAGCTTTTAAATATGCTTTAAAAACCATGAACAATCTTATTTCTAAATTCTCTTGTCTAAATTTAATATTTAGGTTTTTTTTTCCTCTTTTATTGCCTCAAAAGATTGTCTTAAAATGTGGTTGAGACAGTAGGCTCTATGTAAACAAAGTACATCAATACAGTGCAGTTGCAAGTTCTTAGGTCCTTTTGCAGTTCTTCAGAATAGAACCCCTACTACACAGGACTGTTACTTAATCAAAGAGAATTAATTTGCAGCTAGCTGAGGTTCTGGGGATGAAAGTTCCCATGTACAATATTCAAATGCTTTTTAGTGATTTGTGGGCTGTTTAGAGAGCTTGTGTTTTTACATTGCACCATATTTCAGTTAAAAGTACCATGAAAGTTCCACTAGTCCCAGCTGGTCCCAGCTTGCTGCCTTGGCCAGGCTGAGCTGGGAGTGCTTGGGGAAGCAGTGTGTTCACTTTGTGTGGAAGGTATTCTGGTACATCATGAAGAGTCTGCTTTGTAAGTGATTAAGGAATTTTGTGCTGCCTGTCTTCAGAAGGGAGACTTAATGTGTTCTGCATTTCTGAAGAATGATAGCTCTAGATTTAAACTGGCAAACTGAACACTGCACTAAACTCTAGGATAGGTATGGATGCTAAAACTGAGTGTCGACTTTATAGTAACTCAGAAGACTAGATTCTTAATTTGTTCCTTTATTAGAATGATATTCTGAAAACAGTAACTTGAATGTCCTCGGACTTCAATTTACTTAGCATGTCTTGAACCTGTCAGATTGTAGTGTCATTATGATCCTGTGCTCAATTTTGTTGATGTAACTAGGGCACATGTTGGAGTTTATTTGAATTAACTGTGAAAGCATCTTGGATTGTGTGCTATTCATCACTTCGAATGCTCTGGGATTGTCATCCTGCCCTTTTCTGTTATCTTTCATATTCTTTATCTAAATACAGGAGTACAATATTTGATTTTCAAACATAATATCTAATATTTTCATTGGGTTTGTATAAAAAGTTGAAGAAGAGCTCATAATTGAAAAGTAAGCTGCGTAACCATGTGGCTCACGGAACCTTTCATTCTTCATCTACAGTCAATTAGAACTTAGTTTGCGCTAGTGAGAATTGGAATAATCAGGCATTTGTCTTATTGCCAAGAAATACAAGAATCCAAGGACATTTCCTATGAATGCTCTTCTGTTCAGAGCTTGAATAGGTGAGCATTGCTGATAGTGTTCCTTCAGAAAGCTTCAGCTTCATTCTGTAAGTGAAAGTACATTTTGGCCTATTTGTGTAAACAATGAACTGGACTGAAGCTAACGAGCAGGTTATTTTGGGGCCTTGGCAACTACAGTAAGGGGAAAAAGACAAGACAGATTTCAACAGTGCTATTATCACTAAAATTGAATAATAGTTCTGGTGAGCCTCATTAAAACAAGAGAAGTTAAACTGAATGAACTTGTGATACTACCTTTAGGAATTTGATTTTCTTATTAGAATGTCCAATTTCTTCCCAGGCATGCCTGCTAGTATTGAAAGATTCTGTTAAGGAGAAAAATCAATTGACTAAGTAAGGCATATTTTTTGTCTCGGAAGGTTATACATTCATTAGTTCTGTCATTTTTACATGCTTTGGAAAATTTGTTGGTCAGGCTACTTAAATATTAAAAATGAAACAAAAGATGATAATAATACTGGATGCATGGTTACTACGCAGTTGTGCAGGAATGATCAGTGAAAGAATGGAAAAGAAATTGTTCTTTCACTTGAACCTGTGTAATACCATACTAATATGATTTGAAAGGCTGACTTCAGCTGTTGCTTTCCTTCAATTCTGAAAACTAGAAAACTTGGTGGGAATTTACAATGGTTCTGAGTAGACTTGTAGAAAAGTAGTGGCTATACAAGGGGTGGTAATGATTTAAGAATCTTTTCAGTAAAAGGTTTCCTTTTTATACTGAAGCTGAGCACGCCATGAACGTGCAGCTTACGCTATTGAAATCTGGTATATATGACCTCAATCAACTCTGCACTTATAAAAAAAAGTCTGTTCAATTACTCTGCGTGGCTGGGTCTTGCCCTTTAATAATGCAATCGGATGTATTAAATGTTAAATTTAAAAAATTATGCAGATTTCTAGGACAAGGCATTCTGCCACCTCCTTGTCGCTTCCCACTGCCTGTCTGTGCCTCTAATGATAATTCTCAGCCTTGTTTGTCTTAGAAAAGGTGTAGCGATTTAGGAAATAGTATGTTAAGATTTAAATGAGAGTAATAGGAGAAATGCATTGTTTACTCAGAGCATTTATATTAAAATAACTAATAGGTCAGTATAAGAGAATAGGGACAAAATTAAAAAGGCAACACATTACATGATGTATACGCTTAGCAAGAGATGTCAAGGGGAACATGAAACAGTTCTGTAAGTGCTTTGGGAATGAGGGGAAAAATCAAGAAAAAGATTTGGTTTGGTACTTAGGAGGGATGAGGAAAGGGAAAACAATCAACCAAAGAGACCTTGAAAAAGCTGTAATTCTTATCTTTTTATCAGCCTTGCTTTGAAAGGGTTAGATGCAGTCCAGTGGCTAGCACAATTAGTGCTAGTTAGAAGGAGGAAAGATCTTGTTCTCCTATGGAAAAAGAACAGGTTACAATGTACATCTATAGAGTATATGGATGACTGGGAAAGCAGAACAAAGAATATTTACTTTTTTAAAACGGGAGGAGAGAAAAGAGAAGAGACAGATAATTAGTGTCAATTCCTGGAAAAATGCTGGAAGAGATAATCCAGAGTTTACAGACGCTGGAGCTGGAAGAACAAAGGAGATGAATACTGGCCAACAAATATTTTTCAAGAATAAATCATGTAAAATCAAGCTAATTTGCTTCTTGGAGAAGGTTCCAAGCCCTGGGGATGAGTAGAAAAAAACAGCAAATGTCCTGAAATTTATCCTTAGTCAGACTTCTGACTTGCTTTACTTGACATTTTCATAAGCAAGTTAGGCAAGCGAGAACTGATGAAACTTTTGAGTGAATGAATGCCTAGAGAGATCCTTTCAGAATGGAAGGCTCTGCTGGGCAGGGAAGCATTTTGTTCCATGTCCAGTTCTGTTTGGTATTTTCATTAGTGACCTCAGGAAACGGGAGACGTGAAGATGATATTAAGGGAAGAATTTTTTCAAGTATGGTGAAATACAGGATTAGAATTCAGAAAGATCTGGACAAATGGTGGGGAAAAATGGATTGGAGAGGTATAAATTTGCTGAAAATAAGTGCTGAATACTTTGCTTAGGAAAAAAACTTGAAAAAAAACACTAGATTCTGGAACAATTGGCTAGGTAGTCATTTTGCAGAAGAAGATCTGAGGGTTGTGGTGAGTCACTAGCTGAATCAGCAGTGTCATGCTGTTGCAAAATGGAAAGCTGGGAGTTATAAACAGGGTTACAGCCTGTAAGCCTCATAAAATATTCCTTTTGCTCTGCGTTGATAATGCCTTTACCAGAATACAGCACCAAAATGTAGTAAAACAATTGGGGAGAATCCAGAGAAGAAAAATAAAAATTCTGAGACTTCTAAAAGCCATGACTTCTGTGGAAAGCAGAAGAGAGTTAAGATAGTCTAGGAAATAAATTGTTTATGGGAGACCTGGTGAAAGACTTCAAATAAGCAAATAGGTGTTGCTAAGAGAAGTGAGTAGTTTTTGCTTTATTTTCTTGGTTAATGAGGCTAGAATGACCAGACTTAACCTGAAATTCCCTCGCTGCGATTTAGGTAGTGGAAAAGGTTTCTAACTGTACAGATGGTGAAGGATGGTAATATATCACTGAAGAAAGTTTTCAAACCTGTATGAAAGGTGATATTTTAGGATAATTGAGGGCAAATTTCTGAGGAGAGGAGTATGAATTCTCTGGTTGGGTGAAATCCCTTCCAGTCCTATCCTTTGATATTCAGTTATAATGTTTTGTGAATTAAAAGTTAACACCAAGGTCTATTGTAAGACTTTCTGAAGTGTTTTGAAAGTAAGAAAGCCAGTATATTGCTTCTATGTTGTTATTTTCTGTTGAAACTGCATTGTTGAACAGTTAAGAGTGAATTACTATCTACTGGCTATGCAGTAGCATTTATCACTCCAATTAACAGAACTGGATTTCTAATTGGTGTTTTTTTGAGAGGAAACTAGCTACCAAAAAATTGCAATTTCATAAATCGTTGA
Organism: Tapera naevia; assembly: GCA_033556795.1. Classification (NCBI taxonomy): domain Eukaryota; kingdom Metazoa; phylum Chordata; class Aves; order Cuculiformes; family Neomorphidae; genus Tapera; species Tapera naevia. Next base: position 11,355,725 of record JAUMJJ010000069.1, read on the forward strand.
ATTAATTACAATTTTCTTAAATAAGAAAAACATGGAGACTGTTTAATTTTAAAGATGCATTGCTTTTATAGTTTGAGACATGAAAGCTTGTCTAAGCAATTTATGATTGCACGTTTTGGTGATGCTGTTCTATTATGTCACTACATTTGAAAAAAAAGATGATGCAGAAAGCCTGTCTGCCCCATCCTAAGTGACATGAAATCTAATTAAACCCTCATGGGAGTTATTTTGAGAACAGATTAAGGTAAGACCCCAAATCCATATGTCTTTTTTTAAATGTGTTCAATATAGGAAACTATGGGCTTTTAAACTGTAAATTTGGGATCCAAATTCAATGTTGCTTTATAGTATATTGTAGCTAATCTCATATTTATGTATTTTGTTTTAATTTCAGATAAATATGAAAGAGAAGCCAGTAAATATTGGAATGAATTTTACAAGACTCATAAAAATAACTTTTTCAAGGATCGGAATTGGCTGTTTCTGGAGTTTCCAGAAATTGTTCCAGAAAAAGGGAGAGATAATAAAAACCAAACAAAATCTCTTCCTGACAAACCGCAAGGTACAAATTGTGGAGAAGAGCCTGGCAGGCTAGAATCCTTCCCAGGTAGTGGTGCCACTTACAGAATACTAGAGGTAATGTACTGTGAATGTTCTACACGTTGTATAGAATTCCATGTAATTGCTCAAAAGTCTAATAAAGATGCTTAGCAAGTGTCCAGAAAGTAAACAGAATTTGACATACTATATTCAGGGAAAACTGTGAAGTACTGCCCTAAAGTGCAAGTACTTGATGCATTCTCACCAAATGGTGGAATTGGACAAAAACGTTGCATTTTCCTGTGCAATTTGAGAGATGGATTCTCTCTTAACGTTACAAAGGCATTGAGGAGAAACGTGATCATAGCAGTAATTTCAGAACTGTGATATGAGCTGTTTATACCTTTTCTATGCAACATGCCTTCAAGTTTAATCCTATCTACCAACTAACTTAAAAAAAAAATTCTGTTATTTTATTTGCTTTGGATTTTTTACCTTTTTGTTTTTCTTCTGATTTTAGGTTGGTTGTGGTGCTGGAAACAGTGTCTTTCCTATTTTGAAAGTTCTGTGGTATGTAGCGCTGGATTTTCACGTACAAATGTTCTGTTCTTACCTTCCTTGATTTCTTCAAATGTCGGTGCTAGGCCAGTGCTGCAGAAGTGTTGAGTGGACGGTTTTACAACCCTGAAATACTGTTTGCTTGCAGACCACACATAATGTTGATATCATCAGTACAAGATACTCCCATACTGGTCAATCCTTGTCTTGAGAGGACCATATTTGCTGTCAATGTTTGTCTTCAGGTGAATTCAGACTAATTTCTTGTAGTTACTCTCAGGCAGGTGAAATATTCTCATCTTATATGTCACCGTGAAGCTACCAGATGCCTCTTCAAAAGGCCAAAATCAGAGAAAGTAGATAATGGCGTGTGATCTGCTCTTAAGAAATTGTATTATTTCTGAATTTATCTGGTACACTTTGTCATATTGCTTTGGGTTTTAGTGTCAAGGAAGGCACAAGTCCTGTATTGCATTATTTAATTCCTTCAAACATCTTAATCTACTTAACTTCTGGTTTTAGAAAAAGCTGTTAAAGACAACATATCCTCCCTTCCCTATAGGCAGGACGATTTTATTGGAAAGGCTGTGTATGTGTCAAGGGTTGGAATAGGTTTCTTTTTATTCATGAGTGTGGTGCAGTTGATTATAAATGAATTCCGCTAGCATCACCAATATACAAAAGTACTCCATTTTGCAGATATGGAAACAGAGCAGGAGAAGTCTAGTGATGCACCAGGGTCATACATGAAACCTATTAGTGTTATTAATGCATCTTCATCCCACAACAAATGCTTTGCTTTAGACAGCAGGTAATGAAAGGGGACCCGTGTTTCAAATGAAACGAAATGAAAAGTAACACTATATAGGGAAAAGATATCAGGTGTCTGTATTCAAAAAGACAAGACAAACTTTTGTGCTTTCCTCACAGGAGGCATTAGTCATAGGTTGGCATTTATGAAAATTAAGAATCCAGTCATTAGGTATTTTTTCCTGGAGATCTCTATTGTTAGGCAAATCCTTCAGTCAGTGACACCCCTAGTGGAAACATCTCTTATCTCTTAGCAGGCCTGGCTTTATAGCACAGTTGGGTTTACTCTGAATTTAATAATATAAAAGTTGCCTTTTGTATGCATATAAAAAGGAGCCAGTGTCAAGTATGAGTGTAACCTGGCTACAAAAAAATTTTCCACTTAGGTTTATAATGTAAGTTTTAAACTTCTTCCCTCTACCCCCTTAAAATTTAAGTTACTGCTTTTTAATACAGTGCATCTTGAAATCACCATCCAGATCAAGCTATGTCTTTGTTTTAAGTTGCCTTTCTACATAGCTCCTGTTGTACTCTAAAAAAAATTGAAATAACACCCTAACAAGTCAATCAACTGAACCTTTCCCAAGGGACTTGTTGGGTCCAAACCCTGGCTGCTTGTGCTTATCCATGATAAATATCTAAACTCATCAACTCAGGGTGAGCACAGAGCTGATAAAAGTTTTGCTCAGCAACAAGAATGAAATGTATTTTGGTCCACCAGTGTTCTCCTGTTGATCCCTCAGCTGTGCCTACTGTGAGATCTTCTGGGCACTGTCAGAGTTTTTTGGTTTCCTTTCTAGAGAAGCTGCCTATCCAAAGTCTTGATTTTTTTTTTGTTTTGAGAGATCGTGAGTTGACCATTTGGTCGTCCCTCAGTAGGTTTTGAGGGGCTTACTCAGTTTCTCTTAAAAATACTTTTTGGAGGTGAAAAAAATGTCTCCCTAGAGTTACATCTGATAAATGGTTTGAGGAAATTTGCAGCTGGCTTAGTCCTGGATGGGAAAGGAAGGGAAAACAACACTACAGGAAATTCTTATTCATCTGGGCTTGCAAAACAAAGGGGATAGTGGAGGGAAACAACCAATATTGCTTAATCTAATCAAAAGCACGGGGAGGTGACAAATGGGAACCCAAACCTCTATGGAACTATGGATGACTTTTGCAAGAGCCCACACCTGTCCAAATCCTATTGGTAATTGAACTGCATACATGGGCTAATGATAGAGACTTAACACAGCTCTTCAGTAAGAAAATGTGACCTATTAATGTGCATTTATGTAATACAACACCAGGGCATTGTCATCAATCCTGACAGCCCTCTGTGACCTTCTTTCTTTTAATTTTCGCTTCCTCCCTGACAAGGCTATAATTCTCCTTTTTATACTAACTGCCTGTTGGTATTCTTATGAATTTTTCTGCCCTATTGGTTCATTACAACCTATGTGGCTTTCCATGTGCTAGACATCAATAAGGCATGCTTGATCAAACCTGTGGAGAACCCCAAAGGGCCCTCTATATTTCCATGAACAGCGATGTAGACTTTCATCTTTTACAATAACAATTTTTTTAACTGATGTTGCGTTTGTTTTCCTAGCAATACACCTGGAGCCTTTCTGTACTGTTGTGATTTTGCTTCAGGAGCTGTGGAGCTGGTGAAGGTAATTCATATGCTTGCTTTAGAGTACCTTATAAGCTTGTAATTCAGGAGGCTGCCAGGAAGCCATCTTCATGAAAAAGAATATGATGGCTTTGACAACTTTTAACTGAAGTTTTGAGTATTCCAAAGAACAAAGTCTTACTCTGTACAGAGACGAATGAATACCATCAGTGAGCTTGCTTCTCAGCTTGAGTAAGATACCAGACAGAATAGGCTTTTATATGAGATGTTTTACAGTGCTGAATAATTGAAGAAAAAAAGTTTCTTGAGTCACAGTAAACGTATTAACTACTACTGTTCTCTCTGTGCCTCTTTTCATCTTTTTCCTGACAGTCACATTCGTCCTACAATTCAGCCTGGTGTTTTGCCTTTATTCATGATCTGTGTGATGATGCTTTACCCTATCCTTTTCCAGATGAGATCCTGGATGTCATTCTCCTTGTCTTTGTGCTCTCTACTATTCATCCTGACAGGTAAATGAATACTAAAGGGCAAAGAAAATGGGTTAAATCCTTTTCATCACTGGAGGTTTTCAAGAATAGAAAAATATGATGATCAATCTTTACTTTCTTATTTAGTAAGCTACAATATATATAAACTGAGGTATTTAAAATGCTGTTTCTCATTGTTAGGCTGTAAGAGAAAAGCTGGTCAGGCTAATTCATTAGTGAGCCTCCTGTCTCCATCAAAACACAAGGGTTATATTGTAACTAAATACGTCCCTATTAAAATAAAATTACAAATTAAGAAACAGACTGCTAGTCTTATAGAGGGAAATTTATTTTTAGTGATCAAAACAAAATATTCACAAGTTAACACCTTACAATATGTTGATAAAGGCTTAGGTTGAGATTTAGCCACATGCAAATGCTTACATTATAAAGGCCTTTTAAACCAAAATGCATTCAGAATTTTGTTATTTGTTTGGATTAAGAAAACTTGATCTAGTTCTCCCTGATAGTGTTATATTCAGTCCTGTTAACCTTGTTACTAATGCCTCTAATGACTGAACCAAACTTTATGACTGAAGTCTGGCTGATTGGGAAAATGCAAAATGGGAAAATACAAAAGAGGGCATGTAAGTTAAACTCTTTGACTCTTCTTATAACTAGATTATATGAAGGGAAACACATGCTGTATGTGAGGTGATATGTTTATTACTTTAAGAATGTCATTAAAATGGGCTTGGCAAGCAGAACAGTATTTGCCTGAATCTGACAACTGTTTCTCTGCCTTAGTTATTAATGATCAGCTTTACAGAAAAATCTTTCCTATATAGGATGTTGCTCCTTCCTGTTTATTCAGAGATGAGCATATGAGTCATGCAATGCCTGGGTCCAGATTTCAAAAACCTTTCACGCGGTAGATTTCAGATCTCTGTAACTGCGGTGGTGCTGCCAGGAAGAAATTGGACAATAGAGACATATTCATTTGCTTTGCCTGGAGAAGCAGTAATCAGATGTTCTGTCAGAATTTCTGTGGATCTTTTCCTATTAGACATTTGAGAATGTGTTGTTCCTTTTTTTTTTTTTCCTCCCCATGTCAGCATCTGGAGGCAGACATGAATGCTTTTGTGTGTGTGTATATGCACATAAAGATTTCCGTATAATTATCTGGGTTGTAAGACCCACTTTCCAAAGATTTGTTAGTCGTTACTGTTATCTTGTAGAATTAAAGTGACTGCATAAAGGTAAGTGTGATCCAGATTCATCTTGCTCACTGTACATTTTTTCTGGAAACTTTGAAATTGGGAAATGAAAAAGAAAACCAAGAGAATCATAATGCAGAAATTATGTATATTAGAAATCTGGAAGATATACATGGGAGGCACACATTTGTATTTGCCACAATGGTTGTTTAGTGATTTCTCTTCAGGCTGTTGTGTTTAGTTTTTTTATAATTGCTACTCTTGTACCCCATTTTTAACATACTCCCAGTTCTGCTAGAAGGCCCCTCTAGAAGTTGGTTGCAGAACTTGAGAGGTATTAAACTTTCTTCAAGCTGTATTATTAATGTGGTCTAGTCTTATGGGATGAGATTTCTCAAAGAACTTTGACATTTTGTGCATGTACTTTTTCTCTATGTGCACAAAACTTATGTTTGTATAGGCAAAATCTATAATTCTGTGCACAACTACCTGTCTTGAACAGTCTTTTATTCTTAGGTGGTACTGTCTTTTCTTTCTATGGCAACGCACCCGGTTGCCTGTGTTGAGGACAAAGAGGCCAACTTTTAAAGCACTTGGCTTCCTGTAAAGGAATTCCATTCTTAGAAGTGTATGCTGCTTTATGTTCTTGTTTGTTTGTATATATGATATTATTTTTTACTGAATTGCCTCCTAATTCTATCCCTAAAAAAACAAGGTGGGGTGCCTGCACTGCTGTTGCGTAAGGACCAAGTTGCATTAGTGCTTGAGTTCTGACATTTTTGGGGCAATGGAGTAGGGCCATCTCAGAGACAGGGATGTTGTAAGGATGTTCTCTTGGTACACAGCAATAGTATGCTGTTTTTTTATAGTTAAGTAGGGCTTACTCTTCTTTAGCTCTTTTCTGATATAGCACCCTGGCTTGCCTTTTTATTCATTTTGCATTCTGTCTGGCTCCACATCTTCTACACAGTCTATCTGCTTCCCTGTGGGAGGAGGGATTGAATTAAGCAAGTGGATTTTTCTACCTTGCAGCCTGCCGTGTGCAGACCGCCTTTTGTGATCTTGCATGACTGTGGAAAACCTGAGTCCCTAAGTTTATTCTGAGAGAGTGAGGCGAACCCAATCCATTATTCATTAGTAACGTATTTTGCAGAATAATGCAAATGTGTTTATAAGAAGCTCCAAGATAAGGTTAAAAAGTGAGAATGAAGATTCTGGTCTAGTTAAGGGGAAAGAGCACTGTGTATGGTACTTACTGCTATCATACATGTGGTAGACTGTGTAATCTTGATAAGGAAAAACTGATGTTAGATACCACCAAGATTCACAAACTTGTCAACATTTTGGAGGATGCAGGCTTTCTTCCTCTAACTAGCAATATCTCCAGATAGAATTCTGCCAGATTCCTCTCCTGAGGTGCTACTTGGATTCTTCTTTCCTCCTCAGCCGTTAGGTATGGAGATACTGATTTTTGTATATGATCAGTTCCTCCATAAAGAAATCAGGTAAGTTTTTGTCTGCCTTCCACACCTTTGATTTTCTATGGTACAGCAAGAAGGCTCAGTCTGGCTCGCCAATGCACAGAGCTAACAGAGCTAACTCTTCGTTCTGTGTGGCCTCAGGTTGCACCAGGGGAGGTTCAGATTAGACATCAGGAAAATTTTCTTCACCAAAAAGGTTGTCAGGCACTGGCATAGCTGTCCGTGGAGGTGGTGGAGTCACCATCCCTGGAGGTATTTAGAAGATGGGTGGATGAGGTGCTCAGGGATACGGTTTAGTAGTGGACTGGTACAGTTGGACTGTAATGATCTCAAAGGTCTTTCCAACCAAACAATTCTATGACTCTGTGATTCATATATCTACCTGTTCCATGTGGACCATGCTCAAAAACTGTGTTGTAATCCATCCTTGAGATTCTCTTGAAGTGAAGGAAAAGGGCTCCTTTTCTCTTTCCAGTTTGTATTCTCTTACAGTTCCTTATAAATTTTTGGTTTTGAGGCTTTTTTTGTAAAGTTCTTCCTGTTCACTTGTGCTTGACCTTTTTGTAGTAAATATAGACACATCTTCTCAATGAAGTTTTGGAAATCTGTGTATGTTCCCACCATCTAGAAAAAAACAGTTACGTTTGCAAATTTCACCTGTGTCCCATTTATCTTCTAAGGATGCAAGGGGTTGTAAATAGGTTGACTAAACTACTGAAACCTGGAGGAATGTTGTTATTTCGAGACTATGGAAGATACGATACAGCTCAACTTCGTTTTAAAAAAGGTAATTCTTGGATGCTTTTGTAATTCACTCTTCATTTTATTTTTTTTTTAAAAAAAAAAGTGACATTCTCTTTCATTACTACTCTAATTTTTTAGGTCATTGCTTGTCAGAAAATTTTTATGTACGAGGAGATGGAACCAGAGTATATTTCTTTACCAAAGGTATGAAATGGTGTAATTTTATAGAAAGGTTTGAGTGTTTCTCAACACTATTTGAGTTGTAAAAGCTGAACTTAGAGCAGGAATTTAAAGAAGATTTTATTGGCTTTTAAAAAATCTCAGAGCTAACTGCTGTAAGAAAGTCATCCCCTTTATGTGTACACTTTTGCATCTGGGTCCTAAAAGATTGCTTGCAGACATCACTGGAATTCCTCTTTGTCTAAGCATCTTGTGTCTAACGGTATGCTCAAATTCTGTTATTTAAAGGTGTGCTTGATTTCTTTGTTGAGATAAACATTTGGAAGAACAGTTGGTAGCAGTGCTCTGGTATTTTGTTGTGCTATGTTGGTGAATCGAAGCTGCAAGGCTAAACGGGCTAAACGGGAATTCCTAGTTGTGGATACTATTGCTCTTTGCCCATTCACTCATTTGGTTTTGTTGGCAGTCAGCTTGGACTGGTATATTTTTGCCCAACTACTGGAAACTGAAATTGAGCATCACAGTACTTTTTTCATTTTACGCTCTGCAACCTAGACTCTAAGCAATAGAAATGGATCGGGATTTGTCCCCACCTGAGTAATTTTAGAAGTGAGAATGAGGATCTGGGACGTGTGGGAAATCATTTGAATTCAAGGAGCCTTCTCAGTTTTTAAATGCTTCTTTTGTGCTTACTCATGAAAAAGAAGCTTAAAGTTTTCCTGTGGCATCTGAAGGACAAAATGATGTTGGCATAAATGTATGGATTGTCATTTGTCAGGTGAAATAGCTTTATCTTGGTAAAACGCAAACAGTGACCAAATGGCTTGCATTTGGTTTTCCTCAGCTCTGGCATACTGAACCCGCTCAAGAAAGGAGATCTACGAATGCCATGAATGATAACCAATGTGGTCTGGGCCTCAACATAATATTTTTTATTGTAATATAAATCAAAAGCTGTGAAAATTAATTTCTAAAAATGCACTTATTACAAGCAATTTCCTTGATCTTGCAAATCACAAGCCAGATTCAGTTCTATCTTTGGTTGAACTGCAGGTTGTTAATTACTACACTCTAGAAATGTTTTGGTGGTTCTTGTTGTTTCTTTAAATTACAATAATTCTTCATATGGTAAAACAGATGAGGTATGGAACATGTTCAACTTGGCTGGATTAACAGAAGTACAGAATTTAGTTGATCGACGATTACAAGTAAACAGGAAGAAAAAAGTGAAAATGCAGCGAGTTTGGATACAAAGCAAGTTCCAAAAACCATTGCCACGCTCTCGGAATAGTCCTGAAAAAACACCAAAAGGCACCCTTATAGATAATGGTACCATGAACTCCAGAAACTGAAGCAAATTTGAGTTACGTATATTTCGTATAAATCTTGTGTTAGCCACTGAAAAGGAGAAATATATTGAACTGAAAACCTTTCCCTGATTTTTTTTTTAAATATATGTATATGAAAATTATCTGGAAAAAAGAAAAAAGCATTTCTGACTTCTCCTTTATATGCAATTTATATGCATTAATCTATTTATAACCATGGCCAGGCGCTGTTTTACTTCCTTGAATATGAATAGTGAGTAAGTATAAGCATGTATCTTGTTCCTGTTGAAATTCACAATATGTAAAAAGGTTTTGACTGAAGCATAATTGTTTCAGAGATGTAGAGAAACGCAATATCTATTCTCACTATCACTGCAAGGTATGCCATGTTAATTTCTGAGTTGTGTCTCTTTTAACCACTGGTTGTCTGCAACTGTATTTCCTCTTTGGGTGAAATTTCTTGGCGCATAAATAATAAGGACAAAATCTCTTTGTGATTTGCATGTAAGTTGTTACTTCATATGAGCTGCATGTGACATGCATAGGTATCAGATTAGTCAACGACTGGCATCCCCCACTGTGATTGACCTAATCCTTTGGAGTCTGTACTTTTGATATACTGGCTCATCAGAAATGTGCCAAACTCAAGTTTGTGTAACGGCTTAGTGACGCATACATTATATTTAAAGTGCTGTAGGTTGTAAGCTGAACATTGCCAAAATTGTGCTGAAACCAAGTAGGTAACATTTGCCTGGATAAATACAAGCATTATTTTTATGATGTCAGATACACTAGAGGGAGGAGCAAAAAGAGTACAGAGTACATTTTATTAATATTTTTATGGGGTAATGTAGTCACACTAAAATGCTGATCTACATGACAGTTTAGATATTTTTGTTTTTTTGCAGACAGAGTTTGGTTTCTTAGAAAAAAAGACACAAATGTTTTTGTCTTGACCCTGTGGAGATGCAGTAGGGACTAGGCTAGTACATAATAAAGCGCTTTTAAGAAGAAAACCAAAATGCAAACACTGTTTGGATACAGACCATGATACGGAGGCTGTTGAACTAGTATTTCAAGATGCCACTTCTGCTATTTAATGTAATTTTACAATCAGTTAGCCACAGGGAGAGGACAAGAAATAGGTGGATGAATAAAATAAATCTCTTACTTCAACAGGATATAGAATGCATGTAATCTATAACATACATGCAGTCTTGAGTGCTATTACTATAGTGACACTCTCAAAGTCTCTTTTCTTGCTTTTGTTTTATTTTGAAGGGTAAGCATGTCACAGCTAACAACCCATTTTTTTGCAAGTTGTTAGCTGGTAAGTTAAGTATAATTGATTGTTTTCTAGAAAAAAAACAACGCAACAAATTACCTAAATTTAGATACTGAGTACCTTCATCCCCTTTGGCAAGGTAAGTGACCTGCTTAATTCCCATAAACTCAGATCTGTTTCAAGTGTGAGGTACAATAAGGGGTCTTTGAATGTGAGATCTGATCCTGCATTTCTGGTGTATTCTAAAGCCTTTGACACTGTCTCCCATGGCATACTCCTGGATAAACTGGTAGCCAGTGGCTTGGACAGATGCACTCTCAGCTGGGTTAAGAATTGGCTGGATGGCCGGGCCCAGAGAGTGCTGGTGAATGGGGCTGTGTCCAGCTGGAGGCCGGTCGTGGTGTCCCTCAGGGATCAGTGTTGGGTCCAGTTCTGTTTAACATCTTCATCAATGATTTAGATGAGGGGATTGAGTCCATCATAAGTAAATTTGCAGATGACACCAAGTTGGGAGGGAGTGTCGACCTGCCGGAAGGCAGGAGGGCTCTGCAGAGGGACCTTGATAGGCTGGAGAGATGGGCTGAGTCCAACGGGATGAAGTTCAATAAGGCCAAGTGCCGGGTCCTGCACTTTGGCCACAACAACCCCATGCAGTGCTACAGGCTGGGGACAGAGTGGCTGGAGAGCAGTCAGGTGGAAAGGGACCTGGGGGTACTGATTGACAGGAGGCTAAACATGAGCCAGCAGTGTGCCCAGGTGGCCAAGAAGGCCAATGGCATGTGGCCAGCAGGACAACAGAAATGATCCTTCCCCTGTACTTGGCATTGGTGAGGCCACACCTTGAATATTGTGTTCAGTTCTGGGCCCCTCAGTTCAAGAAGGATATTGAGGTGCTGGAGCGGGTCCAGAGAAGAGCAACAAAACTGGTGAAGGGACTTGAGCGCAAGCCCTATGAAGAGAGGCTGAGGGAGCTGGGGTTGTTTAGCCTGAAGAAGAGGAGGCTCAGGGGTGACCTCATCGCTCTTTACAACTGTCTGAAAGGAGGTTGTAGACAGGTGGGGGTCGGTCTCTTCTCCCAGGCAGCCAGCAACAGAACAAGAGGGCACGAGCTTAGACTCTGCCAGGGAAGGTTTAGGCTGGATATCAGAAAAAAGTTCTTCACAGAGCGAGTAATCAGGCATTGAAATGGCCTGCCCAGAGAGGTGGTGGATTCACCATCCCTGGAGGTTTTTAAAATAAGACTGGATGTGGCACTTAGTGCCATGATCTAGTAATCATGATAGTGTTGGATTAAGGGTTGGACATGATGATTTTGGAGTCTCTTCCAACCCAGATAATTCTATGATTCTATGATTAAACTCCCACTGGAGTAAGATACTGTTTTATTAATAAAGTGGCATAGGAAGCTATCGTTAGCAATGGCATTATTGTAACCTGCAATAAAACTCTTCTGGTATAAATCAAAGGTCAAAACATAGCTGTGTTTCTTCAGGCCCTAAGTTTTAAAAGACTGTAACATCTGCATGGGAAATGTTTAATTAGGTTGCTACCCTGTGCTATTAACCGTGACTTCTGAGTATACATAGTTCTTAGCCTAGTACAAAGCAGTTTCAGTTGTAGAATGTTCCAGGGGTGTGATGGTGATGACAAGCTTTTGAGCATCGTGCAGTCTTATGTGTACGATGTAGATTTTCCATGTTTACTTTGGCTCTCACACTGATATGTTGATTCTGGCAAGATTTTAATATGCTATGCTGTTAGTTTAACAAAAATATTTTAGCCCTTGCTTTTGGTTTTTAAGCAAATACAAGACAAAGTTAAGAAAGTGACCAGCCTTTTTTCCTACACTAATTGTGAAGTGTCTAGTAAAAAACTATTAACTGATACAAAAAAATGTTGATTTTTTTTTTTTATTCCCAGCAAAACCAAGGCATGTGCTTGTGCCCTACCTACAAATCCACTGAATCTGAAGAGGACAACCAAAATGCAGGGCAGATGGGGAGACGGCAGGAACTCTAGCGACACTAGGGAAAGGTTTCTTGTATTGGAAACTCCTGTTTCTGCTTTGCCTTTTGCTTGCAGCTCAGCTGATCTGCAGATTCTGTTGTTTAGTATTGACTAAAAATTTATAAAAAAACATCTTGAAATTTGTATTAAACACCAGTGGAAATCACTGGAGACGAACTTTGCTACTTCATTTTGATCTGTGGTATGATCTTTATTCGCTGCTCTTTGATCTGTTGATGTACCCCTCATTTCCGTTCTTTCCTGTGCATATAGACCGTTAAGCAGTTTCCACAGGAGCTGCGTACACAAACACTTGCAGTAAAGTTTGGCTGGGTTATTTCTGAAATCAAAACAAGAGAGGTTTATTTCTTTCTGTACAGAACAGATTGCTTTTTCTTTTTGTGTGAATGCAATGAATCGTATAGGTGCTAAATTAATATAGCGGTATTGGCTGTATTTTCTATTATTTTAAGCCAAATACACCCTGTGATATGCTGGTTGTACTTGCAGGGATAATGATCATAGATAAGCCATTTCTTCTTCATAGAGCATCTTCATAATGGGTGGTCGAGCAACCTTGAAGATAAATCAGATGTGCATATTATAAAAATATTAAACATTGCTGCTGTTAATAATACTGGTCACTTGGCCTTTCTCTCTCCGTGTTTGAAACAAAGTTTGGACACGAGAGGTTTTTTTACATCAGTTATGTGCATATTGCCCTCCTCCTGAGAGTCAGCCAGAAATTGGGCAAGTTTAAGTCTGCTAAAGGCAATTACAGTTAATGTAATCAGTTACACAGGTTGCTGTGGGCACCTGAGCAGGTTTTGTTGTACCTGCAGGTCAAGGCACATAGGTCATGCCTAGACTGGGCTTTGGGCTGAGAAGAGAACCATCCTCCACCCGTTGCTAGTACTAAGTAACTAAAAGGAGAACTTGCCTAATTTGAAAGCCAGAGCCATACAGGAAGGAGGGGAGGAGGATGAAGATCGCGCTCAAAGGCAGACAAGTGGAGGAACTGAGGTAAGGAAGAAGCTTGGATTAGACAGGCAAAGCAAGAAGGAGATGCAGATCTGAAAAGGGAACTGAGGATCAGAACATTATAGGGCACCATATAGGGAGAAGATGTATAACAGGAGGCAGTGTAGCAGGATTAGTACATTGAACCTAGGAACGAGTGAAATGAAATAGAGAAGGCAAGAGGGAAAAGGGGACTGGTCTGTCACAGAGATAGAGTGAAACCTGAGTAAACAAAGAAACTGGGTTAAGGATTGGAGGTGGAAAGACCTATCTTCGAAGTCTTTTTCTCACAAGTGATACTCTATATTCACATCTTAGTGGAATACTATAAGCTTTGTCTTTTACCCATATGTGCACAATGTAGTTATATTTATTATGAAGATGGAATGTTTCATTTGTTATACCTCGTTCTATGCACATGTGTTTGCAGCAGTGCAGGCAGGTTTACGATGCACCTGCTTTTGCTTTTTCCTTAGGGAGCAATGTTTTTAACTTCTATCAAGTAGAATTCTCTAGTGGCAGAAGCTGCACTTCTAACCTCCTGGGAAGCAAATACAAAAGAATAACAGAAGTGTTTATATCCTGATAGTGTTCAATCAAGGTAGGATAATTAAATTTACTCCATATGTTCTGATATTGTCCCATTTAAATCAAGACCTGCAGATTATCACTTTGAAGTGTCTCCCAATCTCAGTTTGTTATACTTGCATCTGTTCAAAAGAACTTAAATGAATTTGTATAAACTAGAAATACAATTTAAACAGAAAATAGCAGAATAATCTTTAGGTTTAGAGAAGGAATATGTTTATTATTTTAAAACACTCTCCTGGTTGCAGAAGAGCACTCATCCAAGAGGCAGAAAATGTAGATTCTTTGAGCTATAATGTGCATCATCAAGAATATTAAACCTAATATTCATGTTATAAACCTTCATATATTTAACTTTAGCCAAAGATATCTCATCAATATTTACTGTGAAAAAGTAGTTAACAAGATACTCCTATTTTCAGGGAGTGTTTTGTTAATCACGTTGCTGCAATTTTGAAGGAAACGTGGAAGATAAGGAAAGCAAGTGAATTAATGATAGCTAAAACCCACTGATGATATATACAATTTAATAAATGCTCAAAGAGTAATCTGTGTATTCCTGTGTATTAAGTTCATTAAAACCACAGATGTGTTGGTGTATGCTGCTAGTTGTAAAAACAATAAAAATGTCTTAGAGACATGAAAAAACTTCATATAGAATCAAAGAATCATAGAATGACCTGAGTTGGAAGAGGTCCACAAAGATCGTAGAGTCCAAATCCTGTCCCTGCACAGGACAACCCCATGATTCACACCATGTGTTGCTCAAATTGTTCAAATACTTCTTGAATATTGTCAGGCTTGGTGCTGTGACTGTTTCCCTGGGAAGTTGTTCCAGTGCTTTACCACGCTCTGGGTGAAGAACTTGCTATTAATATCCAACCTAAACCTCCCCTAACACATCTTCCTGCCATTTCCTCGACTCCTGTCATTCTTCACCAGAGAGAAGAGATCAGTGCCTGCTCCTCACCCTCCCCTTTGTGAGTAAGCTATAGACTGTGGTGAGGTCTCCCCTCAGTCTCCTCCAGGCTGAACAGACCAAGTGACTTTAGCTGCTTCTCATTCGGCTTCCTCTCTAAACCCTCTATATTAAGCCAGGTTAGGGAAACCAATCATAGTCAATGTGAGAGTAGCATGTATCATTATGGTTTAGTCTTTAGACGGTCTAGTTTATCCCTAAAGCAGGGTAAATTAGTAAAGGTGGCAGGCGACAAAGCTGCATCAATAAATATGTGTAGTGTGCCCTTATAAAAACATGAGGAATCATAATGTTAACAAGGCTACAAGATTGGTGAGTTAGCAAAACCAGATTATATTAGATTTTTCTATTTTTATATGTATGAAAGGGAAAACCTGCATATTTACTGTTTAGGATTTTAAAATTACTCCGATTAAAAAACAAACAAACAAAAAAACAGAATAACCCCCCCCAACCCCCAAAACAACAATTCTACAATCTTTCTCATTATATTTTGTGAGCTCAGTAGTAGAGCTGGAGAATAAACCTGAATACAAAATGTGTGTAATCGGCACAGTTTACTGAATTAAGAAAAGACTGAGGGGAGGGGGGAAGTCGAAAATAAGAGAACATACTAATTGGCATGACAACGTGTAGTCCTGTAGCACTCATACAGCAGTTAGTATTTTATATAGAATGACAAATTCAGTACAGTGCCTGAGAGAGAGACAAACATCAGTCTTACCACACTTCCCTGTCACTTACAACAATATCATTGTAAATTGGCATTTGGAAAAGTCAAAAGCCAAAAAGCAGAAGTAATTGGTTTGCAAAAAGCGCATACAATTGATTAATTATGCTTGGGTTAGACTGGCTGTATTGGAGGGTTTCTTTGCAGAACCAACATTCATTTTCTCTTTCTTTAGTGTCAGGCAATCTCTAGCCTCCATTTCCTCCCAAATAACAAGTTCTTTAAATGGAGGAGTTGCATCTTTGAACTTGAATAAAAAGGTTGTTGTGCAGTGTAGGATTTAGCAGATGCGCTTAGAGAATCAGAGCCTACCACTAGTCTTTTATTCTGCACTAGGAAAAGCTTTGCCATTTTTAATGGCTCTGTTTGCTCCATACCCTATTAAGCACAGTAGTCAGATGTCATTCTGAGGAATCGGGCAGCTTGGTTTCCAGTGACATTGATTACACTCAACAGTGAGAGGATGAGAAAGAGTGGTGGGTGGAGAAGTGAAAAGACAGTGTGAGGCATTTCAGGGAGGAGGTTTCAGCTCCAGCACTTGCATGTGGGTGACGATCCCTCTGAGAAACAGTTTTTACACTGAAGTGGAGCAGAGTTGAATCTTCTGTGCTCACTTCAGGTTTAATCTCCGTCCCCACAAACTACCAGTGCAGCTGGTAGTTAAATGTGCATTTACTTAAAATGAAGAGAAAATAACAGTAGCGAGAAGCTGCATCTTTAGAATGGAGCTGTGATTTCACAGAGACAGACACTGGCATGTTAATCCCTGGCATAAATGGGTGTAATTCTCAATGACAATGCTAAGCCTGTTTATACAGGGTCTGAACTAAACCCAAAGATGATACACAATGCTGTTCAAAATCAATCATTTAATCGTTTTAAAAGTTTTGTAATCTAACAACCAAAGATGTTCGTGTTTATAAAAGATGGTGTGACAAAGCTGGGATTATCACTGAACATGACTTGCTTTGAGATAAAAATTATGACAAGCATACTCATGATCTGATTTTAGATAAACATTTCATCTTGTGATTTAAGAGCAAATATTAGTCAATTGAATAAATACTTGCTGATAGTTACCAAACTGTGAAATAAGGTCTATTCTTTAAAACTGAAAAAACTGAGCTAGCTTATACCAAGAAAGAAGAACAAAATCATGCTGGTAATCAGTTTTATTTTACTGACGTTTAGAAGGAACAATATAATCAACAAGAACTTGGTTTTAGTTTCCTTTTATTTTGCATGTACTTCGTTTAATAACGAAAGCAGATGAAAAAGGAAACTGCACGGCACGCTCTGCAAAGCACAGAAGTAGTATTATATCACTTAAATATTTAACATATTACCAAGCCACACTCTCTTCTTGCATCAGTTGATTTGAGGTGGCGTAATAGAAACAGTAGGTATTTATTTTACTTTGAAACAATTAATGTTAATAAAAGGCATCAGGGTTAAACTTGAAAGAAAAATCTTAAAATCTTTGACCCAGATTCCCAATGTCATTTATATCAATGTAAGTCCAGAAGACTCTTGAAGTCTCTGGAGTCGCTTCAAGATATAGTCTAGTTGCTTGCTGCTAGAATCTAGATTAACTGGTGCCTAATGTTCCTTGTAAAAATAAAAATGCAACCATATAGTACAAGAAAATTCTGCCAGTAAGAACATCTACATTAATCATTAAAAAACTGAATTAAAAAACAGTTGCACAAGGGCAAAATCTTTGTTTACTACTTTTACTGTGGGCTGAAACCTGCTGTGGGTTTAAGATGCTCACATATCTGTGTTTATATTTTAGTGTAGGATTTTCAGCTTTTTTTTATCATATAACATTCTCTAGTGGGTAGTAAATATTATGGAACGTGACAACCAACTAGAGCATGGTTGATTAAGATAACTGATTTACAATAAAATGCTTGAGATATGTTCATTTTCGTTATGCTTTTCTCTCAAATACTTGAGAAAGTACCTGTGAGAAACTATGGCTGTTCTTAAACTTAACAGTCCTTTTAAGTCCAAAATAACAAAATTTGTGATGATAAGATTGAAAAAAAAAAACCAATAAGGAAAAAACGGCTTTTAAAAATGCATTGTCAGGAAGCAGAAATTGCATATTTATGCTTCTCTGTCTTTTTAGATTTCATAGAAATTGTATTATTCCATTACCAAAAGACTTCACATATTGGTATGTGTTTTGAAGGGAATACCAGTAAAGCAGTATAATTTAAACTTACATTTTGCTTTGGGCTTCCATTTATTTTCACAATTATTTATTCTCCTTTTCCTAAATCAGTCCATCAGATTGAAAAAGAAAACAAACATGATAGCCCTCTTTGAAAGCCAAAAATTGTTGATGATAATGCAGGCAAATATTAACTGTGTTGTTTCCAGTGCATTTTCCTGCCATCTGTGAGATCAAGAATGGGACAGTTTCATCTGCTATGTTACCGGCATTATTTTTAGAATAGGTATACTGTATATACAATTGTGATGCTGCATGCGATTTTTATGTTCTTGTTTCCAACCACCCTACTTCCTGATTTATGTTAATTAAGCTTTTCAATATTCTCAAGTGAAATGTAACTATTACTTAGATATTATTTACATAATCTAAATATTACTATTTGTAATGTCTAACATAAATCTCCACGTGTAATTACATGAACAATGACAGCTTTGGGCCTCTTAGTTTTTGTCCCCAGCTTGCTAGGTGAGATCAGCTACGAACACGCAAACTTTTCCCAGGGGAGCCCACAGCAAATTTTTTTCTATTTCTCTGAGCATGCTGCCAAGCAAATCAGTGTGCCCTGATTTTTTATTTTTAAAAAAAGCACAACGAAACAGTTATTGCTAGAGAGAAGCCTAAAGGGTTTAGATTATATACACACATATACGTGTGTGTGTGTATAAAAATAAAACAAGAGCACAGAGAAAGAACACCAGCAGGCTGGGAGGTACAGAAATGGAAATTGGCTGGTGTCCAATTAAAAAAAGTCCAGGGATGAGAAAAAAGAAGTTCTTTAAAGAGGCATTTAATATAAGGTAAAAGAGAAAGGTTGTATGCTTAGAAGTTCTTCCTAAAACCTATGGTGGTATAGGATGAGAAGTCAAAGTTATTAATGGAGTTTCAGGTTTTGATCTGGAAAAGTGTGTAAACCATAACATTCACAGTTGGGCATTCTAAACACTTTCATAAAAAAGAGGCCTGCTGATGATCCACATTCTTCTGCAGTCAGAATGGGTGCTGAGTCATCAGGAAAGTTGGCCATTTGATTTTAGGTTTCTAAATATAGAGATAAGCATTTAAAACCCTGATCTGGGTGCAGTGGACGCTCATATGCAGCTTTGGTGACCTGAATGATTTCATTCTTAGCAGTGCTTATGTCAGAACTGAAGCTGTGCCTGTATTCTATGTACTCTTGGGATTTGTAGGTCCTATGGCAAACAAAAAATAATTTATCAAAATTTTAAAATGAGAAAAAGGAATAAAGAAAACTGTCAAATTTCAATCTCTGCTAAGCATCAACTCTCTCAGGATAGCTTGTGTGCCCTTGCTGTGAGTAGAGGAGGTAGGGCAAGTAGACCTTGGGAGAGGAAACAAAAGAGAAACCTAACTTAAGAAGGGAAGCCTAGGTTAAAATTCCTCCCTTGTAAGGCTTAAGTGTTCAGTTGAGTTTTAGCTATTGTGTTCAGGGGGTAAGGAATGTGAGTTTGTGAGAGTCTGACTGGAAATTGTCAGTTCTCTGAATAAACATCATCGACAGGAGGTTTGTACTAACCGTACCTTTGCAGTTGGTGTATTATACCAGCGTTCAGGATGTAAGCTGGTGTTTTTATTTTATTTCTGATGAACTTGCACACTTTGGTCTGTTTGTTTGGGAACTTTGCCAAAACAGGACCTTATATTACATTCAAAATGCTGTGACAGAGAATCAGAATTACAAAAAGGCATTTTCACTTTCACTGTAGATAGATTTGTATAATCCAGTATTAAAAGTAGGAGCTCCTTAAAAAAGACAAGGTTTTACACTGATAATTCAGTGTCCTCTTTTGACAACATTCTGTGCCTTCTGCTTAGATCCTAGGTGAAGAGATGTTTAATGAGTGCTTCTCAATCTGAAAATGTGGGTGAGGGAGGAGAAATTCTGTCTAGTCAACAGTTAGGCCACTTTGGCTGAAGGCATGTGTTGCCACCAGTGGAGATGCACGTTTCTGCCAGGAGGGCCTCAGCCACTGCGCCTGCTGAGTGCCACCACCGTGCCATGGCTTGCTCCTTGTTCCTTCTGGACAGATCTGCTGTTATAGAGCATGTGCAGCATAGGTGCTATCTCCTGACTCAGCTCCTGAGGTTTTCCAGGAAAGTGAGTTCTTGAATGAGCTGTGGGCTTTGATGGGTATTTTTTTGGCCAGCCGGGTGTGGCTGAGAGATAGGCAAGTGTCTGGCTCTGCTTTAAGAGAAGCAAATGATTCATTATTTATATTGATTACAGTCTAGCAAGGCAAAACTCTTTGTGAATTTTGAATTAAGGGAAGGACATCTCGTAAGTGGACAGCAGCAGAGGAAAGACTACTTTGAGGGAAACTTTTTTGGAGTCCTATTTGCACCTTCATAATGGGGTGAAAAAAAACTCGTAGCAGTGTTAAGGGACTAAGTGCTAGTAGCCATTGCATCCAAATGCAGGGCTCCTGTACAGTGGCAGTTCACCTGCAGCTGATGGGCTAGTCAAAAAAAAGAAGTCATTACCTTACTACAAGATGTGAGCTTCAAAATGAGACTGTGCCCTCATTTTCTATGAGAACTTAAAACATGAAAAGTTTGAGGTTTTAAAAGTTAGTCAGCCATATGTGAGATACAAAACCACAACGAGTTAGCAACTTAAGTTACAATTTGAAATGAGTGGGTTTTATTTGCTTCTAGATCAAAACCAGTTTCATCAGTTTCCTTCCAAATGGTGCAAGACTAAGACAGATGACTTTATTAAAAAAGGGGGGGATTTCTTTACAATCTTATAGCACAACGATGAGAAGACTCTGTTTCTGATTAAACTGGGGTGGAGGACTGCACTGCCACTTGTCTTGAAATGTACGGCTCTTGGTCTGCCCCGAGCTGTGGACTTCTTATCTGTTGTTCTGTAACACTTGCTAAACTCATTGAGTTTCTCCCCACCATGTAGATGGATTCAAGACCTCTGGGCTCCAGAAGATAAATGCCTAATATGTGACCTACAAATGTATTTCTGCTGCCTGTCATAGCTATAAAATAAGCAAGAAATTTTGTTTTATTCTACTAAGAGAAAAATCAGTAAATGTTATATTATCCAGTCATTTTTATTGGGACTTTCTGACATGTTCTTTGGAGAGGACTGAATCCTGCTTTCAGTTATGGAAGGTATGGTGAAGGTATTGATTTGGGACTTTATTAATAGTGTTTATTATGATTCTCTTTATTTCGGGTGCTCTCTTTGCACAGGATCAAAACCAAGAATTTGCCTGCTTTTCTTAATTGAACTTCTTACTGTTATTTGTCTATTTTATACCTGCAACATTCAATGAGCTGTTTATTTCATGTGTGATACCATTAATATGTAATGGATGAGGCCCTGGTACAATTAAAAAAGAATACAGAATACAGCTGAGATGATATAGAGATATGAAATCTGACTTAGAGATTGTCTACATTACAGCCACAATTTCAGCTTAAACTCTAACATTGTATGACCAGTTGCTACATTTCATTTGAACCTTGTATGAAAAGAAACATATCTTTAACAGTGAGATATAACCAGTTATGTAGCAGTAATTCCCAGTACTATTATTTGGGCCTATCTTTTCTTGTGGAATTCAAAGCCATTTTCATTCAGCCTTTTTCTTCATCTGAAGGCCCTGAAGTTTCAGTCAACATTCTGAAATATGACAGTGGTCTATGTGAGTTATGGTGAAATTAGATTTCCATAGAAAATATAAGTTTTGTGTATAAAATATACTTGTGGATTTCTCTAATGAATGTGCCAGTGCCCCAAAGGGCCCACCACAGCTTCCTACTCAGTTGCTACTGTTATGCAGCATTTAATTGATGCACAAATATAGTCCCTCTTGTAAAGATCATCTCTAATATGTCATTTTGACTAGACTAGGCTAGAATAGAATGTTTTCTTTCCCATGATTCTTAGGACCCTAGCTCAACATTGATATAACAAATACTGTTTTGACCCACAGGAAAGAAGTAACAGTTTTGCCGCTGACTTCACTTAAGACAAGATCCCATCATAAAGGAATTTCATAGGCAGATCTGCAGCTATTGTGCATACCTGTTTAAGTAGATCTTTTGACACTTTGATTAGTTTAATGTCAAGTGTTAATAGGCTGTATATCCTGTGACCATCTTGATATTTCTGGTTTTACTCCTCCAGATAGGAAAATGTAGAATCTTTTGGCAAAATTAAAAGGAAAGAGAAAATCCTACAGCTTGAGTATGTCTGGGCATTGCTGCTTGCCAGATGCGCTTTTTAAAATTAGTTTTCCATTTCTTCTCAGAAGTGCTTTAGGAAAAGATTAATGTTGGTGTTCAGCAATTATAGGACAGAGGCAGTCCAGAGTCTGTATCTGTTCCCTTTAGAAAAGACCTGTAATAGAAGCAGCGGAATGACTTAATACAAAGCATTTTGAAAAAGGAAACTAAGCTGTTCTATGTTCTCATTTGTTAGACAGAGAGAGGAAACGTACAAGTAACCTTTAAGGAACTCAAATCGCACCTGAATAATTTGCATTTAGAAAGGATGTTCCTTTCGTGTTCAATTGGTTTATTGAATACATGTTAGATTCCTGTAAATGCTGCACAGCTTTCGCATCTCCAGTACTTTACCTAAATGCAAGACTAACCTTTGGAATCTGGCTTGTCTATATTACATTCATGTTTAGTCTAACAGAGGTGATGAAAGTCATTGAACTGAATGGCACAAATTCTCTTGGTCCTTTAGAAGCAACTTTAACAACAGTCTTGCTTGATGTGTAGAGTGACAGGAGTTAGCATAATTCCAATACATAGGAACATGCTTCTGCTTGAAACAACCTTCACAAATTCACGTTTCAGTAATCTACACAGGCAGATCGTGGTGCCAAAGGAGGAAAAGCCGAATACACTTTTCATTCCTGGGAGAAATTTAAAAAAAGCAAAGTGCTTTGAGTGGTGAGCAAGGCTGCCTTCATTTTGAATTCTACTGACCTGCTATAGAGAAACTTGAAACGAAGCTCATGTTACTGAACAAAAATATTTTGAACATAAGTATCTTGGAGAGCTGTGGGGTTTATGTGAATGTGATCTGAGCTAATTTTTTTCCTTTAATGTATAGTATATGCTGACAGTAAATTCTTCCTGCAAGCACTGGTCATGAGAAGTTTTGCTCTGGGGGTCAGACAAAAAACTGTATCATCAGTGTCAGAAATCTTGTTGTATATGTGGCACCTCTATATAATACACCTGTTTGAGTCCCTTTCCATTTCAGCATTCTTGTGTATATCCCTCAGGTATCTTGTGCAAAGACTTTACGGACAAGGTAGTATTTAACAAGGTGTTTGAGACCTGTAATGAGTTAGGATTTTTTTGTGATTTTTAGGCAAAAGAAAAATCATATTGGAATCAGACATGAATTTAGTTTGTGAATTACAGTTGGGGAGTGCTTTGTGGAAAAATACCCATAATTACTACCAGAGATTAAGGATTTAATATTATACTTAATATACTCAGCCTTAGACACAACAGATTGTAAGCAGCATTTCTGAGTTTATTCATAGCAGTAACTTCTTGCTTGTTTTAAGGCAGGATAGTAGTTTGGTTCGGATCCTGAAAAGCTGGAAAAAAAGCTAATGTCTTTGTGAACTCTGCTCTCACGTTCTTTATGGGTAAACTTTGCAATAACAGTGTAATTGCTCTTTTGAGTCACAGTCTGGGATGCTATGAGTTATTCTGAAGGTGTGCTAGCCTCAGTTATTGGCATCTTAGTCCCCGGATGGATTTTTTTTCTTCCACAGCCCTGCAGAATTCCTTGCCAAAACGTTTATCTTACCTTTTACCATGTGAAGGCAGAAGGAAGGGCTAGAGTTTGGAATGACAACACTGAAAATTGAAAGCTTCTCTAAAAGAGAAATCATATCTTTTTTTTTTTTCAAAAAACTTCTATATAGACCTTGCTTTCAAATTGTTGAATCCGATGACAAGAAGCTATTCAGTGACCTACTTGCCATTGCTGACCATAAGGACCCAGTAATAAGAGCCCTGGATATGATAATCACCATCATAAAGGGCCTCTAAAGCTATATATACAAAGGATTCTTAAACAACCTGGATATTTTGTACGTGTCACATCAGCAAAAAGGGCATGGCAGCTACTTAACTGTGGTTATGGAGCTGTGCAAGAACTTGTCTTATCCTGGTGAATATTCATCTCATCTCATCTCACTCATTGTCAACTCATTATTAGCTCATGGTTATGTTATAGTAAGGGTGATATGACAACACGCATAGCAGTAACTGGCACTTAAGAATCGCCACTAGCATAAAACAATGCTGCATATTCTCAGGGATGAAGGATACTGCCCATTTGTCTGCTGTTGCTTGCTCTGTCTGTTCAAAGAATAAGAAATCAGCATCAGTACCCTCCTCTATTTTCTGTAGGTGCTCCAAGAACGAGATTTGGAGTATTAAAGGGATCCATTATACTAAAGCTCAGAAATAAAACATGGGCCATCTATAAAAACGGATCCTTCTGCAGTAATAGCAAAGCTTGACTGTATGAGAACAGTTTTCCTTGGGAATGGTTCAGCTCTGTCTCAGAAGCCTCAGAAAAGGAACATTTATTTAATGTTGTGTGCTCCAACCTAAGTACCCATATTTGTATGCACATGAAAAACAAATAAAACATTCCAAAACAAAGGAAGCTGATTTGCTCCTTCCCAGCTCCACTCAGACAAAATCTTAGAACTGCACAGATAGCAGTTGTGTTGCTTTACACATGCCTGAGACGTAACTGGGAAACAATACAAAAATAAAAAATAGAAACTAATGTACAGAAGTGTCTTGCTGCTGGTTTGTTTGCCTCTAAATAATGTTATAAATAAATGAGTGCCTGCAATTGACCATGGATTATCCTTTACCCATGGATCTGAAAAACTGATTTGAAACAAGTTTTACAGAATGTTTTATAACTACTTCAGATTTTTTTTTACTTTTTATTAACTTGGCATATGAATTTATGAGTGTACTGTGGTACAATCATCAAAAAGAAGATCAAAATAGTGAATAGAATAAGTGAAAAGGAGAGAGAACTGGCACAAAATCTGTATGGAAGAAAGAAGTTACATTTATGATCCAAAGTACAACTCCCATTGGGAACTTGGGTAGGTATCATACAAATCACGATGGAATATGTCGTCTAATGAAGGTCCATTATTATGGGAAGCAGGTAGTCTCCATTTCAAATAAAGAGCTAGGCACAATTATATTGGTTGTTAGCATGCAAGCAGCTAAAGGAGTCGTGTCTGTCATTAGGCACTTACCCTTACTACCTGAAGTGAAATTGTCTGATAAGAAAATTGGGTAGGACTTTCTGCAGAAAAAAATGCAAATTGTATACAAAGTTGCCTATGTGAGTCTTGACTGATTTTAGTGCTTTAAGGTTAAGTTTTCTTGGCAATGAAACAAACATTTTGGCTGTTCCTGAGGTCTGTGAGCTTTATTCAGTACATGAATAACAAATATATTTGATATATTTAATAGCAAACTATGTTCCCCTTGCTTCCTGAGCATCCTTAAACCTTGACTGAACCCATCATCTGAGACGGGCATTGCTTTCACTGTTGTTTCTATGACAGTTGAATATGAATGGTGAATCTATCTTTGGAAGGCAGAAAATGAGATGCATTGTCTTTTAGTGGTCAGATCTGATAGATATGGTCTTTTATGTGTTGGTATTGAGTCTTATATAAGATTTTGCAAAAGTGAGGATAAATTTTCCATAAAGAGACAGATAAGGAATAAAGGATTAGTACATCTCCCCATACAGTAACTCCTAATGTGAAATTCTAGCCCTATTTATAACAATGAGAGCTCTGCCCCTGACTTCAGTAGGATCACAATTTTACCCCTGAGGTGCAGTTGTGCTTTCCTAGGAAAGCTAATGTATAAAATACAGCCTCTGCCAGTACATCATCAATGCAGTAGCATAGAAAGAGGATAGTACTGAATTACATCCATAGCCAATAATAGCTGCTGCAAGCATCCTGTCGAGCCATATATTAACGTTAGTCACCAGCTTTCTGGGTTGGTAGAAGATTATTTCCTTCGTACCTGAATGAGGTAGACTCAGGATGAATTGGGGTTCTTAGCAGAACTTTGATTAGCATTTGTGTTTGTAAGTTTTTTGGAACTCATCAAAGAATGTCAGATGTAGCAAAGCTTCTTTGATTTTTATTAATAAAGCACACGGTTCTTAACTAAGGTTTTAGAGTGCTTTAAGGCACTGTTTAATTTTCAGCTCTCTTTTTTTGGTCCTGTCTAGTTCTGTATTCACTTCCTATCCCCAGGTCCTACCTTCTGTAAAGGAGATATTGTCATACATACATTCCTGGGAGGCACCTGGTACCTCACAGAAGAAGGAAGATGATCCACTGCTCAGTTGGTAGTTTGCTGTGGACATCAGCAACATTACAGAGGGTCTTTGGCTAATATGTTGCCTGTAAGTCATCAACTGAGGTAACAGTAATGTACTCTTTTTGATAAGGTTGTTTAGATGTCAGCTAAGAAAATAACTCCTTGATG
Organism: Tapera naevia; assembly: GCA_033556795.1. Classification (NCBI taxonomy): domain Eukaryota; kingdom Metazoa; phylum Chordata; class Aves; order Cuculiformes; family Neomorphidae; genus Tapera; species Tapera naevia. Next base: position 11,382,090 of record JAUMJJ010000069.1, read on the forward strand.
CGATTGCATGAGAATGAATCCTGTAGATAAAATTATATTGCCTAATAGTTTTGCAACTCCCCAGACACTTGTTAGAATAGTCCAAAATTTAATTCAGCCTCTCCCCATGAAATTGGATCTCTCTTTTGTACTTCTGATTGCTTCTCTCAGCTTAACTAATGACATGGAAGCACTTTTTCTTTTTCTGGAGTGTCTAGGTGCCTTCTGCCAAATCAATGGAGACCACCTTCTGCTGAGCTTATACACACATGCAGCAATAGCAGTTATAAGGGGTGCTTCACTACGCTGTGTAATATCTTCTTCCAAACTAAGGAGGCTCTAGCACATCAGTCAGTTTTACCCTGCCTCTATTTGATTGCACACTTAAAATCAGCTGACTCTCAAGGTCAAGTGGTGCCTTGTAGTTTATAGCTCAGCAGTGGCTGTTGTCTCTGTTACTGGAATTCTTCTGTCACTGTAAATGGTAAAACAAGACTCATACTGAAGCTGGTCCTGGAATTTCTTTGCAATGATCCTCCGTAAGAAACTTGATCTTTCTTGATTGCAAATAGGAAAATTCTTGAAGGAGTGTGTGCACATTGTAGAGAGAACTTAAAAAGGGAAGAAAATTGAATAATTTCCAAAAATTAAGCGAAAAAAAAAGATGTATGTCAAACCAGAAAGAAGTAAAACAGTGGCATGAGGCGACAGAGTCCTTTTGGAGTCTGAAAATACTGGAAGTTTTACTGAAGACTGGACAAAGTTCTGCATTGTGGTATCAGATGTCACCATCCTGAGATATTCAGCTTGGCACAGTGAGACCACTTCATTGCCTCATTTCACGCTGGTGTGTTTCAGGCTACATGCTGACTATCTCCAGTATTTGGCTTTTTATACAATGTGCAATAGATTCAATTTTCGTATTCTTACAGGCAATATCTTTAGCAGTATGCCCTGAAATGCCTTATGGATTCAAGCTGTCCCTTAATCAGTGTTGCAGAGGATGCAGTTTTGATCTTTTTCTCTAATATATGAACTATGATACTAGATTCATCTTGGCATACATCTGACAGACCACACTGAAAGCATTCAGTTACAGGCACTTCACGAGCAGAATGGGGCCAACGAATTGGAGACAATTTAAAAAATGGGGATTGAAATATAACATAGAGGCAAAATAGAGAATATCTCAAAATAAGGTGTCATCATGGAGGACTTAAATGGCACATCTATCCAGACTGCCACAGGGCATCCTCAAAATATGCAGTAGTATCTGCATTCTTATATTTACTTTTACAAATATGCAACAAATAAGTATTGTTTGTGAAAAGAACAGCTATGGGTCAAGAAGTAACATAATAGGAGGAAACAACTCTGCAAATATAAATATGTATTATTAGTGGCCAGTAACTATTTCCTACTAAAATTGGCAGGAATGATGAATCCAACCCTCTTAATATTTACTGGAGAATGAGGAAGCTAATGAGAGAGTGCAGCAAAAAACCCTCTTCTGCCTTCTAGAAAAATCAGCAAAGCTAACGCTCCAGTGTACTGAGAGCTACTGGGCTGCAGATCTACTACTAAAAACCAACAGTGCTTGATACAGAACCAAGAAGTGAAAAATATAAAATGAAAAATTCTGCATTGACTGAAGGACCTGCAGAATTCTTTTACATCCATAGTTTTTGTGATTGTTAATACTTCTATAAAACACTGCTGAACTACCATAGAGCGAATTACAAGCAAGAGATGAATGTGTCTGATCTGATCTTTGAGCCTCTTTGATTAGATGCAGGTAAGAGTCAATGCCCTGCCTGCATACTGTGGCATGTTTTAATATCTGCTGTTACTTTCTGGATTGGTTTGCAGTTTGAGTTCTTAGATGATGATGATACTACTACTACTACTACTAAATTATTATTATTATATTTATTATTATAATAATATTATTATTAAGCTCTTGATTTCACCCCAGAAAATGTGATTCACTTGAACTACAAAAATTCCAGTTTGTTGTGGTATTAATAAGCATTGTACCTACTGAAAGCTGCAGCAGAGGAGAAAAGGAGGAGGCCTAACAGGCTTGACACCATCTTTTGTCTATGTTGCAGCTAGGGAAGAGGAAAAGATGTCTAGGAATTGCATCATATGCACGTATACACATACATAAGCATTTTTATTTGTTTATCTAATCTCTTGGATGCTTTTTCAATGCCTGTTTAACCCTTTGTTCATTTAATAAGCAAGGAAGAACTGTATGACAGGCATTTAATTTTTTCTTTCTCAAGAACAGCCAGTCCCTTGTGTTGAGAAGAAAATGGGACCATATGGAAAGCTAGATTTCAATTAACACATCAAAGGGCAGTTTGTGGGGTTTTGCCTATAACTAAGGTTTAGCTGAGTTGCAGGACTGTGGGAATTTTGTGTTTTCCTATATGTGCATGTATTGCATTCTTGCCTCTCCTACTTTTCTACTTTTCTTCTGCTTCTCCGAAGGGAGCAAATGAAAGCAGTATAATTTTGTTGAATATATTCTGTCGTTCTTGCTGATGAATTAGATGAACAGCTGCTGGAAATAGTCTGGGAATACAATTTAGTGAAAGAAAGAGATGAGATACAAACAAATTCCCTTATGATGCCATTCATTCTATATGCAGCATTATACCAGAGGGGTGGAAACATGGGAAGGCCTACAATTTCATTTGAACTGGTTTAAAAAGAAGCGATTCTACATACATTGCACCCACAAAAACATGTATTTATAGGCACACACTCACTTTGTAGGTATAAACTGCACAGTTGGTTATATATGTTTGGTTTTTTTGAATGCGTAAGAACTTACTTTTAAAGGCACAGCCGTTGTACTGTCTTCTCAATATTTCCCAAAAAGTTACACCAATTCTTATGTTATATAGTTCATATCCCTTCTGTGTGATTTAAACAAGGTTGGGAAGGAGGAGAAAGGCCTACATTTAGGCACGTAGATGCAGAACAATCAAAAATCCAATCCAGAAAATAAAAAGGGAGTCATTAGTATTTATCAGTATTCCTGCAATATCTTCCCGCTCATATTTTTGCATTGTAAAAATCCGTCATGTGTGCTAAGACTGGAAATTAAGGCTAATCTCCTCAGTTGCCTTACAAACATCACATACCAACTGAAGCAATGGGCATTTTATTTCCTGTCTTGCTACCTCAGTAAACTTCTCGGATCCTTTTCACCCAGCAGTGTCTGTGAAACATACGTAGAATTAAAAACATTTTTCTACAGAAATGGGATAGCCAAACGTAAGAACTACATTGATCCTGGATAAAGTATCATTTAGTGTAGTTATGATAATTCACACTATTTTGGAAAGGCTGATCAGATTTTTTTTATGAGCATCTTGGTAACAGAATCTGTTATAGCCTTTGACCACACATTCCGTATTTTGAACCAGATTTCTGTGGTTTACCAATTTGTTTCCTTTTATCCCACTACAGGCTGGTGCTAATAATTGGATTCCTTTCTTGATTGTTTGATTGGAACACATGAAAACCCTCTTAAGTTTTGTAAACTACAAGCTTGGTCTGAAAAAAATAACCATTTTATGTTCTAGGAAAGTAATTTTAAACAAATATTTTAAAAGGTTATTCTGGAACAACATTTCTTTCATGCTTAGATAATTGGAAGAGGCTTTCTTGGTAGTTATGAAAAATGGAAAAAATGTGTTTTTTTAAAATTAACTCAGAAATAATCTAAAATTTAATAGTAGTCATGAAGATTTCAACATGAATGATGTTTTTGTTTCTTTACAAGGGATTGCGTTAGCTCTCAGGATGGAAGTGTCATCAGATCAACTGTAACTCTAGCTTGACACTTCGTGCCTCTGTGCATGTGCATAGCTTGATATTAGATATCTAAGTACTGGTAACAGTGATACCTAAGGCTACTGTAGATAAACACAGAAGGTTTCTGATGACAGCATCTGTAGCACAGGAGAAAAGCTCTTGTACGGTTTATGATACCATCATAACCCTGAGGTGCTGACAGAGCATTCACAGTTATTCTGTGAGTTGTTTTTCTATATTTCATGTATCACTTATTTTTTTGTTGAAAATCATAAATATTTTTTTCTCTTTAAATAAACCCACATTAAAATTAAGAATTAAGATCAGAATACCTTTTACTGTCCTGGTTATTTTTAAATAATTTAAAATCTCAATTTGACATCTCAATGGTTATTGAATGAATGTTTTGGACAATAGAACTATGTTTTAAGAAATAATGTAGTTAATCAAGAATAATAGTTTTTGGTTAAATTTAACAGAGCACTATGATTTTTGCCAGATGGTTGATCATTTCACTCAATATGACAGTCAATTCTATCATCATCATTGACAGAATATAGTGGGCATTGCATGGAGCTTTTGCAAAGATATATACATGCAAGCTGGCTAAAAAAGTGGTGCTAGCATTTGCCATTATAAAAATCTGTGGTTTATATATCTGTTCATTTGCTGAATTATTTCTTATATTACAGGAAGGGTTTTTTTGTTTTACTAAGGCCTTGGCTGTCTGTACCAGTTGTCCTGTCTAGCCTACAGCAGCCAAGTTAAATGAAACAGGTTCTCTAGTACTGAAATAATTACAGGAGAAAAAAAAGGAGAGGGGCAGAAAAAGACCTTAAAAGGTCATCCAGTCCATCCCTGTTCTGAGGCAGGAAATGGGTAACTAGGTCATCCCTGACAGATGTTGTGTCAGCTGCTGTTAAAAACCACAAATGAAGGGGATTCCACAACTTCCATAAACCTATTCCATCTAATCTGGACTTAAAGTTGAAAGGATTTTTTTGTTATTTTTTCATTTTTTTTTTTTTTAATCTACTCTGCTCTTCTTTGCAAATTAAATGCTTATTTGTTATCATTCATGTGGGGACAAAGCACCGTGGATCATGTCTATTCTGTACACTGCCTTTTAAAAAATGCATTTTCTCCCTATTTGTCTTTTTCTAAGGAAGCCAAGCCCCATTCTTTCAACCTTTCCTTGTAAGTCATATTTTCAAAATAACTTATCATTCTTGTTGATTTCATTTCAACTCCATCCAAATTGTTGAAATTGTTCTTAGAGTGCATTGCCCAAAATTGCACAGAATGCTCCAGCTGAGGCCTCAGCAGCACTGAAGATTGCAAAATAATTAGGTCCTGCATCTCACACACTACACACTTCCTAATACCTCCTGAAATGCAAAACGCCTTTCTGCAGCATTGTGATGTTGTTGACTTGTATTTAGTTTCAAATCCTCTAGAACTTTTCTATCCTTTTCTGCAGTCCTATTGCCTTGTTAAACCGTCATCATATTATATTGATATACTCTGTGTTTTATTTTTGTCATGGGTAGTGCTTAGTTTCTCTCTATATAATATGAGCTTGTTGCAGTTATACTGATTCTCACGTTATCTACATATTTTGAATCCTGACCTTTTTTCCTATGTTTTCGCTACCCTTTTCCAGATTTTTTGCAAATTTCACAAGTTTACCCCTTTCTATTATCCAAGCTGTTCGGTGAAAAATTGAACAGAATAGGACGGATGAGAAATCCCTGAAGGATGTTACTGCAGTGCCATCCTGCTTTGTCAAGAAACTGTTGATTAATACTGTTTGGGAGAAATATTTAACTACTTGTGTGTCAACTGGTACTTGATTTTATCTACGCCATTTTTTGTATTGCAGGCAAAATTAGAGAGGATCCAACTTAAAGCTTTTTTAAAGAGTGGATATCACATTTACGGCTTCCTTCTTATTGAGTAGGCCATTTGCCCTTTCTAAGAAGGAAATTAAGAGGTTTTACACAGTAATGATCCTAAGATTACATTTTAACATCTTATTGCTTAATTGTTTTCTATCATGTTCTTATCTTCAGGCTTATACAGTAACTGCCTAATAACCTGTGATAGTATCTCTCAGAGATGGATAAAGTATTTATGAAAGTTAGGTCAACTGAACTCTAACTCCTAAGACACGAAGTATTTAATCCTTTCTAGTCTTCTAGGACCTCACTTGTACTCCACAGATTCTAAAAAAAACCCCTCCAAACCACAAAAATAAACCCCAGAATCATCATGCATAAATTATTTCATCTTTTTAAGTGCTCCAGGGTAATTTTTAGCACATTTTCCTATGGAAACACAGTTTATATGGTCACACTGTATGACCAGTCAGACCACACCGTGCCTTTTGAACTTGTTGCTCACTTTCCATCCAAACTGGTCTGAGTAGTGGTGGTCTCAAAGATACCACATTTCTACATTTTTGGGAAAATGAGCAGGTAAAGAGAGTCCTCCATGGCAACAAGGAATTCGGTATAAATGAAACCGTGATATCCGACATTGGAAAACTCACAGAAAAAACATTATGAATATTCCAACCATAAATTTCAGTCAGAGCTTTTGCTCTGGGCTAATCCAAACAGGAGACACAAGGCTACAGGGAGGCAGGCATTATCCACTGCTTTCTGAAGTACACTTTTAAGTCAGCAGGATCAGAAACTGGCATGTCTTATTATCATTTAACCCATTTGCTCCCTTTTCTGGTCTGTGCTTCTTGGACCTTTTTTAAAACTAATTGCTTTGCATTTCTGATGCTAAGATTCTTGTAGACACATTATACAAAAAGGAGCATTGGATATTTCAGTTTTCTCCATGTTACATTATTTTCAGCCTTTCTCATTAGATACTGGATTTGAACTTTCCTTTGTCTCACTTTATGTGTGTGTGTTAATCTTTTATTGGCTTTTACTTCCTTTCCTAGTAACTCATTTTGCCTCTTAGCCTTCCCGATTTGTTCTCTCTGTGTGTTTGCTATTCTTTTAAACTCATTCTTAGTCATATGTTCTTGTTTCCATTTTTTTTGTGTGATTCCTTCTTGGTTTTTAGTTAATCAAATAGCTCCTGATGAAGCCTTGCTGCTCTCTCTCTCAGTGCTTTCTTTGCACCAGGGTAGTCTGCTGTTGTTCCTTTAATATACATCTTTCAGCAACTCTCAGCTCTCCTATGCTCCCATTTCCTTCTGGATTTCTTCCAAAAGATCTACCCACCCATTCATTCCCAAAGCCAACTAAAACCTGCTTTTGGAAGCCCATTATCTTTCTGCCACTCCATGCTTTTTTTGGCATCATTAATTTTATTGTTTTGTGATCAGTTTTATATGTATACCTTCCACCTTTGTCTTAATAAGGAATTATTGACGGATAAGCTAAATAACATGCAAAACAGCCTTTCTTCTCTTATCTCCTTAGCTGTCTGAAATCACAAGCAGTAGTTCTCGGTACCCTTCAGGAATGTGCTGGGCAGCTTGTCTGTGTGTGTGTGTGTGTGTGTGTGTAGGGGTGGTGGGTGAGAAGGAAAGGTTGTCCCAGATCTGCTGACTATGGGACTTTTATCTTTTTCTTGGAGGAATATGACACGTCTGGGCAGAAGCAGGGACTGGACTAGGTGGATGTCAGACCAGACAGAGCTAAGCAGCTGCCCTATTCCCAGCGCAAGGGGCATTGTGGAGTGAGGCAGCAGACCAGCTCACCTGGAGCTGGAAAGGAACAGAGGCAGGGAATCTGTAAATTATAATACTATCGTTTTAATATCTAATATTTCAACATCTGTCAGGCTTATTGTTAATGTTATCTGGCCAAAATTTGAAAGCCTTATTCAACAATTAAAAAAAACCCAACAACTCTAAACTGGCTTGACTTTTGCCTGAAAAAAGCATCAAGACATGCTCCATTGCTATTAGAAATCACATGCAGATGTGGCTCTCTGCAAACACTGTCTGTCTCTAATGGCTGAAAATCAAAGGCAACAAAATAAGCTCCAGGCAAGACAGATACTTCAGGAAAGAAGATATAAGGTGTATAGAGTGAGACAGAAGTATGAAAGATGTGTGGAAAAGCATGAGCTCAAAAAAGATGGAGAGGAAGCCTGACAGATAAAAGAGGGGCCTGTTTACCCGAGAGCAGCATTATAAAAGGAGTAGTCTGAGTGGAGGAAAAAATTGCAGGGAATGGCAGACACGTAGATTGCAAGGAACACAGGAAGAAAAGCAACAGAATGAAATGAAAACAGGCAGGTGGGGAAAAAGAAAGTGAATGTAGCATGCATCAGGAAGGAGTTTTTCATTTTTTCAACAGGGAGTATTTAAAACCAAATTATTTTTTGTTAAAATGACATTCACAAGAAGAGATTGTAGAACTGTCCTTGATTCTGACTGGAATGTAGCTAATAATCTTAGTAGCTAGAGAGCAGAGATTGGAGTCGAGAGGAACATTTCTATAGTAAAAAAACCCCACAGTTGAAAATTTTTTGTGTTTGGTTTGAAGGGAAGCAGTTTGCAGGCTTCACCAAGACTTGGAGTACAAATGATCATAGCAGAAGTGGATCACTAGATCTGACTGAAGGTGGTGGTATCAAAGGTATGATAAATGCAGTTTACGACAATTACATGGATGATAAAAATAGATCTGTGCTTGCATGGTGTTTGTATCTATTTCTTGAATGTAGTCTTAATGCGATATTTTTTTTTTTCCTTTTGGCTTCTCTGCATCTTGATATGCTGGTATATTTAGGGAAGATATTTCTGCTAGTATATTATTTATGTATGTTTTTGTTACCTTGCAACTCAGAGCTGCTAGCAAGTTCTATATTAAAAAAAAAATAGAAAGCATGTAGTGCAGTATATGGCTCACAGAGACAGCTCTAATTCAGTGATTTAATTGATTTAAAATTGACATAATCAAGATCTAAATAACTTTTTCCTATAAAAATACCATTTCTCTGAATCAATTTTAGTTAACTTTATATCTGAAAATTAACGTTAGTACAATTGCAACATTCTTATTTGCTCATAAATAGAAATGCTCTGTGAGAATCAGGTACAGAAGCTGTTACAATCCGAGATGGTGTTCTATCACGGCAATGCACTTGCTGTCACAGTCACTTGGCATTTTACCTTGTACTCGTGCCAAAACTGCATTTAGAATCTTCTGAGCTGCAGGACACAGACTGAAAGATTCTAGTCATCATTCCAACCCAGTCTGGCCATTGGTCTGGTACAGGGAGGGTTCACACATGTGCTCAGCTGTGTCAGGAGAAGGATGGACAGAGCGTTTGAGCTACAAAATTCCATCATTCACCCAGACAAAAACCAATGTTTTCTTCTTGCAAGTTATGTTTTCCCAGCATACTACATTTCATCTAACCTAGAAATGTCATAAATACATGAAACAATTTAGGCATTTTCTACTCAAGCTCCTGTACCAGTATGTCTATTTAGTTTCAAGAATACTTTTTTCCTATGATAGTTACATCAGACTGACTGCAGGTCCTGGCATAGGAGTGTGTATGTCCTTCTATATACGGGGTAGCTGAGTGCATGTGTACATGTGTCTACACATATATCTAAAGATAAAATTCATCTATATTGGCAAATATACTGGCAAATATGCGGTGTAGCATATTGTAATAACATGCTTTAAAATAATACCATGACAGATCTGTTAACCAAAGTGCGAGGATGACAGGGAACTAACAAAGAATTTGAAGTCTTCTTAACAAATAAAACCTCAGTTTCCCTGGCATTGCAAATAATTGATGGGATAAACCAAAAGACTTGAATATTTCTTAGAGAAGAGAGGTGCTTGTTTGAGAAAAGGATAGAAACAAGGCTAAGTTGCTTTACTGTCTGTCAAAGAAGGTAACTTGCTCCAAGTCCAAGAAGAAGGCTACATATTTAATATTTCTGATTAAATACATGAAAAGGTAAAAAGAAGAGGTGTAGTACCCTTTTTGGGCATATTTTAGAATTCTTAATCAAAAAAAAAAAGCAGGTGAATGAGATAGATACCAAAAGCATTCAAAGTAAAGATGCTAATGATTTCAGATTCCTGACATTTTCCTGATCTCTAGCTGATAGAGACTGATTTAAGTTTGGAAGCACATAGTTTAATACTTTTGCAGGGATTTTGTCATTTATCTGGAAACTCTTGACTTTCATTCCTAGAAGACTGCTAAAACAAATTCCTCTTCCACCTTTAGTTCTTCCAATTTTCCCATTAATTTGAGACCTTCCTTCTAATTATTGGCATAATTAAAAATGGTCTTATATAGAACCTAGATGTAAACATATGTTATTCATATAATCGGTTACCTGACCTGATCAGTTGCTACTCATAGTTATTGCAGTATCTGCTGCTTGCAGGAAACCTAAGCCAGGGAATATCAAATTGATTTTGGTGGGAAAAAGAGAGATAAGACATATCCAGTTATTAAGAGCATGTTTTATTTGATGTTAATAGAGTACGTATTTTTCATGAGGACACCAGAATGAATTTGCTGCCTGTGAGCAGTGAAGATGGAGGTCTCCAGATAGAGAAGAAACTATAATCTGTCTGTAATTGGTCCCTCAGTCATAGCATATTCTTCCTCAAGAACAACTGGGATAAGCTCTGGATTTAATATCTAATGTTTGATATGATGTCTCTTTGTTCTGTAAAGGATGTATCTAAAAGTTCTGAAATTGACATTTGACCCGAGTTCATGGTTATCTTTATGAATGGAATGCAGATGTCTCCAGAAACTTGTTCCTGCTGTAATCTTTCTTATGTTCACTATGCAGCCCGTCAATTCTTTTCCTTAAGCCCTTTGTTATCTGCCAGTTAACTTCTCTTTCTTTTCTAGAGATTTAGGGCTAGAAGATGAATTAACTTACTGTGATAAAAGTTTCTTGCAGAAATAATCAAATAATTATCACAGAATCATAGAGTGGTTTGGATTGGAAGATCACCTAGTTCCAACTCCCCTGCCATGGGCAAAGACGCTTTCCACTAGGTCACGCTGCTCAAAGCCTCATCCAACCTGGCCTTGAACACCTCCAGGGAGGGGGGGCATCCACGACTTCCCTAGGCAACTTCACCATCCTCACCACCCTCACAGTAAAAAATTGTTTCCCAATATATAATCTAAATCTCCCCTCTTTCAGCTTAAAACTATTACCCTTCATCCTATGCCTCCCTAGCTTTCCTGTAAGCCCCCTTAAAGTCCTGGAAAGCTGCTATAAGGTGTCCCAGAGCCTTCTCTTCTCTAGGCTAAATAAGCCCATCTCTCTCAGCCTGTCTTCATATGGGAGCTGCTCCAGCCCTCTGAGCATCTTCACGGCCCTTCTCTGGACTTGGCGCTGACAGATCCATGTCCTACCTGTGCTGAGGCCTCTAGAGTTGAATGCAGTACTCCAGGTGAGATGACACGAGAGCAGAGTAGAGGGGCAGAATGACCTCCCTCAACCTGCTGGTCACAGTTCTCTTGATGCAGCCCAGGATATGGTTGTGTTTCTGGGCTGCAAGCGCACACTGCTGTCTCATGTTGAGCTTCTCATCCAGCGGAACTCCCAAGTCCTTCTCAACAGGTCTACTCTCAATCCATTCTCCACCCAGCCTGTATCTGTGCTTGGGATTGCCTCAATGCAGATACAGGACCTTGCACCTGGCCTTGTTGAACTTCATGAGATTCGCACAGGCTCACCTCTCAAGCGTGTCAAGGTCCCTCTGGATGGCATCTCTTCCCTTGCAGTGGGTCGACTGCGTCACACAGCTTGGTGACATAGGCAAACGTGCTGAGGGTGCCCTCACTTCCACTGTCCATGTCCGTGACAAAGTTGTTAAACAACACTGGTCCCAATACTGACCCCTGAGGAATGCCACTCATCACCGGTCTCCACTTGGACATTAAGCCATTGACCACAACTCCTTGAGTGCGACCATCCAGCCAATTCCTTATCCACTGAGTAGTCCATCCATCAAATCCATGTCTCTCCAATTTAGAGACAAGAATGTCATGCAGGACAGTGTTGAAAGCTTTGCACAAGTCCAGGTATTCTAGTGGCAAAGTTGAAAGCTCTCACAATTTTAAGGTTTATCAGGATTTTTTTGCTTGGCTTTTTTATCTTTGCAATAATGGCATTTTGTGATGCTTTTGTGTATTTCAAGTGCCCTTGATTTGAGGCTTACTGCTGTGATAAACCTTGCTAACTTCCATTTGACACAGAAATAGCACATAGGCATTTCGCTCATCTTCATTTTGATCCGAGTTTTGAGGTCCTTTTCTTTAGCAGGTAGCAAAAACAAATGAGCCTTCTTAGGCTTTGCCTGGAGTCAGGATTTCCCTTGTAGGTAGATATGTGGCACGTTCTTAATCGTCACCCGCTGCAATCCCACTGAAAGGGGATCTCCCCATATCTACTCCCTCCGGTTATGCCTGATGTTGATGATACGTAGTGTTTGCAAAGGAAGCCTAGAGAGCAGACTCTTCCGCTCCTGAAAACTAGAAGGCAGTATTTATTGTATTTTTTTTAAAAGAAAGAGTAGTACTTATTTGGTACAGTTGGAGTTTGATTTAATTTTTAACATTTTGAGTGGATGACACTGAGCTGACCGCTCACCGCTAGGAGAGTCATTATCCATCGGGCCACTGGGCTATAAAGTTTTATTACATAATGAAGGTAGGGCATTCAAGGAAAACCGTTATGTACATTTATGATGCTATGTAATAAGGGAAGCCTTCTAGAATATGTTTTGAAATGTCTAAAAGGTATTAATGAAGATGTTCTTATCTCCTGCCATGATACTATTAAACTGGTAACACTGAAGCAATGTGGCTTTACAGATAAAGGGCTACCTTAAAATCAGTGTCAGCTCTAACAGGTTAAGAAAGTAGGTTTTCTTTGAACTACACAGGGGAAATACACCAGCTCTCTGTATTTTTATAGTTACACAGATCATCTCCAGATGAGACAATCCATGTAATTCAGTCTGTTTCAATCTACATCAACAGGTCATAAAACCAAGAGATACAGTTCTGGTGTACTATGAAAAATAGCCCCCAACCTGTATTTTGCAGCAGGTACCCATTTCTGCCAAGCAGCAGGTGCTGTGTTTAATGAGTGCTCTGTTGGGGAATCCTGCTCACCCCCGGTCAATCAGTGAGATGCTTTCTAACACATGGTGAGATAATGCAAAAATCTGATTATTCTTCATGGTGTTAATTTGCGAAAGTTTAGAAGACATTTCAGCATTTTTATAATATTTAAACTGCATGTCAGAAGAAGTAATGCATGGGATATTCCTCTTCATATCCTGTTCCCCTAGTCAAAGCAACTGATGATTTATTTAAACAAGGAGTCCCAGCCATATCAGTGGAATGACTTGTAGGCAACAGTTTGTAAGCAGAAGTGGCAGCAAGTATGCTTGTTTATATGTGGTTTTGTAAGAGTAGCAGGGGTTTGTATTAAGTGGATGCAAATTAGTATAAACAAAGGGACCGCATTTCTTTAACTTATTGCCTCTTACTCGGCTGATTTTTAAACCCAGCACTCTGCAGCAGGATATACTCATCAGGAAATGAGGTTCACGCTCGCTTAAGCTATTGTATAGGTTGTGGGATTAGGAGTATGTTTTCTTTTTAACCTTGCAAAAGTGTCTATGCTAGCTGCTAAATATTAATATTGCAGTCAGAGTGAACTTGCACTGTTTTACTTCATGCAAGTACTATCAATTTCCTAGTAGAATTTTCTTAGGTAAAACCTGAGAAGTCCTCTAGAGTCAAGTCCTTAAAAAGAAGTAGGTCTGGTCGAATTATCAGATCACTTCTGCCAAAAAAAGTATAGCTGTTACTAAATATACGTCCTGAACAGACTTCTTTAGCGAGTAAACAGACTTAATTTTTACTTCACTTTAATACTAAACTGCTAAGAAACTTAAGTGCTGTGCTGTGTGCTTGTGGACAGTGAGGATCTGAGATAGTGACAGAAGCCACTTTAAAGAGAAGAGCGTGCTGTCCTTAGCTCTGCGACCCAACGTTAGCAAATCTATTCCTGCCCTTCTCAAACAGAGGGGAAAGTAGGTTAGTGGATGGCCAGGATGTCTCCGCGCGGGCGAGCGGCGTCCGGGAGCTGCCGCGGCGGCGATGAGCGCGCGCGGAGTCCGGTAGCGACCGCGGCGCCGCTTGCTGAGGCCGCGGGGCAGGTGCGTGCGCGCCGCGCGCCGCTCCCCGCCCCGCCGCCCCTTGGGCGTCTCCGGCTCGGCTCGGCTCGGGCGCGCGGCGCTCGCTCAGGCTTCGCGATCGTGTTTTGCGCATGACCCCTCCCCGCGTGCGCCCTCCCCTCGGCGGCGGCGGCGGCGGGGAAGGTTAGGCTGGGCTCAGACACAGGCGGCTGCTCGGCGGCGGCGGCGACGCAGTGCAGAGGTGCGGGCAGGTTGCGCCCCGTCTCCTCCGCGCCCCGCCCGCCCCCGGAGCGCGCTCCCCCGCGCCCGCGTCGGGCCGGCCCCCCGGCCATGAGCGCGGCGCTGGGTGTCCCCCCGCCGCGCCGCCTCCCCCGCCGCCCCCGGCGGCTGCCGGGCTCCAGGAAAGTAGCTTGATGAGTGTCCAAAGTAGCAGTGGAAGTTTGGAGGGGCCGCCATCTTGGTCCCGGCTCTCCACGTCCCCGCCGAGCCTGCAGGGCTGCTCCGCGGCCGCCGCCTCCCAGCAGCCGCACGGCGCGCCGCTCGCCAAGGCGCCCAGGGAAGGTAACGAGCGGGGCTGCGCGGGGGACGCGGCGCGGGCCGGAGAGTGGGGGGAGCGGCGGGTGCCCCCGCCGGCGCGGAGTCAGCGCTGGGCCCGGCGGCGGCGCGCGGAGCCTGGGGTGCGGGGAGCGGTGCCTCGGCCGCGTGCCCCCAACCCCGGCACCGGCTCCCTCCGCCGGCGGCGAAGTAAAGAAGTGCCGCGGCGGGGGATGCGGCCGTTGTTGCCGGATGGAGGGAGCCGCGCGTGGTGGGCATCATGGAGGCGGGGAGGGAGCCGGGCCGGGGGCGCGGCGCTCGTCCCCTGGGGGAAGCGTCCTCGGGGGCGGCCGCGTTGCGCCGGCAGTGACACAGGCGCTCGGCGGCCGCCGCGGAACGACTGCAACTTTCTGCTGTCCTCCATCACGCCTCTGCTCATAATGTTTTTCTCCTCCCTCCCCTGCTCCTCCCCTCTTGTGTTGCACCGACAGCGGGGAGTTGTGGGTGTTCGCAGCGAATATCTGTATGAAGGTTATGAGCAAACAAGTCCCCTCGCGGCTCCCTTTCGGGTATTGTCTGGCTTTGCTCCTTGCGCTGGGATGTGCTGCCACAAGATGTAGCAGTGATACAGCTGGTGGGTTGCTCGCTGCTTTTCAGCTGGAATAACTACTTGCTGAATTCCAGTTGGTGGCGGAGGAGAACTTTTATACTCGGATACTTGCATACCCAGCAGCTGTAGGGTTTTACTGGATTTACCCCAGTTTAAGCAGTGCCGTGGAGCGTTTCTTATAGCGCCTTGTGAAACGGCATTGCCTGAGCAGGGAACTTGCTAACTTAAAACAGAACTAGAACTGAAAATGGGGAGCCTTCGTTGTTCGAGTCTTCCTGTAGCTGCTTGCCTGCTTCTTTCTTCTTTTTTTTTTTTTTTTTGTTGATATGTGATGTAAGGTCTTGGTAACAGGGAGTCCACATCCTGAGAACCCATAGTGCTGTCTGTGTTTCTCCATTTTCCACGCCAGTTGTTGTCAGACTTGTATCATTGTGTCACTTTTGCACACGCTCCTGCAGGTAGATTGACATGAAATGCTCTAGAAAATACCTGGAGAGGAATTGTGGTGTAAGTTAAAGATGCTGAGTAAAGTGGCAGGCATTTTGTGCCCGTCTTTGCCAGAGGACTGGAGCTCTTAGGAAAACAACCCCACTGGCCAAATGTGTAGTTCAAGTTTATCAAGAGTAGGTTTCTTCAGTGTTGCAACACTTGTTATGAATATGTCTATATATAATATACATGTAGAGTGTAGATGTGAGATATTTTTTGATGTATTTCAAATACCCAGCATGCAAGCCTGGAATAATTATTGCAGCATAACTTATATATATCTATTTATTTTAAGAAAAAATGGTGTTCCTTGAGTACCTCTGTTTTGGCAAAGAAAAATATTTTAATGAAACTAATTTTTAACATGATTTTTACTTTTTTCTTTTTTAAGACTCATGCTGGGTTTTTTTTATGGGTACTGTAATTTACATTCTCTAATACAGATTCAGGGGTTACAGAGTAATCAAAACCGTGGTGTGCACTTGGTGCTCTAATGTACTGTATTTACACAGTGTTCCTGGGTCATGATAATTGTGCGTCGTTACGAGGTAGTTCTGTTTGAGAATCAGCATAAGCCGCCAGCTATGCTTGGGTTTGTGTTTTGCGTTCATGCTCAAGGGAGATTGCTTTATGTGTGTATATTTTACAATGAAGTATCTTGCCAGAAAGCAGTAGGCCCTGAAATGTAAGCATGGCAGTACGTTCATAGACAGTGGCTTATGTATGTGAAAGAATGAAGTCAGATCAGACTAATAAGTCTGCAGTATTTGGAGTGTGTTGTGTTTATAGGAGTTTGTCCTCCTGTCAGTTCTGAACTTGTGATACTTTGGAGCAGTGCACGAGGCTGCTGGCCTGTACTCGGTCAGAGCTGCATTGCTTGCTGGTGCCTGTGCCCGATCTGAGTGGGTCATATTTCCAGATAAAGAGCTTCTGGTGCTTCGGCTGAGCTTGTGGCCAAGGCTGGCCTTCTAATTAGAGAATTGGAATCGTTTTGGTTGGCTTCTGTGACAGCCATGCCCATGCTGCCTTTGGATGCACAGGCCTTTACTGAGTTGGCCAGTGTGCTGTGGTTGGTCTAACCCACCGGTGGTTCATTATGAAAGTTTAGCATGAGTCCGCATCTCTCAGATGGGCTTGTAAAGGTTCTGATTTAATAAGAACAGAAACCCCAGGATCCAGATTTTAGGAAGTCCAAAAATTAGTTTCTGAAGCTCTGATATGGAGAAAGCAAAAAGAAATGTATATGTATGCATATGTAACTGTTGCACAAAGTTACTTCAAAAAATTACAATGCCTTGTCAGTATCAAAAAGGGGACTAATTGGCAAATATAAGTGAAATTAAAGAAAATCATTACTCTTCTTTGGAATGCACTGCGCATTGCAGCAACATTTTTCATTGGATGTTATCTTCTGTTGCTTTTCTTACAGGGGCATCATGGCTTAGCTGTATGGGTTTGACTTTTAAGTTTTAATGTTTTTAAATGAAATGGCTAGGGTGAATGTGAATGCAGTTATATCTGTACACTTTTATTGTACCATCACTGTCTCTTGTTTGCATGTCGGTATGGCTTGTAAATGTCTGTAGTTCTGTCAGTTGTTCTGTGTGTCATTAACCTATATGCGGTCGCTTCTTCAAGAGCCTTGTGGAAGAGCTATCTGGGATTTCAGAGGACTGTTATGCAGTATTATTTTACATACAGTATGTGATCATGTGGCTAAGCCTTGTGCTACAACTCACATAGCTGCAGTCATTCAGCTTCATGTTTGAAGTTTCTTGGGTTTTGAACTGCTTTGTGCATGTAACTAAAAAGACTGAAGGGCATGGCTGGAAGGTGCTGTTATGTAAATGGGGGATGTTGTGGCTATTGCAGACAAGGTAGAGGGTCAGAAGAGATTTTGGGAGATACGTGTGAGTGTCTTGGAATAACTTCTCTTTTAAGATGGGGGGCAGGGCCTGGTAGTCAAACGTGATGCTTTGCAAGTTATTATGTGTGCCATTGGCTTTGAACACTTCACTGAAAGGAAACCAGAATGCCCGATACAACTTTGAATTACTGTGACAGGAATGTGAATTTCAGTTTTCAAATTTGAGCCCAAATGAACATATGACAACAAAATGGTAAATAAACTCATGACATTTATTTGATGTATTTTGAAGGACTAATGTTGTAGGTGTAACAAATTTGTTTGGTGACGTTTTTTAAAAGAAAAAAATTGACAAATGCTTATTACTTGTCTTTATTTTTACGTAAAATGTGATGGTAGTTTTCTGTCTGAGCATAAAGGTACGGTTTATTTCCTGCTCAAGTTTCCAATCTAGAAAATGTTTTTAGATGCCAGGTTTTGTCACATATGCCACAAACAGTATATTAGTCCATGGACATGAAAGCTACCCATCTTATTAAAACTTCCAGGGTTGTTTTTTTTCTGTTGTTTGCTTGTAGCGTAAAAACTCAGCTGCTTTATTTGTATAACCAGTAAGTTCTCAGTAAGTTGATTGTTTTTATTCAGCTGTAGATTGAGATGTTTATGGATTTAGCCCATTTACCTGTGCGCAGAGAAGAAAGAGGACACTCTGTGTTTAAAGATGATGGTATATTTGTACCTAGGGTGAGCACAGCAGTTGTAAAGGATTATTTAGGCTGACTGTAGCCTGAGCAGGTGTTGTGTAAGACTTTATGTTGTTCCACTATATCACAAGTTAGAATCTGTGCATATTATTGCTGGTTCTGTTGCAAATGTGTTTCTATAAGTGAACTGATGCTTATGCCAAATTACTACATGATTTTGTAGTGTGCCCAAATGAGAAATGGGAAAATATGACTTTTATTTTTTTTTTAATATGTGCCCTTGTTTGAACCTGGTTTTCTAAAAGGCAAGGGCTGCAGAGAATAGAACAAATTTGGACTGGGGTGATTGTTTTGTTTTGTTTTAGTTCTGTCTTAGCTTGCCTAGAATGGAGTTTCCCATTAACCTATTCCAGTTTACATGGAGACAGAATCAATAGCTTTAAGCACAGGCTGTATTTAGTGATTATTCTCTCAATTTTTTTTCTTGAAGTAATTTTTTTCTTTAGCAAGCTGAAGTGAAATTGCTTATTAGTAATAACTCTGTTCGTTAATTAGTTTTGACATTTCTTTGGATTTTCTTAGAGTCTGGTAATCCTAAATGATTGCAAAAAACTGTTGGGACTCCAGGGGAAGGCTGCTTTGTATATGTGCATCAGGGTCAAAGTTAGATCTATAGAATTTTGCTACCTGAAGAATGAAGGTTATGGAAATGTGACAGGTTTAAATAATCTTTATGCTTTGCGTGTTCTTGAAGAAAGGTTGTGTTTCTACATAGTACTTGCTCCCAATCTGGATTACTCCCATACTAAATTTCTTGCCTCCATGCTGAGTTTTTTTTATGCAAGAAAACTGTTGTAGCTAGTGAATTGCATTTGTGCAGTAGAGTATTTCCTGAACCGTAGCTCCCGTAAACATAAAACCACACAAGAGGAGGGGGAAGAAAAGCTTTATCTTTTTGAACTTCATGAACTTCGTTAAATTCTTTGTTTGGCTTAATGTGCTTCAGCTGTAAAAGAGGAAAAGGGGAATTTGGCTTGCTAAATTGCTCTGTGGAGGTGAAGGTGGATAGAGCAAGAAGATTGGGCAGGGTTTCAGTTGAGAATGACCATGTTTCAGTTGTGCTTGTTGAAGAGCAGTTAAATAGAAACTGGCCGCCGCAATATCACCCAGCTTCTCGGGTGGGCTTGCAAGAGAAAAACTGCTGTTGATTGCTGAAGATAAGAAGGAACAAGTACTGCACTTTATGTTCAGCACATAAAGATCGAGTTTAGTAGCAGTAGAGCATGGTTAGTGAGCATCTGAAGGTATTTTGGATCCTGTGTTTCCCTTCATCTTGATTCCATCCTTATGGGGATGCTCTGTTGGGGATAAAAACCTAAGGGTCTGCTTCATTGCCAAGCACCTTCTCCCTGTAGGTTTTCTCCTTTCTTTCGTTCCTGAGCAGAGCACCAGGATATGCCAGCAGAAAAATCTTGGCAGCCAGCCTTTCCCTGGGGAGAATGCAGTAGGTGGTGGGAACGTGAACGCTTGTAAGCTTTAATCGACCTCAGTCAAACTTAGTCCCAGAAGAGGGGAGCAAAAGGGCTTCAGAGAGGTTGGATGTACTGGAGATTGACCGGGGAAGGCTGGGCTGTGCGAGCCTTCAGAGTGGGTCCATGCTGGAGGGATTGACTGAAATCATAGTGATTATATTACTAATTTTAATCATGACTTAAATCAGCAAGCAGGAAATGCTGATTAAATAATTGTTTTTAATTTTATTTTGCGTTTGTTCTTAATTATTTTTCCTAAAGAAAAGTTGATTCTAATTGGTCTAATTTGATTGTGCCTCTTGCTAGGCAGGAGGGTATGCATCGATATGCATTTATTTAAGTAGTTATGCAGCTTAGATTCTTAATGTTTAAGAAACATAATTTCCTATACTTTAGACAGCTTTTAGCTAACTTTATTAGCTAAATAAAATGACTCCTAATTGTGCTAGATACAGAAGGAGAAACAGGTATATCCAAATACGTTTTGCATTTAAAACAGATTCAGTAGAATTGTCTGTAGCTGGTGAGATGAGTCAGATATTTCTGATCACTGCGCCTTGCAAGATTCGGAGGTAATGCATCAAATACAGTTGCTGTTCCTTCTAGTTCATCATTTGGAAAAGAAAGCCAGGTTTTCCTGCTTTCCAGGTTGTTAGTTGCTCTTTAGCAGTTTTGAGTGACCCAGCTGTGGAAGTGGCTGGACAAATGAAAATGGCAGAAGTGGTTGCTTGGCAAAAGCTGGTTGAGTGCTTCAGAGCTCTGATTCGGGTGGCTTGATGGCAGCTTCCCGTGATATGAGGGTTTGGCTGCTGATAGAGCATTAAAGTTTACATAGTTTGAATGTATTTGTCCCTTGTATGAATTTAATAAATTGTAGACTTTAAATGTCACCATGGATTCTTATCGCTCCAAGTTCAGCTTAAATGTTTAATGCTGGAATGTATTTCTAAAATAGACAAGTAAGAAATATCCACTCTGCTCCAAAGGCCTTTTTAGCTTTATCTGGAGAGGTGCTGAGGCCCACAAGTGTCCTCCAAGGATTTAGAGAGAAAGCTAGTGGTTTCACAGCTGTGATGGGAATGTGGTCGCTTTGGAATGGGAAACTTGATTTACTGGAGCTTTTATATGAAACTGAACATCACAGAGGAGGTTGGTGTTCTCTGGGACCACCTCCGCTTGCTGAGAGGTGGCAGCAGGAGCATTAACCAATGCATCTTTCCTCATCTTATCTGCACAGTTTTAAGTGAGTGGAAACTTAAAGGCTGTGGTTGTTTCTTTATAATGTCCTTAAGAACAAAGTGCTCTGCAGCTCAGATTTAAGAGACGAGGATAGTGGTAAGAAACTCTGGAGTGCCTTTTACAGGAAATGACGCCCAACAATAATTACTTAGAGATGGGCAAGTACTGGATTCCCTTTCTTTGGACTTCTAATACAGCTATACCTATGAGAGAAAAGGAGGAAAAATATTGCTGTAGAGGAATAACAGGAAATCTTGATACTTTTCGAAGATCCATTGTATGATGTTATACGTATAAACAATGTGTACATGCGCATACAACCTTTTAGATATTTAACTAGTATTATGACTGTACCTTGAGCTCAAAGCATATAGATGCCTCAAGCATGGTGTCCTGCAGCTGTAGGTTCTGCTGGGTTGCAGATCTTTTTTTTTTTTTGGTGAGTCATAGAACCTTTGAACTATATGCTTAAGGGCAACAAATTGGAAATGTTAAATACACAAATAAATATTTATATTGCTCTTTATAGCTCCTGTAAATCTGAAAGAATATAATTTAACTCCTGGTCTTCACTCGGTGATTCTCTGGTGCCCTTTGGATCACACAGCTTTAAGAGCAGAGGTGTTTCCCATTTCACTACTGCTGAACTCTTGGAGCTCTTAATTCTATGAAGACAAACTGAGATGGTACTACAAGTAGGATTTCTAATACATCTTTTTTTTTACTCCTGTGGCTTAGTCTAATCAGGCCTGTATACTGCATAGCTGTGTTTGTTAAGTTTTGGGTTTTTTTCTAGTAAATGCTGTGTTCTGATAGGTTCCACAGTTTTGTCCTGAATTTTGTAGCTGTAATTCAAGGGTTTTTTTGGTGCCCTAATACCCTCTTTCTGCCTATTTCTACCCTCTTTCTAGCTGTTTGGATCCTCAGGGAGGTTGCAGTCTTTGCTATTTCGTAGTTTATTCCTAGTAAAAGTGATGAGTAGTAGTGTACTTTAACAAACTTATATTTTCATTATAAAGCAATCAAAAATAAATTCCACACATTAATAATATTGTCTTTAACATCGGTAGAAACATGTATTTTAAAATTAATATATACAGAATTATAATTAATATATTTATTGGTTTAGACAGGACAGAGGTTTTTTTCGTTAACACTGGTAACTTACGGCAGGCTTGATATTTTTCTGAGTCTTATTGTAAAAACCAACTGTATTTGCACGTACAAGTTTGTAGTGAAACCAGTTCTCTTAATAAATGATGTATGTATGGTGAAGAATAAAGTAGCTTTGAAACAGCTTTGGTTTTTTATCTTTTACAAATATTATGTTACCTTATGTAGGAAAATTATGCAGGTTTTATTCCAGTGATGTTAGTTTTATTGGCAGTTTCTTTTAGTCTGGATGGGTAATGATCAGTTTTTAACACTTCTGTTAAAAATTGTATTGAAAGATTTACCAGAAGTTTTGAAACTTTACAAAGTAAAACTCCTTTGTGTAATTTTTTCATAATCTTCCTCTTACTTGTCTTTTGCCTTCCTTTTAAATAAGAGCTCTTATCTGAAGACGGATGACAGAAATATTTCATGACAACTAGGCCAGCATTTGCTGCCCTTTGAACTAGAATTTATAGCTGTAGAAAATGATCACACTTTGTCTTAGTTCAGATCTGATGTTTAGAAGATAGTGTGATCCTGTCCATTGAAGGCACATGTGTTTCAAGCTGCCTCTTTACATTTGGCATTGTGCATACTACAGGATGGTGTCCGTTCTTCAGGATAACTTTGTATTGGAATAAACACATTAAAATGCCACATACATTAATATGATTCATAGCATATTTATAATACTTTTTTTCACTGTTGCGATTGGTAGGTTCAAGATCATCCTCAAATAAAATCTTGACATGGGTTTTCTGATCATCCTTCTGGCTGCTTTAAGGTTTTATATTAATATATTTTTTCAGGACAGAATTCCTTCTTCTCTCTGCTTTATTATTTCTAAAGTGTATCCAGGTAAGTGTTCTGCTCCCCTTTCCCTGTGATTTCGCCCTCGATGTGTTCCCTTCACCAGATAGGTCAGAACTTGCACTGTGGTGGTAAGAGTGATGGTTGTCTTGGTAGTGTGATTTTCTTCACAAAGTAATTTTTTTTGTTGTTGTAGTTGTGATGATTGTGATTATAGATTATTAAGAATATGTTTATCAGTACTAGTCACCTGGGTTTTTGGGTCTTTTTTCTTCTGCAAGTCATTTCTCCCTTGAGCTGGGTGCTGTTTGGGAGAAGTTGCTATGACTTTGATATATATTTTAGAAACTTTTTGATTGTTAATGTTACATTTTAGCTTTAGTAGTTTTATTCACAGTACTGAACTATGATAAAAGACTATCTGGCAAGTTTTCTGCAGGCTTTAACTTTGAATGAAATGGAGTACTTATTGTTCTAGTACCTTTGTATTTAGTTTTATGAAGAGCAAGTATGAGGAGTTGGATTTTCATATTTTAAAGTTACTAGGATACAAATAGAAGTAATTCCTGGATATGCAGGTTTAGAATTTTCAGATGAGATTAAAAAAAGCACTTTTTGCTGTGCATGTTATTGCATCAGTATGTGATTGTTTTTGTGAAGTTGATCACCTATTTAATTTACCTCTACTTATATAATTGGATTGCATATTACCTCTTTCTAATTGAATTGTATTATTAAATGATTGTGATATTAATATTTCCTGAGAAGGGTAGCATGAGTATTCAAACTATGAGAGGCAAACATCATAGTCTTTGCTTCCTTGATAGTTGGTATTTTGTATTCTGCATCCATAGTTTTTTTTCAGTCGCTTGCCTTGATACAAGCTGTCAGGTCCAAAATGTCAAAGTGGTTAGCATTAAGGAAGAGACAGTTTTAGATATCATGCATGCACACACATTTATATGTACACAAAATGTATGTGTGAAGTCGTGATGAGCTGTCTGTTTAGTCATTAGGAATACTAATGTTGTTGTTAGGACACCCCATCCCCCATAGCAGTCTCATAAGCAAGCTAAGCTTACACAGAAACTTTAGCTGCGTTTTACTAAAAGGGTTCAAATTCCTTTTGTCTGTTATTATATAGTTCTTAAAAACTCGTTTAATTTTTTAGAACTACGTAATTTTATTAAACCTTCTGATGAATATTGCAGATGATATTGCAGATGTTTCTGCTAGGTTAATTGTGTTAGTTTTGCCAGCTCTTGAGTTTTAACTTTAGTTATTATTGTTAGCTTTTGATCAGAAGAGCAGAAACATGTAGAGCTCACAAAAAAAAGCCAGAGTTTGGTTGTGTATTAGATTTTATATTGGTATTATATTTCTTGTATTTTTCTCCCTGTTTGTTACACTTGCAACATATATCTTCATTTGGGAATGCAATATTGAAGCTATGACAACAAAATAATTTCCAGTAAATGACCTTAATGATTGCTCCCCCTCTGTGTCGTGTGATTGAAAGTTGACCTGATTTGTTCTCTTGGCTAAATCGCAATGTGCTGTTCTCTCCAAGCCTTTCACTTGTTTTTCTATTCTAGAGAAGTGCAAACAACAGGCACTGGCCTCTGCCAGCATCTGACACCACCTTCCTGCTGTTTTCCTTAAATCTCTCTCTCTTCAAGTTTGTTCATACAAAGAAGAAGAGAAAGAACCTGCTATTTTTACCTTTTCTGTGTTCTTTTGGCTTTGAAATCCCATCTTTCTGAGGAAGATGAGTGATGGGGCAGCAATACTAGTGACTGTCAGAAGCTGGAGAATTTGCTGTGCGACACCATCCCTATGGCTCTCCTGAGTGCCAGGTGTGCTCTCTCCTAGACAAGGTCCCTTGGCTTGCCTCCTCCCGCTGCCAGTTTCCCTTCCTGACTGGTTCTGGGCCACAAGGGTGACTGCCAGTGTCGTTCTGCTCCTCTCCTTCCCCGTGCTTCTCTAAACTGTCATTTACCTTCTCAAATCGTGGTACCCCTACTCAGCTTTCGTTTGTGCAAGCTGTTGGTTTTGCTGGAGGGATGGTAATCTTTGATAAAGGGAGTGGGTCGGTGTGGTAGAAGCAGGAACCTTCCAAGATGTTCAAGTGTTGACTGCCCATGCCTAGCTGGAGGTGACGTGACTTTGTGAGGATGTAGCCAGAAATCTCTCCTCTTGTGTCCCGTGGCGCATCACTGTGCAGGAGCTTTCTGGCTGTGGAGTTAGCGGTGATGGCGAGTGCTTTGTGCAGTTAGGAGTTCACAGCCACATGTGCCTGTGTCTGGAAAGGCTGGAGAGGAATGTTGTTTTACCTTGGGTGTCAAAACTCTGCTTCACTGCCAGTTACTGCCTTGAGAAAAGGTGAAATCCAGTTTTAAAGTTGTTGTGGATAAATGTTCAGATGAGTGTTTTGTGGAAAATAACAGATTTTGTTAGTATTTTTCTGTCTTCAATAATGGAAATTCCGTATGTTTTTTAGGCTTTAAGTTAAGACGGGTCAATACAATTGCTTTTTGTTACATCTGTTGAGTCACTGAATCGGTTGGGTTTGTTGTATAAATGATCCAAAGGTACCAAGTGGAACCATTTATTTCTGGCAAAATAAGACATTTAGTTTGAGTTCTCTCTTTTGGTAAATAATCATATTGACATGTAGTACTCACTACATGGTACAGAACACTTTGTTACCTGAAAGCAGAAAATGAAAATAGCGATTGGGGTAACTATGAAAATAGGTAGCATGACTAGCTGTTAGGGATGTAAATGGGTTTCATGGGAGACGGAACTGATTGTTTTCTAACAGTTGTAGCAAAGCCTGTGTGGTGTACTCAGTCATTTGTGTTTGTGTGTGCCATCTCATATTTAGAAGTCGTTCTGTGTGTAGACTTCAATCATACATGCCGATTAACTGTGGCAATGTTGTACCTGCATCGACTATGGCAGCCACCTCTGGGGACGTGTGGTATCCAGCAGCTGTGGATCCCACTGGGCACGGGCAGGCTGAGGAGGACAGCCTCCAGCTTAGCTTTCTTTTATTATCTGGGACTTGCTCTTGGCGAAACTTCCTCTTTCCTGATGAGTTTTTATTCAGTTGCTTTTATTAATCCTTACGTTTCAGTTGTCTTTTTGTGTCGGAGATAGTCTGCTAAAGCAATGAGTCTGGGGCTGCTGGGGTTATCAACAGTGGGTACCCCCAAACGTCTGAGGAACCCTCAGGGTTTAACCTTGACTGGCTGTACAGGCACTGGTGTCATTTAGACTGTCTGCCTTTTCTAACTGATGGAAATAACGTCTGTCTCTGTTCTGGATCCTCGAAGTCCATTATAGATGTGTTGAAAGTTGATTCAGTTTTAAAAAGATCTCCCATGTGGTTAGCTCAGTGTTTTACCCCCAAAACCAGAAATATGGAAGCAGTCATGTTAAATATACACCAGGTGAAACACATCTGATTTGTCAACTGTTTTGGCAAGGTGCGCCGCTACCTCAAGGTAGCGCTGGCTGTTCTGTCTCTGTCAGACTGACTATAGAAGCAGGATCCAGGAAGCCTGTTTCAGCCATCCAAGGAGTTTAATAGTCCTCCCTTGCCTCTTGTGTGAGCTATTTTAAGGGCACTGTCACTTAGGGAAAAGAATTTGGATCACACTTGGTTTTGCTTAAATTACAGCCACAGTGGTTCACGGTATAGAGTTCTTATCCTTTCACCAAGAAGCAATGTGGGTAGTTTTGTAGGGCAACAAGTGCTGTGCAGCTGAGTGTTCAGGTGCTCCTACGTAGTGAATGATGTTAATTGCACGTAAGTATTTTTACTAGTGTCTTGAGATATATACCTGGATTTATTTTTTTTTCCCCTCTTTGCAATATCAAGGACTTATGACTGCCCATTCCTAATTTCTCATTGCTCTCAGGACTTTAAATGCACTTATATTATAAAATTTTATTCATGTGATCACAAACTTTGTTCCATGAAGTCTGTTCTTAGCTCATCCTGCAAGATCGATTGATCTCAAGAAGGGAATGTGTTGAATGGAATAAGAATCCTTTCTTCTAAAACGTAAATGAATGTGATAGTATAGCAGAAAAGAAGGCTGGTTTAAAATTAGGCAGTGAGTGATAGATAGGGGAAGTAACTGTAATGCAGATTTCTTTAATGATAATGCTGAGCAACACTAAACCAGAATTTTTGACAGATGATTACATAAGATGTTTCTTTGTCTGTGAACTGGGTGGGTGCTGAGTTTTTAAAAATGTTGAGTACACAAAGTTGCTACTGAATTTAATGTATGCTCTTGGTAGCTGTGCTGTAAGAATGATGAGAATAAAGTTTTAAAATATTTTTCCCCTTAGACTTGATTTTTCACAAATTCATCTGTGATTTCATACAAATCTCATTTTTTTCCCTATCTATAGGGTGGGAGCAGCGCTGCAAGGTCTTAAGAAAATGTTGCTGCAGTCATTAACATGTCAGCTTTGTTCATGTGTAATTTATCTATTGATAGCTGTATTCTGAGAGGCTCCTCCATGCAAGGGATTTTGAGGAAATTAATTTCTCCTCTACTCCGCGAAGCTTGGATTGTCTTGTCTTTTCAGAGCATGCTGGTTGAGTTGTAAATATATTTAAAAAAAAGGAAAGAACAACCACAAAAAACTGAGGAACAGTATCTATTTGCCTGATTATTTGAGCACCGCTAAGCTCCTAGACAGGGTGCCCGCAAGAGGAAAACAGTGGTGGCATGGCCTGACTCTGCACGAGCTGCCTGCTGGTGTGGTGTTTTCTCAGGAAGCTTGTGATTCTTCAGTCCAAATCTCTAATGGAAAGCCATACAGGTATTTTGAAAGGAAGACAGTGCTATTTGAGGCTATTTTTTTTTTTTCTTAAGATGGTGTCGTTCAAAAGCCAAAATAGTTTGTGGGCCTAGTGGTTATAGTTACAGGTGAATTTACTGTCCCAGGTTAATCTTAGAGGTGTAATAAACTTTTTTGTGTGTTTGATGTTAAATTGTGGCATCATGTAAGTATATGAGGGTTGGAAGTTATAGTCAATCACAATGTTATGAATGATATAGATTAATACATTTAGAAAGACTTGGGATTTTTTTGTTTGTAATTTCTTATTTGTAGCATATAATCTGAGAAAAATATATATTAAGAATTATGTACTGTGATCAACAGTTTATTGTGCCTTGTGTGCTCCAGGGAGCTGAGTGCTCGCCTCGGACTTGAGGGGCAGTGGGCTGTTTGCATTGGCAAGAGCTGGAAGATCATGAGGGCAGAATGACAGTGGGAGCTACAGAAGTAAGGAGATTAGGAAGTTCAGGGAATTAACAACTGAATCACACTGCTATTGGCACAAATACAGCTTTCAAATACCAAATGATTGGTATTATAACTCCAAAAAGTAAGGTACATTTATTCTATACAATTTGGGGGTGGGGATGGATGGTGAACTGGCTTTCTACCCTGTAGGTAACTTCCAGAGAAATTTGTTTGGGGGAGAGTTGTACAATTTACATTTGCTTCTTCATATTTCAGTTTTTATGAGGAATGAAGGTGAGAACCAAAAACCCCATGGGACGGGGCATTGCTCGCTCTTCCTGCTCAGCAGGTGACCTCTGCTTTCAACTTCCTTTTCATTCCTTCCTTAGACAGGAGGAACTACTGTTTATTTTTGATACGTACAAAAGGCCCATGCCATTTAAAATTCTTGCAGAACAACCATTTCTTGACTTGAGCATTTAGAACTCCAGGTTTGTTTCCTTAAAAATTAAATTTGCTGTACTTTCTTCTCTAGGTAGATGTTTTTTCTTCCGGACTGCTCCAGGCTTTTAGTGCTTTTCAGCATAGAAATAGATGGAGAGATGGAAAGTAGTGAGCTTTTGTTCAGTGTGGTGTGCTTTTTGAGAGTGTCATGCAACAGGTGTTATCTTGTGACCTCTTAGTCTGCATCACCAAGTGACCCATGAACTTGTAATGTGCTTCTCCCTGCTCGCTGCCTCTTTCCCTAAGGGGATGAGGAGCATCTGTTTTTACTGCAAATGAAGCTGAAGTGGGTGAATTCTACTTCTTCCTTTCTGTTTGGATACCTCTTGCAGAGCTTTCTGGAAGCAACAGTAATTGCTGCAGATTCCTCTACATGGAGATGAAAAGGGAGCTGGTAGAGATAGGCAGACAGCATGTCACCTACATGTGTGCAGCCTAGGCTGTATTAGTTTTTATCTCTCTTGACATAACATTGTGTTCAAGGCAGATGTTTGCTACCTAGGAAGACAGTCTTTTAGTGTTCCTGCCATGGATGTCTTCCATAACTTTGGGCAAGGCATTAGATACTTTCTGTAAATAAGCTTTTCTTACCTTATGGGGGGGATTGTAAGCATAAACCTCTTGTCTGCTTATTCTATATTTGTTTATTGTTTGTTGTAGTAGTAGTGTGATGCAACACAGCAACGTTGATACTGCCCTGTGGGACACTAACAAGGACTATTTTATTTTTGATTGACCGAGGATCTCTAGTAGACTAAAACAACCTAAAGGGGCACTATCGTATTTTTTTCTAATCATCCTTCTAACTTTATAGCATGCAATTATAAAGCAATGCATTTAATGTAGTTTTTCCTTAACCAGAACATTGTTCTTAACACTGAAGAAAGAAAAGTTACTGCTTTTGACCTTACAACTTCGTAATGAATCTTCTCTTTCCAGAGGAAAGCTGCATGGAACCTAGATAGGATTGTTTAAGGGTTTATGTGAAACTTTAGAGAGGTTAATATGACATTTATGCAGGCACCGACTATAGTGTTTAGAGATGACAAGAAGCATCATTATTAGTTGGCTGCCAAGCTACTGCCAAAACTGACAGTTGATTGGACAAAACTTTATTGAAAGCCCCTTAAATGAGTGCTTTGTATCTCTGATAATTCTGTCACTGTAGCAGATGTTTGAATCAGATACTGTCATTAAAAAAGAGTTATTGAAGATGCATTCCTTTTTCAGTATGTATACGTTCATTCTGAATGGGCTAAATCCTTACAGTAGCGCTTTAGACAGTGAGGGTCAACGAGACAATAAGTCTGCTTTTAAGTATCACTGTCTTTAGCTGTGAGGAGTGCAAAATAGTCAGTGAAGACTATATCAGCAAACCTCCTTCTTTCTTTGAAATGGCAGAGCCAGTGTTTCACTGTTAAAGGGTAGAAGTTGGTGTTGAAAAGCCACGAAAATTCTTCCGTTAAATTATAACCTGCTCTTGGCAGCTCAGAATAATCTAGAGAACAGTTGCAGGTGAGTAATCCAGGTTTTTAAAAAAGCAAGGAAAATATAATACTTGGGATTACATGGTGCCAGATCTTAAAAGAATGGATACCATTCCTTGTAACAAACATGTTGAGATATTACCCATCTACTTTGTATATGTTCAGAGTTTTGACTTCTTTGTCAGGCTCTTTCTGCTTGTGGTGTTGTCGCCAACAACTGGGGGAATATGTTTTTAGCGATTTTTTTATTATTTAAGTTCTTAGTTGTGTGAGCTCAGAATAAGTCTTTTTAAGTAGGACATTTTCAGAAGGGGTATTATTCACTGGTACTACTTTTCTGTGGAGTATTTTTTGTAGTAGCTTTTGCGTTTGATTGGTAGATGAGTGCTCTCATGATGGGGAAAGATCTTGTAGTTTGGGATTTTGATGTAGGAAGTACAGTCTGATCTTACCTAGCTTATTATTCTTTTTAAGAGCCTAGAAGGGATTACGGGACACGGAGAGGAATTTTGAATGTGTGGAATTCTTCTTTCAGGTGGACTGTTCTGCTGTTGGGCACAGTAGATGCCTGTGAACTGGTCTTTTGAATACAGTTTTCATATAGTTAAGGTGTGAGGAGGAGAGGAGAAAATATGGTGATATATAGCCTCCTTACCACTGCTAAGGGGTAGTAATTCCAATATAAACAGCTTTCAGATACTAGTAATATACTGCGTGTTCTTTCAGTTGTCCTTTTCCTCCTTATTCATCATGCTAAGCATTATTCAACAGATTTGGGAAGGACCTTGTCGTGATTCTGTTGCTTGTAGCAGTATTTGATAAGCTAATGTTTCCTGTACATGGTGCATGTGGAGCAATATTAGAAGTTTGGGAAATGGATAGGTAGATGCTGTGTTGAGTATTCTAGGCTATATCTTATCTTCTCTTTGTTAATTATTCTATGCTGGCCAACTCCTATCATTACTAAGGAAAAAAAGCACTGCAAAAATAATGGCGTAATAATTCCTGGGGAAAGGTAGGGAGAATTTGATCCATAGAGAATTCCTTCAGGAAAAGGTAGCATAAAGAAAGGTCTGGCTAAAACCCAACCTGTTGTAAGGATTCACAAGCTAAATAAAGCTAAATAAAGCTAAATGTTTACTCGTTTTTTGAATAGCAAAGAGGACTGAAGTGAGACATAGCTTGCTGTTGTTTCAGGGAACATTGCAAAAAAGGCTCAGTAGCTTTCAGCCACATGAGCACCGTTCATTATTAGACAGACCTCAGCTGCCATAGGCATGCATGTTACCATTTTTCACGTCCGGGATGTAATTTTTAAGGGTGCTCAGTCAGTTGTTTTTCTTCTTTCGTTTCAAGTCTTTCTGTTGCCTGTGTTAGTGGTCATGTTAGGTACTGTGCTGCACCTCAAACAGGTTGTGTTCACACCTGCGCAATAGGTTTATTGTCTGTGATGTTGAAGAAAAGTGCATTTACTTATATGCAGTATGTAGGGAGAATGCTCTTAGTCAGAAAGAATAGCACTTTGTTGCTTCAGGAGGCCTGTGCATTGCTCTTGGGCCATGCGTGGCTTTCAGGCTATTCAGTTGTACTTCCAAGGGTAGGATTTGTAGAGAGACTCGTTAGAAACAAGGCATCACTGGCTTGCTTTGGACGTAGCTGTATGCCTGGTTCAGCCCCAGTGACTACAGAATAGACCCTGGGAGAGCTATTGTCCTCTCTGTTGTATGAATCACTCCCTGAACTCTGAATGAGCCGTTCGGAGTTGCTGTCTTTGTGGCACATATCCACACCGAATACATGTATGTTGTTGGTTTGTAGCAGAATAAGGGGATTGGTGGGCGACCTTTGAATTAATCTCTGCCTCTGCTGCCTTCAGCCATTTGATGAGACACATAATGGCCAAGGGATCCTTAGAATGAGACGCCTAGCTGAAAGGTGAGGAGAATTAAACTTTCTTAAATTGTTACCCACAGATGTCTGCTAGCTGATCTGGAGTTGGCCCAGGTATTTTATTCAGAAGTCTTTCTTCAAGGCGTTAGCAGAGGTTCCCTCAGGAACGCGTTTCTCTGTAATTTACTTCTGCATTCCAGGTTGTTGGCCAGACAATTGAAATCGAAAAACTGGCAGCACAGAGATTAAGTCTAAAGATCATTACAATTTTTTTACTGTTAAATAATTGATTTCTGTTGTAGAATGATTTGCAGAAAATTGCTTATCTATCCAGCAGCCAAGGTTTTCTTTTAGATGAAATTTCTGGACTGTTTAACTGTTGTTAAAAATGAAATAAATGTTCAAGAAGCATTTAAAAAAGTGAGCTATGAGTATTTTAAAAAAATCTTCAAAAAAAGACTTCCAAAAAGAAATAGACTGCATCTTGGGGAGAGAAGGGACACAGGGAATATTTTCCTGTTCTTTCAGCATCAGGAGAATTAATGTTGAATGGTAGAGTCCAAGTAAGCCAACAACCTATCCAAAATGCACTTCCGTGACAACTCTTTAGTTCTGTTTGGAGTCTCCTTCTCTGGAGTTACTCAGAATCCACCTGGACGCATTCCTGTGCAACTAGGGCCAGGTAAATCTGCTTTAGCAGGGTCTTGGACCAGATGATCTCCAGAGGTTCCTTGCAACATCTGTGGTATGATGCTGTGATTGTGTTGTGGTTTTTTTTTCTCCCCATCATAAAAGCCTGTTTTTCTCTATGTCATATTTTAACAAGATTGCATCCAACAATTATGCAACTGTGTTTGCAGGCACAAGTTTTGAATATTTGTCAAAAAATGCTGTCTCCTGATGTTTATAGGGAAGACTTAGTTTTTTATAATTTGTTAGATTTATGGTCTTTTCTAGCCCAGAATTGGCCAGTTGCATTATTTCCCTCCCACAGGTTTTATGTAGCAAAAAGACTGATCTGTCTGACAGCTAATTATCCAGCTTTTT
Source organism: Tapera naevia (assembly GCA_033556795.1). NCBI lineage: Eukaryota > Metazoa > Chordata > Aves > Cuculiformes > Neomorphidae > Tapera > Tapera naevia. The sequence goes on from JAUMJJ010000069.1 coordinate 11,415,235, forward strand.
CCCTTATTTCTTTCACCCCACAGCCTCCCATACTCAGTAGTCACCTTCACTTGCCTGCATCCCTCTGCCTGTTCTTTTGGAAAAAATCTTTTGCATTTTAAGAGGATCAATTTGTAGAATAAAAGCTCTCTAGATTATTAAGAAAAGTATTTTAAGTTCACTGAGGCACCTTAGTGGTGGTTTGGGGGGGGGTGTTTGTTTTAAAAAAAATTGCATAAATAGAGACGATAACTTCAGTGAGAAATACTATTTTGATACTTTCTGTGTTGTGTGCTTTAGTATTACTGGCTCAGGTGGTGAGAAATGTTTTATTTTAACTCTTTATTTAAAAACACTCCTTATTAATTAAATGGATTCTGTTATTTTTCCTGAATCTGGGCTTAGATCACTCGATCACTCTCTCTCATTAGGAATCGCTTATCACTCTTTTCAAACAGCTCTTTTCACCTGAATATCAGGATTTATTTTTCCCCTTTTCTGTGGCATCTACTCCTGCCGTTTGACTTCAGCTACAGTGAAGGTTTTCAATTTGAATTTAGTCCCCTGAACTTTTTCGTGTTACCTGTTGTTTGGAGGTTATAGTAGGTGCATAGTCCTCTGGAAAAGAAGTTAGTTCTCTTCATTGGAAAGCTCAGTGGTTTTAAAAATTTCTGGACTTCCAAGTTAAACTTTGTCATGTGTAATTTGTGGCTGTTTGTTGTTATTTTGTTAAGTGTTTTGGAAGAGGTGGAACCCTGGGACCTTGGTAAACTATGTCCTCTGTTGGTTACATAGCCATTGTTAGGAGGTAAATGTAGTTTTGGAATTCCTTGTTTGTTTTACTTCAAATCTCAGAGATTGTGTCTTGCTGTCTGCCCTGTTGGCTGCTGATCTATGTTGAGTGGGACCTTCTTGACTTCTGAGGCTGCAGTACTGAATGACTGTGGCTTCGGGGACTGTGATTCATGTTGGATGATGATGCGCTTCAAAGCCTTCTGCTAAGGGCAGTCTATGATTTTGCTGTCATCTTGGAATTGAGCTCTTCTCAAATCACTGCTGCTTGGCTTTATGCCATCATACTAGCATTTCAGCTTGTTTTCTTAGCACAGTAGTTTTCAAGGCTGTTTCTAATTATTTTCTGTGGTTCTGCAAAACATGCTGTGGACTTTTCAAGATATGGCTTAGCAACACAGGTCAACTTTGTGGGGGTTTTGGGGTTAATTTCTCAAATCACAATCTAAATGCAACAGGTATCATTTTTTCCAATTTAAAAATCAGGAAATTTGCATTTACTCCATGCAGTTGGTGTTTTACTGTATTTTCGTTTGACACGCTTTTTCACCTGATTGGACTTGTATTTTCATAGAATCAAAGAATCTTCTGGTTGGAAAAGACCTTGGAGATCACAGAGTCCAACCGTACCCATCTTCTACTAAACCATGTCCTTCAAAAACTCATCTACCTGTTTTTTAGATGCCTCCAGGGATGGTGACTCAACCACCTCCCTGGGCAGCTGTGCCAGGGCCTGACCACCCTTTTGGTAAAAAAATTCTTCCAAGTATCTAGTCTGAATCTCCCCTGGCGCAACTTATGGCCATTTCCCCTTGTCCTGTCACGTGTCACTTGTGGGAAGAGATCAACACTCGCCCTGCCACAGCCTCCTTTCAGGCAGCTGTAGACAGCGATGAGGTCTCCCCTCAACCCCCTCTTCTTCAAGCTAAACAAACTGCTCCTCATATGACTTGTTCTCCAGCCCCTTCACCAGCCTTGTTGCCCTTCTCTGGACACATCCCAGCACCTCAATGTCCTTCTTGTAGTGAGGGGCCCAAAACTGAACACAGTACTCGAGGTGTGGCCTCACCAATGCCGAGTACAGGGGCACAATCAATTCCCTTGTCCTGCTGGCCACACTGTTTCTGATACAGCCCAAGATGCCACTGGCCCTCTCGGCCACCTGGGCACACTGCTGGCTCATATTCAGTCAGTTGTCAACCAACACCTCCAGCCATTTTTCCCCAAGCCAGTAACACTGCATGGGGTTGTTGTGTCCCAGGTGCAGGACTCGGCATTTGGTCTTGTTGAACCTCATCCTGTTGGTCTCAGCCCATTGATCCAGCCTGTCCAGATCCCTCTGCAGAGCCTCCCTTCCTTCAAGCAGATAAACGCTGCCACTCAGCTTGGTGTCATCTGCAAACTTGCTAAGGGTGGACTGGATCCCTTTGTCCAGATCAGTAATGAAGACATTGAACAGGACTGGACCCAGCACTGAACTCTGGGGAACACCACTCGTGACTGGCATCCAACTGGATTTAACTCCATTTACCACCACCCTCTGGGCCCGGCCATCCAGCCAGTTTTTTACCCAGCAGAAGGTGTGCCCGTCCAGGCCAATGGCAACCAGTTTCTCAAGCAGGATACTGTTAGAAACGGTATCAAGGCTTTACAAAAGTCCAGGTACACCACATCCACTGCCTTTCCCTCGTCCTAACCTGGTAAACTTATCATGGAAGGAGATCAGATTGGTCTTGCAGGACCTGCCTTTCATAAACCCATGTTGACTGGGTCTGATCACCTGGCTGTCCTGCATGTGCTGTGTGATAGCTGTGTGATAGCTGTGTGATAGCTGTGTGATAGCTGTGTGATAGCTGTGTGATAGCTGTGTGATAGCTGTGTGATAGCTGTGTGATAGCTGTGTGATAGCTGTGTGATAGCTGTGTGATAGCTGTGTGATAGCTGTGTGATAGCTGTGTGATAGCTGTGTGATAGCTGTGTGATAGCTGTGTGATAGCTGTGTGATAGCTGTGTGATAGCTGTGTGATAGCTGTGTGATAGCTGTGTGATAGCTGTGTGATAGCTGTGTGATAGCTGTGTGATAGCTGTGTGATAGCTGTGTGATAGCTGTGTGATAGCTGTGTGATAGCTGTGTGATAGCTGTGTGATAGCTGTGTGATAGCTGTGTGATAGCTGTGTGATAGCTGTGTGATAGCTGTGTGATAGCTGTGTGATAGCTGTGTGATAGCTGTGTGATAGCTGTGTGATAGCTGTGTGATAGCTGTGTGATAGCTGTGTGATAGCTGTGTGATAGCTGTGTGATAGCTGTGTGATAGCTGTGTGATAGCTGTGTGATAGCTGTGTGATAGCTGTGTGATAGCTGTGTGATAGCTGTGTGATAGCTGTGTGATAGCTGTGTGATAGCTGTGTGATAGCTGTGTGATAGCTGTGTGATAGCTGTGTGATAGCTGTGTGATAGCTGTGTGATAGCTGTGTGATAGCTGTGTGATAGCTGTGTGATAGCTGTGTGATAGCTGATCAAGATGATCTGCTCCATGACTTTCCCCAGTATTGACAGTCCTACAATTCCCCAGATCCTCCCTCTGACCCTTCTTCTAAATGGGAGTTACATTTGCCGGTCTCCAGTTGAGCGGCACTTCCCCAGTCAGCCAGGACTGTTGATAGATGAAGGAAAGTGGCTTGGCAAGGACCCCTGCCAGCTCCCTTAATACCCTTGGGTGTATCCCATCCCATAGACTTGTGGAAGTCTAATTGGCCGAGCAGGTCTTTAACCAAGTCTTGTTGAAAATGGAGGGTTCACCTTTACGGTCTTATGGCTCAGGAGGCTTGGAGCCCAGAGAACATCTTACTTTACTATTAAAGACCGAGGCAAAGAAGGCCTTGAGTACCTCTGCCTTGTCCTCATCCTTTGTTACTACCATTCCCCTTGCATCCAGTAAGGAGGAGAGAGTCTCCTTGGTCCTCCTGTTGCTGTTAGTATACTTTAAGAAACATTTCAGTTGTCTTTCACTGAACTGGTCAGCTGGAGTTCCAGTTGGGCTTTAACCCTTCTAATTTTTTGCCTACGTGATCTCACCTGCTCCTTGTAGTTCTCCTGAGATGCCTGTCCCCTCTTCCAAAGCTTATATATTTTCCTCTTTTTTCTGAGACCTGGCCGCCTTCCCCGACATCTCATTTTACAGCACATGGGGATGGGCCTGCTCTTGTGCCACCAGAATTTTCATCCTGAGGAGCATCCAGCCCTCTTGAGCTCCTTTGTCATTTAGAACTGTCTCCCACTGGTCTTTATCAAGCAGCCTTCTAAACAGTTCAAAGTCTGCCCTCCGGAAGTCCAAGGTGGCAGTTCGGCTGAGCCCCTTCCTTCCTCCTCCAAGAACTGAGAATTCTATCATCTTGTGATCACTGGGTCCCAGGTGTCCTCTAACAGTCACCTCCCCCACAAGGCCACTCTGTTCACAAACAGCAGATTCAGCGGACCACCTTCTCTAGTTGGCTCATGAGTTGTGTTATCTTCCATACACTCAATGGACCTCCTAGACTGTTTCCTTTCTGCTGTGTTATACTTCCAGCAGACATCTGGAAGGTTGAAGTCTCCCACAAGAACAAGGGCCGGTGAGACTCTTTTAGGGCTCTGTATGTTCATTCACTGGCAACTTGTTCTGGATTGTTTTGTTTCCCATTGACTTTATAAGGTGCTGAAGCATATATGAAGTATAAGCTGTAATAAATAGCAAAAATTTTACTCTTAATAGGAAGTGACCTTCGTCAACATGACAATGACTTGCTAGTGTTTACATAACTACAAAATAGTTTGTTACTAAACAGTTTGTTTTCTTGGAGGCAGAAATGTTAGCTTCATTACCTTATTTTCCAGGAGAGAGGAAAAGTCCTTTCTGTTTGGTTCTGCAATAAGGGAAGTCCAGAGTTTCAGAAAGATAAGACAGAAGTATGAAGCTTAGTGCGTGGTTTGTTTGGGGTGTTTGTTGTTGTTTTATTTTACCCAATCGAGACAAGAGATTAGCTTACCTAGAAGGGAAGTACATGTGGCTGCAGAGATGCATCTTCATGTTGGTGAAAGAACGAAAGAAAAATAATTGTGTGGGCTGATTTTTTGTGAGGCTGCTTAAGGATTTGAAAATCTGTATTGTTAGTAAATTTCTGTAGTCTGTTTTGCATTAGATATTTTAAAGCTTTCCTTTTATCTACTGGTACACATGTATTCTAGAATGACAAGAGCTGTCATACTTAATTGTTACAAAGTTAAATTATTAGACCATCAACATAATGGTATAAATGCATATTTAGGATATTCCAGATTGAAATAAACAGTTACTTAAGGACTTTAGGGATTGCATTGCAGTGCTGTTAGACAGTGGTTTCTATACTTTGAATGGTTACTATGCTTGAAGGTCTGGTGTTTTGTTTGTCTTCAAAGATTATTTAATACCTTTAAAAAAATTTTGATTAATAAAAAGTAGGGGAGCCCCGTAACTGTTTTCCAGGCTACTTTTCTTTTTTTTTTTTAATTTTTTCTTTTTTTCTTTTTAATTTTTTCTTTTTTTCTTTGTTTTCCCATTCCCTTACCCTTTTAGTTGAATGTTAGTTAGATTTACTGATCCAATGGATGCTACTATCAGTGAAGAGACTATGGAGTAGAAATATTATTAATGTTAATATGAAGTGTTTGTAAAAGGGTGTTAGACATAATTCTCATACTGTGTGTTACTATAAAATCTGAGTGCACGCTAGGAGTGCCTCAGGAAATCTGATAGGTAGGTCTGCGTGTTGAGGTATTTTACTTTGACATTAAAAGCTATGTGCATATAAGTCTGTTGAAGAAACCAGGCCAAACCAGTATGCCTTTCACTTAAGTGAAAGGAATTGGTTTATGCTGGCCACGAATTCAGAAGAAGGGGGACTTTAATCTAATTTGGAGGGTTGTTTTATGAGGAATCTGGCTTCTGCATAATGAACTTTATCTTCATTGTAGAAAGCTGACAATGTGTAAATGTTGATCTTTCTTTGTCTCAAAGCTGTAGTTGATTGCCAGATAACAAGAGTCCCTTCAGAGTAATAAGAGTCAAAGATAAAGATTGAGTCTTGGGGCTTGATCCCATATTCAGTGGTAAAGGAAAACATGTCTGATCTGTCAAGCGTTTGTGTTTGTATCTGCAGCGCTGCACCATAGTGTAGCAGTGTTCAAGATATAGATCATGGTATGTGTGTATCCCAAAAGATCCGGTTTTAGGAGGTTAAAACTTGCAGTTGCAAATCTCTGCTAAACTTTTTCTCCTAAAATGTCATTTTTCCTGAGGTATGAGCAAGTATTTGGGATGTTTTGCAAGTATTTGCTTTTTTGTCTTGTCCTTCAGATCGGAAGGATGGTGGAGCATGTGTTATTTTTTGGTTCTGGATATTTAACAAGTACTAAAACCAAACCAAGATGCCAAACGTGACAACAAAAAACCTCTCCAGCAGAAATAGTGATGAGGATACTGTGCATTCATTAGTGTTTGTAGGCTCTAAAATCTGATCAGAAAAAGCAAATTAAGTGTTCCATCTGTACTGTGGAGTGCCCCTCTACCTGCTAAATTACCATTCTGACTGGTAAGGTAACCCAGGGTGCTGATCCATTTAGTTCATTAGTATCTAGATGCAGTACATGACACCTGTAGTAGCAATTCTGTCCTGCAGCATTTCAGATGTGCCTTAACTATCCACAGTGATTATTGCTTTCCTATATTTCATAAAATAAACAATATAGGATGTGGTAGTATCTGTTTTTGTTATATATGCATGGTTTGTAATTGCTAGAATTAAGTCAGTAATTTTAAGTAAGCTCTGAACTTTTGTGGGCAGTGACTATCAAGTAGGCTGGTAAATCAAAATACTGCTAGTCCTGTTTCATTAAATGGGTTACTTTGGTAAACTGAAATTGGTTATTTCAGAGTGATATACACTTAAACACTTTTACTGTTATGAAGAAAACATTAATTACTTAAACTCGCCTGACAAATGTGATTTCATTTGTTTCTTATGCTTTTTCAGAGCAATACTTTTCCATTAAGGCATAGATTACATACATACTAGGAAAGGTATGCTGCACGCATCTTTTTTTTCAAGAAAAAATCCTTATTGCACAATGTATAAATGTAAGAAATATTTTTGTGCTTATGAGAATTGTACAATTTATTTTTGAAACTCTCTGAAGCAGTACACAAGTACATTTTAAGAAGCAAGGGTTTAAAAGGATTCTTGATTGATTGTCTTGCACTGCGCATATATGTAGTAAATGAGTCATTTTTCCCCCAGAGTTTACAATCTAAAATATGTAGAAATTAGAGAAATTTTTACTAGGCAAATTCAGAAGCAGCGTTACAACTGCTGATAACCAACTGCAGTCTCAAACGGGGTGATTCCCCTGTGTTGCTGGAAAAGAGAGTTTCAATTCTGTGTCTGACTGCGCTGGGGAAAACTCCCCAACCTCCAGAAACAAAATGTGGTGTCCTCAACCTGATACATATGGTTGGATTTTTCAAAAGAAGGCTCTGTCAGCTACACACATCCTGAATGTCTACTTCCTGATTCTTTTTTCCTTGGTGTGGTTTTCTTCCGTCGGAGGAGGTCTGGATACTGGGCTATGTGGTAAAGACACTCTGACACCACACTCACTGTCATCTGCCTTCCTGTGGGAATAAGGGCAACTTGAATAGGCCAAATAGCAGAGCCAGTGCTTTCCCTGCCCGGGAGGGTTAGCTGCATGGCGAGGAGTGGCCAAAATGTGTGGTACAGAAAGGTCTATGTAGTTCTCGAACACTACAGATTTGTGAGATCCCAGAATTGTATAAGAAAAAATGTCTTTTGTCATATTAGTGGTGAGAAAAGCTACACTGATGGCTTGGTTGTCAGGGATAATTAGCTGATGAGCAGAAGTTCATAGGAGCACTTAAACATTAGAAACTGTAGTTCTCATGAAAAGGGAATTCCAAAAGATTTTTTCATAGCACTCTTTGAATATACGTTATTAGTTGCAGTCCATTACAAACTCCTGCGTTATCCTGTGGGACTAAAAAGCACAGACTTGTTCAATTGTGTCTTAGTGGAAAAAAATGATGCTCTATCACTTTATATGGTGCTTGAGGGATATGCTATTAAAATAATGCATAAAGACTTTGGCATTTAATATCTTGTTTAAAATAAAGCAACTGAAATGTTTCTACTTGAAGATAAACTGAATGTTCAAGTAGTTGAAAAGATAAAAACAGAATGCAGTTTGTGTAAATATGAAAAACCATTTGTCTGGATCATCTTTCAGACTCATTAAACAGCCCTAAGTGATTTAAATACAAATCAGAAAGCAGCATATTGTGTTGCAGCCTACTTGTGTAGACTGAGCTCATCCGAAACTCCTTTTGTTCCTCCATTTCACTCCACCTTACTTTCCCTGCCGGTGCCAGCAGCACTGTTTTACCCCATTCAGCAGGGCTCTGGCAGGGCACCACCTGTGCAAGGGTCTCTATTACTCTTGGCTCCTTTCTTGTTGCTGATCCTGCTCCTTGTTTCTCTGCCCTTCGAACCTCCATGTAATCCTGCATTTGCTTACGTGGGTTGGACTGTGGTCTGCCTTCTGATTTTCCTTTTTTTCCAGTGATTCCTACTTGTTTTTCTTGGACATCAATACATTGATAGCCAAAACGATTTAAATAATATGGAAAATAGGGGATTGCAGAATTGGGAGGTTTTATGCTGGAAAGTATTTTGCTCCTGTCAGCTAGTCTTTAATCTATAAATAATTGCCTGGTTGGCGTATCACACGCTGCAGACTCCATGTCTCTTACATGCCTCTAACGGTTTCTAGTTTTCACCAAAATGGGCAAGGCTATTCTGATATACAAAACTTTCTACAGAATTTCTGGTCATTGAGTACATTCATTGTTACGTAACAGGTGGTGAATCGTTGTCAAGTTGAGGGTATAGATATTTTTTTGCATAGGCCAGTGGTATATTTGGCTTGTTTGTAAAACATTCCACTGCAAGTATTAGGGAATATAATGAATTTATTTATCTTTTTTAGGAGCAATGGATGAGCTTCATAGCCTGGACCCAAGAAGACAAGAATTGCTAGAGGCAAGATTTACAGGAGTAGTAAGTGGCAGCACTGGGAGTACTGGAAGTTGCAGTGTTGGAGCTAAAGTAAGTTCTAAGAGTAGTTATTCAGATCTGTCATCTTTGAAATATTATACTAATTTGTCTGACACTATCTCACTTGTATATTGCCTGTGTGGTTTACCTGCGAAACTACTGGGTTGCAAGAGGCTCTCAGGAAAATCTTTGTGAATCTGTTATTTTGCTTTGAGATAGCGTTGTTTATCCTGAACCTATATATGACATGGACTTCAAATTGTTTTTAAGAATGCCACAGAATGGGCTTATACAGGTTCCTTTGTGGTTTTGTTCTAGTGCACGTGTGATCAGAGATGGAAGATTTTCCCAGTATTTAAGTGAAATTGTCCCTTCTGCTAGATGGCCAGCTACTTACACTTGAGTTTGAAATAGACACAGGGAGTCTGGTGTGCCTCTACTTGTAAGATTAGACTTGTTCAAAGACTAATATATCTGGGTCAACAAAACCAAATTCTTTCAAGGTTTCCTGACATTTGTATTGATTTTACCTGCTTCCATTGTAGACTTCCTGCTGTCTGTTAGTGTCTAAACAAGGATACAACACTTGAGGAAAGACCTTACGAACATTGAGTAGCCGAGCTTAATTACCTTCCATATGTCATATATTACCCTTCAGCTGATACGTCTGCAAATAAATTTTGTGTTTATTACAAATTCTACTTAAGTTAACAGCTTCAGCTTCCAAGATTGATTTCTGCAATACTCTTGCCTAGCCAGAGATACTTAATTTTTTATTTGTGCATTTTAATGTTCTTCACCAAGTGTAGTGCTTAATAAACTGATGTTACAAAGATATATAATACTGTTTTCTTAGGGATATTTCCAGCATGACCAAAGTAGTACTGAATTCTGTTTCCAAAGTGTTTGCAATGTCCTCATATTTTAAGAATTTTACACAAGCTCTGTTAGTATTTTTCACTTCCTATTCCACATTTTAATTGCCTGTCTAGATTACAGAACAGGATACTGCCTGATAGCAGATGTTAATGAAATTTCTGGAGACCTGTGGTGTATTGATGACTGTAACAAACTACAAAGTATTGGAATCAGTGCGTGGTGATCTTGCATCATATCTTCCTAAATTTTTTTTTTTTTGAGAGTGACCTGAAGGTAACTGTCGCAAAAGCTGTAAAATAGGTGATGTATCACCTCTGTTACTATTGTTTTAACCAAGAAGTGAGTTAAATGGCCAGGGCAAGGAATCAGGTTGGATTAACTGATGCGCTGTTTTTTTTTTTTATTGCCTTCTAATTATGACTGCAAAAATGTATACTTTCCGTATCTTATGATTCAAATTAGGGAGAAACAAACCCAGTATTCTGGCCACTCTTTTCTTTGTTTTTTCCTTGGCTTCTCTAGTACTACCTACTCCCCTAATTTATTAGCTCATTACAATTGCTTAAGTAACTGCTTATAATTCAAATTACTATCTGTCCTTTTTCATGACTGGATCTGTACCTTCTTTTAACTTAATATGACTTTTGGTGTGTTTTTAAACCCTTCTATTAGTTTTTAATACAACTGTGTTAGTCTCTTGCCTTATTGCCAGTCTTTTCTTCTCAGAATCTGTCTACTATGTGTGTAATACATTTTCTTTAAACGTAATCATCAAATTTCTTGAAGTTTGTTTTATTTTAATCCTGTGTGAGTTGCTGCTTATTATTTCCATAAATTTATTCAGATCTTTTTTGTTGTCTGTTGGTAGTTGATTTCACTTTTATTACATTTCACTTTCAGCTTCTCAGCTTGTTCATCCAAATTAGCTAGAAAAAAAAGACAGTTAAAACAGCTGATTTCCTTTTTTACTCTACCATGTAAAACAGATTTCTTGCCCCTGATGCATTGCATTCCAGGATCTGTTTGCACAGATAATTTTCCTTCATTCAGTTGTTTCCAAATGCATAGCTGGATAAAGTGTCTTTATTAGTACTACCAAATGCTTTAGTAACTGCAGGAGATACTACTAGTAGTGTCTTCTGATTCATGCAGTTCTTCTTACCTTTGGCCAGAAATATTCCACAAATTACCTTCAGTATACAGTGCAATATCTCTTCTTTTTCCTGCTTACTTTTTGTTTGGGTTTGGGAGACAGGGAGGTAGAGGGGAACACTGATACCTAGTGTTGTGATTTATCCCACCATCAGCAAAATGGCAATTATAACAGGTTTTTTTGTACAGTCTTTAGTGTTGGTGGGGCATGTTGAGAGAGCCATATCTGATTTTTATTAAAAAAACTGATAAAACATTTTTGATCTGATGTGCAGAGGTAACTGGGAACGTTTAGTGTGAAAACGTGATCTCCAGGTGTCTGCCTTCACTTTGAAGGCAAAAATGAGAAAACTTCCTCTTCGCTTGCATTGTCAAATCCACACGTAGCAAATTCTCATTTGGCTAACCTAGTGAGAGAATACAGAGGTTGCCCCTGCACTTGCTGGTTATTTTTTGAAGCATTCTAGGTCATTATTCTTCTACTAATTACGTTGAGATGGGCTCTTATTTATTGGGGCTACTGTTTTGAAAGCCTACCCTAGTCTACTGTTTTGCTGAAGAGTTTTGGAATTTTTGCAGGGGAAAAAGCCCATCATCTTCAAGATTGTTCATAAAGCAAGGGTGGAAATATGAATATAGGTTACTGAGATTATTGTCTTAGCTGCCTTCAATGACCAGATACTGAGACATTGCAAGGAAGAATACATGTAGGCATTTCTGTACTAGACAATTCCTAGGGTAGGAGCACACATGGAAATTTTGTGGTTTTAGTGAACATTTCTCCAGCAATTTTAATTCAGAAATGATCTAGTTATTCAAAAGATGGCACACATTGATGTTGTCCTGCAAACTGATACTGTGCTGGAATTCAATGCTTTGAAGCAAGCTGAGTGTTTAACTTGGAACTAGTTGTTGTTTCACTTCAAAGTATTTGTTCTGCCTTCCTATGTGGAAGAGAATAATTGAGTGGTATAAAATTTTTCTTTTAATAGAAAGAAGTTCAACTGATGTTAGTATTTTTTGTTATGCTGACATGGAAAAGACTCTTTCAATAAAATGTCCTTGTTGCCATTCTGCATTCAAATGATCTCCTAATAAACCAACCTTAGAAAATTTTGAAGTAAATATTGTAACTTGAGACTGTTTCACAGGTTTTGTCTTTTTTTTTTTTTTTTCCTCCCTGGTCTAAATTTGTTACTTTGGGGAAAATGGTTTGTTTTAAGAATGTAGAATAATATTGTCAAACAGTTGTAATTTTCTGTCATTGAATGGATTAAAATAAAAAATCTCTGCAGTAGCCTAATATCTTGAAATTAGATCTTTTTCTTTGAGAAATGGAAGTTTTTAGTTGTTTCCATCACTTTGAACAATATTGACTTATTAAACCCTTTCCGTGGAATCATTTGGTATGTTTTGCTGTTCCCAAATAAGACTGAATATTTTTTGAGTGTTCTAGGGTTTTACTTTGCTTAAAAGCAATCAAAATACAGAATTTGCTGTGTCCTGTGAAAACATCCACCTGTCAAACTTCTTGTCACACTTGCAAGTCACAAATGCTCTATTAATCAATTTTTCCTTGCAAGCATGAAGTTTTATTTCTAGAACTTGTTACAACTGTGAGTGATAACAGTGGTTTAGCTATTTTATAAATCTGTGTATAATATTTAGTGTTTTATTTCCCTTTGTAGGCCTCAACAAATAATGAAAGTTCAAATCACAGTTTTGGAAGCTTGGGATCTTTAAGTGATAAAGAATCAGAGGTAAGTATATGAGACAGTTTGATTATTACCCAAAAAAATTTACTGCTGACAAGTCATGATTTTCTGTTCCATTTTGATACCTTTTTTTGTATAGAAGCTTGCTTTTAAAGTAAAATGCAAAATACATATCTAGATAGGAAAAAGCATACATTACTAAAAGATAATATCTCTTGGAGGAGGAGACATGACTTCATAAAAATTTCTTTGTATTTTCTGTTACGGAACTTGCTGCTTCTGCTTCTTTATTATCTGTGTAATCGTGTTGTGAGGATACGTACAGCTTTTGGAGCTGAAAATGCTTAAACAGTTTGCTGTCTTGTTTGCTAAATAATAAGGTTTTCATCAGCATAGGTGAACTTTGGGTAGTCTTGAGCTGCGTTTTTGGAAGTGCTCTATGAACTAGTTTTCTTTAAAAATATGGGCTTACTCCAAGGTCAGGCAGTTCCTATCGTCTGAATTAGTAAAAGCTGCAGTTGTCACTGTGTATTTTCTTACCTCGTACCATTTCATAATATAAAAACGGATTAATACTCTTACTAGGTTTTAATGTGCAGAGTGCAGACTTGCCTGGAGCAGAAGGTTTTCCTCTTGGTGACCAGCATTGCTATAGTTGCACGAATGTAACTCTTATAATTTACCCATTTTTAGGTCAGTGAGTCCCTCTGACAGTTCTGCTTGTGTACGTCATAGATTGCATTGATAAGATTATAATATGCAAGAGCATATTTGTAGCTCAGGCAAGACCTGCATTTGAGTGTGTGTCATGCCAGAGGGGGAGTTGTTTGGAATGTGATTCACTATTACTGTCACATATTAAAGCTTTAATCTGGGGCCTCGTTATTCATTCAGTCACTACGAGGCACTGTGTGATGTTTGTTTTTATACTGAGCTGACCAGCAAGTGAATTTAGTTGATTCTTAATACTGATGACTTACAAATAAATGTTCTGTATGTGTGATTTTATGATTTCCTCTTTGGAAAAGGCTCTGCTATGTTTTTTTCCCCCTCACCTTTCCCGGCTGGATTTTCCTTTCAATTGTGTATAGACTATTTTCTTAACCAGAAGAGTCTGTCTGCCTGTCATTTTTTTTCATGGCTTTTCCTAGAAATACTTTGGCCAGTGATGCAGTGATGCAGTTCTGATGTAGGTGTGGGGATGGAGATGTGCTGCCATAGCCTGAAGGTTATGATGTGTTATTGCAATTCCGTGACAGAAAAATGTGTCTGTGAGTACCTGAGTGATCTCAGAAACTCTGACTATACCTGTGATAACTTCTTGGTGTAGAAAAATGTTTTTTACAGTTGGATACATGAGATGGAGAGGTAGGGTTTTTCCGAAGCTTGTAAGTTTGAAAGTTCAGCACTTCAGTCTCTGCACAGCGTTTTAACCTCAAGCCATGCTTCTAGGTAGGGATAATTTGTTTTAAATATATTTCTATTTATATTTCTAAAGCTTGGATTCTATAATAATATAGAAAAATAGTTTTTTTCTAAAAAGATCTCCAGCGCTCCAGTGCACACTGTTCCAGGTTTCTTCTCTTTTCTGAAAGATGAGTCTTAATAACATGGAATAATGCAATATGTTTTTTTGACCCATTTTCAGTAGTTGCCAGTTGTATTCAGTTAAATTAGATTGTAATTGTAATACCAAATATTTTAATAAGTTTTTAGAGTTTTTTCTTAAAATAATGTGTGGTTAGTTATATGCTGTAATCCTATAAAAAGTACATTTCAGTTCTTAATATTGCAAACAGGTTGTAGGATTTTTTTAATGTGATTTTTTTTTTTTAAATGGTGTAGCAATGAAGATTTTGTAATAATAGGGAATTCCTCTAGTAGGTGATAGCATAGAGATACCAAGACTTCTTCATATGGGAAGCAGTGCCATCATTTGATGTTGAGAGAGTACTTTTGTATTACAGTAGATTTTGGGAGGAGAAAAAAGTAGAAATGCAGATCTCTGGATAGTTGAAATTGCTTTCTAGCAAGAATTTCAGTTTCTGATCAAATTGCGATGATGCATTTGTGTCATCGTTCTGTGCTTTCATCACTAAGTGACACATTTAAAGAAAGCAAGCCTTTCACATTTAGTTTTCAAATCAAGGCAGGCTTCCCACACACCGCTTTTGGTTTTCAGGTGTGATTTTTATTTTTTTTTTCTTTTTACATATTGCACATGGGATTGCAGAAAATAGAACTGTTGTAACTGTAGTCTTTTTTTTTTTTTTTTCTATCTGATGGATGTATGAAGAGGGGCAGCTTACCGGAATAATAGTTCTAATTGAGGTGCTTTGCAGAGGTAAATGTGAACTACAAAATAACTTGAAGCCAGGTTCTATTCTGGATTCAATTCAGCGTTATGAGCAATAAACATTAGCAATAAATGTTTGATCTTAATATCCAGACCTGTATTCCAGTTTCTTTTTAAATGTATACGGTATTTTCTTTTTTTTAAATGCTTCGTTGCTGTGGTATGTAGGTCTTAATTTGAGTGCATATTAGCTACTTGTAATTAAAATAAGTCCTAAATTGGCTACCTGAGGTTGTGAACATGCACTTCTGGTAGTCTTCCAGTATTTTTGGCCTTCCCCACCATTCCTCAATAAAGTAGCTTACTCCTCCTTGTTCTGGTTACAGATACATTCTTTTGTTTATAACTAGTATTTTCTCTTCTCTGTAGATAATTATTTAAAGGAGGACAGCTTTGTCTAGGCCTTGATTTGTCCAGTTTGATTAGTTATTTAAATGTTTTGCTCTCCTTGCTTGTAGCTGTTTAGTTAATGCGGTTCCTAATAATACAGAACCCTCGTTACAAATGTAATTTCAGAAGTAATTAAAGGTTTGATGTAATTGGAATTTCTGATGTGTTGCAGAGGAAAACAGCATTGCTGTGTGTTTGCTGTAGGTACAAAACTTTCAGGGCAAGGAAGGATTTAGAAGAAAATAATTGCGGAAAACTATCAACTCATTCATTATGCGCATGAAAAATGCTAACTGGAAAAAGTGTAACTGTTAAGTATACTGAAGAGTTAAGTATTGAGAGACATAAAAAATAAAAACATATTACGTATGATTTTTTTTTTCCTCTGCAATAATAACTTTTCGAGTTATGCTGTTAGTCCATCTACAATGGTAATAGAAAATATTTATGCATAGAATACATGAAAATACTTGTCTGGGTATCCTTATAAAGGGACTTAACTAGTTGAAAATTGTACTTAGAAATGTTTATTTTATAAAAGAGGATGTGAAAACCTAGGATTTAAAACTATAAATGTGAAAAGACTCAGGGGAAGCATATTAAATCGAGGGCCGAGCTAGGATCGAGACCATGGTGTACGAGGCTTTGCTAATATGCCAAGCTCCGGGTAACTTGAACATAGCTTAGTAATCTAACTTTGAATAACTTCAAAACTGTTTTGTCTTAATATGAAATAATAATCTTGACTATATTTAAATCCTTCTGAAGCAACTGAAAGCAGCTCCTTTCTTCATTCTAAAAGGAGGATACTCCTCAGGTCCATTAGTTTTCAGTTTCTTGTAATTTGTATGATTCCATTCATTAGAAAGGATTTTAGAGAACATTTTCTAGTGATTGATGTGAGCTTTACATGAGCATGTGAATTTTATACTTGGAGAAGGTGAACATGACCTTGTTGGGCAACCTCATTAATAACCTCATTAGTGTGCTAATACTTTTTAGTTTGGAAAGTTAAATTAAACACTGAAAGAAATCAGAAGAGATTAAGGAAATAGACATTTATGAATTATTTGAGTTTCAGTTTTAGAAGTATGAGCTTCTTTAATGTCTAGATTTTAAATACAAGGCGTCAGTCATTGCAGTTAGAAACTAATTTTGGTTGGGAAAATATTAACCATTTAGTCATTAATTAGCTTTTGAACAATTTTTTTTTTGTTTTATATGGTAGATAAAACTGACTATGTTTGATAACTATAAAATTGGAAGGTGGAAAATAATAACATTAAAATGCTTGGTTAAATACTTTCAGTTTAGTTTTGTGGAAGGATAGTTTAGTGTTACCTATTTACCTGGCAGTAAGTGCAAATCATTAAAGTAATATTTCTAAACTGTGCTTCCTGCTTTAAGAGTATTACAGTCTTAAGGTAACTTAATTTCCAGGAGTCTGTGTTGTACAGCTTGCTAATGTGTGACAGTACTGTAAAAGATGAAGATTTTATTTGAAATAAAATTTATGTAATTTGAACTTCATTTGTAGCCTGATAATACCACAGTTGCAATTATAGAACTTTCAAAGGTGTTTTTATGAAGCTATCCATAGAGCTAAAACTTCTAAAAAATACTGGTGTAGATAAGGAAGACCTTTCTTGTCATGACTGTTCTTTTATAAATTGATAATTTTCTACAAATCACATGTAACTGAAAGTGTTTCTTTGCCAAAATAGGTATTTTAGGATATTTGTAGTAAACTTATATTTAAAGATGTCCAGGTGAAGATTTTGGGACTGAAACATATTTGGAATGCTTTTAGTGATGGGTCAAAATTTCAATTTTGATATCATTTGCTGTGTTGTGAAAGAATACAGTGAAATGATAAAATACTAGTATCAAAAAAACACAAAGCATCTTATCACTCATCTGAAATTAAGTCTGATATATTATGGACCATTGATTTCCTGATTATAAAACAGAATTCATGTAATGGCTTCTATGCTTTTTCCAGCTACTGGTATGAGACAGCTTGGAGGCTGAATACACACACAACTGCAGTATCTTTTCCTTGAAGCAAAGCAGCTTGTAGAATTTAACTTACTCTGGGGAAACTAACTGGTTTGAATCCTCAGATCAAGGGAAACCAAATACAATTTAGAAATGCTTCTGATCACAGCCAATTCGTGTTATCTGTGTGGTATGTGCTGATTATAGTTTCTAGGCAACTAAATATATTATTTCTGGAATGAATTTCTAACTCAAGATTTGTACTTTTTCACTTATAATTGATGTTTTTATTTGACTTTCTTGAGATACAATTATAATGGGGTGGGAGTGAGGACACTTTCCAAGAGGATAGATGTTCAGATTGAGAGCAATTTCTCTTTTTTTAAAAAAAAAAAAAAAAAATCCAAAGCAGATCCTGGAAATCTACAGTTTATATTCATTTGAAGATGACTTCTGTACTTCTGAAAATGTGTAACGTGATTGGCTTCGTGTTGAAGTGCTAGAACTTGATGTAGAAAACTCCATCAACTATTAGCTTATTTCTCAAAGTATTAAGCTTTTAAACACCCACAACTATAATACGAAGATCTTGGTAAAATGTAACCATAAGTAAAAAAACCAAATTGGGTCTTCATGAACTCCAGAATGGATGTAAATTTGTAATTGCTTAACAATTAATATACAGAATCGCCTTTTGGGTGAGTATTTAAGAATTAATTCTCACTTTCTTAAATATCTTTTCTAGCTTGTATTTATCTGACTGAATAAGGATCATACGATCTACTTTAACTACAATCAGAAATTACATCCCTGCTGAACTGTGAAATTATGTTTTATGAATGAGAACTTAAATTTATTTTGCAATAATATACCAATAATATCAACAAGTAGAGCTGCTATTGGGTTGTGTTCTTTCTGTTGTTTGTAGACTCCAGAAAAGAAACAGTCAGAGCCTTCCAGAGGGAGAAAAAGAAAAGCAGACACTCAGAGTGAAAGCAGCCAAGGTAAACTAAAGTATAAATTAGTTATTGCATGTATTTAATCAATTTATAATGCAGAAAGTTTTGACTGTTGGCCTTAAAAAAAAAATCGGTATTTTTGCCTGCATAAGACAGGTGTTGGGTTTTGGATGATAAATTGTGTATCAACATCCCTTCCCCATTTGTCACTGGAAGGGATGGGCAAGTAAAACCTGAACTGGGCTGGTAACTGCCCACAAGAATCTTGTGTTACTGCGTATGTAACTTGCAGCTATGATACCATTGTGTATACTTTTTAAGAACTGTAGCAGCTTCTCTCATCCAGAATGGATGTGGTTTGTATTTTTCAGTAGGTAAGGGTGAAACCAATTACAGATATAATATTGGGTTACTTATTTTTCATGTATATTTAAAAATCGAATGTTATTCTTAATTTTCTATGTATTATTGTACAGTGTAGCTGCCTGTGGGGATGAGGAAGTCAGGATGAGACTGATTTCCAATTTAATATTTACAAAGCATATATTTTGTGATGTGATTTTTTAATGTGATTTTTGGGGAGGAATGGTGGAATTTAACCTGAAGACAAAAATTTGTCAAAAGGGGAGAGGAAATAGTTTTGATAACATCTGTATTGGTTTTTGTGGTTTCCAACTGAGCTAGGAAATGTCACTTCAGATACATGTCAATGGTTCCATATCTGGAAGTGCTCATGATACGACTTGTTATTAGTAGAAGAATTATGTAGCTTGACTAAAATTAATTCCTTTGGAAGTGTTGCTTCATAGAGACCTGCTTTATTCAGAGAACTTGAATGAAATTTCCTAGTTTCATTGTTCTATTAGCCTATCTTTCCTGCTACCAATGAGAGTTGAATTAAGAGATGACAGAAATTTTTGGAACTTTTAGTGTAGACAGTATGATTGTAATGTCTTACAATTACTATTTTTGCTGTCGGCAGCAGTGAAACTGAATAGTCTGCAATGCAGTATTCTTAAGGAACTGGCCTAGGAAACTGCAGCATATTGAAATGATACAGCACAGTTGAAGCACAGCAAATTCTGCTGTTGTATTGAAAAAAGAAACAACAGATCCATCTCTTGTATCTTACATATGTAGGGTTTTGACTTTGTAGTATGCAAGATAATCAATAAATGTTGAAGAAAAAAATTGTTTAGAACATGGAGATAATTGGAAAATGGGATAAAATCCATGTAAATTATTCATAATTGGCTGTGCCCAAATAATTTGATGTATTTCTTCAGTGCTGCGTTCTGTAGCATGATGTAGAGTACATTTTTCTATCCTGAAAAGGAATGCAGTCTGTCTCATTTATCTGGATTAAAGCAAATTTTAATTTGATAAAGCAATATACAACAATTAAGCATGAAGACAGAAATCACTAGCAGAGTTACAGGGTAAGTAAAGAACGGGCTAGAGGGCAATGGCAACGTTATCTACTCTAACTGTGTAACTGCTGGTGGAGTTGACTGTGTGCTGTTCTAGGTGGTTTTATATAAATATTTCTGTTAAAATTCTTGACACAAAAAGGGCTGACAAATATTTATGGTTTTTTCGTGGTATTTCTTAGTGACAAAAAGTTATGCAGCAGTGCCATTATAGAGGCATATTGGACTAGAAAGAATTCTTCAGGGCTGAAGCAATAGAAAAACTTGAAAATGTTTGCCCAAAAGTCCAAAATTATATTTTTAGACTTACAGGTAATGATCTTCTAATTTATCACAAAAAGTTCTTTCTATAAAGAGAAAAGCTTTGGACAAAGGTCCGTTTTCAAGATGTCTCCTAACAAGTAGTCTAACCTGTACAAGAGATAAATACAAGCCTCGAGATTTATCAGTCATCTTAGGGCCAAATAGAGGAAAGAATTTATGCCATGGGGTAAGGCATTGGTGTGATCTCTGGAATGCCGTATGTGGGTGAGGTCCTCATGTTGAGGAAAGATTAATTCACGTTGCACTCCTGATGTCTCAATAATGATTAAGATAAAAGAAATTGTAGTGCCTCATTCTGCTCTGTTTACCTCCATAGTTAATTCTGTGAGTTAGCAGATTCATAATCAGGTTGGGAGCAGTGGGAATGCTTGTCATTCTCCATGCCCACATTGTTATTAGCACTTAGGGAAATCCTTGGGCTGATCATCTGGACAGAGTAACTCACTTGGAGCATATAATATTAGTAAACTTGATTAATTTGATATTTTAGAAGCGGGTGAATATTGAGGTAGTACTTGAAAGGGGGAGAAACTTAGAGTGAAAGATTTGGTCTCTAGGATGAGAGATGAGTTTCCTGTTATCTAGAAGAGGTCTGGGTTTACTGCTAATGTCTGCACTAATCTGGTTTAGGAACTGAAGTGTGACAATTTCTGGTTTCTCAGCGAATGGGACATGCAAAACTCTTTGTTGTGGCCAATCCCGTAACTAGGGAGATCATATATTAGCACATCAAAGAAAACCAATTAAGAAGTGGTAAGACTTAGCTATAATTACTGTATAGGTAAAAAAGCAAGACACATCTAGAAGTAATTTATTTAACCAATTCTAATGTATTAATGTATTTATTTCAGGAAAGAATATTGGGGGACGTGGTCACAAGATTAGTGACTATTTTGAGGTAGGGTTTTTGTGTGTTTGTAAATTTCTTTAGCTTTAAAATGTACTTTTAGCTTTTTTTGGATGTTACGAAACTTTTGCTTGTAATGGACAGGCCTCTTGAGAGGATACTTTTTTTTTCTGTGTTTACGTTTATGAGTATTAAACCTCGGAGTAGAGATGCAGTTGTCTGGTCTCTTGATGCAGCCTGAGCTAAAATACAAACCCCACTTTCTTTCGTGATTTCTTTAAATGGCCATAGGCTATACTAATAAAAGTAATACAGTCTGATTTACAAATTCTGTGTACAGATGAGCTATGTCATTCAGTAGATGTGTAATATATTTTGATAAGAAGATTGACTGATGGGAGGGCCGTATCTTCTCTACAGTACCAAGGTGGAAACGGCTCTAGTCCAGTGCGTGGCGTACCTCCTGCAATCCGATCTCCTCAGAATTCACATTCCGCTCCTTCTTCTGTAAGTTTATGAACTTCATAACTGCCGGAGATACCATCGTAATCTAAAATTAGCGTAATTGACAAGAATCTGTATACAGGGGAAGAGTTTCCAAAGGGAGGAGCCCTGGGAAGGAGTTAATTCTTTCAACAGCAAAAAAAAAAAAAGTTAATTATTCAAACTAAATTTTCTGTTGACGCTGGGACTTTTTTTAAAGCATCATTTTAAAACACAAAGTAATTATGTAAAATGCTGAATAAATGTTAAAATGTTTTAATGACACTTATTACGAGCCTTATACAAAAAGGGGGAGGAATTTTGTCACTTAAGAGGAAACTGAACCCCTAACTCGGGACTTGAAAAACTCAGGTTTTGATAATCATAAGACTTTAGATAGTTTACACCTAATTTGCCTGTATCCTTTAAAAATTCTCTTAATTGGTCAGGCTACTAATTTTTTTTCCTCCTCATATGCACGATTGCACCGTTAAGCATACCCACATGTGATTCTAAATGGCCAGAAAGATAATGCCAATTACAGAAAGAATTCATTTTCTCTGGTGTGGTAGACTTTAGCTTTTATTTTGTATATTTCAACTTCAGGCATCCTCTTATTCATGCTAACAGTATGCGATGTAATACAGATTGTGGAATTTGCCTTGAAAATGGTCTCATTCACGCAAACTGGTGGGTTTTGGGAACTTTCATTAATAGGATTTGTGTTCTGATCTGCACTAGCCTCCCCTTTCTGGTTCTCCCATGGGAAATAGCTACTCCAAAAATAACGCTCATTATTTTTGAGTTGTGAAAGCTTAAAATCCAAAAAAATAAGTCTAAGACTGCAATGATCTTAAGTCAGTGTTTTATTGTCTTAAATCTTTCAGTCTGTTTCCCAAAAAGTGACTTGTCCTCGCTTTCTCAGAGAATATATTGCATCCTTTCTAAACTGCAAGAGATACGTAACAGCACAGTGATAACTCTCAATGCAGTGCTCCAAGTAGTATCTTCTGTAGGAAATACACTTTATTTCTATATTAAATGTGATTTTTCTGCGAAGAGTTGTAGACAGGACTATATCCATAATATTACAGTCGTATCTAAAATTCTTTGTTTTCATCCATTCCAGGTTCGACAGAATAGTCCTTCTCCTACTTCATTAGCTTTTGTGGACCACCCTATCACACAACCAAAGCAGTTATCTTTTAAAATTACTCAGGTAACTATTTTTGAGCTATTCTGTATCACTTTACATTTATTTCTTTGTCTTCGATCTTTTTCTAAACTCTTAAAAGACTTTCAGAAGGTTTGCATTTTACAGTCCGTCAAAGCATTTTTCAGTCAAGTTTAGTGGCTTATAATTTAAATATCTCAGATTAGTTTTGTATTCTGCACTTGCTCTGCTTCCGGTATTACACTTCATGAGTAGTTAGATGACCATGTTGTTGGTAGGCTTTTGCTCAAGATATTAGGTCTTGTGTGATGTTAGAAGTAGAGGATGCTCTCTCAGGCGGTATTTGAAGTGACAGCTGCTGTTGTCATATTACATTTAAAATATGACATTGATGAAGAAAAATGAGATGATAATCAAAATGATCAAGGTGCTGTTCTGTCATGACTTCTAAAAACCAAAAGCAGCTATTTCATCCTCTCTGCCATTTCTGACATGATCTGTTCTCTTTCACAAGTTAGAACAAGGCTACTTCACCTCTTGACCAAATTTGGATAATTTAAAGTCATTAGCTGTCATGTACTTCGTGCCCTGTTTAATATGTTTTTTTGTGAACAATAACTTTTCAGTTAGTGAGGAAATCTTTTAATACTGTTAGTGGTTTCTCCCAACTGTTTACAGTCATCCTCATGAAGAGGTGAAGCAGTTTTGAATAAGAAACTTCAATCTCTCTTTCAAAACACATGAATATAAGATGTGCTGGTCTTGTTGAGTGTTTTAAAGTAGTTTATCAGCATAACAAACATGAGGGAAATAATGCTGTAATTGATAAAGGAGAGGATAAATATTTCAAAATGTTCTTTTTAGACTGATCTCACAATGCTGAAATTAGCTGCACTAGAAAGTAATAAAAATCAAGACCTGGAAAAGAAAGAAGGTCGTATTGATGACTTACTCAGGGTAAGTGTTACACGTTACGCATATTTATTCAGATAGTGAATCTGAGGCAAATATTTTAAGTGTTTGAGTAATTCTTGTTTTTAAAAACTACCCTGGAGTTACTTAAATTAAAAGGTGAAACGAGTTTTAATTTTTGTACTTTTTTTTTCTGGAAATCTTATAAGTCTATTGGATTTAAGTCTAAATGAAGCACATAAGGTTTTTCTCTGCTTCTGTGCTATTGCCTGTTAATGATTTATAGACTTTCTGAAGTTACAAAGAGAGCTGATGTTGTTTTGCAAACAGCTGATGAATTCCTTTAAGTTCATAATATAATTTCATGTAACAGGTAGGGTTTTTTTGTTCTAATTTTGAATAGCAGTGGGACAACTGGTGGCGGTTTCAGAATGGAGGTGATTGTGACAGAAATAATTACGGGCAATAAACAACAACTTTTAATAAGGAATCTCTGTTCTGCTGTGCTCTGAAGACCTGTTTTCAGAAAAAAAAATCGTAATGCTTGTGCTCTTGAAAGAAGGGTTAAAAAAAACCCTGTGTACACAAGTCGTAGACTGTTTACTGTTGTTCATATATGGGCAAGTACATATTAACCCATGCAATCATAGATTGTAAAATTGTACATGAAGGCTGGTTTAGCACATGTTGAACAGTATGGGATAGACAAACCTAACCTTCCCTTCCCCTTCCATCTTTTAGTTTTAAAAAAGTAGTATTGCTGTGGTTTTTTTAAGGTAGTAAGGTAGATATAATTGGAATATAGGGAATTGTTAAACTTCCTACTCAGATAATCGAAACTTTTATCATTGTGAAATCCTTGTTTACTTTTAAAGTAAAAATGTTAGGATTACACGTGACTTCAGCAATCATCTTTAAAGGATCCGGAGCTAAGGTAGACTTTTAGTTTAACACTGGAGGACTGGAAAAGTGATCGGTACGATGCTTTTATACATTATTTATATGCTAAATACTCTGTAATACAGAAAGCAGCTCAGTGTAAAGGAAATAGGAGGAAGCAAGGCATCCTGCAGATTGGAATAGATCTTCAAAATGAGATTTTTGCCTATATATATATATATATACACACACTCGCCTTAAGTCATGTGAAGGTAGATAGATGTATTTTCTGTAACAGCTGATTAAAATAATAGTGTTTTGATACGTCTTCTCTGATTTTATATGTATTTGTTAGGCTAACTGTGATCTTAGAAGACAAATAGATGAACAACAAAAGCTACTTGAAAAATATAAAGAAAGGTTAAACAAATGTATTTCAATGAGCAAGAAGCTTCTAATTGAAAAGGTAAGTTTACTGCTTTTGAAATCTTTGATAAAAATTGTGAGGGTGCCATAGAACTCCATTATGATTCCTTCTTTTCACTTCTAACATTTTCACATTAGTCTCTGAGACTAATATATGGTCCCTATCTGGCAATGTTTTTATTAGCCTGAATAGGCAAAGTAAAATGTTCAGCCATTTCAGATTGTAGAAATTGTGTCTTTTTTAATTTAAGGGGAGTTTTTCTATTTTGAGTAATTCAGATACAGCAAAGTATGAAAGACAAGAATTTAGCATATAGCAAATTTTCTGGACAAATTTTAATAATAAGATTACAGTGGGTGAAAAAAATTCTGAACATAATCTATTATGGACAGGAGATGGATAAAATCTTTTTGATGCACTTAAGCGACTGAGATAATTTTTGATGTAAGAATTCTATGTTAGCTCAGAATTAATGGAAACAAGAAAATGAAAGTGACAACCTACATACTACTATGAAAGAAATATTTATTTTAATGCAAATTATATTTAAACTAGCAGCAATTTCTTAAAAGATAAGGATACTCTCCCTGATCTTTAAAATAGTCTTGTTTAAAAAAAGAAATCTAACAAAAAGCGAATAGAGTATCAGCTTATTACAAATCAGGATACAAAAAAGTTTAAGGTAGACAGGCAGGTCTCTTCCCTAACACTGGCTGGTAGCTGCTGCTGTCAGATGCAAAGGCACAAACCGATCTGTTAGAGGATTAGGGAGAGTGTTTCCTCTCTAGCATGCCATAAATGAATTATTGCAGTCCTTTTTTAGTTCCAGCATGAGAGGAAGGCAGAGGAAAGATACATCAGGTCTGTTCAGTGTGATGCGAGGTGGGCAGCTTGAGACTGCTAATATCACTTATAGACTGTTTTCTGCAAAAGGCCACACAGGCCGCCTCTTCAGTCTGGAAGTCTGGTTACAGAAAGATCTTTAATTCTGTCTGCTTCTCACTTTTTTTCTGTGTGTGTGATTTTGGGCCACAGGCATTTCTTAAGAAGCACTTTTTTGTAACATTTAAAGAACTTTCTCTCCTTTAGCAGTGTTCGCAGTGCTCTTTCTTCTTGTGCTGAAGCAGAATAGGCAAACTCAGCCATTTACCATATCCCAGGGATGCTTGTGATAGTAGTGACTAGTTGCAATAAGGACGTCTGCATTGCTGCAAGTGACTATATGATTGCTTTTAAGTCTACCTGCAGTGCATTCCCACACAGAGATTTCTGAGCTCAGTCAGTCTGGTACAAGTTGTAATATAGATGCTCTGTCAAGAGAGTTTGCAGGGTAAGTGTAGTATGTGCACTTTTTCTAAGTGGGCTTATTTAGTGTAGTAGACTGGTACAGACAAAAATCTTAATTATATGCGTGTATGATGCTGATATGCTATCAGTTTTGCTGCATTTACGAGTAAAACATTAATTATAAAGAACAGCAAACTTTATCAGAAAACTGAGTCAAACTCAGGGTTCTTTTGTGCAGAAATCATTAGTACAACTGCAGATGTTTGAGTTCTGCAGAAATTAGAATAGATGGAGTAAAGTAATAAAATATATTTTCGTCTACTCCCCTTTTCTCTCTCTTTGCAAGTTGTTGTTGAAGTAAAACCTAAGTGGTTTACTGACTTTTTGAACGCTTTAATATTACTAAATGTGAATATTTTTTTTGGTTTTTTAGAGCACACAGGAAAAGCTGGCAAGCAGAGAGAAGAGCATGCAAGACAGATTACGCTTGGGGCATTTTACAACAGTTCGTCATGGTGCTTCATTTACTGAACAGTGGACGGATGGCTTTGCATTTCAAAATCTTGTCAAGTTAGTCAATGCTATGTCCTTAAAATTCTTACTAATTGTTAGTTCCCTCTAGTGGATTTTTTTATTACTAAGATGCTAGGATTGGAATGGTTTTCATACTATTTATTTTCCTTTACCTTTTGAAGCCTGAGAATACAGGACAGCACTCCCTAAACAGCTGAGAGAGTACTAAGGCTGGGTGTCTTTGAAAGGCAATTTGATTTAACTTTATTTAAACTATCCTTAGAAAAAAAGCTGTAAAACTGAATCAGTGATTTTTCCAGAAGCTAACTGTGTATCACTGGTGATCACTGGGGCAGGTGAGGTCTGTGAAGTTCTCATTGGTCACATAGGTGATGTCTTTGCATCAATCACTGTAGTAGGTTTTTCAGGCATCCAGCTTCTCAGTGCCATGAGGAGGAGTTACGATTCTGGCAGCCTTAGATATGGTCTAGTGCAAGTGGATGGGGGAAAGCAGCCACGTGGAAAAGAGCTGCTGCAACAGGTACTTCAGCAGAGATGGGGCCAAGGTAAAGGGCTGTAGGAGACAAACAGAGATAGTGGTAAAATAATTATGCAGTACCTCAAAAGAGTTCTTTGCTAAAGAGTCTGATTCAGTCTTCGGAGAGAGATATAAAAATAATTCACTGAGATTTTTGATTTTGAAGGGCAATAATGAAGTCTGAGCATTATGTGATTGCCTAAGGTACTGGTTTTCTTAAGGCAATCTTAAAAGCAACCTGTTATATGCGTTTTGCAAGAAAGATACAGCTGTTTGCCACACAACCAAAGTGATGATTTGTTTGGGAATGGTCAGAACTAATTCAGTATTTGGCCTATAAAAATCAAGTAGTCTGTATTGATTCTATTACATTTCTTTTGATGGTATAGAAGAAGGTATCCACCAGCTCAGATGCATTTTTTTTCTCTTTCTAGAGCAGAAATAATGTGTAAAACTTGGAAAAAACAACCCCAAAGTCAAAAAAACCCCACCACATATTTCAAAAGTAATTTGTGCCAAAACTTTAGCAAAATTTTCCCACTGCGTGAAGAATATTGACGTTCTTTTTCTTAGGAAGCATTTTCACAAGTACAGTAAGCGTTCTAAAAATTCCCTAATGCTTTATCAGTTAAAAACATAGTTCTTGAAAAAATGCAAAATTATGAAACTTTAATAAAGCTTTTTTTGGGGTTTACAGGCAGCAAGAATGGGTGAATCAACAAAGGGAAGACATTGAAAGGCAGAGAAAGCTCCTGGCCAAGCGAAAGCCTCCAACCACAAATAATTCTCAGGCACCATCTGCCAATTCTGAACCCAAGCAGAGGAAAAATAAAGCTGTGAATGGGGCAGAAAACGATCCCTTTGTTAGACCAAATTTACCACAGCTGTAAGTTTAACATTTCAATCAGTCTTTTACATCAATTCTCAGATATTGTCTGTGTGATTTCTATTCAAATAACAGCATAAAAAACACTCAGTATATTCAGCAGCTATATTCTCAGTGAGGACTTGCTGATGTTAGGGCAATTTTCACCACTGCCTATGAAGATGTTGTACAATTGCCCAATTTATTTTTGGTAAAGTCACCAGAGAAAGGCCCGTTTTGTGTTTATTAAATGTCCCTTCTGTTTTCCTGATCTACAGGAGTCCTTATTCTGATTTCCTACTCTTGTAATTTTACTGATACTTACTGAACTTCGCTTGATTCACATTGATGTAGGAGCCTCTCCTTTAGTTAGAGATCACTTCATTTTTCATATAGTAGTCTTTCGCTGAAAAAAAAGCTTTTTTCAGCCTTTAGTATTTGAAGACGTCTCTAAGAACAAACAAAAAATAATTTTTTTCCTCCTTCTGAATGTGGGATCCCGAGAGCAACTGTCAGAAGGTACTGTTCTAATTTCATGTATTGACGATGTTGAAGTCTTTTTGTCATTTAAACATAAAAATTGAGAGATATTGAAGTGTTCTCCATTTTTCAAATGACATTTTTTCTACAGACAAAAGTGATGTAATTCAAGGCACAGGCAGATGTGTCCTTGACATTTATTTTAAGTATTTTAAGAAGTTGCTGCTTGGAGAGACTAGTTATTGGCCTTGATGCTGAGAGGCTGCAACTGATAGCATATCTGTTGCTAGTCAGCTTAAATAAAAAGTAAATAACTAGGGTTTAAAACACTTACAAATTAATCTGTGTTGCTTTGCAGAAGTGGCCTACAGGTGTTAAACATGGTAACCTATCACATTTCACATGTGGAGGTACTAATTTGTACCTCTGGGGATTGAGGAGGGTAAATAAATTACTCTGGTTAGATCTGCAAAATACAGATGTTTGGACCATTAGTTTGAAGACAGCTGCACGTTTTCATAATGCATCATTCTTAAAGTTCATGTTGTGGAATTGTTTGGCTGTGGCACAAATGAAAAGGCTGGCGATGTAAGCAAATCTTCATTAGTGGTACTCGTGTATTTTCGTCAAGAGCTGAAGAGTCATCGCAGATTTGTTCTTAGTGCCTGTGTTGTTTCTTCTTAATTAAAACTTCTGAATAGTAGCATAAAGATTACGGTTGTGGTAAAAGTAGCTTTTTACTCGAATGTAATAATCCTTGTCATTTTAAATAACATGTAAGTAATGGAAAAGTCCTGAAAAAATACAGGATTTTTGATTTGCCAGCTTGTGGCTATGTCTTGGTTCATGTTAAATGTCCATAATCTTATTGCTGCTTTAGGAGGTGATAAAATATACATTTTGGAAAAAATACAGAAATATTGTAATTGTTAAGTAGGGCAAGATGAATTCCTGATAATAGACCTCTGAATATTTTCTGGTGTTACGCAGTTTTAAATAATTTCCAAATGATTGAAAACTTTCCAGATTTTCATTTAATTTGGCTTAACCAGTTACATGTTAAGTGGCACATGAAAATGCTTGCTGGTTATGGAATTGCCAAGAGAACAATCAAAATTACAGTTTTGTATTTAATGCTAGCATAAATGTAAACTGATTCAAAACTGGTTTACCTTTAAGTACCTAGTTTGATCATTGTATAATCTAGGTATGTGGTTACTTGTCTATATGATGAGATTACAGATTTTGTTTCAGACCTTTGACAAGGTCTGTAATGTGTCCTGAGATTACAGAATCATTAAGCCACATATTGCTTTTAGGTCTCTACTTGAAATGTTTTTCTGAATGTTTATCTTCAGGATTCACTATAGTTTTGTGTAGTAGTATTATGTGTTGACTCCTCTCTGCTTCTCAGTACAGAATTAAATGTGCTTTGTGTATCTCGGTAAAACAATTATTAATTGTGCATTTCCATTTTAAGAGTAAATTTGTCATCTGCTGTATGTGATTCCCTCCTATTACATTGTGCTTATCACTTCTGTGTTACTTTGAAAGTAATGTTCCTGTGTTACTTTGAAAGTAATGATCTTAATTAGTGTAGCCAAATGGAAGAGGTTCTGCTTGAGAAACATGGGGAAGCGCAGAGCTGCTTGAGATTAATGAACTAAACCACTAGTAAATCAGTACAACATATATGCAAGTAATTAGGCAGATCTTTTTTAAACAAACAACTTGATAGATCGAGTTGTTAGCAACAAGTGTCTCTACCACTCTATTGTTTGCTTTAAAAAATGTCTTCAGCTGCAGATACTGAAAAAACTAAATGATCTGTAATGATAATACTGCTTTGTAACAAGCGGTATTGAAGCGATGTCTGAAAACAAGCATTGCCTGAGACGTCCTTAATAAGGGCATCATTTTAGTTTAGCTGAATATACTGTGGTCTCTAGTACAAATTTAAAACCAAAAGTTTTGCACTGAAGTTATTAGTATAAAAGTGGCCATCTGCCAGCGTCTTGTGAGTGAATGCTGGGTTTGGTATTTAAATAACATGCAACGTGTCCTGTTTTTCCATCATTCTTTCCCATTTTGTGGCCCAAATCAAAACTCAAAAGTAGTTTAAATTTTGAGAGATCTCTTCTGTAGTGAGCAAAATACTTCTGTTAGTCCTAACAAAAGGAATAAATTGAAATTTATTTAAATAAAAAAATGTTTATTTGAAGTAGAGATTACCTTTTTAGCCCTGGAAAAATCTGTTTCAAAACTCTATTCCAAATTATTTGGAGACTTGAGAGATTATAATGCTAGTTTCCACTTTTCTTTAGACGCAGCTCTTATTTTACTAGCCAGTTATTTCTAGGAGCAACCTTTTATCTGTTTTAGGTGACGTGGTCCTTCTTATACAATTTCAGCTGTGTCAGTTGTATTCACTTTCCAGTCCTTCAACTTCCCAGTTGTATTCCTCTGCTTCCTAGTTCTTCCGTGGGAGTCTACATGCATGCTTGTCCCTGCGTGCAATTTGGACTAGGAGAGTAGAGGGAGCTGGCAGAGTTTGTTAACGTTAGCTGAACAAATGCATCATTTAGAAGGGAGCGTTCTGTTTTGTGTGGAGCAAATAAAAATATTTTCAGAAACTTTTTGAGGCTGAAGTGCCAACAATGTGTCTGGGCTTTACAGGACAAGTAAAGACAATCCCTTTCCTGAGGCAGTCTCTTTCTAAGGCAAACATGGAAACAATGAGCAAAAAGACCTCATGGAAGGCTTTGACTTGGTCAGCGTGTGGCCATCTGTGTAGAAATTCGAGGAACTAGAGTGAGAATGAAGTTGGACCAAAAAAAGCACTTCAGAAGTTGTAGGCTAAAGCTTGTATTCCGTGGCGGGGGGGGCTGTTTAGGGGTGTGGCCACAATCTCCTCTGCCTGTATGTCCAGGATGATTTTCAGCTAGGAAAAGGTGTTAGGAGAGATGGTTGTAAGTGTGCCAGGCCTGATCATCATGAAAACCAAGGAGCACATGGCCATTTTGGTTTGTTGTCTTGTTTATTAGATTTTTTTAATCACTGAAGAATGTTTTGTCTGAACTTGTGAGGAAGAAGCGCAAAGGAGATTGGTTATGTCTGCCCATGCATGACTGTGTCAAAGCCTTTGAAATTTGTCTATGAAAATATTGTTAAAACTACTGGAAGGCCTATTTGTGCTAATTTTAAAAAATGTTTAAATTGTGGGATAATCAAGCTGTTCAGGCCAGGTAAGCTATCCTCTTTCTTCCAGCAACAAGTAAGGATGGCACACCATAGCCCTACACATCACAGGAAGATTACAGTACATGCACAGAATATGTCTAGTCCTTTTTTGGGAATTTCAGGAGTTCGTTTTATATGTAGGATAATTTTTTAAAATACTGCACTTATTGCACAATAGTTTTGAGCGGAAAAGTTCACAGTCAGGACCAGACTGTTACCAGATTAATTAATGCAACATACTCCCAGCTGCGCTTCTTTCCCCAGCGCCCCTCAGATTAACCTCAAACCTAAGCTATCGAAATGAAGTTCATTTAGTGGATGGTTAGCAGCCTGTTGCTGGCTGATGTCTCTCCCCTGTGCTACTCAGCCTGTCTTTGTCTGCATCTCATGGGACCGTTATGTCTCAGGTGATGGAAGTGCAACCCCTTCTGCCGGAAATGATAATGTCTCCTTGATGATTTCTGTTTTCAGAGAGTGCCTTCTGCATGCAGCTGCCCTGCTAAAGGCAGGGGTGTGTGCGGATAGGAAATGACTGTCTGATAGGAAGCTAGTCTCTAGGCTGGATGTTTTCAGCCTGTGCAGCAAGGTGGTAGCCTATAGCCAGAAACAGACAGCATGCACACTGTCATTGTTTTACTGCTATTTGTCATGTGTTATCATGTCATATATATGTTTATATGTGAACATAAAATACAGTATATTTTAGCTACAAAGTAATAATCTACTTCTAAATAAAAAAAAAAAGGTAAATTTCTGAATCTGAGGCAGTCAAGTTTTGTTTTACATAATTAAAAGAACAAAATTCAAAGTGACTCTGTAGTTCAGTGTTTTATGTGCCTTCCTCCAAAATGTGGTGGTCAGTAAACAACAGTTTCAAATTGCTGTGAATCATGCTGTGCCTCTAATAGAGTTAGATTTGTAAGGAAATAGAAAAATGGAAAATAGTCATTTATTGGTATGTATCATGGAAACATGGAAAGAGTGACACTGACTCTTAATGTTTTCAATATGGCCTCTAACTTGTGCTCTGTGCTCAAGAGGGCTGTTTAAGAACTTTTTGGAAGGCAGTGCTTGCTTGAGCTGTCTAGGCACTTTGTCATAACTCTGCGTAGATAGCTGAGGTTTTGTAAAAAGGACCAGATTTCCTATATTATGTTAATTTTTCAGAGGATCTGTGGTTTTAGGGCTCTCAGTGTTCAATGAAAATTTTATATTTTCAGTGTGTTTGACTTATGGTTCAGCTTTGCTAAGCCACCTAAATACTCTTCTTACTGAGAAAGACAGACTTTACTATCTGCGTTTCTGGAAATGCATGAACCTGTAATTTATACTGCAGACAAGAATCTGGAAAGAATAATATTCAGCCTTGTACACCTTGGCATTGATCCTTTGCCTTTTTTGATTGAGAACTTAATCCGTGTTAGAGCAGTTGGCTGTTTGAGTGGTAGTATTGAAAAAATGTCAGGGATGCTGCTTTGAATTGTCTAGTGTGACTTTGATGCTCTCTCTGATAGATCTAGCATATGAATTACAGAAGGAATTAGCACATTGTTTTCTTATGTTTCTTGCTCTTGTTTGAACTGTACATGGAATGCATTACCAGCTTTCCTAGCTATTGAGAGAGCTCATTTCACATTCGCTTTAATGCTTCTTCTTTAAAGATGTAGTGTAAATTGTCTAAACCCAGAGGAGAGTCTACCTGGAAAAGAATATAAATGTTCGTTCCCAAAAATTTGGTACTAAGGGACCTTTTGCCTTTCTTGGAGAAGCAAATTTCCTCACTCTATTGCCTTCAGAGTGTTTGGGGATGTCTGTTGACTGGAGTACAAAGCTATTTTTCATTCCAGTAGGAATAAAAGATGCAGGGTAACTTTGTATGATGCTTCTTAAAAGAAAGGATTGCTTTCTTCTCAAATTATGGCAGTGTGTGGTCATGTGTGCTTTTGTTACCTGATCTGAGTATACATTATAAACCAGAAGGTCAGTGAAATAACTACAGTCTTGTGAGGCTGTTTCCAGATTCTTGGAAAGTCAACTGCTGTGGTCAAAAAAGAATCCCCCAATTTCACTAATATTCATGCAGAATATCTGGTCAATTCAGCCTTCTGTCCTGGCCAAGTCAGGAAAAGGGCAGTGAAATTCAGTATTTATGAAATCGGGACTCGGAAAGGGCTCTATGAAAGCTTCAGAACCACCATGTTTTGTCCTGAAAAGTTGCACTCATTTCCTAAAAACTTTTGAGACCCAGTAAGTACGAGTTTAGAATTCTGAAAATTATGGCAAACTCATGCAAACTTAGGAGGCAGGAAAAAGTCATACAGTTCACTGGATTTCTGCAAATTTTGTCAAAGTTGGTATTTGCTGTAAGAGAAATCTGAACTGGTGTCCCACACCTCTGGGGAAAATACTGCTGATTCTCCAGACACTGTAGTTCTTTAGGCTTGCAATATGAACAGCATATATGGTCTTTCTAAACACTTTGTGTAATGTATCTTCTAGGACAGTTGATAATCGGACCCACTAGAATAGACTTTGTGAAAATATGTTATGCTATTAATTTTAGCTTTTCATAATGCAAGAAATAGTAGATCTAGGCAAAACAATCACGTTTAATTTGAGTTTGTCTGTAGAGATTTGTGTTAATCTTTCCAAGGAGACCATACCATTTTCTCCTTCCCCATCCAGTGTTCCCCTTCATTATACGTGTGTGGACTCTTCCCTGGAAGTTGATGTCTCCTTGGTTTCCTTCCTTTGGCGATTTGTCTTCTCTGTGTTTTTTGTTAATTTGTCAGATGGATGCTGCATGCAGTCAGTTCATTGGGTTTCTTAGTTATTAATCTGTATGAACAGACCTCCGGATGATAACTGACTTCATATCCTAGCAAGTCTACAGACAGTGAGGGCCCACTGAATTAATTGTAGCCAGGAATCTTTTCTCAAAGAAGTCGAAAAGGGAACAGGTGAAAGAGCTGCATGCCAATTGAAAACTGAATTTGCGGTCTCATGCAAAATGTAGTGTTAATGAACTTGGAATGTATGGGCTTGCACAGCATTCTTTAAATCACAGCTCAAAATTCCAGTGTTATCAGTCTTGCCTAGTTGGTTTCTGGGTCTCCATCCTTTGGTTCATTAGGTGAAAGAGTTGAGAACCAAGCAGTAGAGTAGCATCAGCTAAAATATTGATTGGTGATATGATTCAGGATGCGCCCAGGTGATCTAACAGGCTCTCCAAGAGAACAGAAATGGTCCAATGGGAGAGGGAGTTGATATTCCAGAATACCAGACATTCAAAAGTGTAGTCCTAGTATTGTGTTATTAAATATTAACTTAAGATACTTTATTTACTGTAGTATTTACTGTAGTATTGTTTTGTTTATCATCATATAAAAGCTGTAGTTACGTGTTGGTTTATTTTTGTTTTTTTTCAGTTTGACTCTAGCAGAGTATCACGAACAGGAAGAAATTTTCAAGCTTCGATTAGGACATCTCAAAAAGGTGTGTATGTGGTCTATTATTCTAAGGGGTTTTTTTGACCATGCCCCAAACCATAAAAACCAGTGCTATCAAAATAAGGAGAGGGCTTGTTGAGAGCAATCTGATTAGAAAACTTAATACTAAAAGTGCTATACAATTTTATGTCGAATAGTGGCTTTCGGGCTGTTTTGGTTTTTTTTTTGCAACTTACCATAAACACTGGGGTAGAGGGCAGTAGTAGTGAGTTCATCTAGCCTAACACTGTACTGAATCCTGGAATCTTTATAACACTGTAACAATGATGCCACCAATACTGCTGTTGTTTCGGAGCTGAGGAAATGGAGTCAGCCAAGTTGATATATGGCTTTTTACATTAGTTTTTGACCTTTAAAAACATCTAATTTACAAAGCACTGTATTTTTTAATTAATATCATGTTTTCATCATCTACAACAGTGGTGTCAAACTCACAGCTGCTGCTGTTCTCCTGCTTCTGCATCATAACGTGCGTTACACACGCTGCACATGTGACCAGTGCTGGCAGGAGCATAGGGGCAAGGAGCTCGGTGCTGTCACTGGGTAGGAGCAAGGTGCCAGGCCGGATAAAACAGGGTAGAGGGCCAGACTCAGCCTGGGGGCTGTGAATTTGACACTCCTGTTCTACAGTATTCACTTCAGTTATTATCAGTTAGCATACTACCTGTTGCAAGGAAGAGTATAATTTTCCTACTTTTATGGAAAAATCTTTTCCCTGTGTCTTTACAGAGAAAATATTTTTTACAGAGAAAATTATTTCTGTAGTCAGATATTTTACTTTAGCTTTTTCCTTTTGAAAAAAAAAAGCCCATCATTCTAATAAATTTGTATAATGAGATAATTATGATATTTATAAATTGTTGCTTATTCAAGCAAAGCTTTTGAGGAATAACCTGTGAGAAGCAGACAGAAAAACCTCAACAAGTGTGGAAGGAAAGTACCTTTATCTGCTGATAAGTAGCTCTTGAGATGTTCAGTCAAAACAGGTCGTAGTGTTTTTCTCCTTGAAATGTTACAAGAGTCTTGTTTCAGGCCTATTCTCTTCAATGTACAAGTCACCTGTTATAAATCCTGTTACAATAAACTGTACTGGGCCCCTTGAGAACACTGATGCTGTAAAGATTATAGCAAGAACGTACTTGAATCTGTGGTAGGGAATCAGCACGTAAACTTGCTGACACTGGTGAGTGGACTGTCCATGTAGTTCTTGTGCTTTAACCCCAGCCAGTAACTAAGCAGCACACAGCCACTTACTCACTCCCCACTGGTGGGATAGGGGAAAGAATTGTAAGACTAAAAGTGAAAAAACTCATGGGTTGAGTTAAAAACATTTTAGTAGGTAAGGAAAAGAGGGAATTTGTTCACTGCTTCCCACCAGAAAGCAGGTGTCCAGCCATCTCCAGGAAAGCAGGCCTCCATCACGTGTTAGAGGTTACTTGG
This sequence comes from Tapera naevia, assembly GCA_033556795.1. Classification (NCBI taxonomy): domain Eukaryota; kingdom Metazoa; phylum Chordata; class Aves; order Cuculiformes; family Neomorphidae; genus Tapera; species Tapera naevia. The sequence goes on from JAUMJJ010000069.1 coordinate 11,451,945, forward strand.
GAAGATGAATGCCATCACTCCAAATGCCTCCCCTGCCCCTCGCTTCTTCCCCTCTCAGCTTTATATGTTGAGCATGATGTCATATAGTGTGTCATGTTCCTTTGGTCAGTTGGAGTCTGCTGTCCCAGCTGTGTCCCCTCCCAGCTCCTTGTGTCCCCCACAGCCTGTTGGCTGGTGGGGTGGTGTGAGAAGTGGGAAAGGCCTTGAAACTGTGTAAGCACTGCTTAGTAGTAACTAAAACATCCCTGTGTTATGAACAGGCTTTTTAGCATAAATCCAAAACAGCTCCAGACTAGGTACTACGAAGAAAATTAACTCTATCTCAGGCAAAACCTGCAGTTTTTCATTGTTAATGCTTTAGAAATAGCTCCAGCCTCACATGATCTTTGAGGTCTTTTCCAGCTTTAATGATTGTATGAAATTCTGTAGGGCTTTTTCCATGCTTTAATTTTTTGAAGTCTAATGGAAATTTCACGTGACTGTTAAGACGTTGTTTAATACCTGAATTTTGTTTTCACCTTGAGTATCAGTGCTGGGGTGCTCTGTATAAGAAGGAACTTCCTTGACCAAATGCCAGAGGGGAAACAAATACTATTTCTTAGCAAATCATGTTTGAATACATCTGAAAATAATGATAAAAATATGGATTTGCATTTTCATTCGTAGGTACAATGCAGATTTTGTAAATAATTCTGTGCTTTTTACATGGCTATATTTCTTCCCCGGTGCTTTTTTACAGATTACATTATTTTCTTCTTTCCTTCTGCGTATACTGTTTTGTTGTCTGTTCCTCTTCCTTTTCAGTCTCCAGATGCTTTCCTGGTGCTCTTATTTTTCTTGCCCTGTACATGCTGCTGCCACCAGTTTTCTTTTCCTTCTGCTCCCCAGGAAATTCTTTTCCAGCTAGCAGCTTTGGTCCCGGAGAGAGGCTCTTGTTTTCTCACTTCCTTTTATATAGCAGTGACCTGAGGCAGCTAAGCTGGTTCATTCTTGCTTAAAGGTATTCACAGCCTCAGTGTCCTAAATAACAGCTGGAAACAATGCAACCACCCAGTTCTCTTTGGACTAACATTGGCCTATGAGCCACATTTTGAGAACCACTGAATTGCATAATATATGAACAAAAAAGCCCGAAAGAGGCATAACTGTTTTTTTTCTTTTGTCAGCCTTTGGGAAGAACATAGACAATTGTGTGTGTGTAAATGTGTGGCCTTTTGCAGGGGAAAAAGAGCAAGAAATTTTTATAAAGAGCTATTGGTTGAGGAAGAACTGCATGTCAATTCAGGGTATTTAACAGAGAATTGCAAGGTTTAATCTAAATATATATATAAAGTGTTAAACATTATATAAATGGGGAAGGGGGAACCCTTGACATTGTATGTTAGGAAAAACAAGTGGTCCACCCAGATTTGCTAACAGATCAGTGTTACTTAGTCCAGCTCATTGATTGATTTTCATTTTCTGAATGAAGGTTCATCAAGTGTCTACTTTTGGGGTGAGAAATTTTTTTCTTAGCTTATAGGGAAGGATTCAGGGTATCCACTGAAATCGTTTAGTTCGGACTCCTTGATTTGTTGGAAATGTCATTTAATGTGTGTTTTAGATTATTTAAATAACAGTTGTTGTTTCAGGATGTGGTTTTATGATGTACAATGTTTGGAAATACCAGCTTTACAGCATTTTCTCTTCCCTCTGCTGACTTCTGCCTCCATCTCCTTGTGCCATGAGTTGTTGCCCTGTTGCTTTTACCAGCCCCACCAGCTTGTGCAGTCACAGTATAAACTGGATTGGAGAACTGATCTAGCTTCTTTCAAAAAAAACAACTATCTATATTTTTGTGATTAGTTTTCCAGTTTGGTTCACTGTGTGGCTGTATGAGAGGCTGTGCCAAAATAACAAGTGATGATGTGGGGCACTGCTTCCACTGGCACTACTACTGTAATAAAAAAATACATCTCAGATGCCAGGCCTTCTTTTTCTTTTTCAGCTAGAATAATTCCATAATTTTGACCTTACTGGTATGTACTAATTTTGTCTCCCTTTTACTCAAACTTTCATGTTCTGAACCTGAAAATCTAAATCTGAAATTGACATATCCCTTTCTACAGTGTCTTTAAATGAATATGCATTTTTCACTTCAAGTATTGATACATAGGTTTCCACAAATTCAGCATCATTTTAGGGAATCTGAACAACTGTTTCAGTGTTCTCTAATAATGTGGCATAGAGATGAGATAATTTTAAGTGCTGAAATCAATTAGGGAATGTGCTCGTACCTGACATGCTTCTACAGAAATTCCACTCAAAATCTTAGCCAATTCACATTCTGCATAAAAACATATGAATTAAAAAGTCTTTTTAAATTAGCTTGGTTTTCATGTCTTGTATCAACACCTTAAGAGTGCTTCTGCTGTAATGACATATTCTTTTATTCTTTTCTTATTTTCACTTCAACCTCAAAATATATTGAATGCCTTTTCTTAATTTGTTAATTTGTACAAAATCTGTAACTGCACATATCTCAGGTTTTTCTGCTTTGTACATCAGTTTCTGACCGCTTCCCAGATAATTTCTCTCCTTGGCTGAAGTACAAAACCCGACTGCCTCTCATTTCGAATAGCATCCGTACAGTGCAGAACAAAACTGTGAACATCCCATTACCTTTGGGTTCATGGACAGAAAGGTTCCTTGGAGCAGGCTTTTGCCTTATCTTTCTGAATTTTTCTGGTGTTGAGAGAAAAGCAATGCTTTCTTCTACTGCAGCAGGTTTTTGTAATGTAATGTTCCTCTATCACCACTAGTATTGATGCAGGGTAAAAATATCCTTTTCAAGCGGGGAGTAAATGACCTTTTATATTTCATGCTTTTCATTTGCAGGAGGAAGCTGAAATACAAGCAGAACTTGAACGTTTGGAAAGAGTTAGGAATCTTCACATAAGAGAACTGAAAAGAATAAATAATGAAGATAATTCACAGTAAGAGACTTGCTGTCTGAATTTTGCTTGTCTATTTTTAAAATAATGCTCTAAAATCCCATTTTACCTACATGAGAGGCTCGTTCATGTATTTTTCTTTGGTCCTCTTTGGTTTTGTGTCTATTTAAACACCAACTTCTTTAATTTTTTTAAAAATAAGTATAATTTGGTAAACTTGTATGTTCAATAAAACCATTAATAAGAAATAACATATAACAGCTTATAGTGTAGGAGAGCTAAAACTTGATAGAGTGTAATACCAAGCTAAGAAATACTCATAAGGGAACCTAATGCAATTCACTTAGCTGACAATAAGGCAAGAAAATGGTGGGGAGATTTGATGCAACAGCAGCAATTCTGTGATGTGGTTAAAATCACAGGTTTGGGGTTTTTTTGCACTCTGATTTCAGGTACCTGTACCTAGTAGGAAAAAAAGACAAATGCAAAATCCTTATTATGTTAGATGTTATTCCGTACTTCAGTTTGCATGGCAATATATCATAGTGTTAAATTGGTATTTAATATTAGCTATTACTATGTAGGTTTGAAAGTAATAATTATGTAACTGAAAAAAATAGTCAGTTTCTGCAGTGCTTTAAGCTGACACCATTGCTTGAAAGGAATGGATCTGCCTTTTCCTGACTACTTCATTATGCCCTTGACCTGTTTCCTTTCACATGCTTGCAATTGCATTTCTTTACTGAATAGTATCTGGAAATTGATCCACATTAAAACCCAGCTCCTGTGATTTTTCTTTCTGGATTAATTTTAACTCCAGATCAGTTTCCTGGTCTAGTTCTTTGCCCCAGTTGCAAAAATGCTTATGCTGCTATGAGGAGAGGGCAATGTAAGAGTGGAATGAGCAATCAGAGGAAGGAGGTGACGGGACTGGGTTTCTTTCTTTCTCCTCTAGTAAATGTTTATGAAACAGTGGCCTTAAGACTATTTTATTCTATTTTTTTACTTTTTAGACACAATAGAATTATATACACACTAAGACTTCTAAAGATTAAAGCAACAAGATGTAAAATTACACTTTACTGTTTTAATGGTCTTCATACCTGCCATGCAGGAATACAGAAAATTTTTGTTGCTGCTGGGCTGTAGTGATAATTGATTGCTAATTTAGTGTTGTGCTTTGAATATCAAAAATAATGGGTGTTGGTGCTTACAATTTGATGACAAAATACTTCCTTTTAAAAATAAATGCCTTACAACAAATAAACAAGCAGCTCTTTGCAGGTTAAAGAACTTTTTTTTTACATCCAGTGTTTGCAGTAGAAGATTTAAAAAAAAGAGATTCTTCAACAAGAACAATAAATGCCACAGAAAAAATGACAGGTTTTGTGTAAATATTGCATATGTGGGGCAGAGAATGTCCAAATTACAGTTCCAGTTAAAAACAGAGTTACAGGACATGGGCAAGCAGATTATTGCAGCTTCACTACTCATTTTCTGCAATCGACGTTGACATATTCTACAGTACAAAATAAAAAGCTTTAAACGATGTTTCCATGTTTTTGTGGGAGTTTAGACTTGAGTATTCAGGAGGCCAAGCTGCAGCTTACACTCATAATATAGAAGACAGAAGCAATGGGGAAGTCAGTTGGGTCTGTTAGTCCCTGCTGTCTTTCCTAACACGTCTTGGCAATGTGGCCGTTTGGTAAAGGAAAGGGCTCTGAAGTGTAGCAGCTGTTGGGTCGTGACTCAGATTGTGTTTGGTTTTCAGTTATGGTGCAAAGATGAGCCCTCTTCCTTGTTCTAGTGACATTCCCCTCTCTGTCCCTCTGCCCACGTATGCCCTCCCCAAGTGTCCCAAATATAAAGTAGATTGCAAAATCACCTCTTTGAGATTTCAGCCTGGACAATAAAAAGTAGGAAATATTGCCCAGTTTAGAGATGGGTAAACTTTTATATCTGCAGGTGTTCTTTACGACAGTACTGAGATAACAGTTCAAGCTGAAACTGTGGGTTAGGGCTTCCCTGTCTGTGTTTACAGTCCATGTGATAGCTGGGGCTACCTGCAAGGTGCAAGTTCTAAGCCGTGGAGAGCCACACAGAATAGCAAAAGCAGCAGTGGAGAGGGAAACTACAGTTCACAAGATCTGCCCTTCTAGAGGCATATGTGTAATCGAAGGACCAAGAAAATATGAATCTATTTTTGTGGACTGGTTTTAAAGAAATTGGCTGTTGAGTCACATGACATCAATCCACTAATTAGAAGATAGTCCTTTGATGCATTTGCTCCATATTGCTGTTTGGTGCTTGCTAACTCCTTAATATTATATAAAATCCATTTTGTTAAAAAGTGACAGGTATGTACAAAATACCTGGTCATAGTTCATGTGAAATTGGAAGAGTATCCTCCTTATTTGTTCCAGAAAGCTGAGGTTTGAGACTTCTCTAAAATACAGCACAAAGAGAGAGCTTTTGAATCACATGTTTCAGTTTAAGGATGCTTTTCTCATCTTCACAAAAATAGAGAAAAATAATTAAAAGTTTCCCAAAATTGACGGGTTTGATGATGGTTTTGTAATAGCATTTGTACATTAAATAATCAAAAGGTACTGAAATCGGCCATGTTGTATAGCTGTGCCTTGAGGTAACACATAGTATAATATTGTTCGGCATATTAGATACTGCTACTAAAAAGCAAGCTCTATTGGAGAAGCAGTACTAAGAGGTTAACATTTTAGACTCTATTTGTATACCCTAAATAGATTTTTTTTTTCTTTCGAGATTTAAAGATCACCCTACGTTGAATGAACGGTATTTGTTGCTCCATCTACTTGGCCGAGGTGGCTTCAGTGAAGTATATAAGGTAGAGTGTGTTGAGTCTGCTGAATCTGTGTTTGAGCCATCTATATGTGTACCTGTAATTTTCAGGAGGCGGGGAGGGGATCTAAATACACAGAAAGATTGTAACATGGTATACTTTTCAAACACTAGTTGAGCAAACTTTGATTAACCCATGGAGCGAGGTAGCTTTACAATAGACTTGTCAATAGATTTGTGAATTACTTGCCCATTTTTTTCCTCTGTTTATTGGGTGTTATTTTTATCATCTTTGGTTGTAACTTTCCCATATTTGTGGTTTTCTTTTCTAGGCTTTTGATCTTTATGAGCAAAGATACGCTGCTGTGAAGATTCACCAGCTTAACAAAAGCTGGAGGGACGAAAAGAAAGAAAACTACCACAAGTAAATATTAATGATTTATGCTTCATATGTTAAATTGAATGGCATTTTATTGATTGTAGAAGGTTAATGTATCCATCTTCTTTTAGACATGCCTGCAGAGAGTATAGAATACACAAAGAACTGGATCACCCCCGAATAGTTAAACTATATGACTACTTCTCCCTGGATACAGACACGTAAGTACATAAAATGATACATTTTCTAGAACTTGGCAAGGATTTTAGTGCTGTGTATTAGATAAACAGAAATTAAGAGTATTTGAACAAAAATAATGTGTTTTTGCTTTCAGCAAAGGGTTTATGGTTTCCTTAAGGGCACTTAAAAAAACAAACCAAGAACACTAGTTGCAGAATTTTGTCTCAGCTAAGTATTGCATACTTTCTATACAGTGATGAAGATGGTGTTTTTCAACACCTGACTAGCAAAGCCTGTCTGAAAGTGAAACGGGCATGCATGTTCTTAGGCAGAGGCAACTCTGAAAGGCTGTTGTAGCTTAGACAAGTTTCCAAGACTGAATGACATCAGGAGTGTGGTTTGACTAAGAGTAGTCACTGGGCTGCACCTCTTTACTTGAAATTTTGTCACATCTTAAGAGATAATGAATATACTTTTCTATTGAGAAACGTACCTACATAAGTAGGGTTTTTTTTAACATAACCTTTCATCAATATGGATGGATTTTCTGTGTTGGTGAGTATGAGTGTTGTGATTGATGTCAGGTTTCGTAAGCTAATAGTTATGCCATGTTCTATTAACAATTTCGTTCATATAGAGTACTGTTCAGGCAGCTGTTCTTAAACTTGCCAGCATCAAACTAGGTTGTCATATCTCCGTTTCTGATTGTGCAGTTTGATACGCTATTTATTTTCGTCTCTCTCTGAATTCTACCCTAGGTTTTGCACCGTGTTAGAATACTGTGAAGGCAATGACTTGGATTTCTATCTCAAGCAACATAAATTGATGTCAGAGAAGGAAGCTAGGTCCATTGTAATGCAAATAGTAAATGCACTACGTTATCTCAATGAGATCAAGCCCCCTATTATACACTATGATCTTAAACCAGGTAAACAAGGAATATCATGATCGAAAAGGTTGTATTTTTCTTCTTCATTCTGTTTGTAATTCATGCTTGAAAAAAATGAAATTCTTTTCTGTATGTCAAGCTTATTGTGAACAACTGAAAAGTGCGTGTACTTTTTTCTTTTCAATGCCAAAATCATCTCTTTCCTTCAGAAAAGTATCTGTCAACTTTTCTACTTTGTGTTATTTTGATTTGAACTTGTAGAAAAAAATCTTATAGCACATAGATACACACATTGGTACTTAGCAATATAAGCAGATAACATCGTTAGTTGGATCAAACCTGTCTGATTATTGTGGAATGCTGATATATCAACATTTTTTCAATTACGTATTTCTTAGACTCTAAAGGTTTGAAGTAGGAAATCGGTAATTTTCAGCATCCCTGCATGAGCACTTCAAAATGGAACTTTCCAGAAGTTTTCATTACAATGCATAATAAGCATTGTCATAAACAATGTATTCTGTCTTGATTCTATGGCCTTTGTTTTACCACCTTGCGTGAGTGATGCTTGTGTTCTTCTCTATTTTATTCTGCTACAATTCCAAGCATGGGATTTGTAATGTAACTCTTAGTGCCAGCATGTTTACTTGCTGCTGTGTAATAAATTGTTCGTGTAATAGCTTGGTACAAAAATAATTGCCGTTTTTGCCCATCAAATTTAAAGCAGTATATCTCAGCTTAGAATGACATTTATTAATTAAAATAAGAACCATTAGAACCTTTTTGATTCACCTATGTTGGACGTAAGCTTTACAGTTCTTGGTGCATTTTGTCAATTTCCTGGCAATACTTCTCTGCTGCGATGTTTTTGCCAGGATTCAAGAAGTTGTAGTGGATGATTCCACTTGCTAGCCACCAGACAGTGACTATAACCTACCTTTGATGCAGCTTTGGTTTGGGGAATTGTTTTGGTGCTTCACCTCGGTCCAACCACTGCTCAAAATGCTGTTGTTTGTCATATAGAATCCATTTGCCATTACATGTCACCATGCAATCAAGAAGTGGATTTTTACTGTTGTATGATAGAGGTCCAGAGCATAATTCATAACCTCAATTTTTTGAATTTTCATTCAGCTCATGCAGTACCCATTTGTTGAGCTTTTTGATTTTTCTGTTTGGTGCAAATGTTGAACAACTGTTGAATGGTCAACATTGAGTTCTTCTGCAACCTCTAGAGTTGTTTTGCCTGGATCCTCTTCAATACTAGCCCTCGGTTGTTGTCTATTAGGGTGTCCACAACCCTTCCCATCTTCAAGGCTCTCATCTCCATTACGAACTTCCACTTGGCTAAATGTCTGGTTGATATTGCTAGCAGTTTCGACTGCTTTATATTGCCTTTTGAACTCGTACAACAAAATCACTTGAATTTGCTTTTTCCCCATCTTTAATTTGACAGAATAGTGTAAAAATAGACAGTGAAAACAAAGCTGTTAGCGTAAATAAGTAGAGTGAATTTCACGCTTTGAAATTGCCTACTACATGAACATAGTTAAATAAAAGTTTAATCCAAAATAAGCATCACAATTTACAACAATAAAAACATCAGTTATTTTTTCACCAACCTAATAGATTTCCCTCGTATTATGGAATTGTTCAGAATGTATTCTTAATCTTATTAGCTTTTGTTCTCAGAGGAGCTTCAACAAATAACTTGTATAATAATTTTTTTATATCAAATTTTAACACAAAGAGTAAAATTTATAGTATTGCAGCAATTTCTTGGCACAATTTTGTGGCGTATGCAAGGCTTGGAACCTGTAGTATCAGATTTGTTCTGGGCAGAAAAATATGAAACTTCATTGTAACTGCTATATTGCTATGTTGTGGTGATTCCTCGCTACGTTTTGGTATTTCCTCCATGTCCATTCAGCTCCCAGCTGACAGTGTCATTTTGGATGGTGATGATAACCTAGAGAGTTCCTGAGAGGGCACTGACATGTGTTATGAAGTCAAATTACTGTAGATTTGAGGGCATAAAGATGATGCGGAGTTGTCACTTACCCCTCATGAAGTTAGGTATTCCTGCAAATTGAACCTGGTTTTGAAGATAAAGCATTCTGTTAGCTTCTTTTGAAGGTTGTTTCTTTTTTTTTTTTTCCCCTGGATAGGTAATATCCTTCTTGTAGATGGAACAGCATGCGGAGAAATAAAAATTACTGATTTTGGCCTGTCCAAAATAATGGATGATGATAGCTATGGTGTGGATGGAATGGATTTAACTTCCCAGGGAGCAGGAACTTACTGGTAATGCCTAGTTTGCTTTTGATTTTTTAGACTCTGGGTCATTGTTCAGATTTCATAGATCCTCTCTCATAATGCTTATTTGGAGGGAGAGCTAGGATTAAAAATACTAACATGGATGACAAATTAAGTCATTTGTGCAGTACTGTGAATGCTGGTATTCCCTAATGTTAGAGTGGTGTCATAGCAAATAAGATAAGAGAGTGCGAGTGTTGTTTATTTCTGTGTGTGTATATATATAAATGTGGAGATGATCACTAGGATTTAGAAACATGGTTTCCCTGAAGAAGCAGGTGTTTAATCTTTGGCTGCAGGTGGTTGAAGATGTTTGACAGAGCTATGATGATTAAGTGTGGGTGCTCGGTCCTTGAAAATCTTAGAGTGCAGATTACCAGCAGGTAATGTCCTTAGGACAAAAGAGTATTTACTTTTCCATCGTAAAGGTTAATGACATCTTAGCAGCTGTGATTTGTTTTCTGAGTGCACTTGCATGCTTGTCTAAAAACCTGAAGTTTTAGAGCTGTTTACAGAACAGGAATGATAATAAGTATTTCATTGCTTGCAGAAAAGCCTTTTCTAGAATTTGGTCTCTAAAGATGCAGCTTCTTCATGACACAGTAGCTCTTTGAGCCCCGGGTGCATGGTAGCTGTGTCAGGGTGGGTGGAATAGAAAGCTTATATTGGCCAGGTTACTGCTTGTGAATTAATTTGCTCTTTCTCTCTTCATTCTGCCTGTACCAAGATCAGAGTCAGGAGCTGGAACCTAACTTTAAACAGAGAAGCCAGTGTAATTTCTGTTTGCTCTGCAAATTTTCTCATATTCAGAAGTTGCACATAATAAAATTTCTGCCTTTTGCTTCAGAAGGTTTAGAAAAGAAAACACACATACTCTTGCACAAGTGTCAGTGCACACATTCTGTGAAAATACGAATATTCGAGTTGAAGCATTTCAGAAGTGTTAGGCTTTTGCTACTTTTTAGTGTTTTACCTATTTAAACACCAACTTCAATATTCTGTTGCAGAAATGTATATCAAAAAGTTTTTACCTTTGGATTTCATCTGAAGTGCCACAGGCAATAGTTGTGTTGTAGACCAAGAGATCAAAAAAAGGGCTGTGACCGTTACATGTTCATGATGAATATCTACATTTCTAATTCATGCTTTCTCTGAGCCGAGATCTTTATTAAAGAGGGAGGTATTTTGAGTGAGTTTGAGGTGAGGGATGATTGCTCGAACTGTCAGCAGCATAGTGCTAGAAGGGATTTCCTTAGTCACTGGGCCTGGTTACCTGCCTTTCCAGGCAGTTAGCTCACATAATCTCTTCTGTAAAGTTAGAGACGTTTGTATTAAATTTAGTTAGTGTTTTGTCCCCAGTAATCTGATTTGAAATGTGTTCTGTAACCTCAGTTCTCTGATCATTAGAAACCTAATCTTCTAATTTACAGGCTGTGTTTATTTGTAGCCAGTTTATACTTGTTTGTTCCTGTGCCAACACTGTCCTTCCTGAAGTAGGTTACTTCTCTTCCTGGTACTTGCTTCTTGGTGTTGTTAGAGCCTTCAGGTTTGTTTTTTTTTCCTGAATTGTAGTCTTCATTCTTCAGAGCACTTTAGTAGCTTTCTTCACACTTGCATCACATTACAACATTCAAGAAAAATGAGCTTAATAAGAATTGTGCGTGAATTGTCCAGAAGAGATTTTGTGCTATTGTGTGAAATTAAGATTTGTGTTGCATTCCTATATAGTTTTTCTGTTTATTCCCGTTTTCCACTATTTCTTCTTTAAAATTTCTTTTAAAACTTTATATGCTGTTGATGCAAGAATGTCTGGTCTGCAGTTGCTTTAATAGTTTTTATACCTTTTTCAGTTTTATATGTTATAGTCAATAGTACTTAAGTGCCTGCATATTGATACATGGAGGTGGTTTTGGTTTTTGTATTTTTTTAAAGGGTGTTCCATTTCACCAGTTCTTGTGTAGTTCAGGAATAGCACAGGAGCTTCCTCAACTTTAAACTCTTTAGGTATGGCTTTCTGCAGATTGGAGGAACGGAAATAGTGATCGTCTTTGTCTATATTGTACTACTCCGGTTAATGTTGTCACCCTTAATAAAGACTTAGGTAAAGGGTCTTTAAGCTATATGTACATTATCTTTGATTGCTAACCAGGCCTTGCTGTAAAGTACCCTGTATAGCTTTCATCTTTTCTGACTCTGATAGATGAAAAAGGTTTGTATTTAACCTAGGATCCCAATTTTAATAAGTGATACTTAGTTTTGGGTAAAGAATGATAGTGTTTGTGCTTGTATGAAGTAGACCCTCTATTTGACTGGCTGACTATATGAAACCCTGTAATGTCAGTTCTGATGAGTGTAAAAAGTGTTAGAATGTTGATCATAAGGCAACTGTACAGTTGTCCAAAAATCAGAGGCATATGTGAAGTGTTAGTAGTATTTGATATTTGAACAAGTTCTAGTGATGCCATGCATCTGCTTGCAGACACTGAGATGCATTTTTTGTTTTCCAGGTACCTGCCTCCGGAGTGTTTTGTAGTTGGCAAAGAGCCACCAAAGATTTCTAATAAGGTTGATGTATGGTCAGTTGGAGTAATCTTTTTCCAATGCCTTTATGGTAGAAAGGTGAGGAAAGTGTTTGAAAATATTAACATTTTAGTGTAAATACTTGTTTCCAGTAGACTGTGAACTATAGTCATAAATACATGAATCTGCATGAAAAATTACTTTGGCTACTTTTTGGTGGTGTGCAGAGCTTGACTGAAAGTTTTATCTATGGAATGGTTAACAGTTTGTATTAACACTGCAACAACTTACTGTAGCATAAGTATTTATGAAATAAAAGTGGTTGAATAACTCTTATGAAGAAAATCATGTGCTTATTTTTCAGCCATTTGGCCATAATCAATCACAGCAAGATATCTTACAAGAAAATACAATATTAAAAGCCACAGAAGTTCAGTTCCCTGTCAAACCTGTTGTAAGCAATGAAGCCAAGGTAAGTTTTTACGAACTCTTAGTAACGGTTAAAACATTCCTCATGAAGGATTCAGCCGTAAAATCGCTGTTAACTTAAGAATGCTGTGGTACTGAACGTGTAGGAAAACATAATGGAGAGCTAATATTTTGATGTTTTTATTTAAGCTGACTTATTCTGGGACTTCTTAAAATCAGGTACTTCAAAGGGAGACTGTGTATAGATTCCAGAAATTTGCAAGCGATTTTGAAGTAGGCCGCCTTAAATACTGTGTGCTTTGCTTTTTTTCCCAGAGGACCTTATGTGTCTCAGGCTGTCTCACTAGAAGTTGTTGTGAAATGCTTTTCCTAATAGTAGCAAGCTCTTTCTGGAAATAGTGAATATTATTCGCTGCAGCCTTGTTGACTTGAAGAACTGTTTGACTAGCAAACACCTGGAGGATATGCCTGCTAACACTCTTACCTTTGAAAAGCCATCTCTGTGTGTAATAACTCAAAGCTGAGTTTAGAAACGATTTCTTAAGATTAAGATCTGTAAGATACATTGGTGCTGATTCAGGAAATAAGACTGCCAGAGTAGCTGATCTGACACAAAGGTGTGGATGGCAGTGTTTAAAAATCTTATTTTTAAATGTTTGCAGTACTAAACTCATCTCCACAGACTTGCTGTTTGGAAACAGATTAGGGTGATTTCCGATGATTGCTGCTATGACCGTCTGTAACACAAATCCAATTCTGTCAATATGAAAGAAAACGTTATATATGTGTTACTTGTTTGTAAAACTGTCCTAGTTTTTGAAAGATATTCATGGCCAGATGCAGTAGAGATGTGCTCATTGAAAAAAATGCCAAGGTGGTAGAATGCCTATTCAAGTTTCAGCACCTGATTAAACATACTTAGATTTGGTACACAAGCTGAAAAAAAATAAGGAATGTTAGAGTTTAGCTTCTAAAGATTAAAAGGAAAGGAAACTTGTCTTTAGAGGCTGTAACCTCTCAAGAAAGTAAGTCTTTTGTGTGCATAAACCTGCTGCTACAATTTGTGCTATACTTCCATTGTTTATATTTTGTAAAAATAGTGTTAGAGAGCAAGTTGGAATTAAGTTTGTGAAAATTCAGTTGAAGAATTGAAGCTTGTCCTGGGTTTTTGGTTTGAGGTTTTTTGGTTTCACTCCCATTTGGAAAAATTTCATCCCTTAAATGCAGTCAACAAATACGCATCATATAAACTGATAACATTACACTTTAATAGTTTACATCCCTGTATTTTAACTTCGTGTTTCTTTGTCATTAGCAGTTTTTATATGGAGGATGTCAGGAAAAAGTAGACAGTTCAGCATGGAGAAGTGGCAGTTTCCGTTCTCTGTGTATTATATGTTCTGCTTGTTTGTTTGAAAGACTGAAACTTTTGGTGTTCTCTCTTATTAACGTTGTCACGATATACGTAAGAGAGAGGGAGAAATTACTCTGTGGTGAAAAAGCTATAAAAAGATTTCAGACTAACTTGTAAATTCAGACCGTTTATGATGACTGTGTAGAATCCAAATTGTCTTTCAGATTTATAGACCTGGCAGTCAGAAAAGAACACGTTGTAAACCTAAATTTTTATTTGGAAAACACTGAGATGAAATAAATATGGAACCTGAAATTACGTTGTTAGGTTTCAGACTGTCCTTTGATCCTCCTCACTTTTTCCTATTTTGTGCAGTGTTCTCCTGTTTATCGTATTAATGCGTCTACGGTGGCACAGAAGCGTGAACTATTTTATAAATATTTTTTAGACATAGACTGTTACTCTGAGGATATTGCAAACAGTTTTTAACAATTTACTTGTTATAAAGGATTTTTTGTGAAGAATTTGATTAAAATCCATAATTCGCAAGAACATATGAATATATATTAACAGAGCGCATGATTTTTATGTAGTACCTTATGCTGGATATGTAAGTGATAGAAGTAAATTCTATTAGGATTCTTTGGAACTTGCATCACAGATTTCTTCCTTTAATCTGCAGTTTTTAATTGGAGCCAAGAACAAACAGCTGAACAGATTTATCAAAGAAAAGATATGTAATTCTTTTAAATTAAGTTCTAAATTGAGTAATGATGTGCTAATCAGTTCTGTAGCAATAATAAGGATTTTCTGTCATTAAATGTGGAAGCCCAAGCTCTCAGGAGACCGAGTGTTCTGTATATGCTAGACACAGGACTTGACAGAAACTTTCAGCACAAAGTGATTGGCATACATTGTATGAACCTAAACATGGGATATCATAGGATCTCAAGAACAGTCCTGAAGCTAGATACGGATTTTTTCAATTGATTAACTATTTTTAAGATAGATTTTTTTCTGGGAAAGGTATTCCATTTGGATAGTGGTTTCTCAAGTAGCCTGTTAGTTATTTAATGCCTGTTGGGCATGGAAACCACTCTTGTCAAATTTCACGCTTTGCTCTGTTCTGTCATGGCACATGTGGTAATGCCAGCTTTCAAAGGTCAACTAAAGCATTGAAATTCTGTCCCTGCATCTTCCATCTACTCTTCATCTGCTGCACAGCTGAATAGTTTTAGAAGCTCTGTGGAGCTTCTTTCTACTTTTTCAATCCTCTGACATTTGCCTTCTGTTTTTTACTAAGCTGTACACATGCAGAATTCTAGTTGTTTGAGATGCTAATGTTTTACTTGTAAATATAGTTTCTAAACATGGAAACATGTATTTGAAGTGTGACTATTTGAAGCCAATTAATTTGCTGGGTTGGTTTTTTCTTCTTCTGTGATGTTACATTTTTTCATTGGACTCATTAGTAAAATGTTATATTGTCATTTGAATTGAATTACATGAGAACAAGAAATTTCTTATAAACTTCTTTATCCAGGAGGAGATGTGTATTTGCTTTTAAGCAGACATAATTATTTGGAATGATACTGTAATGTTTTGCATATCTTTTCTAGGCCTTTATCAGACGCTGTTTAGCATACCGAAAAGAGGATAGGTTTGATGTCCACCAGCTGGCTAATGATGCTTATCTTCTTCCTCATATGAGAAGATCAAATTCTTCAGGAAACTTGCATATGACTGGGCTAGCAGCATCCCCTACACCACCTACTTCAAGCATTATGTCATACTGAAATTCCTCCAGCTGAGGAATGGCATGATACCTTTGTGTAGTTTCCAGATGCAGACTTGAGCTTGAAAGCATTTGAGTGTTTTTACATAGGACAAGTTTGATAACTGTGTTTTCAGACTGAAGTCCTCCTACTTAGTGTCGTTTGTATGATTGGAACGGATAATGGACTGTGAATACATGTACCCTTCTGAGAAATACCTTTAAACATTGAAGGATGACACTGCCTGTTACACATTAGCAGGTATACTGAAGAAAAGGTTTTTAGTTTTTTCTGGGGAACATTGTAAATAATCTTTTTAATACTTAAAGTACATTTGGTTGATACTGGAAAGTTCTAACGTGAAGGGTAGTTTTTCATTATTTAAATAAAAAAGTGTAGTGAGCAGATTTGAAAACACAGGAAAATTCCGTGCCTGGATATAAACTGAATAAACTGCCATCTTTCCAAGATATTGATCTTTTGAAACCAAAGTAAGGAGTGTGAGACTGTCAAAGATATGTTCTTGTATCAGGTTACTCAGATAAAATTGTAGTCTTTTATTTGGCAGCTCAGGCTTGTACCTCCAAAAACGTGGTGGTGTTTCACTGAATTTAGATTGGAAGGGTGATATGGAATTCCTGGTACTTATTTCACAGATTGCTAATTTTGAAATCTGCTCAGTTTTCTAAAAATGCTATAATTGCGGTGATAGTGAAACTTGTAAAACTTTCCAGACTTCTGATAAAAGCAAGCAACAGTATGAAACCAAATGCAAACAGGTCATGTATAATGTTCTATGCAGGAATAATGATAAATTCCCTTCTAGCTCTATTGTAAATTGTTGTACAGATGTCATATTTTCAGTTAAATTTCAGCAACTTATTCCTGTACAAATGTTTAAAGTATGGCTTTTTCTAATTGGATATTGTATTTTTTTTAAGTCTCCCTCACGGCGCTTTTAATTGCTGCTAAATGATGATGCTTTTACTTTTGCGAAAGAATCAAATGACCTCCTTAAGGTGCAAGTCAACTGTACGTTGTAGAGAGATTAGGAGTAGGTAATTCATTAACAATCAAGGCATGTAGAACAGATCTGTGTTGGCAGTGTACAGGACAGTTCTTTAAGTCAGTTTATTGCGTTCTCAACCTGCAGAGCGCATTGATACTAGATGTAGAAGCTGCTCATGGTTATTCCCATTTTGGGAAGTTCCTGTCAACAAGGAAATGTTTCTTGTGGCTTGTACAGATATTTTAAAATGTGAAACATTTTCTAACTGCCTTGTATGGTAAAAACATTTTTCAGAACAGTGTATCTCTCTCCCGTTCACTATTCTTTTTACTTCCTATCCCATTCTTGATGCTGAATACCTATATGTAATTTTGTCCATGTTGCAGAAAAAGGAGGCTGTATTACACAGGTTTTCATTTAGTATTGTACAGTTAAACTGTTGCTCTTGTTTCTGATGTTGCAAGCCATTTTGTTTTCATTGTATATAAAGAAACATTAACTGTCTCTTTAAGATGCTGCTGAATTGTAGAGAATGTAGCCAAAACAGTAATAAACAATGACAGTTGAAATGTCAAGGTTTTCATTGTGTGTTTTTGCATTTCAAGAAAAGGCAAATCAGCTGAGGTATCACTGAGCTACACTGAGCGATTTGAAGCAAACTCTCTTTAATTACAAACAAAAGGCCTATGACAGAATAATTAGTTTAAGTAACATTGGAGGTGAAAGGGGAGGATTCTGTGAAACTTAAAACATCTGTTGTAATGAAATAACCAAAACATCATTTTGCTGAATAAACCTCACAGAAACAACTTTAAGTGTTTTCATGGGTCCTTATAGAATTCTTTAGCTATGGAATAAAATTAGCTCATGGAGTAAAATTAGATTTGAATTGTGACTATTTCTGCCTTATATTACACCAGGGTTCTGAGATTGCATCCTTGTCACTCACTACAGTGCAGATGCAGGGTTCAGGGCAAATGTGCCTTAGCTGTAGACTTACATTAGATTTCATTCTGTCTTATTCTGCACGTGTCAATATCAGAAGTTAATTCAAAGGCCTAAAGAAAAGATGTAGGATTTTGTTTGTATGTTTTTATTTGTCTGGAATTTATTATGGTTACCCCTTGCAAAAGGAAGTTTGGCAACATGTTAGAGAACTACTTAAGTGACTGGAAATTTTACAGCTACCTAAAAAAATGGGGGTGTTTGCATTGAACAAATTGCGTACAGACTTGTTTTTCCTGTTGTTAGCATCTGGGAATAGGCTGTTGTGGCTGAATAGATGGCATTTACTCCAGCTTTATAAAACCACATTTTTGAAACCTTAAAGTCACTTTAAACAAAGTTCTGTATAAAAAATACATGAAAGAAAAAAAGAGTCACCATCTCATCTTTGGAATCGAAGTTGTGAGGTTCTTACCTTCGATACTCACAGTTGTGTTTCTGTTAACATTTTACGGTACCATTAAATTTTGTTTTGTATCTCCATGTGGTGTCATTCTGTGGTCAAAGAAGACATCTGGGTTAGTGTTTGATGCCTGGTATTCAGCAAGTTCTGCTTGGGATAGAAGTACCCTTGAGGCTGAGTCTAGAAGCCTAAACTGCTGCTTGTGGAGGAATGCTGATCTATCCTAGGTAAGCCATGCATCACTGATTCAGTCTGTATTTCATGCACATTTTACTAATTTCATCATGTCCATCACTAGATTTTCAAAGCTCTCTTAGATCTCTCTCTGTGGTTTAAATCAAGTCCCTGGTTTAGCAGCAAGTAGGCAAAAGCAATGAAGTTAAACTTCATCATGCAATTTTTAATGAACCTTGAAAATAAAAGGTTTCCTTTACTTTAAATTCATAAATACTTTAAAATGCCTGCATTTACTGGAAGATGCTAAAATACTGCATTACTATATAATAATAAAAAAATCCTACATATGAGATGGGTGACCATAAGCGAAGTTCTGCACTTTCGACTATGATTGCAGTGCTACAGGTCATTGCCCCCAGAATTGGCTTGTTTCTGGAAAACAGCCATATTTTGGCATGATTTTATTTTATTTTATTTATGTTTGCACTGAAGTTGTTGAGGTTTCAGTGTGGAACCTTATTTACCCTTAACTTGGTCTGTGCTGGTTGATACCATTTTCATGAAAGCTAGTTAATATTTCAGTTTCCTAAAAAGTGCCTTTAACGCTTGTAGGAAGAGTGGCAGGGCACCGTGTTGCTGGCGGGCTGCCCAGTGCTACTGGCCACACACATTGTGGCTGTGAACAAACTGCTGCATAATTAGAGAGGCTTTCAAAAGCCCACAAAGCTGCGAGGCCTATTGGTATGCAAGTCACGAGTGCGCAAAGTGCTGAGCCGGGAGGCAGGGCCGGCCTATGGCCGCCTAACCAAGTGACCTGCTAAGGTGTGTTTGAAAATAAGCAAGCCCTGGAAAGGAAAGCGTGCTCTGTATTTGAAGCAGCCCAGGTGCTCCTGATCCAGCTTTAATGTGTTCTCCAACATGAGGAAACCACAGGGCAACCAGCCTGGCCACGCCCATCTTCCCTGTCCTGCCCCTCTCCCAGCCAGGCAGGATATGGCACATCCAGTATGAGGACTGGATGCAGGTCCCCAGCAGTATCACTGCTCCAGTGTAGCTCTGGATTTCAGCTCTGCTGGGGCTGAAGCTGCCCCTATCATGGCACAGAAGTGGGGCCCCATCTGGGCAGGTGGCAGCTGCCCCCTTGTTACCTGCTGCTGTTTCCTACAGAGCAGTGGAGGAATGAGGGACACTTGCTGGGGGCAAAGGGGCTGCCAGGAAGGATGTGAGGTGTCTGTGGAACATTTATTTCTCTTCAAGGAGCCCTAGAGACTTGCTGGTCTTCTCCAGAAGCCAAGGAGCGCATTGGGAAAGAGGGATGAGGGAGCCCAGCCCAGTAATGGGGGCCTGGGCAGGGGCAACTTCAAAATTTGGAGGCAGAGAGGTAAGAGTCTCCCAATTTGGATGTCTGGAACACTTCAGTCTCACAACTGCTGTTCTTAAAAAAAATATTTTTTCTACATATCGACTCCTGTCAAGAGGGAGAACCCTGGTTTTGCAGGGGAGGAGTGCCTGGCAGCACAGCCTGACAGTGTTCTGCTGTTGTGGTCTCACAGCGTGTCTGTCTGCCACCACGTCACTGGGACCACAGCACTGTCATTTTCACAGTCCGAGTGCCATCCTGCCACAGGCTTTGGGGGTGTAAATGTCTCATCTGAGGCCTGGAGCATACCTGGCTCCAGGCAGGCTTGGACAGTGGAGTTGAGGACTGTGTTGTGTTTGTTGGAAATGCAAGATTGTGAATACTTGTAGAGAGATAATAATCCTGCAGTTTCATGTCTCTGTGACCACAAATTGATTAAAGGAGTCTAATAAACAGAGCTGGTGAAGTGCCATGTGAAGCTAATGTGTTTCCAAGTCCCCTTCCCACAAACCTGGCAAACGTTGCAGCCTCACGTCCTCTGCTACTGCACATACAGTTTGGGAAAGATGTTAGGATACTGGAATGTGTTCAGAGGAGGGCAACGAAGATGGTGAAGGGGCTGGAGCACAAGCCCTACGAGGAGCGACTGAGGGAGTTGGAGCTGTTTAGTCTAAAGAAGAGGAGGCTCAGGGGAGACCTCATTGCTCTCTACAACTACCTAAAAGGAGGTTGTAGTCGGGCAGGGGTTTGTCTCTTCTCTCAGGTGACCAGTGGCAGAACTAGAGGGCATGGACTCAAACCTCGTCAGGGAAAGTTTAGGCTTGATGTGAGGAAAAAGTTCTTTACTGAAAGGGTGATTGGCCATTGGAATGGGCTGCCCAGGGAGGTGGTGGAGTCGCCGACCCTGGAAATGTTTAAGGGGAGACTGGATGAGGCACTGAGTGCCATGGTTTAGATGATGGTTGGTGGTAGTGTTGGTGTTGGTGTTAGTGTTGGGTTATAGGTTGGACTTGATGATCTCAGAGGTCTTTTCCAACCTTATGACACTGTGATACTGTGATACATGTAGCCAGGGCACCAGAGGGTCAAATTATGGAGAATGTATGTTGAAGTAGTGTCTATACCCGCCTCATGTCTTTGCTTCCCTGCCTAGCTTTGTTTAGATATGTGATACCGATAACCAGCCTTCTAACATCATCTTTTCCTTAGAGCTGTGCACAGGCCTTTTCCCTCCTGGGGAAGGAAAGACGAGTATCTGATTTTTCACATTTAGATCCACCATCCCTAATCTGGAATCAAGTAAGAGACAACACAGGGTCCACCAGACCCTAGATTTTGTAAGGTATCGAATATATTAGGAGATCCAAGTGCCTCTTCAGCCTTCAGGCACTGGTCTTGCACCTTCTGGGACAGCTAGGCTGTTGCAGCATCCAGGAGTGCTCCAATATGTCACCATGCAGTATGACAGTGCTCCAGTATAGTCCATAATGTGTGGAGGATGCATTCCTGAAATGTGCGATGATCAGCAATCAGATGGATAGCAAAGATCCCTGTAAGGAGCAGTGCCGCAGCTGGGTGATGTATGCAGGGCCTTGAATGCGCAGGGATGTATTTTGCAGCATGCTTCCAGAAAAGAGTTCTCAGTAGTGTGAATGAAAGACAAAGACAGAATAAATGGTTTCTTCTGTCTTAACTTGTTGGGACGTGCTTGTGATGTTAGTGGACCTGGCAGGAAAACTGGAAGAGGCAACAGGCTGTCCATTAGCATTGGTGAGAGCTTTGCAGGACAGAGCACCAAGCACTGTGCTGTTTTGTGCGTGTGTGAGCAGATCCAGTACATCTTTGCTTGCCTTCACTGGTAAAGTGACACTTTCCCCTAAAACCAGTAGGACTAGCAAGGACTTAAAGGATTCAAAGAGGTAAGACACATTCCCCCATCCTCCCAGGTTTCTACCTTCTACCTCATCTGGCCTTGGGCTAAGTATGACAGAGGAATAGGGTCTGCCAAATGGTCACATACATGGGGCTGACAGGGAGAAATTACATTCGTTCGGCTTAGGGAGAAGGTGCAGCTTCTTTCATTCTCCTAGGTTTGTCTCTCTAAACAGCCACATGAAGAGTTATTGCATGGCTTTGTACATTTGCATAATGGAAAACTTTCTTTGTGACAAAAATAATCACCCTAACTAGTGCATAAATGGTTCTTTTCAGGCTTGCAGCTGTGGTTCAGTGGCAGCTGGCAGAGCTCTCATCACTGATTCAAGCACTAGAATACCTTCCCTGCACACCCTTCCATTGCAAAGCCAGGTAAGTAACTTACTAGTTGGCAAGCTACACATAAGCACTTGCATTTGGAGTGTCATATTCCATTGGTGAAATGTCAATTCACATATATTTACATGGAACCACAAAATCCTCATGTTGCTTGTAGGGTTACATAAGGATGTATCAGATGCTGAACCTGATCTCGTAAATTGTCTTCTTAGAGCTGTCAAATGTAAGGACAGTTCTACTACTGAGCCCAAACACATTACAATCTAACAAATCAGGTTATCATAAAAAGTATTGTCCTATCACCTAATTAACAAACTCCTACAGATTAAACAGAAGAATTACTCCTCTTTCATCCTTTACCACTTGTCAGAATTCCTGTGTTCTTACTGAACCTCATCGTTTTGCAATTACATTAAATGCTTTAACATATTGGTAAAATTAAAACTTTGAAACGTAGGTAGCATATTAAACAAAACACTGGTGATCCTAATGGTGAAAGACTGGGGCTTTTTCTCCTTATCAGAGAGACCACTGAGAGGAATTCAGCTGAATTACTTTGAGATAGTTTTTCTATTTTGGGGCATGCTTTGATGTGCTTTGTTAACATCAAGCAACAATGTGAAGGCCTCTTTTTTTTTTTTATTCACTGAGTCAGGTCATGTTTTTCTCCTTTCAGGTTTTGCAAAGGATTCTGCTAGTTTTGTGCTGAGGAGCAACACAGAGGGGGCACAGAGATCATAGAGAAAAGCCAGGATGAGCCATTCCTATTTGAAAATGGAGAAAAGCAAGCAGGAATCAGTTAGGAAAGGCTCCAGATGGATGGTGTGACTGAAATGACACTTCAGCTGTGCTCCCGTAGGTAACTTGCTCTATGTCCAGAGCACAGTGGGTGGGTGTAAGGTGAACTGGTATAATAGCTAGTGGCAAACTTTTGCATTGTGTTTTGTGTTCAGATATACACAAAGCAAGCCAAGGGCACAAGGAGAAAAGCAGTGGTGCCTGAACCATCAGAACTTTACAAGCAGCACTTTGTTGCTCATAAATTGGCCTCTGCCCAAAATCAGGGAGGTGCATCAAAACCCTGCTTGCCACTGGCAATCTGCATCAGAGATACTTGTCAGCAGCCCAGGGCAGAAGGAAGCACGTGGTTTCCCAGCATTCACTAGATGGCAAAGAAAGATGCTGTATTCAGACTGCTAAACATCTGCTTTACCTGTCTGCGCCTCACACTGGTGTGACACAGAGCTTGGGCATAGCTATAAGGGAGCTGGCAGAGGTCCTTGCCAAACCGCTTTCCCTCATCTATCAACAGTCCTGGCTGACTGGGGAAGTGCCGCTTGACTGGAGACTGGCAAATGTAACTCCCATTTAGAAGAAGGGTCGGAGGGAGGATCCAGGGAATTGTAGGACTGTCAGTCTGACCTCAGTACTGGGGGAGGTCATGGAGCAGATCGTCTTGAGTGCTATCACACAGCATGTGCAGGACAACAAGGTGGTCAGACCCAGTCAACATGGGTTTATAAAAGGCATGTCCTGCCAGACCAACCTAATCTACTTCCATAACAAGGTTACCCGGTTAATGGACGAGGGAAAGGCGGTGGATGTGGTGTACCTGGACTTTTGTAAAGCCTTGATACCGTTTCTAACAGAATTCTGCTTGAGAATACTGAGTTTTGTCTCCTCACTTTTTGTGTTAAGCCCTAGCCTGTTGTTAAGAAACTTTGGACTTTTTGGTGCTCAAATACTATCGTGATGAATCTATAAAATGCATTCATTGGTACCTGATAGTTTGAAGCAACATTCACAGAATATTTTTATAATTGAAACAGCTGGAAATATTGCAATTTCAGGTGGTCTTCTCTCTGCTCTGAACTTTATTCTTATTACTGCTATTCTTGTCATTTGAAAATATACAACCACAACTCAGAAGCCTTTTAAAGTATCATTTTATCATTTTCAAGACACACATTTTCTTGTGATGGTTACTGCTTACGATTTCCAGCATGTTATTCATAGGACATTGTGCTGACAAAGGTCAATTAACAATAGGAGGTAGTTCTAAACTAATTTCTAATATGGTAAAAGAAATAGTATTAGCTATTGCAATATACGATCTGCTAGAGAGGTTTTCACTTAAAAATACAATGTAATTGTCACTAATCCTAATAGCATGGCTGTTGTGTTTTAGGGCAATTAAATATCCTTTTACTGTTAAAGATTTTGTATTTTTGACCCAAGACAAATATTTAATGTGAAAATTACCTGAGTGCTTCAAATAAGTTGATTCTGTTAGGGTGTGGTTGTACATTAGAAATTTGTCTTAATAATTAAAAATATTAATTTCCACTCATTTGTGTGCCTGTAGGGAAAAAGTGCTATTTTATAGCCACTGGACTGAAGTCACAAAAGGTGTGAGAGCTATGATGCTCTTGGCTCCACACCAAGGTCTCATCAGCCGGCAGGCCTGGGTGCTCTTTTTGGCTGGGTTACTTCTCAGCCAGGACCGAGAGCTGACCCAAGGCATCAAGCAGCCACAGGGCTGCAGCAGCCGGTGCTGGGAAGCACATGTGAGCAGCGGTGGGCCTGGGGAGCAGGGGAAGAGACTCTTCTGGAAATGGCAGCATTTTAGCTTAGCGCAGGACAGGTCTTCACTTTTAGCTCAGGCTGCCCCGCTGCCTGGCTGTGCAGCCTCTAGAACCCCTGGAGGAAGAGGGCCTTCCCCAGAGGCAGGCTTACCCTCACAGCTGGGCTTCCATGCGCTGCATTTCCCTCAGGAGG
Source organism: Tapera naevia (assembly GCA_033556795.1). Taxonomy (NCBI): domain Eukaryota; kingdom Metazoa; phylum Chordata; class Aves; order Cuculiformes; family Neomorphidae; genus Tapera; species Tapera naevia. The sequence continues at coordinate 11,476,543 of JAUMJJ010000069.1, forward strand.
AGCACCCCTCTGATGAGGGCAATTGGCTGGCTACCCTATTGGTATTCTCAGATTCTCATCTTGCCTGAGATTTCCTCCTTCCCTCCACAGTTGCACAAATAACTTCCTTCTCCAGGCATGATCCAACAGTGTGCTGTATCCAGCTGAAACGACAGGGGGGATTTCGGACACAATGCAATAAAGCAACTGGAATTCATTTGTCATAAACCCCAAGGGCATGTTCTCATTACAGCAACGAGTTGTATCCAGCAGTTATGTTCTTTCATGTTTACATTACACCCCTCTAAACTGCTAGAGATTAGAGTTTGCTGTCAGTGTTTTCTGTGGGTCTCTGCTTGGTTTGACAGAGAGGAAACTTATCAGCCTGGGCTTGGAACAAAGAGTGGTTCCTCCCCATGACAGCTACTAATCCTGGCTTCATTCACTGACCAAAATGAGTCACGTTAATAGGAGGACAAGGGAGTCTCTCCCCTGACTGACAGCAGACAGCAGAGATGTTCTGAAGCAACAGGCAAAGCGACCAGTAGGAGATGTAGAAAACGTCCCTCTGTGAGTAAACACCGCTTCCTGCGGAGCCCTGACGTAGCTGATTAGTTTAGTATTTCTTTAGCGCCATCACACAACTACTTGGTCAAGCCAATGCTTTTTTTAGCATATGAGAGAGACCAAGCACTCAGCCCATGCTGGGCCAGGTATTTGCTGAGGGATTACAAACAACCAGAATTTCCAAGAAACAGCAAAGATCACAGCAGCAACCACAGTGATCTGGGTGCTACTGGAATTTAAGCACTCAGTCCCATTTCCGTGTAATTATCTCTAGAGAGTAGGAATTTCCAAAACTCCCCATCTTTTTCAAGTGTTCCATGTCTAAACTAATGCAGGAAGTATCTGAAGTTCTCATTATCCCATATACCATGGGCATGAAAGTGATTATTCCTGTAGGTCCTGCATGGATTCAAGCATCCAAAGCTCATCTCTAATACTGCATCAATGTTCACTCTCCTTTGGACACTTAAAGCTGAGCCTACACTGAGCATCAGATGCCTTCGCGCATTGTGACTAAGCAATTACATCTGTTCTTGACAGATACCAATCCAGGATGCAAATGTGAAATGTTTTTGTAAGTGCAGTAAACTTGTGGTTTTGAGGGCAGTAAAATTTCCACTCTATCAATAGTCTTCATATGTGGTTAGACTAATTATTAATATTTCTGAGTCAAACAAAACCACTGATAAAGGACTAGCAGAGACTGGTGCCATGCTAAGCAGCATGTTTGCACCCACTGTGCTTCTAAAAATGCTGATGATGTTTTAGAAATCTTTGTCTCTTAAATGGGACTTCTTAACAGTATAAATTTCTAACAAGGCTTGGAAGAGAAAATGGGTATTTGCTTCTCTCCTACCTGCTGAGCTGTGCCATTCCCTGCATTGGTGTTGGCTAGTGGAGAAATGCTTGTTTAAACTCCACCTTCCTCAAACTTGAGAGATTCCCTCATTTGTATTTTGGTCAGGTACATTGTACATGACCTAAGAGTAGGCTTCCTCACAGTGAGCAGACAACTGGCTCTGCCCAGTCCTGCAGTGACAGAGTTGGTCTCCTCTTTTTGTCAGCTGAACCCCTTGGTGGAAGACTGAGATTATTAAGGGGGGCTTTCTAGAATCCTGCAGGAATCTACTTATATCTGGACTGAATCAAGTAATTAGAAATAATATTTGTTACCACACTTATAATGATAAACTGGAAAAGATGTTGAAGTTAATTCCAACGAGGGATGAATTGGTTCAAGTTCTTGATTGAGACTTGGGGAGATATGATGCAAATTCCTGCAAACTCAGGCAAATCCCATTGTCTTGTCATGCTTTGCATTTAGAGGTAGTTAGATATACATATAATGTATACTAAAACATACACGCATACATATTGAAAATACAATGCCTCTGCCTTGATAAGAGAATAGGACCTTCTAGCAGGGACCTTCTCCATGTGTTTGCACGCTTCCAGCACAGGAAGCTGAGAAGTCAGCTGAGACCTTTGGACTCTCACAGCTATGCAAATATGAAACATAAGCCATTGCTTAACCAACATTTTTCACTTCTAAGGGGTGAAGTATCAGCATCTTCTTTATTTATGACGCAAGCAGACAGGTCCTTGAAACTATTGATCTTACAGAAGAGAGAAGTATTAGATATGGAAATGATTACAACAGTGGAAGCAAACACTTGCCCTTGTGAATTCTTATGAACTATATTTAGAATTTAAATCCAAGCATAATTAAGCTGTGCTAATGAGACAGAGGGACTTATCTTCATTTGGCGTATAATTGGTATCACTGATTTCCTCATACATTTTTTTCCCTAGTTTTAAAGCTTTCTTGTTCCAGTGAGATTTGATGGTAAAAGTTACCCTGCAGAGAGAAAGTATCTGGCCTGGAGCTTAAATTCAACCAGAAGTCTTCTAAGGGATGCAGTTTTCTTGATAGCATCAATAACTGATAGCAAAGACACCTGTGAATGTGTAGCCAACAGGCAAACATGGCACTCTTTTTGCAGTGTAGCCTTGAAAAAAACCCGTTTTACACAGTGTTACAAATATCATAAAGGGGAAGAGAAGCTCACCCCTTACTTCATTGAGGCAAGGAAAACATGGTAAGAGTTTTAATAGTTGTGGGTATATAAACCACCACTATCAACTGAGATTTTAATTCATTCTCAAAATATGCTCCAACTCATCCAGGAATATGAAGCTTGCACGTGAACTCTTGGTGATGTTTTATGGTGGGCACACTGCTGCAGGTCAGGGTGGAAGATGGCAATGATCTTGCCTAGTTTTAGTAGCCGTGAGCCCATAGGAGGAGCAGCAGCTTCTGTTACAGCTTTGTGCCATTTGCTGATTTTATTGCTGAGCAAAGGACAAACAGCTTCCTGCAGCTGCAAGAGCATAGACATTTCTTTTTACTTGGTCAAAGCCAATACAGAAATGGGTGCAATAGGCAAAGTGTAGTTTAACAAAGACCTATTTTGCTTTTCCGTTTTCCCTTTGGTTGGACTCAGACTCCTTTTTATTATGTTTTTCTGCCTTATGTGGATACAAATTTTTGGAAGGCTGAGTCCACATCTGTTGCTTCAAACTGCAGTAAAATCAGCTGAGTCAAACCAGTTCAAAGTGCTCAGTTTTTAAGAGGTGGCACAGTAATGACTGACTGTACATTTCAGTGCTGTCACACGTGCCAGGGTCTTCTGCTTACCTGCTGGCAAGGGTGCTCAGAAGCATCATTCACTTAAGACTTCGCTGTGCCTCACATCCTGGTGGGAGTGCTTGCAGCCAGCTGGAATCTGTTCCCAGTGACTGCCTGCAGAATAAAGATTCTCCAAACCCTCCTCCCTCCAAAGTGACCATTGCTAACTAAATGCCCATCCACGCACTGAGCCAAACCAGTTCAAAGAGGAGCACTACAGTGAGCAGGCTCTGCTGGATACGAGGAGGGCAGAGTGAGATGAATCCCACAAACAGCAAATGTTTTTCATCTTGCTCCAGTAATTCAGCACAGGCTTATTCTTTGGGCTGCTGAACCCAGGACTTTGTTTTGCCCTTTTCTGAAGGGGATTTGAACACTTCCCATGCTAAGACTGTTATGCAGCTGAATCTGAGACCTAGGAATTATTACAAGTATTTGGTCTAGAGGTCCTTTTGTTCAGTTTCACTGGACCACTCTGACCATACCACCCGCAGTATATAACCCCTCCCTCTTTTTGAGGCTCCTTTTGACCACTTTGAGCTCTGCTGCTATCCTAGGAGGTGAGATTTGCAGCTGCGCTTCCCCTTCATCGCTGTCTAGCTAAGCTATTCAGTCAGCCCACTGTCTACTCATTCGTGATCAGTAGTACTGATTTTAACATACCAGGGGAACAGATCATTTTAGAAGTTGTTCTGCATCCCCAAAAACGTCTTCATCTGCTCATGTATTTCGGAGAACAGCATATCTGCTCATGCTGATTTTTCCCCATTAACAGTCCATGTGTTCAAGCACTAAACATTGCCTTGTTGTTGAACAGCAATGAGAAATACCATTGCTAATCAGAACTGAGAGCTGCAACAAGTGCAGCTGCTCCACTTGTGCTAAATCCAGAGCCACAACCACTTATCCCTTTAGCCCAGTGGAAAAGATGCCCTTTTTCAAAAGCAAGATATCTCTCTGACTCAGCTGTGAAACAGAGGTTGTGGCTGGCTATGATCGTGAAAAGATCCCATGGCTCTCAAAATATTGGTGACAAAAGTTTTATCAAATTTGAAGTCTATCACTGCCTTCTGCTTCCTTAAAATAATTTTCAATTATATTAATTTTTAATCATCTTAGCTTAACTGCTGGGGAGTCCCACTGTCAGGATATGAAACAGATGCTTTATTTCCTGCCAAAGGTGGGTGAAATAATAATCACCAGCTCTGCTTCACTGGCTACCATGTGGTCTGGAAAGGCGCCATATGCCCAGCACTTGGAGACTGCTGCGCAGAGGAGGTTGAGGGCATTATTTATTATTTGCCTAATCAATTTAAGTGCTGTCTTTATTTCAGAAAGCAGATTTCTAGTCTATATAAGGAGATATGTACAGGACTCATCAAAGATCTTCCTCCAGTGAAGCGTGCCAGCTGTTTAAACAGCCAATAACCCCCTTGCATGGCACATGGGACTGGAAGCAAAGACCTTGCACTTGAAACTGCGCTGTGCTCATGAGTTGTTCTCAGCCTCATAATCAGTCATAAAGGTTGTTCAAATTCAGCCCCGGGTGCAATAACAACAGCTTTCTATTACTCTTAATCCTTTTGAAGAGTTCTCCTTGAAGAAAGCACGGTGCCTCTCATTCAGTGGGCAACAGGTATGAGTGCAAGAGAGCTGCTTGTTGCTAACCTGCCTCTTGAAAACTGCTGCCGTGCCTTCACAGTGACAGGATGTGGTGTCTTGGGTGTCAGGTGCAGGGCGATGTCTGTGGGAGCTCTCTCCCACTGGCTGACTCGTGATCCTCTCTCAGGCCAACCCATATCTTCCGCTGAAGCTGCAGAGCTCAGAGGTGGAGCACAGGCTGTGGCTGAAAGGGGAAGAACAAGGTTTACAGAGTGCACCAGGTAGTGGGTGTGGGTGCTGACTTCTGCTCCTTTCTTGGAAGGCCTAAGAAGAAATAGTTCAAAAAGCATGGGCACTCCCTGTGGAAAGATGGCAGATGAGCAGTCCTAGGTAAGAGGTGACAGTAGGACCCCTCTACTCTGCGAAGCAGCCAAACACAGTGCCAAATGCAGTGATTAGTAAGGAGAAAGCCACCTGGTTTCTGTCCTTTAACAGCTCTCTTTCAGCATTTCTCTTCCTATGTACTACAAGAAATCTCCCTGTTTTTAGCAACCCTTTCTGAATGATACTACAAGGCCCCATCTAGAAATGACATATGGAGTAAGGCAAAGAGAGAAAAAGGGGAGGAATATGATATAGTGGACAAGAATTTGAGACACTTCGAAGCATTATCCCAAAATATTACCCCTGTAGCATGGGATATGGCAGCAGCCACTGAGTCATCAAGTCTATTAGAGAAACCTCTGGTATATTTATTGAGAGATGGTGTCGAGCTGTCGGAGGCAGAAATTTGGAGGCTGACAGGTAAGCATTGTGAGGACAGGCTTCAAGGCTGAAGCAAGTACTTCTGCAAGTTGGTTAAAGACGCTGGAACAGACTCCACTTATACAGAACTCCAGCAATGTGAATCTGCCAGGTAAGGATGCATGAGCATGACTCTGTGTGAGTGATGTATGGCAGTTTCCAAGGAGCATTTGAAAAATACTTTGTTCAGTTCCTCAAAGTTCTTGATATTTTACCCCTAATTCTTCAAAGTCTCCCTGCGCCTTTTTGATGTGTACTTTTAGGCTAAAAATGATCAGAAGCACAGTGCAATCCAGAAGAATGTTATTTTTTTGCTACTTTTTTTGAGTTAGGAATGAAAATGATTGAGAAGTTCCTTTTCGTTATTAAACAATTAGTGTCCAGAGAGAAAGTGCATATTTCTTACTTTTTGTTGCCATCTCTCTAAATAGGTGTTACTAGTAAGATGAGTAAGAAATCTGTTTCAAATAAAAATGTAACCTTGAAACAAAAGGTAATTGTTTTACAAATTCAGCCATTTCCAGTGCCCAGCATGTTACTTGGCAATACACAGACTTCCAGTTGTTTTCTATTTTCTTAGCAGTTGCAGTTGCTGTTTAAAAGGATTTTACCCAAGTACTGTCTATATGTACAAAACCATCTATTGTCAGACTTCCAAGCCTTATAAAGTAGTGCTACTGCCTGGGACCACACTTGCTCTGTTCCCTGTTTCATGTGAACACAAACTCACCTGAAGGCACAAACAGTGGTTGTGAAATAGCTGCTCGTATCTTCTTACAGTTCTAGGTTTTAGCATCATAGTTGATAAAACCTAACTGGTGCCCAGTAAGTGCTACTAATTGAGCTGCTGTTTATAAAAAAATCTGACTTTCGTTTCCAAGTTATAATGTTTCTTAGTTAAGTTGCACTATTTCACTGAGCTACCTTCAGTTCCCAGGTTCTTTCTTAAAATTGTTTTCGCACCGCCTGGTGGTATGTGCCAATCCAAGCACATGCCATGTGCACAGCTCCAAGCTGCACAATGGGTACTTAGAAATGCCAGGGTGGGAGGTTTGAAATCTTCAGGGTTTTTTTAAAGATGGCTAATTTGAAGCCTCAAATTTCAGGGGGAAATCAACTTGAAGGGTAAAGGTGAGATGGTAGTAAGCTCTTCACTACTGATTTTTAGCTGCTGAACCGTCCGTAAGCTCGTGCTCTCACTCTAACTCTCCCCAGTGCAAAGAACTGGAAGCTATTTTTCTTACACCAGGTGAGAATGTAGTGGTGCTGGCTGAAGACTTGTTATTTCTGACTATTATTTGTTTAGAAGCACGAACACTGAAATGAGCCATTTGTTCATGAAAGCTGCCAGCAGAGGATGTTGGCTGATAAATTGCGAGGGCTGGGAAGAGATGTCTTCAGGGAGCAGGATCTGGGCAGTGCTGTAATGTCCTTTCTGTACATCACAAGGTCCAGAAAACTTGACCTTCAGTGGCCCCCATTATATCCAGCACCCCTTGTCAAATAGATCATAGCTCTGCATTGCTTTTGCTAATATTATAATCTCCCATTGCAGGGTTTTCTTACATAACTAGCAAGCCTATGCCAACTATAGGCTTCACAGCTTGAGTTCATCACTGATGTTTCCATATTTTTTACCTTCTTTTGGGGTTTCATAGCTCACCTAAGCTGTGAGAGCCATGAGCAAAGTATGTGAACATGCTGCTACTTGCAGAGTAAACAGCTCTCATAGAGGAGGATTGTTATTAAAATAGATTGTGTTGTTGGCAGAAATGGCTTTCACTGTTGCCATGGGTTGCCCAAGGTGAGCCTGACCTGTCTGGTCTCTGAAGCACTCTTTTGTGGATGAGGTGAGCAATAAGGCTGGAATGTTGCTTTTAAGAAGGATTAACTGTGAATCTAACACAGGAAAATAAACAGTTCAGAGAGAGTAAAAATACTATGTTGTACAACTAAGGATGAAGTGTACCTTTTGATCCCATAGGATAAAATTTCAAGGTTAAGAACATGATTATTTGATAGGGCTGTTATCAGCTTGTTGAGACACAGTAATAATGTTTGCAGCCTCCTCTTAGGGCAAAATTCTGCCTCTTCCAGGTGAAAGGAAGGACAGTGGAGAGGCAGGCTTGGGGCCAATGGACAGAGATGGGACCACACTTTCTCCACTGTGAGCAAGTAAGGTAACAAAATCACACAACCCACTTAAATTTTCTCAGCCAGACAAAGTCTTCACATGCCAGTCTGTGGCCTTTGAACTCTGTCTTGATGCAGTTTTGCGTGCCAAGTATGTCATAGCACAAACCCAGCACTTGGTACTCACTTGCAACTGAAGTAATGTGCAAAGACTGTTCCTAAGAAACACCAGTCATCCACCCAAGTGAAATTCTGATTTGCTAGCTGTGCCTGACAACATAATGTATTCAGAAGGCCTAAGTATAAACATGAATTGAAGTGAATTGAAGCTTCTGGAAAAGAGTATATTCATTCTAGTCACTATCTGCAAGTCCCTTAGATATTCTGTAAAATGGCAGATTTCTGTGCTTTAAGTCTTTCACCGGGGCTGCAGGGCAGAGTTGTTGGAGGGTCACCTGAGCTAAATGAAGTTTTCTGTTTGATTAGAGTGGTGGTTTGTTTGGGTTGGTTTGTTGGTTTTTTTTTTTTTAGATTTGTTCTTTCACCTTAAGTATTTCACTTTAAAACTATGGAATGTGCTGGCTCCCTGTTATACCATGGCTAAAAAAAATAGAAGTTTCTACCACAGATGTTAGAGGCAAATCAATTTGAAGATTTTTTGCTTCCTTGAGCTACTAGAAAGTGCAGCAGAGTGCAAGTCAGTGTGTGCTTGGCTGTGCAAATGTGTATTAGGTTATTGGCACCACCATGAAAAATGTACAGAGGAGGAGTTAGTTGTGACCTACACACATGTACAAATGAAGAAACACTTTTGCAGTCAACTTTTTGCCTACCATTACAGGATTGAAATCTAAAATGAGACAGATTCAAGGTGCCCAAGGGGATGAGCCAAGGAATCTGGGCTTGGTGCCAGTGGGGCCTCCAAGGTAGGGAGCGACTGTGAACACATGTATTTGACTTGTACACGCAAAGCCTGTTTATGATTCAGGAAGACAGGGTGCCAGATCAAAGATCACCGATCCTTATTCTGCCTCCTTCAACTGAATTCCACAATCAGCACTTATATCACTGAGAGATTGGAAATATTACTCAGGCCTCTTCTTCAGCATTACAGTATCATCTCAAACATCTCTGCCTGCAAGGATCTGCTTTCTTCAAAACAAACTTTCAGCCTGCCCCATGGTTAGCTTGGCTTAAGTCAGCAACCTGCCAGCAAAACTCTGGAATATAGAAATAGCTTAAGCTCAAACCATTTTTTCCTTGAAATCCGTTGGTTTTACAGTTCTCTATCTGCGGCTCCCTAAAGCACTCTCACTCAGCATCCAGCTGGCATCCATTTGCCCGCAGTCGCTGCTGAGGGCGGGGGCGGGGGCGGGAACAGCCCCGCATCGGGAGCCCAAGCCTGAGAATGGAGCAAAAAGAAACTATTGCACGCCACCTCCTGGCCCTGCTCAGCAATTGCCCAGGAACAAACGGCGCTCCAACTGCGACAGGGAGGTTCAACGCCGGACAAGATTGATTCGGAAGATGTGTCAGGGGCCGCGGGGCGGCCAAAGCACGGCCCCGCCAAAGCTCCACGCGTTCACCACGAACGCTCCTGCTCTGACCTGAGAGCCTCAGGCTGCCACAGGCACCTCCGGCAGGCGTTCGTGCTGTCTCAAGCAGAGCTGTAGAGGCAGCCCTGCACTCACAATAAACCCAGGCACCACTGACCACTGCCGCTCCCAGAGCTGCCTTTGGTGCAGCAGGAAAATACCTGCTCCATTTTACAGTGTGTCACACACTTATTAATCGTTCTTAAGTGCATGCAAGGCTGGGGATATTCATGGTACTTCTGTCTTCTTGTCTGCTGTCAATACTTGTTAAAGAAAGAACTCCATTGCCAACTTAATACGCCTATTCCAAACTGTTAACAGCTGAATACATGAACTCATGGAAAAATGGTTTCATTGGCTGTCAGTCCCCTTGGTATCTTAAGTCCTTAGTCCTCCTTTGTCTCTTTTTTTTTTCTTTTTTTTTTTTGGGGGGGGGAGGGGGAAGGGGGTGTGGGAGGAGGATTAAGTCATTAAGACCCTTGCCAGAAGTGAATAAGGCACAATTTCATTAAAGCTAGTTGAGTGAATTTTAAAATGGGGACAGAGTGCAATACTATGACTTCAAGGTCCTTGCTTCTGTTTCAAGTGGGAGTTTTTTTGGCTTCTCCACATTTATGACTGGGAGATTAGCCTAAATGCTGCACCACTGAATCATCTCCAAATTTGAAGTCAGGTTATCTTTAGCAGAATTGCTGATGATTACACTAAACACTGACTTACTTCCACTGCTGGCACACCTCTCAAAAGGCTAGATCTGTAAGTCAGCAACAAGGGACCTTAAAATACCTAACAGAAGTGGCATGACTTGAAACTAAGCATTTTATATTGTCTGCCACTAGAAACAACTGCACACCACCTTTACAAAAGTTTGCAGCTTGCTGATTAAAAGGACAGGAACATGCCAGCTAACTCCATCTGTTACTCCAAAGGACACTGTGCCATACTGTAAGAAGAAAGAATATTACCTGAGGATTCTGGTTCAATGCATCTGATTACAATCAGCAATTGCTCTAAATTTGGTAAGTACAAAATCTATTTCTATCATCCCTGGGTTATATAATGAAAATAATGACGAGGACTTTAGCTGTGGCAGCATGTAAGGAAGTTACAGGAAATATTGTTAAACCTGTGAGGCTTTATGAAGCTCAATATTAACAGCCTTTTTCTGTAAAAAAGAGGGAACATCCTTCTCACGTCAAGGCTTAATTCTGAGGTATATGACACTGAATTTACCAGGGTAAATGAAAAACACATTCTGAGTAACAAGGATTTGGAATCTGACATGGGATTTTGACACACCAGGTGATGAGGAAATGAGCAGTAGTGGGTCAGAGGAAAGACTAATACTTAAATGATAAAGATGAGACAGGACAATAGGTATTGGATAAGGCTTCCACTTGAATGAAATTGCAATGTAATGATCAGCAGTTGGATGCAACTACTACTCCAAACACAGTACAAGCCAAAGGGAAGGTGTTACTGTTGAGATAGACTTTAGCTTCAGCCTGCTGAGGATATGGCCAAAGTCTGCTTGTAGCAAAACAAGTGAAATCCCAGGGGTGTAGAAGGACTGGAGTAGTACAGAGTTTTCTACATCAACTTGACCAGATACAAGGAGCAAAGGCTATCACCTGGAGTACAGCACACACACCAGTTTGTACAAGTGTTTAATCTATAGTTAAACTACAATTTTCATCCAAACATCAATTTAAAAAGCCAAGTATGTATCACATGCAGACAGATTTTATGACTCATTGCTGCAATGGATCTAATCACTAGGGCTGATCCTGCCTGCTATTAAGAAGTTTGGCTTTCCCTCTTGGATCCATTCCTCTGGAGGGGAGCCCTTTCATGGACCCATGCTAGAGAGAGCTGAGCTAAAAACAGTTAAATGAGAATTTAAGCATTAAACAAATAAATGTGCTATTTTTGTCACACAAAGGATAAAATCCCAGGAATTTATTGCTGTACGTATGCTTAATCTATTAATTTGTCATGAAGTGCCCAATTGTGTGCTACATTTAACACTTCCTTTATTCCCTTCCAATGCCATTTTACAGTGGGCATATGGAACAACACATCAGCAGTCACAAAACATGGCTTGAGCATCTCTCAAGAGCTTAAAAATAAAGATTTGTGTACAAGCTGAATAACAAGATGTCAGTTAACGGGTCACTCAGCAACTTTAATAGAAATACTTTTAGGTGGAAGTTCTGCAGTGTTAAAATTTACAGCTCAGACTGAACGTTCTCATCCCCACTGTAGTAACATGATACTTTTAAAGAACAAGAACTATGATTCACACACAAGAACTGCTTCATTTCTATCAGAAGCAAAACTTGCTAATTATAAGCAAGGAAAGGCCTCGAAGGCTAAGGCCATCAGCCTATATTAAAAACATATACCTCCGAGTTTGGCAGTGGAATTCTATTTACCACCTTGACTTTATTTTTGGTTACATACAAGTACTCTTCCTCCCCTCCCACCACACACACTTTATAAACCCCTTTTTATTATACCTCCATATTATTTACAGGACTCCTAAAGATTAAGTACAAACTAGTATGAAATAAATGATAGCTTGCTCTTCAAATATGTATCCCATGGCTAAATAAATACCAAGCCAATCCAATAGAGTGATCTGGAGTTATGATTCAGAAGCTTGCATATCTGTGACTCCAACTGTTTTCTCATTAACCGTAGAGGATTCACTTGATTCGTCGACAACAGCTGCCTTAGAAGTTGGGGTAGTGCTATCCAAGGTGAGTGCAGAGGTCTGTTCTACATTTACAGCAGCGCCAGGGTTGACAGAAAAGCTTCCAGCTTGAGTAATGGAGGGAAGCAAATCTGTAGGCACTGTAGATGCCTCTGTGACCAAAGGAAGCAGAGGAACACATTTGGGTGGCATTGATAGAGGTGGCATTCCCATTAGGTTCAGTGGTGGCAAGGTGGGAAGGGGTGGCAAACCTAAGGGAAAAAAAATATTGCAACAAAAAAAAAAAGTCATTGAGCTGCTGCAAACCACAGATCTGGAGAGATACTCTGCTTAACATTTTTACCTTCTCTAATCTATTTACTCTTGGAGATGAAGCAGCTTTTTTAACTTACTGTGAGCATGATATACTTGCAACACTGACTCAGGGGGCTGGCTTCAAGCCTAATACAGTTCAGATTTCAGAATCAAAGAATCATAATAAATTCAAGTTTGCTTCTGCCTCCTCAGAGGTCCAGGTATTTAATACATTAATACTGATTTTTCTAGCATTCACTAGAATTAATTCATTATCCAAAACCATAAATCTAGTATTAGTTTGCACTTCTGTCATTCAATCAGGGTGCTTCGATCTCCTCATCTAGCATACAGGGAAACAACTTATGTTTTCTTCTGCCCATAGAACTATATACTTTCACTCTTGGCACAATCTCTTTTGAGATCATAAACCAGGTAATACAAGATGAAACAACTAAGTACAGACACAAGTTTAGAATTAGTGTATCTAAAGACATATCCCTTGTCTACCCAATCTGAGCACTACTGTCAACTCCCACCTCAGGCAAACATTTATTTATCCTCTACAGAACTCCACCAGATAGCTCTAAAAATAAGAGTGTCAAGGAGAGACCTGCTATTACAGCATTTCAGTTTGCAGCACATACCAGGCTGTATGATTTCTGGAACAACGTGTGGTGCAGGTAAATTAAGTTTGGACAGATCAGTCAGGTTGGGAAGCCCTGCTGGTAATGGCATCAGACCTACGAGAAGAGTCAAAAAGTTACAGCTGAAAACTTAGAATTGCTTTTCCTAACTGTTTCTGAGATCTTATTGATCATATAAAAATATTTTATATTGCTTTTCATCTTGATTATCACTTTTACATAAAAGAATGCAAATTCACCTAAGTTTCAGCTTTTAAGCTGCGCAGTAAACACAGATACCTACTGCAGGAAGTCCAGACTAGCAAAAACATAATCCAACCCCTCAGATTTTTCTGAGGAAAGTAGAATGTTATTCCAAGGAATTAGCAGGCTTGCACTGCAAGTTCACCTTTCAATAAAGGCAGTTATTTCACCACAGTACTCTACCAGAAGCCCTCGACTCCTAATTTGAATGGCAGAAGAAAATAATAGGATGGCACACATTCTACTTCTGGTCTATAACTTTGATTAGTCTATTATCAGTCTTTTCTACTTAGTTCACGAGAGTTAAACACAAAAATATATAGAAAAGGCAAGGCAAAGTAACTTTCAAAGTCTGTGTTTGCTATGGAACATCTTTCTACCCCCAAATTTCCTTCCTGTCTTAGAAAAGACGCATTTCTGGGTTAAGGGCTCTATTCCTACTTTGTGTTTAGCTCAGAGAAAGATAATTCTGAAATAAACTGTAGACACAACAACAATAAGATGGAGATGAGGAAAGTTTTAAAGCAAGGCCCCTGTACACAGATTTTTGATTAAAAACTACTCGTATTTACCTGTGAGTTTATTAGCCGCAAAGGCTGACAATTTGACTCCAAAACCTTTCAGCTCAGCTACAAGCAACCTCGGCTTGGACTTTTTTTTTTTAAATCTGAAAAAAGCTGAGCTTCACACCAATCCACTCAAATTTTACACCTCCTATATACTTAATACTTTCAATTTCACTAGTATGGTTGTGCAAATTGCAAGAAATATTCTAACAGCTTTCAAGAGAGCAATGATACAATTCAGAGAATGTGGTGAAAAGAAAAATTTGTATTTGCAGATTCTGGTGAAGGGATGGACAGGGGGCTGGGGAAGAGGAGAAGGTTAATCCTGTGCTGCTTAGGTAAAATAGCAAACTACTAAGTTCAGCTTCTGTTAAAGTTCTCTGCCCTTGTATGTATGCACTCAGCTCTACTACGCACTTTTTCTATGTTAGAGAGCACACATCCAAGCACTACTTAAAATTTTTGGATATATCTTTACCTGCTCATCTCATAGCATACAAAACATAAAATACAACTCCTTCCGTGTTTTGGAATGCACAATTGACTCCTGTACCAGTGTACCACTTGCGTGGCAAAATCCTATACAATGCTCATCTTATCTACTGTGAATAATTCTGGAATACTAGTGTTAGAAATGTTCATTACTCTCAGGAAATAATGCACACCACTTTGTAGACAGACCCTTACTTTTGTTCATCAGTTTAAACCACTAAATACTCCAGACACAGTAACTGCAACATATAGTGCTATATTGTTAGCCCTCTATTTACACTAGAAAGAATGATCAAGCTGGGTATTGAAAAGGAGTTCCCTACAAAGGAATATGGGTGAAAGGAATGTAGAAACAGGCAAGATGTGCCTTCTTAGATCTTTCTCCTCCTCATGATGTCCAGGTGCAAAGGACAAATAGGGAACTGTACAGCTATTTGCAAAAGTATATTGCAACATACAATTGGTGAAGAATGGAGAGGAGCCATGTATCAACTCAAGAAATGTTGCAAAGAGCAAAGCTAATACCTTCCTGAGAAATCCTGAATGCTGTATCTACTGTGCAGAGGACCCTAAAAGATAAATGACTGTAAACTTTGTTGCCAACTCAGTGTGCTAGAGACATGCTGTACACATACTCAAGAAAAATTTCTAAAATTCTAGAGGTTGTATAGAGAACTTTAACATGAAATGCGTACATTGTACGAAGCCATGCCTTCCCACCCCCGAGAAAGCAGTTGGAAAAGACAGCTCTCTTCTCTTGCTCCCTTAATATTTTTGTTCCAGAGGAAATTTCACCTACTCACCTGGTAATGTAGTTGCTGGGTTAACTGGTGGCACAGAGGTAAGGGATTGACTGACTTGTGGTGGTAATAATGGAACTGTTGGAACACCTGGTGGAATGTACAGGAAAACATTAATTTTACTCATACAATCCTTCAGTTCCCTTCTTCAAGGAGTACAAGTAAATGACTGCTTACAGAAGAATTACCACTTGTCTTAACCAAACAATCTTGAAGAAAAACAGTATTCTAAATAACACATATTTCTGATAGAAGCGGTTTGCAATTATTGTGCAAGGAAGTAGGGCAGAACTACAGTTCTCTAGCCTTTGTGGTAGAGAAAAGTTTGGAGAAGAGAAAATAAAATTTTCTATAAAATTCTTCTATAAAATTGACAGAAACATCTGTGAATATAAGAACAGTCAGGAAATCCACAGAAGTTGTTTACTTCCATACTAACCTGTACTGAGAACATTATTGACCGTAGTTGGGGGTGAACTAATTGAAAGTCCTGAAAGACTCTGTTCGAGGCTTGCTGACCCAGGGGGTAACGTGGCTGAGGGATTAACTGAGGACAGCTGAACCTTATTGAAAGAAAAAAGTTACATCATTACAGTTTGTTTCTGCACCAACCAATAGAAGCAGAAAAGCAATATAATATCATAGTCCATTCTTACCAAGCCAAAGAATTGAGTACAACTTACCTCTGTGAAGCCATCTTTGAGGGGACTGAGAGATGCACTAGGCAACTGTACTGGGAGAGAAATTTTCTTTCCCTCTTCAAATGGGCGTGTAGGTATCCTATGCAAATATCCATAACCAATGCCACATCCTAGGCTTTTAAAACATGAACATTTAAAAGTCAGTGAAGTGACTTTACAACTACAGACTCCATAGCAAGCAATGCATGAATGACTCAAAACGTCAACAAGTTTCAAGGTAAGTTCTGTACAACTTTTCCCTACCCTTGCCAAATGTTGCCTTATTTTGTATGGAGAAATAATACAAGACAACTGAAAAACAATTCTGTAGCTTTTAGCAACGAATGTTTAGCACACAATAAATTTCACTGTTAAACTAAGCAGCTATTACAGGTATACAGTTTGGAATTCAACTCAGTTGATATCTGCAGTTCTGGCTACTACTACATAAAGAATATACTACAGCCTAATCACTATTAGAAGTCTAAAGCAGAAAGCAACTGTGACATTTTCTGCAATGGTTACTTTACTGTGTAAATACCAGCACCCCCTCCCCCCCTCATGAGTAACAAAATCTGAATTTCAAGTAAGTATATAATTTATTACAGCAGAAATGGCTTGGATATAACATTCTTTTCCTGTGATTGTAGAAAACTCCAGCATGCAGCTTTTAAGATAGTCATATAAGGAAGTTGTCCCACCACCTTGTAACACACTGTCTCCTTACCTGCCCTCTCCACCCCAGGCAGAGTTTGGAGTAATCACCACTTCTCGACAATTATCTGTGTCTGTGTTGTACACATAAAGTTTTAATGGCTTTGCTTCATGTGTTTCAATAAGGGAAAAGAGATCTTCAGACTGAAAAAAAGATAAAAATTAATAAGGATTTATTTTCTTTATTTTATCATTTGATATTAGAATAATCATCTTCCTAGTCCTAACTTTCTGTAACGGAACCTGGTAACTGGTACACACTGCAGTTGCTGCAATGCTGCTCTTTTATCACAAGGCCACTTCAACACATGCTTCGGTCATGCAACTCAGACACGTGGTACAACCCAGATTTCAAATCTGCTATTTGAAATATTAATATTAGAGCACAAAAAAAGTTTCTATCTGACTTCATGAAGATATTTAAAAGCAGGTTTTATTTCCAGAGTTGCACTTAAGCACAAAGAAGAGGCACCATGCCAGAGCTCCTTCCTCTTTGCATTAACTTAATTCCATCAGTTCTGAAGAGACAGAACCAGGGATGTTTAAACTACACTGGCATGATTTTTTTAGTATATAAAAATTTAAAATCTTGTTTTCATATACTTACCTCATTCATGACAGTATCTGCTCCAATGATGTAGTCACTATGAGGTCTAAGCCCAGCTAATGCAGCAGGAGAATTTGGTTCCACTTCCTATTTTTAAAATGAAAAGTTACAAAACACTACGTAACTGTCAGGGTGCAAAACAGTTAGATGTAAACTTCACCCAAGTTTTGGGTCAGACAGACAAACTGGTCCAGTCTCAACACAATTAGCAGACCAGTCACTGAACTAGTGGAGCAGTGGTAAGACGAGAGTATGAGTATTGTACAAAAGCACCGATTTATATTCAAGACCTGACAAAATACTCACAGACATACAGTTCAAGTTCAAAAGTCTTTCCAAACCCAAAATCAATGAAGAGAAAACAGACAAATTTGATCTCATGGATTGTGTACTCCTTTGAAAGTTACTTTTCAGTACAAACAAAAAGTAACAGTAAGCAACAATAGGAAAAATACTTGGAGGTGTGTACATACCAGAACATGCCATACATTTTCATTGGCCCCATCAAAGCTGCAGAAACGAATGCTCACGCCCAGCAGGCCCTGTCCACCCCACATGTTGCTGGGGGTCACAGATGTTTCCCTCAGTTCCAGTGTTTTGCTACTGTACACGAGCATTTTTACAGGTTTTTCAACATTTGCTTTCAACAGGTCCTTGAGAGTGTCATTGTCTTTATTCTGCAAATGTTCAAACAGCTTGGTTTAGTATTTCACTCAGCAAGCACCCAGCTCTATAGCACCACTTTTGTATTTCAAAGGTCCTACAAACATCGCCCATTATCAGAATATGTATCTAGAGCTATTTTATAAGTATCTCCCAGTCCCTTCACAATTCTACAATATAACTGCAGCAAACCCCCAGGATTTCACAGTAAGAGGTCATGCTTTCCAAACATGAAAGCACTTTAATTAAACCTGTGATATGACGTGCCTTGCAGCTTTTCAGAGGCTTTCTTGGATCCAGCCATACTGGTGGAAGAGCTTACACACAGCTGTTCTTTGCCACTGCTCTGGTGGTTTGCTGTCCCACCACAGTTCTGCTTGAAAACTTCCTGCCACAATTCCTGCCCAGCTAACGGTTTTGAGGACAGCTCTTTCGACCAACCTGTTTTGCTGCAGTGAGTCTGCAAGTTCTCAGCAAGTGGTCTTGCAGACAGAACTAGGGGGCATTAACACAAGCACGTAGTGGTGGCTCAGCAGGCAGTACTATCTGCTGCTGGCACTAATGTCTGCAGGAAGCACGTCTTCTGCATCCTTATTATCGATCTAGATTTTTGAATTATAACTACAGGGTGAAGGAAATAAATTTCTGACTGAGTTAGGCTTTTTCATTTTAAACTAAGGAGAAATATTTTGTATACATTCAAATAAAACAAATGCATTGGTTTGCCTAAAAAAAATAAGATTTTCAACACATTGTTCATATTGAGAGTTATAAAACAGCAATGCACTTACCAATCTTGAACCATTAATGGACACAATAAAATCAAAGAATGGCTCCAATCCAGCTCTATGCCCCGGGGAGTTTTTTTGTACCTAAGAAAGTTAAACGAGAATTTAACAAGAGTACCAATGATGATATACAGAGAAGAATTATATTTCTGTTGGTGCAAACTGTAGCTCAAGAAGCTACTCGTGTTTGTATACATGATTTTAAAATGTTCAATCTGGACTAAAAATGCCTCCCTTAAAAAAAAAAAAGAGAGAAACACTTAAAAAGAATAAGTAATTTATAAATTATTGAGGAATGACAGAATAGAGGCCACTCCCTGGCACAAGCACTGCTTACCAGTTGCAGCAGACAAACTGGAGATATTTGTTTCAATAAAAAGATTACGGTCAAAGGACAAGGTTAGCGAATTCCGAAAAAGTTGGTTATAAAGCAGTATTTTTCCACAGAAGCACGAACACTGGACATTGCTTTTTCCCTCATGCTTACTAGAGGAAAAAAGTCACATTTGTGTAAGGACAGGTTGTTATCTCATGATTAAACATTACCTGTTGGCATTCTTGAGACACAGAGAGCATCCATACAGCCTATGATTCATTAACATACTAACAAGCTGCAAGAAAAGGGGCACATGCAATTTCAAGCCATAGGAGCTCAAATAATTCAACGTCTCCACTAGGACAAGGCCTCAGTATTGGATACACATAGCTCTCAGAAACTTAAAGTATGCTTTTTACTCCAAATAGAGTGAATGAGAGACATTTTGTCAATGTTTTTTTTTCACCATTACGTGAATTGCCAACAGACAAAAGTAACTCCAATATGGCTATCAGATTTCTTCTACAGCCTTTGTAGCAAAGAATATCTTTATTTGTAAGCCGATTCATTTTACCAGTTGGCTTTTTCTTTTGTGTGCTATACTCATCTTTCAAAAAGATCTAAAAAGTGTTACCCTTTACAGAGTGGTTTCTTACACTATGTGTTATTCCATCTCACAGAATTGGTACAGATCTGCTAATTTGTTCAATACCAGTCCAATTCTGCAGGAATTGAGTTTTCTTACTATGACTCATCTAGAACAAAATATTCTAATTTTGGAAAAAAGAAAAGCTTGATTACTGCTAGACTGTTCTCTTAAGAGTCTATTTAATTCTGTCTGGCACATTCACAAAATCAGAACTTAGAAAAACCCCTCAGATTAGTTGTGGGTAGCTTTCTGCAACAGATGCCAGAAGCACAGATCATTAACATCACCTAAACATTCATTAAAGAAAAGATAATCTGGAATGAGCAGTTCCAGAGTCACATCACACACACTGATTGCTGTCCAAGAACTGTAAAGCAGAAAAAAAGTATGAAACCAACATTATCCCAAAGTAATGTAAACCACTGAGGCAGCCAATAAAATCCCCAAACCCCACATTTATATTTTCTATCTAGAACTTGAAGTGTTTCTACAGAAGTGTCTCTTCAAGATGCCTGCAGGCTCCTTAGAAATAATTTCCTACAACTAGGGGTAAAGATATACACCCTCTCTGCCAAGTATTAGCTGTACAGAACCACAGCTCTCAATCACCAAAGTAACTAACAGTCCCACTAACTAGATCCAAAACTACTGCCTCCCTATTACTTACACAATCCGTTGGTTCAAGATGCCCCTTGCCAAGAATAGCCGGAGTAACAGGTAGCAAGCTGTGCACCACATAACAGCATAAAAGTACAAGCTAAGCTTCGTGTAGCAGACCCTCTGACACCAGCTCCATAGAAACTGCCAGGCACATTGGTCACCTGCCTGTCCCTAGAGCTCACTTTTAACGTCAGATATTAAAACTTCCAAGAATTTAGAGCCCCTCAGAACAGCCTTCACAGAAATTTTAGCTTACAATAAAAGTTGCATAGAGGCTAAAATAGGCTATATGATTTATTCTTCTCAAATGTAGAAAGCATTTACGTACTAAGCTGGGTACTCAAGGCCTTCCTGCCAAAGAAAGTTTAATCCTGCTTTCATGAAACTGTTCATTTAAAGAACTCTGACCTCCCACGGGCATGCTCCATAATTGCATTCTCAGGCTTAAAGTTTCTCTTATAATTAAGTCATTCACAACACCCTCTCCTCTGATGCGGTTCTTCTAGTAGCTAATGCAGGACGAGCTTGTGCCGTTTCTTGCTTTTCCCTCAGGTTAGGGAGGTGACATGAAAATACTTTTATCGTGTCTCTCTCATTCCACCACCTACTGCATGTGTCATATAAGAACTTACATTTTCTGGTTTTAATGAGCCTAACATACAGGGTTTTATACCAAAGGAAATCAGCAGATGGTTTCAGAAGTTACTGGGAAAACAAGAATTTTAAAGACAGAAAATGTCTTTCTATAACTCATCATTAAAAGTCAGTAAACCCAGCAAACTGATACATTTATTCATATAACACATTAGATTGTTAGGATCAGACACAAGTCACAGTCTTGAAATTATGAAAAGCCAGACTTCACTCAGCCAGTGAACAGCTGCAAAGCAGTCCTGACATGGGCCACTCTTATTCAGAGATTTTCCTCTATTTTCAAATGAATGTCTTAAATTAAACAACAAAATGCCCGACACAATATCCCTCCCGCACAACCTCTGGCACATTACAGTCTGAACACTGTGAACCAACAGTGACCAGTATTCAATAAGGTAATCTTTTAAAATCAGAAGGAGCACCTATAATAAATGAGAATTACACATGTTCAGCATCTATCCATGCCCAGCTCACCGACACCTGGGACATACAGGTTTGGTATTCTAAATAAACGATTTATAGTCTTCCTCAAACTGATGGAGGGACTGCTAAAGTTTCCAAGTTTCGAACAATTAGTTCACAGGACGTATCTTCAGATGTTGAATATCCTTCTCCCGAATCTATTACATAATCCTCAATATCCCTTCTGTCATCACATTTCCTCGCACTGTCATGCATAGGTTCAGCCACAAAAAGTTTCCTATTTCCCTAACTTGTTTGGGCCCAATGTCACTGATGGAAAAGCATTTTTATGCCTGGAAATCCCAGAAATGCAAAACAGAAGTGCCAAGTTTGCTCGATGCAAAAAGTCTTCTCCTTAAAGAACCACAGCAATCACACTGACCCCATATAGTTTTTATGTTGCACCATCTTATCTCCAGCCAGCTACCTGCACAACTCATCACCATCACACAGTGCCAAATGTACAACACAGCTTTTTGCTCAAAGCTCTGTGGGCATGGTTGTCTTCCAGGAACTACAACAACAAAGGACAACCAAGGACCTTAGGAAATACAAGGTCACAAAAACCTTCTTACTAATGATGGAAATTGCATACATACACAAACACTTGGCCTCCTGAGTGATATGGCTTTGCGCAGCTCTGCTCCATGCCCAAGTAGGTATTCAGTAACTTGCCTTTGTAATCGAATAAGGACTGAGACATAATCAAGTAATACCACTTAAAACAGATGCTAGAACAGGCAAGATACCATTCACAGCAGCCTGGGAAGCCTAATTCTCTCAAATCCAGCTGTTATTTCAGACATAAGCAAGTTACCAACAACTGCGTGTAAATGCCGTGACTTCCTAACAGTAGGGAAAAAACAGTGGAACAGAGTACCCAGAGAAGCTGTGGAACTGCCACCACCAGAGCTTTAAGAGCAAACGAAGAGAACCTCTCTCAAGAATGTGGAACGTCAGAAGGCAGAGAAGGGCTGTATGACCCTTTCAGTCTCGTACAGTGTTGCAGGGTTTGAGTTTCTCGCTGAGTGACAGCACTCAGGCAGCAGAGCTGCTGGACACGCAGATTACACACTAATCTAATTGACTTAATTCACTGTCAAAAATTAAAGGTTTCAAAGTCAAGACACTAATCTGCATTACTAAAAAGAAGTCTTTTTTGATAAATACATACGTATCTCTTTTTGCTGAAAATATTTCCCAATACTACCACTCTATGCCTACACACTATAAATGATTGCACACTACACATTATAAAAGTGCTACAGTATACGGAATTAGACATGGAAACTCTGACTTTCAGAGGCTGAAGAAAGCTCTCACCACTGTTGAAAGTCAGACAATCTCTACTACTGTCCAGGTGAACTTTGGGACGCGTACCTTTAAGCACTAAATACACAACTTTCAAGGAACAGAAGCTCTGATGACTTTTTTTTTCTTTCCATATAAGAAATGCTTCCTAAGTAATACTTACTTTACTGCCAACAAAATGCTGAAAGAAGCTTTTTTGTAGTTCTTCCACCCACTCTGTAATTGGTAATAAAATTTCATTATGTATCATGTATAAGCAATCCCTTGTTAGGTCTGATTGAATCTATTTTATTTCTGTCAGCTACTTTAACACTATACACGGTATAATTGTATTGAGTTTCCTTATGAAACACACAGTTTTCAAGAGAAAAAGCTTTACAAGCTTTTTGTAAGGAAACAGATTCCCTATACATACCATCAAATTTTATTTTAGCACAGAGAATTTATCTTGAGCTCTTAAAATGTGAGCCTCCTTTAAAAAAATAAGTCTTCTCTTTATGGCAACATGCTTGTATCTCCACTACAACAAACCAAGGCACACAAATAAAAGTTAGAAGTCTAAACTTTGGGCACTGCTGTTCAGTATTGTTTAGGGAGAAAAGCACAAAACACAGTGGCATACAGATCTGTTACATCACTGATTACTTTAAGAAATTGTATAAATCACTACAACAGCCCAGGTGAACCACAGCAGTCTTGCAGTACTGAACAAGAAAGTTATTCCAAATTCGGCTTCATTCTGTTTCGAGAAGAAGAAACAAATGCACACTGAACAATACACAGTCAGGCAGTTGCTCTAATCAGCCACATAACATATGTTAAAAGTATGGAGGAGAAAAACTAGTGATGTATAAATTCCTAGAGGTAAACAGCACTGCATGCTACCAGCCTGGGAGGTACTAGTTAAAAGAAAGATTTCTGAGCACATCACATCAATCAGTAAATGGCAGTCTAACAACAAAAGCACATATGATGAATAAAAATGCATTCCAAAGAATTGTTTCAAACAAATGACCAATTACTAGGTCTACCTACGAAATTTGTAACTTGCTCTTCCTCTTAAACAATAAAAAGGGGCTACATTTCAAAAGTCTAGAAACCCGAACAGTGCAATGCACAGCAACTTTTCCTGTCAAGTATGCACATGATGAAATCACTTCGACAGCGCTTCAGTCCTGACTGTTCCCATTTCCTGCTGTTACAAGTGCACAGATAATAAAGCTCACAATGAAAGTGATATCACACTGAATATTGGCAGGAGCTGCCAAAAAGGTTTAAGTAATCTGCAGAAATGGCATCAGAAATTCATGATGCCTTTATCATTGTGCACTTGTTCTATATCTTTCTGGTCCTGTTGGAAGTGAAAAGAACACGAGATTTGCCATGTGTTTTGTAGAGGCAGTGTGTACAGTCTGAAAGTCTCGCTGTGAGAAACCTGTGACTTGCAACAGACTCAGTTTGCTCATCCCTGTAGCAACTTCTACTTGGCTCCTACGGCCATTCTGAACCACCTCACTTATATGTTAAAGGCCATGAAACAAACATTTTTCATTTACCTGCCCTACCCAGACAAATTCTTCCAATAACTGAATATTTTTTCTGACATTTCTTTAGTTTTCCAGCAATGACTGAAATCTTAAAGAACGACCACTATATACTATTTACAGAAGTCTGGTGTTATCAAAGAAATCTGAACTTATCTGAACTAGATCTATAACACAGAAAGATTACTGCCAATTTTCACCATTCTCATTAAAACGCTGAGCTCAGAAAGAAAGTCTACTTGAGAACAAGTTAGAAGAAAACAGCAACATTTCTCAGTCGGCCCATGCAGAAAGACATTTGTGTTAAGCTCCTCAAACATTGTGAGCTGGCACTTCTGCCTTCAGCAAAACTTGACTGCAAAATTAGACTTGAAAAACTAGGTAAATTATAGTCACTTGCATTTCAATATAAACATTCCAAATCATAACTGTGAAACTTTAGATTCTTTTCCTCTACTCTGAATCTACACTCCCAGCCACATAAGCACTGGTCCAGCTCCTGTTAGATGGGGGTCATGATGCCTGTCCACAGAAAAATAGTATTTGCTCATTGTTGTGGCACCTGAAGATACCAGCAAGAAGACAAGGAAGTGGAAAAAACAGGGTATCAGTCTGTTTAAGACAGCAGGCAGGTCCTTTCTTGCATTTAATGTAAATACTGCTGTCCTCTCAGAAATGAACTATAGTAATGTGCACCTGCCAAGCACATTTCCAAAGACTGGCAATCAAACACTGCCATTCAACCCATAGCAAAAAAAAAAAAAAAAGTA
This sequence comes from Tapera naevia, assembly GCA_033556795.1. NCBI lineage: Eukaryota > Metazoa > Chordata > Aves > Cuculiformes > Neomorphidae > Tapera > Tapera naevia. Next base: position 11,501,488 of record JAUMJJ010000069.1, read on the forward strand.
TAATTCACAAAAGAGATGCATCAATTTACTATGTGCTTTAATCAAACAGTATGAATTGAGGAATCTGACACAACTGACAATCTTAACTGACAGCACTTACTGATTTTACAATCCTCAAAAGTAAAAAGCATGTGATACTTATGCTACGGTATGCTAAAAATCGTCTGTCACTTTTACTGAACTGCAAAAGTGGTTTTGGGGAGTGGAGAAAGTAAAAAAGAAAAAGGATCATTACATATCAGTTAACACTGGAATAGTATATATTAGTAGTATTATAAGGGAGGAACAAAGGCCACCAAGGACTTTAGCCAATACATAAATTTTAACAGATGAATGCTTGTATTTGATCAGAACATCAATGTTTGATTCCTAAAAGCACTATGCATTATTATTTTAAACACCTGAAAGATGATCGTTGTTCTTTTTTACACTATGGTATTCTAAACACAGTTGTAGCTCACCACTAGCAAACTCTTATAACGCTTCCTTGCTCGATCTACTTCACTTCAGTAACAGTTTTGCACTCTTTCACATGTCTGAAAGGGCAAGTTCTAGACAGACAGCTGGTCCAAGAAGATCCGATGCCAACAAAAAATTAGCCCAACACGGTGCCCGCTGTAAGGGTAGTGACGCTCCCACTATGGTGGCAAAGGCGCTGTGGGGTGGGCAAGGCTGTGAGCAGCTCTGGCAAAGTCACTGCACTGCCCCGTGCATCACATCCGAGGACACGAGCCAGGCACCATCCCGCTCACTGAACGTGAAACGCGCTCGGGAAGGCGCTTCCAAAAGGATGCTCACAAGACCTTCACCAAAATACGTTGTTGCACACAAACCCAGAATTTCGTGCCCCCCGTGTGAACAAGAACCGTGCAACTAAGGAAAGCGGCAACGCTGCATTCACTAAGAATGGTGCAACGCCTGCGACCTCCATTCCTTGCTGCAGAGCCCCTGGAGCGCCTGTCCAGGGGTGAAGTGGCCAAGGTTCGAATCGCGATGAACCCGACACGTGACCCCAGCGAGACACCCGCGGGGTCGCGGCTCTCACGCTGGCGGGGTCAGCCTGCCGTGCCCACAGCGTCCCCCGGCCCAGCGGCACCGCTGCCCTCAGAGGCCGACCGGAGCACAGCCCCGGCCCCGCAGCCGTAGGCGGAGCAGCTGCCGCCGGGCCTCGGCTCTGGCACCGCGGGGCCCGCGGAACGGGGTGTGGGCGGCAGCGCGGAGCCCGGCCCTGCCGGGGGCCTCCGGGGTCGGGGCGACTCCTCCGGGAACTGGAGCAGGCGGCGCGGGCCCCGCCGCGGCTTCTGGAGCCGCGCTCCCGCTGCGCTTACCCGTAAGACGTGGTAGCCCTCGGTGCCACCGCCGGGGATCTCGACGCTCTGCGAGGCGCCCATGCTGGGCAGCGGCGCGCTCCGAGCCGCAGCAGCCGGGACGTGGCACTCACTGCCCCCGCCCCCGACCGCCCGGCTCCCGAGGGGCGGGCCAGCGCCACGCGCGGAGCACGCCGGGAGGCCGCTCCGCGGCGCCCCCTGCCGGGCGGAGGCCGCGCCTCTCCCGGTCTCCTCCGACGCCGCGGCGCCCCCTGGCGTCAGAGAGTGGCGCTGCCGGGAGCGGCGGGTCCGTGGCTCGGGGGCGGGCGGTGCCGGGGAGGGAGGGTGAATTAACTCAAATCGGTACTAATTATATTGATAATGTATAGAAAAAGGCGCACAGAACATACAGAGGGCGAGCTGGGGCAGGCCGCGCCTTCTGCCGGCTTCCTTAATCCTCCAGCTCTCTGCGGAGATCAAGGCAAAACAGAGACGGCAGCGAGGTCCATGGGGCAGGGCTGGGCAGCAGCCTCCCAGGGAGCAGCCGGACTGCCGCCTGGCAGCTGGAGCCAAGGTGAAACGTTTCCCGTGTTCATAGAAACGCTTGGTGAGAAAAGACTTGTAAGATCATTGAGTCAAACCATACTTGTCCACTACTGAACCATCTCTGAGCACTTAATCCATCCCATCTTTTGAACCCCTCCAAGGATAAGGACTCCACCACCTTCCTGGGCAGCCTCTGCCAGTGCCTGAGAAACCTTCCAGTGAAGGAATTTTTCCCAATATCCAATCTGCTGTGTTGAGCCAGGTGTAGTCCATGTCCAGCTCCATCAGATGAGGTCCTGACACTTGGCTAAGTCAGAGAATCATAGAATCATTGAGGCTGGAAAAGACCTCTCAGCTCATCCAGTCAAAACACCAGCCCAGCCCCACTGTGCCAACTGAACCATGTCCCCAGGTGCCACAGCCACACCGGTTTCTGAACCCCTCCAGGGATGTGGACTCCACCACTACCCTGGGCAACCTCTGCCAGGTTCCAAATATTTTAGAATACTGCCCAAGAATGGCGTTTGGAATTACTTGTTCCACGGCATGCACCTCCTCAAAGGCATTGAGAAGGTAATGGCATTCTAAATATGTAAGGTGTTGTAACACAAAGCAGACAGAGATCTGCTCTCCTGCTTGTTCGTGCAAGGAGAGCTGACAGCTGTTGGAATGCACCACGCATCCAGTGTTGAAATCCAGCCCTGAGCCAGCCTGATGCCACAGTGTAGCTGGAGCAGGTTAACAGTGGTTTCTCAAGGCCCATTATGAATCTAAGGTTTAGTGAATCTCTTTCTTTTTGCGAGCCCCCCTTGAGTGTGAAAGGCCCCAAATGAAGATTTGGCACAGGCTCTCCATGTAAACCAGTGTCTTGTGGTCCTGGTACTACAGACCTGGAAAGAAGTGACTTCTTCAAGCAGAGCTGCCCTGGCTGGTCATTTTCAGTAATGCAGAAACAGCACTTGTCGGTGGCCTGAAACACAGTGTTAAAAGATCATTAGTCAAGCACAGGAAGGAAATCCAGATTAGCATGATTAAAAACCCATACCTGACTTCTTTTGGACTCATATCCTTCTGTATTATCCTAATGTTTTACTGGTTAGCATTAAAAGCCTCTCTGCACTGTGCTTGGCATTTACCCTGGTGCCACCTTCAGAGAAGACAGACCCCCTTCCCATCCTTGGCCACCTCACTGTGCCGAGCATTTCCTCCAGAGCAGGCAGCCAGTGTTTCTCCGGGCACTTTTGTCAGGCTGGCCAGTTCTGTATTGTGTCTGTATGCTCATTTAGGCATGGTTACATCCTGGCACAGAGCCTCTCCTCATCACTGCAAGAAAAAATTTAACTCTAGCATACCCAGAGGCAGCAATACAAATTCAAAGGGCAAAGTGGATAATATATGAATAAATTATATCTTACAAGAATTTCTATGCTCTTAATACAGTATGAGACATTTTTTACAGTGAACTGATAAAGTAGAAGTCACACAAACAAGGAAAAACACTACACCAAATCTTGTGCTCCCATGCACGTGTCATTTAGATTTGGGAGGAAAATCTCAGCCATATTCAGTATATTCATTTTCATTACCTTGCCTTTGGACTGGAATTACTATTGCTGTGTTAAGAAAAAACCCAAACAACTCAAGCAACACTGCAATATGTGGTTTCTCTCCCCATAAATTCCAGGACGTTTTAGACCCTACAATAAATTTCAGTGACAATTCTGTTTCCCCAGAGATTATGAAAAGTCGAGTGCCTCTGGAGCTGATAAACATTTCATTAATGGCAGTTATTTCCTACTCAGAGTTTATGTTGGGTAAGATGTAATAATTGTTCATAAACTTCACTGAAGACACTAAATTGTCACTTCAGTGTGTTGCACACCTCATCCTTAAATAGTTATCTCTTGGCAGAGGTTACTATAACACAAATACTACATCACAGTGAAACACACTGTTAAATATCTCTTAAAGGCCCTTTCCCATGTCATTAAAGAACTGAAACAAAAAGACCTGAACTTTGATTTCTTTGTGAAAAAAAAGTGAGTGCTATTCCAAACTCAACACTTCTTTCTACCAACACTAGAATCAAAAAGAGTAGCAGTGTTTTGCCATTGAAAAGTTGCCTTTTTGATGAATATGTGCTTGAAAATCCCTGATGTGAATTCCAGTCTTCCAGGTACTTCCATCTGGATTCTAAATATGTACATAGGCTTAAAAGCTGGGTTGACCAAATTGCTTAGTGCTGATTTTATACGCCTAACTTCAAATTATCCAGTTGTCAATAAGTAGCAAAGCCAAACCCACCGCGTGCAAAGAGGGAGGTGAAGAAACCCTGTGTTACTGGCCGTAAAACTTCTGTGGCTTAATTCAGGTCCTGCAACCACCAAGTAGTGTGTGATGGGCTGAGGAGGAGATAAAAGCACCCTGGCATTTGCAGCAGCTATTGCATCCAGCTATTTGTAAAAGGGAATGTGAATTATATCTATTCTGACTGCAGTTGCAAGAGTGAAGAGTTGTCTAAGGAGGAATGCTCTTCATGTTTCCTAAAGCTGCTACTGGGGAAACAAGGTGGCAGAGATTTTACAATGCCATGAGTCTGTTGAGACGTTATACCCTCTGAGAGCCAGTCAACACTGTTGCATTAGTTGTCAGTTTGTCTAATTCCCACAGAACCAAAGAAATTTTATTCTACTCTTCGTCAGGAAATCCGGAAAATTTTCATGCCTGCATGAGATGAACCCAGAAACAAACAGACACATTTTGTTCATGTTAATCGCTCAGCTCAGCCCTTTTCAGAGAAATATGAACTGTGCCCCTCTCTGGAGACATAAACTGCATACATTGCTGCAGGACATGAGATGCTTTTTTCTTAGGAACATTTGCCTTACCACAGCATCTTGGCTTTCCATCAAATTGCTGTCAGTCATTTTGGGCTGGTTCCACCACGGTGGAGAAGGATGTTCTCTGCACAAGTCTATCAATTCCCATTAAGGGCTGAACTAAACCACCAGATTTATCTGAGAAAGTATCTTTGAACTTGGTCCAATGTTCTGTGGTGAAAAGCTAGTCTGTAAAAAGAAAGAAACATTTAGAACCCTCTTAGGTGAAAAAGGCACAAAACTTACCTAGGAAATAGGGAATGAGATTGCCTAAAAATATCATTTAAGATCTAATGTCAACAAAATCCATTTGAAGAAATTAACTAACAAATAGAACCTACCTGTTCCTTTATGTGTGTAGTTCAGCAGCTGCATTTCAAAAGTAATTAAAGTTAATGAGCTGTGCTTTGTGGTAGAATCATGAAAACTTAATTGGCATAATTAGTTGTGAGATAGCAAGTGCATCTTCCTGGATAACAACATGTCATTTGATAAGAATAATAATGAATTTAATACATAAATCAGGGCCCTTCTAATACATTAATAAAATAATGAAGAAAGCACATGTACAAATGATGAATTATTAGTTTGGAGACTGCATGCAATTGTCGGAGTAAGATGGATGGGGAAGTGGCCTTCTTGAAATCGTCAGCTACTGCTCTTGGCAAAAATCCAGTTTGCAATAGATGAAGCTGCCACGCTGCCCTTTGCAGAGCACATGTTGCAAATGCTTTCAGCGGGGCCAGCATGGCTCCACAGAGCATGAAGTATAGTGGCTGAAGAAAAGTAAGGGTTTTTTTCCCCTTCCTTAAACCCTTCTGTATGGTTGGTGCTGGGCAAACAGGAGTAAAGGTGGACAGAGAAACCCAGGCATGTGTAGCACGGTGGGAGCTACTGAAATAAAGTGTACAAACCAGCTGGTTTGACCCAAAGCATTTAGACGCTAAGACAGGCAGAAAATGATGATTTATTGCACAAATGGTCTTAAGCTCAAATACAGACAAATACACCAGAACAAAATCTTCTGAGGCATTGTTAAGAATCAGTAAATAGAATCATTTTAATTAATGGATGCCTTTAAAATTAAATTAAATTAAGTGAATACTGCCAGAGTTATGGGAAGGCCCATGCCTTTAGTCGGTAAAGTAATAAAAGGGACTGTTCTGGTAAGCAAACACTTAAGGGAGAAATAGAGCAGCAGTTGCCAGTGACTGAGAACAGGATTGGTCATAAGATAGCTCTTAGTCGTTATATCAATGCATGACCTTATTCATTCCTGCTCTTAAAGTATTGCCCAAGATGAGAAATTGCACATCACAAGATCTACTTGTTGAGAGTGATGCTAGCAGAGCAGGACTGGGGTTGGAAGGAGCTATAAACAGTGTGATCCATGTCTAAGAATAACTCATCTGTTTGCAGTGCCCAAGGAAATTTTATCTCCTTTGCAAGCAAACAGGGAGCGAGCTATGGCTTCCTGGAAGACATTCACCTGGCTGGGCACCCTCAGTACTTAGAACTTCACATTAGTAGAAGGCATAAAGCATGGAACCTTCAGGTCTACAAAAAAGAAGTATCTCCAGCTTACACAAACAGCTGGTAAAAACCTGCTGACACATATAAGCTTTACATCCATCCATTAGTCTGCTGAGTATTCACACTTCCCACCGTCTCCATTTAGGAGAAGTAGATGTAAGGTAGCAATGGTCAGCATGTGGGCAAATGTGAGAGGTGTGAGACTGAACCTGTTGTTGACCTGCTGCTAGGAACAGCTGTGAAAAGACCAGACCATGCCTGAAACGTAGAGAGAAGTTAACAGTGAAGCATTTGGGATGGAAGCCAAGCATTAAGGAGCCTCAGACCAAATAACCACTGAAACTAGGCAGGCTGTGATTAAATGCTATGGTCTGATGCTCTAGAAATTAATTAAATACAGAAGTAATCTGGGGCTTTTGTAAAGCTGTTTTTATGGTCATTAGTTGCTGTGCAGCCGAAAAGGGAATGAAACACAAGGGAAGAAGGACAGGTTGCTCTCAGGCACAGTCTTTCCAGTGAGAATGCTGCAGGGCTGGTTCTCCTCTTGTGCTCTGCAAGGCACAAAAAGGCCTCTCCAAACTCAGAAAGCCTAGTCTTGACTGCTGGACCTTTTTAACACTATAAAAATCCAACAATTTTCAAATCACTGATTTACACTAATGCACAAGGGAGGAGAAGAAGTATCTGTGAGGAGTGACTTGTATCCAGCAGAGAAAGAGCTGGAGCTAATAAGCCTTCAACTGAAAACTCTAACTTGACAATATTGCAACATGCAGCAGCTTCCTTATGTCAGTAGGAAAGAAAGGCCACGAGTCAGCAGGATCAGACCTAGCACACTGCATCTCTGTAAGGGGAACGCTCAGGTGTCAGATAGATGGCAGAATTGCTCTCTGCTTTTCCCCCGGATCTCCTAGCATAGGCACGCATTAGAGATGTAGTCAGAGATGTCATGCTCTGGTTATTATCAGGAACAGTTCCTCTGGCTGCTGTAATTTTCACCGAGGACTGCAGGTGCCATCCACGGATCAGAGGGAAAGGGAATATGGAGATAATCTCCAGCCCTCTTCCCCAAGTGAGTTGAGACCAGAATCAAGGCTTTTATTTCAGAAACCAGCAACTAATTTGTGGGAGTGCTATTAATAATAGGATACAGGAAATCAGCTAAGTTAATCACTGACTGATTTCATCACTTTGTCTCATGGAAGTGATTGACTTGGCTGCAGTACGGGTTAACTCTACCTGTCTTCCCAAAGCTGCTGAAGGCTCCGTAGTTCTGTTTGAGTTAGTCACTGAGAAGTAGCTTTCAGACAAATCTGAAAGGGTCACAGGTTTGACAATTAAAGGTATTATAGTAACAGGTTTCTGACAGAATGGCTTTTTATACAATCTTTACTTGCTTCCTATGGGCACAGTTGTTTCACCTGAGACTAGATGAAACTCCAAAATAGAAATATTCTGCTCCTACAAAGCTTTGAAAATGTGTGCCTGAATATTGGAATAGGCTTAGTGAAATCAATGTCCTCACTCCTCTGCCTCCAAAAGTTATTACTTTAAATCTGAAAACCTTTCTCTGGCTTGTTGTCCAGTTTTTTTGAGCCATCAGACCTCAATTTCTGCCCTGAAGGATGGTGTTAAGCATTCTTTATGGAGTGTATGACTAAAACCAGGCATAATAGAGGAGAATAACCTTTAAATACATGTACTCACCATAAAAGATAATTGGTGAATGCTTAAGAAAGGGCTCAGAGTTAATAGAAAATGTCAGAATGTCTCAAAGGTTCACTTGATTATTAACTAGGAAACAACACAATGTACATGAAATCACAGACAATAGGTTTGCTTCACTGTTAAAGAAGAAAAGAAGCCTCTTTAAAATATATTGGGCTGAAAACAGGGTTCGTAATAGAAACACTGATAGAATCTTAATTATAGAAGCAATTGCACAGACTAAAGTTCTAGCTACCCAATTGCAGAATTAGAATGCAAGTATTTAAGAGGCTTAATAGGCCTGCTACTATTCAACTGTAGGCAGCAGCTGGCTTTGGGTGTACAGTAGTTAGGGATGCTGCAGAGAAGGGTTCATAATAGAAAGTAAATTAAGTAATTTCCAACCACTTCATTACATGAGACTTATATGAATTGTCAGTCAATGTTGCCCCAAGTGGCCAACCTAAAGTCTGGAGTTTAGAAATTGCATATTGTAAAAGAGAGATCTGGGCGATTGTTAAGGATTTGCTGCTGAAATCCTTTTTGTTACCAAGGACACGTTAGCCTGTTTTCTTAAACATAAATCGAACAAAAGAAATGTTTTTGCTCACATAATCCCTTCTGCAGTGTCTTAGGTGTCCAGTACTTTGTACAGCGATATGTACTATTTCAGCTATAGTTCTATAAAGGGCTCTAAATTCTTTTGTCTTAAATTACACAGTCAGCTACAGTGCTTTACCAGGAGTTTTTCTAGAATTCTTTATCCAGAATTCAGACGGAAGCATAAATGACAGACATCAGTATGCACAAACCAAGAAAAAAAAAAAAGCCTACTCCTGATTTTTCCAGCACAGATTTTATGCTTTAAGATAAAACAGTAGTAAGGAAGAAATGCAAATACCTTGACTGTATTATCAAACTGCCAGATTCCACTGCGGGATGTTTAGAACACCAGTCAATGAAGAATGCAATAAATGGGAAAAGGCTTATGCTAAAAAGACCTGTATTTAAAAATGGACCCTATATTAAATCGTTTATTATCCCATCCTGAATAGTGATCCATTTATTGTTACCTGCCACAAAGATTGAAAACATGGCCCTTCTTGGCAGAAAGTCCAGGCCTTTTCTATAGGCCTTGCAGAGTTATTGCAAACATGCTGAACATTAAGAAAAGAAATTGCACTTGGCTTGATGCACTTGACCAGACAGAAATGCCAAATATAATTCTTGAGCATCAGGGATATAAAAAATCCCTGTGATGGTTTCATCTCCAGCATTTCATTTTATAGCCTTGGCCTTCATAGATTTGGCTGTTGGAGTACAGGAGCAGTTCTAAAAGCTGTAAGAAACCGGAACTGCATATGTACCAAGGCACAAATACCAGAGAGCTGCCTCTCCCAGAAGCCGTGGCATTTTCTTCCATAGACCCAAATACAGAACAGCAACCTTTCTAAACTGGACAGTCTATAAACACAGTTGTATGCTACAAATGTGCTATTACTGGGCTTCTGCCACTTGGTCTTGCCTGTAACAGGTGAACAGTGTGAGAAAAGAAGACATATAAAGCTCCTAGATGGTCCCTCTTTCCAGAAAGAAGGAATAAACCAAATGTAATCATAGAGTATTTGAGATTAACAGGATGGATACTGCACTCAGACTCTGACATGGGGATGATCTGACCACACAGGCTACATGTGTTCACAGTACTCCTCTTCCTGCCTGATGAAGCTCCAGCTCTCTGACAGCTCTCCTGCATGCATTCATTAGTCACAGAAGGGCACATTCTTCCATCTTCTGGACAGCTACAAACGAAACACTATTAGCCTCTTTCCAGCCATGCTTGAAACAATACATTGCTAACTCAGAGAAAGCAATCTGCTTTAGCCTCGGGAAAGGATCCTTTTAGTCTTTGTTGTATTCTGAGCTGTTTTCATCCCTGACATATTCTATGAAAGCTTCCACAACTGGGTATTTCTTAAGCTATTTTTAATCCCCCTTTCAGAAAAATAAAAATCAACATCCAGCTCCCTCTCCTTTATCATTTCTTGCCTTGAGAAGTCTTTTGTGATTATTTCATTCTGCCCCAGTAGCTGATAACTTCTTTTTCTTCCAGCCTCAAGGAGAAGGATTCTTTTATCTTTCACAATACGGAAATATGTTTTTTGAGCAGGAGTAGGATCTAGGCTTTTGCTGTTATTTATCACATCATTGAAACAGCAGGATGTCTCTGCTGGGACCTTGTGAACATAGTTTATTTATTTTGAGATTAGATTTGGAATTTTGAATACGATCAAACAAACTAGTAATATAACATAATAATATATGCCTTGGGAGGGGCAAACTTCTATTCTGACAGTCCTCAAATAACTACTTTAAAAATCCTAGTAAAAATGCTACTAAACAGCATTATGCCACAGGTAGAGTTTGTTAAATCCAGAGGAACTTTCTCTTAATGAGTGGTCACAGGAGGAAACAAATAAAATTTGCTAAAAAGAGAGAGAAAGCTTGGGACATAACCAGATCCTATGAGCCTAGCCATAGAGCAGTGTCATCTAAAAGCAGTACCCTACCTTTCTCCCCAAAAATTTGACTTTGTGTCCTCTCACACTTAAGAATGAGACTACCTGGAGCTGAGGTTAATTCTTCCTTCACTGGCTATCTGGGTGCTTTTGGCACCATTTCCAAAGAGGAAATGGTACAAGACTTCCTGGGTGAATTAGCAAAACCAATGAGTTTTAGGAAGAGAAAAATGTGTCAGAAGTTACTTCCACAGCTACCTACATATGTTAAACTAAGGTTTAACATAAATAGCTCACAGCAAGATAAACATACCTGGACAGGCATCTTTCTCATGGGTTCTTCTATCTCACTGCAGGCAGATGGAGCTCCCACTTCTTTCTGCAGTGTCCTGCAGGCAGCAGCAGAGGATGTCACCCATATGTCAAGCTAAAGAATCAAATGAGCAGTTTGTCATCTGAAATCACCACACTGAAAGCCAAATGACACAGAACAATAATGCTTTTCCATGCTGCTGACAAGAATGATTCAACGGTCCTTGCTAATGCTACCTGCTTAAATGCCTTTCTCAGAAAGTGCAAGATTTGGGAGAGAGGAGCTGGTGGGCCCAGCTGGGTCCCACTGGGATGTGCTGAAATACATTTTATTTATTTTGAGATGAGGTTTGCAGTTGTCAATGCAATCAGCCAGACTGGTGATTCAGTGTAATGTACCAGCTGGAAAGACCCAGACAGTTTCTGGAATCGTCCTTTTATTCCTGCTGTCACTGGCTGTCTGCTTGCTGTTCTAGGCAGGTCACCATTAGAGTCGAGGGACTTGCATTCTACAGGGGCCAGGGTATCTCTTTGAATGCAGGGATAGCTTTCATGTTATAACACACTGTACAGAGTGTGATGTTATTCATAACAATGATTGAATCTTACTCATTAGAGGGCTTCTTCCTTCCTTGTTTAGGTAGCATTTTGCCACATGTTAGAGAGAACTGATGAACAAAGAATTAACTAGGACTTTCAAAGATGTTTCTGGAAGATGGCTTATCTGTTTTCAGGAATACAGACAACACCCACCAACCAAGCATATTTCTTTGACTGTCTTGTCTTCATATGGTGTCAGACTCGGTGAACTATAGGATGCTGTACATAACTTTTAAATCCCATCACAGACGAAGACCATGTCCTAAGCCCAGGAGATGCTCAACAGGAATCTGGGCTGAGAAGCTCCTCAGAAAGGTGTAGTAAAGCAATATCAATAGTAGGAAGAGTTAAATGGCTGAAGAAAATTGAGTACAGATGATCATTCAGGATTCTTCCTACATAAGTCAGCATGGAAGGGAAAAATTGAGGTCACCATAGAGAGTCTAACAAACATAAGCACAGAGGAAATTGCTGTGTCCAGGAAACAGGCACGAGAAAGGCCGTTTAGCCACTGGTTTCAATGGAAGCCACAGAACAGCTTAGAAAAAAGAACAGAGAGTGCTGCAAGAGTCAGAAATTGCAGGCTAAGGCCCAGATCCAGCGCTCTGTCCTCTCAGATGCCTATGTGCATGGATTTCCTCCCCTGGCCTTCCCTCCAATTGTCTTCTCTCCAATTATTGCTTCTCTTCAATGACTACTGAAAGCCCAGTAGGAAACAGAAAATATATTGACTGAAGGCTCTATGCAAACTTTAGCACTGTATTTTTTCATATTAAAATATTAAAGGCAACAGGACTATTTCCATTACAAATTTCCACCTTGCATAAACAAATATTTTCTGTTAAAATATACAGTGTAATATCTGTGGGGGTTTTCTAGCTCATTTCAGTTTTACCTTGTTTTCCTCCTTGCATTCTCCCTGGTAAAACTGGCTACTCCCTTTTGCTCAGGCTTTAAAATGCCCCTTATGCAAAGACTTCGCTGGGAAAATGAGAACTGGAAGGTGACAATTTCAAAACCTGATCAGTGCAAAATGCAGCCAGAATGCAAAGTTACACAGGTATCTTTGAAAACGGTTCTGATTTGTTACCGTTGTTTCATCAGGATTTTTAATGTTTTTTTTATACACAACTCATTGACTCAACTTTATCATAATGAGAAATAGAGCTGTCACGGAGTTCTAAAAATATCCTAATATGGGTAAGAGTTAAGAAAATCCCACTCAGTTCAAAAAATTACAGGTTAGTTTCCAGTTCCCTTAAAAAGTTATGATTTGCATGGTGTTTAGGGCGAAGTGCTAGCAAAGCTGGTGAAACAGATCAAACCCCAACAACTTTAAAAACAACACCACAATTTTAAAATACTGCCTTAGTCAATACCAGTCATTCATGAAATCGTCCAAGCACATCAGTCACAGAGGACCTCTACTCTTTTCTATTATTAGGGAAATCCCTGGCTTAATGTAAGGGTTTTCCAATGGTTAACAGCCATCATATTAAGGTGACTGTAGGGAATAGTTTTATTTTTCTGTTATAAATACACAACGTAATTCTTTTCGCCAGTGAGATACTTGAAGCATGTTTAATACTGTATCTGTTCAGGCCACATAAATATAAGTAATTAATAAACCTAAATATCTAAATCTGATTTTTCTGATGTCTGAGAAGGGAAAAGAAATATTATATTTTGGCTCCTCTCCCTCTACTCTGTCTCTGCTGCCTCCCCTTCTCCCCCCTTTCTTTTAAAGACTTCTATTTAAGACTTTAACTAGGTCTCCCTCCCAGCCTCAAGTAGAACGAGCTACTCCCCTTCCAGGTAGATGCTAGTGTTTCTCCATCACATACCAAAGGAAAATAGGAGACACCAGAGACTGGGTTCAGCCTCATTCTTCATCCTTGGAGATACTTAAAAGCAATCTGGACGTGGTCGTGAGCAACCAGCTCTGGGTAGTCCAGTCTGGGCACAGGGCTTGGACAAGACAACCACTTCATTCACAGAGGAAGTAGAGCACTCACTGTTGTCATACCATTACGTGCAGCAGTACCACACAGCAAAGTTTGTCAAATTCAAGTTGTTGGATGTTCAGCTGTGAAATATGAACCTCAAGTGGTAGCTGGAATTACAGGTGCAGGCTGAAAAAAAGGACATAAAGCATTTCCTGTGGTCACTCTGGCCTCTTTCTTCCCCAAACCAGTCTATGTCTTCTACTGTAACCACATCCCCTGTAGAACCAGAGCACTACACCTGGTTCTGGTCCATTCTATTTTGCTCTTTTTTCCTTTGTGTAATTTCACTAAAATCAAACAGAATTACAACAGGGTGAAGTCAGTATTTTGTTGTTTGTTGTTTTTTTAACTTACTACCTCCTTATTTGTGCTGTTAGGCCGTAATTTGTTAGGCAGCCTTAACAACTAATTACAATCAAAATGCATAAATGTAATTTGTTGGTGTTTTTTTGTTTTGTCATTATTGCGGTTTCTTTTTTTTAACTAATGATCCCCAGAATTACAGTCAACAGCAGAACAATTGCAACCATTATTGAACCAGCTAAAAGCAATTCAATGGCTGCACCTTCTGAAATGTTACTGAGTCTAGAGACCTACAAATAATACAGACTCATAATACTAGCTAGAATTACTATGTGGCTTATAGAGCACGGATATGAATTAATTACATCATAAATATCTTCAATTTATAAGGTAGTTAAAAAGTTATTTGTGGCGTGTAGTGTAAAGCAAAAAGCAAAATCAAATGACAGCTAATTTTTTTTCTAACATTTTATAAAGGTTTTTATGTATATGTTTAAAATCTATTATTTTATATTACTTTCTTTGTTTCTTATAGAACAACTGATCAAGATATTAGGTCTGATGCAGAGAAATATCTGTAAATGCACACACAGTCCTCCTTGAGAAGGTTCTGCATACGTTGCTATAAAATCTCTCAAACAGTAATTGATATATTGAAAAAAAAAAGAGAAAATGTGAGTGTTTTTGCTGGACAAGAACCTACCAGATCTCACCTGCCATTCACAACTAGGCACAAAATCCTGATTTTGTAGTGTAATAGGGAAACAGGCCTCTGTTTTTCTAAATCCTTGTTATTGCTTGTGTAATCACTGAACAGCTGCCAGATTGTTTAATCTGCATTTTAGAGAGCACATCAAGCTCAAAGTAGACATAGGATAATCTGTTAGCTCACATTACTTGCTTCTGCAAATCATTGCAACATTTTTCTATACAGTATATTATCCACTGTTTTGCTTTGCCCTGGGCCATTTCAAATTATTTTAGTAATGCAACTTGTATTATTTAGCCTGAGAAACCAATACACAGCTTGATAAACATCTGAACTATTACGTAGTTAACCTGATTTACGATAGCTGAACAGAGAGAACAAAGTGGGTAGAAGAAAGCTTTACCTCTCTAAATAATTCCTCTTCGCACTCTTTGCTGAGTGATGCAGGCAGCAAAAAGTGCTTCTTGTGCCTATGGATGTAATGAAAAAACCTTACTACTAGAAAAATCCTGTGCATTTAAAATAATAAAAATAAATTTTTAGGAACAGGTAGATATTCACATACATTTTAACGTCAAATGTATTGCTATAAAACAACGTATTGTAAGCTGGTATCTATTTCAAACTATATGCAATGAGTGTCACTTAGTGAAGATTCTGTTATCAAATTATTTCTTGGCTTCTTCTGGTGTAACTACTTCGTAAATTATTCACTCTGAAGCGTGTTGTGTATCTGCTTTTTGCCTGTGGGTAGTTTTTGAAATTGGCCCTGTATGACTCTCCTTTCATACACCACCACCCATCATTTGCTCTCTCTTTCCCCCTTCATTTGTACCCAAGAACCCCACTAAAGTCAGGCTGTCTGAATTAGTTTTCTTTTCTTGTGTTAGGACAACCTCCTAGATTACTCTTCCATTCAAAGATAGGTATAAAAGATTGGTTTGATAGCCTAAAAAAAGCAGTTTTTCTTGTACAAACTCTGTCTCACCCACAAATTTGAAAGGATCTCTTGATCCATTCAGTGGAAGGGTAAAAGATATGCAATTCTGGAAAGATGAACATAAAAAGCATTATTTACTTTTAAAATTCTGTGGATGTCCTGTAAGTGAAGAATAATTAGATGTAGCAAGCCTAGAGATGTACTTGTATATTAATTATGTTCAACTAGAAATTATTTAGGTAGGTAGACAGACAAATTAGTAGTTCACTAAATAAACACCAAACTGAGGACACAGTCCCAAGTAAGGGCCTTTTCATGCTCTTGTAATTAATTGTTTTTGCTAAAAAATGAGAGGGGAAGAGGCATTCCTGTTGTAAATTCAAGTCATGTACATTTTTCTGAGTATCCAAACAAGTCTATGGTGTAATCCAATGATTTCAGTTCCTTCTTTTGAACACTTTGCCAGCTTAATGGAAACATCTCTAGACTAAACTACAGAGTAAATGTAAGAGTTTCCAAATTTCCCTGAGACCTTCCATTCCATCTCTGGGCTGCTTCCAGTACTCCAGTAACAGTATGATTATAGCAGTATTATATATAGAAAATCAACATGAGTTCTGAAGTCATTCAACAATTTACAGTACGTTCACGGAATGCTGGGAAGACAGGAAAAAAAAAACAAGGTAAAATTAGGGGTTTGGGGAAAGCAAATTATAGCAGTCAGTGGCCTGGTAGCTCTTTTTAAAGTAATATCTATGTCAAAGGAAGAAATTTTGTTGGGTTTTCTTTCAACTGCAACGCTATCTCTAATGCTGCCATCAGTCTGTGTGTACTCACTTAAGAAAGCAGAGGGAGCTGTCTGATGGCAATTATAATTCTCCCTGCTAGGAAGCCAGGTCACAAATTAGCAGTCTGTGACTTCTCATCATACCTTACAGGCCTCATACGCTTCAGAAGACAAGAAAATATACATTGCATTATACTGTAAAATAGAGAAGGCTATTAATTTATCTCTACAGAATAATTTACATTTCAGTAGGACTAAATAAAAACAATAAAACTACGGACTGATACATGGTATTAACAGCAGGGAAACTAAACCTGCTTCTTTTGTAGTGAGGAAAAAAACCCTTTCTTCCTGAAAAATATGTAGAATAATTAAAGAGTCATAATGATGCAAAACTTTATAAAGAAATACACTAGCCCTGAGACGTAACATAATCAGGTACCAGTAATACACTTTTTAAAATTGTGACCGAGATAAGTGAATGCACCAAATTATTGCAGCAGTGTACCTACCGACAAATTAAAACATGGGTTATTAAAAGTCATAGTTACAATGAATTAGTAAAAGTCATGTTTTCCATGCATAGGAAATCCTGCTGTAATCAAAACTTCTTCGGTTCTACAGTATCGAACACAGCATTTGGATATCTCACTGCTTTGCCCAGTGAAGCTGTACTCCTTGGGATAACCAAGAGCTGTACTAGTGCATTTAGTGCTGCCTGTGCTGCCTTACAGTCAGTAAAGGCCTTTTCTTCAAAGGATGCTCATAACCAGACAATGCAAGAGGGAACCATAAAAATCTCAAAGTAATGGAAATAAAGAGTTCATCACATACAATCTAGTAGTCAGTGTGGCTCTATGCCCACAAGCACAATATCAGTCTCACACTGCAGGCAACATTCTCAAAAGTAAAGGAAGAAGCTTAATTGAGATTAATGGTCCCATTTGCTGGGGCCCAGGATAAGTCCTGATTGAAAAGGTAAGAAGTTGAACAGCAAACATAATTTAGAATATGTGTAATTTTTAGAAGACATAAACTACCATGACACTGAGTGATAAATGTCTTATACCTTTCTCACTTTGCTTTTCAGAGACACTTTTACCCATCCAGTTTAATGCTAGCATTCAAGTTTTTATTTTTTTGAAGGTCAGTATGCTTGCTTTATACACTAGCATTATGCAACTCTTGCTGATGTCACACCAGGCAAGTACAGCTTCAAATCAGCTTACATTTTGGTCACAGATGATAGGTTTCTGTAATCTAAGTTAGAGTAACTGCACTTACACTTGTTGATTTTGCTTGTAGTGACATTTTATTAGGCTCTCTTGAAATTTTAACCATAGCTTTTATGCATTTCCTATTGCCTGCAATGATCTTGCATATTCTCACATTGCCATGACACAACACATTTCCACATAAAACAAAGCCAAAAATTTTCACACAGTAATTCCTGCCTCAAACTGACTGCTCTCAGACTGGTATCCTGTTAAAAAGTATATAATTTAAGAATGTCACGACAGAGATTTATTCATTCATATACATACACAAAACATACACACACTTTCACAGGTAAGAGAAAATAATTTACTGTTTCCTTCATGTTATACTTGTTTAATGTTGCACTACAAGAATCTTTGCAGATATCCTGAAAAGTCCTACACAAAACGGTCAACATCATGCAAAACTTCATTTTTTTCTGAAACACTCCGAGTACGTACATGCATGTGTCCTTATGTTTTATGTCAAGAAATACAAATACACTTACAAATACACATATAAAGTATAATTGTCCAGTCTGAAATAATTATATTCAGATGCTGAAGAGATTACCTAACAAATAGCAGAAATAAATTGAGGTGGGTAATACCTTATCTTCAGATTTTTCTGATATAATCATTACTAAATAATGTCCCACTTTTCCTCAGTAGATAGATCTATTAAAATAGAGAACCAGAAATTTTTTCTTTCTTCACCAGGTCTACTTAAAAAAATTCTGTTTGCATCTTATCTTTTATTCTAGCCATAACTTTATATCTGTTTTGTCCAGAACTTTGCTTCTTCCAAATGCTCTAATGAAACCCAAACTTTCCATAATGTGCAGCCATCCCTCCTTTTAACCTTTGCTTTCAGTTGACGCTTGTGTCTTATTTCCTCTTCGCTAGTTTATAGTTGCAGTTCTTGAGTGAATGGTACTCCGGATTCATGTACCATCACCCTAAGCATAACTGCCACAATTTGCAAATCTTGAAACACTAAAGAAGAAATTCAGGCAAACTTAATTCTGCTGACTGCAGGGAGCTGTACCTAACTGCAAACCATCTCATTGAGGTCCTAACATTTTATTGAACAGTCTTTATGTAAGCTGAACATTCCTCAACAGTCACACGATACAATCATCTTCCATAATTTTTAGTGCTGTGCATTATGGCATTTGCATGCTATATCAATGGACTTAAGATTCTTTGCAACATATATTATTCTCATATCTAGTTTGCTGCATAAAATTCTTCAACTTGGAAAGAAAACTTTTCTTAAGAAAAGTCGTCCTACTTGCAGGATGCTCATCCTACCCTAAATCAATCAAAATAATTTTTTTTGCAAAGCCTGCAAACTTAAGCATGCATTCAAATCTTCTTGGGAGCAAGACTTGCATTGCAAGAAGTAAGTTCTATAAATATATCCACAGATTAAATAGCAGGGCTTTTATCACAAAGGCTTGACCTTATTGATTTTATGCATTCCGAAGTTCCCATTTACTTTCTTGGGTCCTCTCTGTAAGCTGGATGAGGATTTCAGAAACCTCACAAAGTACCACAGAAAGATTTTTAGATTCTCTGGTTTTTAGCATTTCGACACAGTACTAACATTTCGACAAACCCTATTCAAACTGATCAAACTTCAGTGCTTGTGGTCTTTTCTCAGTTTGTGTCGGTGCAAGTTCACATCCAATTCACAATTAAAACTAAGTAGTACCCTTAGCATTTGCCTGGTTTTAATGTGAGGGATAACACTGTATGGTTTCTGTCTCATATTCTTAAGGAAAAAAGAGTCACAAAAATCATATGAGACAAACGAGACAGTTTTCAGATCGACTTTTATTGAAAAATTAAAACTGCATTGCATATCATCTTTATAACTTCAACGTTTCTTAAACCACAAAACAGAGATTCCATTTAAAAAATCTCTTCATATTTCTCACCAGTCTAAAAACAGATTATGTACTAAGTCAACTATTATTTTAAAATCCTGGGTTATCCTCAAGGCCCCTGGTTTCATCTGTCTGCCATGAAAGGTATCATCAACCTATCTTTTCTTAAAAGTACCTTTAATAATACAATCAGAATTTTTCTCATTCAAAATCCATAGCTGTTGATTTTTATCCAACGGTCAGTCTTTTCCAAATACATTACATCAGTTAATAAGCACTACAACTACATGTTCAGCTAAGATCTTGCCTACCTTTTACTTGATCTGAATTCACTGATTGTCTGTGTGATTCTAAAGGCAAAATTGCTACTTTAGAGTATATTTTAAACCTCAGAAAAGCGAAGTTACTCACCTGGAATTGCAATGCTTTGAATTAGTCAGCACTTCTGTATATCAATACTTCCTGATCTCTCACAGTCAATAATGTATGGATTAAAAAGCAGGAAAACTCCAGATAAGCTTTTTTTTCTGAGATGTAACATATTACTCAGCTGAAAATTACCTACTGAGAAGAAAACACAGATGAGTTTTCTCACTAACAATCATAACTACTCTGTTAAAACAGCTAAATTGGAAATTAATATGAGCACTGTGCCTGTGGAAGCAGGTGCACACTCTAGAGTCCAATACTAGAGTTAAAAGCTTTGCAAAAATCTAACTATAGGTATCGTGTGTCAAGACACAATGCTGCAAAAGGGCAAGGTAAAAACGCAGAGGGCAGGAAGATAAACTCTGTCTTCAGAGAAAACACTTCTGTGTTAACTGTCTCACTCCTGAAACAAGGAGGAGGAGCTCCTTGTTCCCATCTAGCTGCAAACCATCAGTGGCAACAGGCAGAACCTCTGATGCTTTTGACCTCCAGAATACAAGATACTCTATTAGATGAAGAAGCAGAAAATTTAGTGAGCAAAACATTGTACAGGTGCTGAAGAGATCTAGATCTACTTCTGACTACACTGCAGAACTGCCCAAGGCTTGTTGTGTAAATGACAGTAAGCTGTATTATCGTCTTTCCTATAATTTCATGTTCAGTTACATGAAGTTTATGTGATCCTAGGAGATACCACAGTTCAAATACAAAAAATATTATTAGAATACTGAAATGATGATCTGGATACAAGGTCCATGATGTTAAAATATTAAGGTTGGAGGATTAAAGGTAAATTGGGATCTTTAGTGATACTGTTGCTGAAATACTTTGACTAGGGAAGTGGGGGAAGTCAGAAATTTATGCCCAAGAACTAGCTGAAGAAAGCACAAGGACTGTGGTGCTGCTTGTGTGGAAGATGTAAAATCCCCTAGCAAAGCTAGGTCTGCAATTATACACCTGTACATAGATTACACTAGTTCATATTTTTTCTCATAAACAAGAACTGAGTGAAATCTTCTGTAGCTGCCATTTGAATAAAGTAAAACTGTGTCAGAGACCAGATTTCAGGCAGAAGCCTGTAAATGAAAATGTGACATGTACTTCCTCTTCGAAACAAACTTCTTTCTGTACTCTAAAACCAGCTCTCAAGGTGACACCCTCTAGTCTTGACGAATAGCTGATATCTATAAAGACATTCGATATTATGGAAGTTGGTACCAAAGTCAACGTTCCCTCTGGCAACTTCTGTGTTGAAGGCTCAGGTCATGCAGCATGGATGTTTACACGAAGAAATAGTAAGTAGTGAATACATGGTAAGATATCAGGGTTATAGTTAAGGAAGGCTGAGGTTTAAGATCAAGAAGGCAAGAAACCAACTACACTGTTTTGAGGAAAATAACCTAAAGAAAAAATGCTGTGCTGGTGAGATTACTGGGGGGTATAGTGGCATAGAAGTAACGATGTAGATAATCTGTTGAAAGTCATACTCATAAATCTAAAAGACAGTGATGAATTTATAATAATTTTTAGATTCAACACAAATAATTTCAAGAAAAAGTTTACAGAAGGTTATGGAAGAGGGATAAGGGCCCTATGAAAAGCCAGAAAGGGTACACTGTATGATATGGCATTAATCATGACAGATCCTTTCTCCTCCCCTGCTCTGAGACAGCATTCTCAGAACACAACCAGTGGGACCTGCAGGGTGGAAATCTCTCCTGGCTGTAGTTGTCCTTCCACAGGATTGAAAGGGGCCAGAGAGGCTGTGAAAACTGCATAGCATGACTGTGTTTCACTGAATGTTTCTAAAATAATTGAGTTTTATTACTGATTTGGGGGAAGGAAAAAAAAAAATCACAAACCCAACCCAATTAATTACTGACTTGCACAGAAGATAGCTGTAGAATCACGTATAAAAAGATCTGAAATTAGCATATTGCATTTGTCACCATGACAGTAACTAAGTAGACAGAGGATTATTGAATCTTCATTTTGTTCCACTACTCTGCTACCATTATGGAGTTTTCCACTCAGTAGTATTGATAATCTAATGATTAAAACTGAACAAGCTGCAGATGACTCTGGTGTATATACTTTGAAAAGTCTAGCCAGTTGTGACAAGCCAGCTGTATTTCAAGATTCTGAGATGATTTTTGGGTTTATTTATTTTATAGGCTCCAAATATACAGCGAATTCCGTTTCACTAAAAGAATGATGCCGATTGAAACTCCCACAGAAATGCTACAAACCTTCAGGAATCTTCCCACAGAATTTAGTTAAAATGGTAATAGAGATTAATCCTGAAGTACAACTTAAAAACAGGGGCCTTGGTTAGCAACCAATATTCACTATAAAAGCATTCAAAACACTGAACAGACAGTTTGACATTACAATAAATAAAACTGAAAATTCTAATAGAGCAAAGGGATCTCATAATTTCACACTCTATACACAAAGTTAGAATTCTGTATATTCAGTAAAATTATCTGTAAGTTATTTTAAGGGCACTAGTATTTAAATGAAAGTGACAACTAATATTTTTGTATTTTTTTCTTTGGCTCACAAAGACACTGAAATACCATAAACATTATTTAGAACTTCAATAATATATAAATAGAATACATTACAAATGGAAGAAAATACAAGACAATTCTTCAGCATGGTAAATCTCTGCATATAAATAAGCAAATTTTTCATATACCTACAATTCAACAGTTATCTTGCTGTAAAACTATTACATTCAAATCCTTTTACACAAAGTCATTTAACAATAATATACACAATCTACACAAATTAACCCCTAAAAATACAGCAATAATATACCTGTTACAATGACTCTGCTACTATTATCCCCTGATGTGACACTAAAGAGGAAATACAACTATTTTACTTGAAGGTGCTGTTAGAGATTGCTGTTTTGTACATGAAAGAAGCACCAACAATAAAATTTAATACTGTTATATGTTTTCTTTAGCTCCTAAGAATCTACATTTTAGAAATGTTTCTATATGCCTATTTTTACTTGGCAGAAAAATCTGTAGCACATTATCCACATCATTAATTGTCGAAGGAAAAGTTGATTCTCTTAAAGTGGAAAACATGCTGTGGCTTAGATCTAAGCTTATAACCACTTTATATATATGTATGTATATATATATTATTATATATATTTATTTATACTGTACATATATACCGTGTAGAGTTCTTAGTTTGCTATTTAGTACTTACTAATTTCCTGCTGACTACAATAAACATGACCAATGTAAGAGTCAATAGTACTTCAACTTCAAGATAATACATTTTCCCTCAGTAACATGATCTACCAATACATATGTTTCAGTAACCTATAGTTGTTTTGCTTAAGGACATCTTAGGAGACTGGAACTTAGAGAAAAATTGTTTCCTTCAAACATGTTCTGCAGAACTAGTTTTAAAAAAATAGCCAGTCCTGGAAAACAGTGAATTAAGAGAAATAAATAATTCAACCACTGTACTACAGCTCCTGCCCCAATCTCTCTATTTCCTCAATGAGGAAGTCAATGTCAGACTTAGTTGCTGCTGGGTTTGAGATGACCATTCGGAAGAAGTTGACTTTATCACCCTGAGGCTGATATCCAACCATGGTAGTACCTGACTCCATCATCAGTGCTTTGATTTTTGGTGCCACCTTTAACATAAAAGAAAAACAAAACAAAACAGAGAGAGAGAGAGAGAGAGAGAGAGAGAGAGAAGAGTAATTGAGTAATTAAACATTTTATACTTTCTATGTAAGTCACAATATTTCCTAATTTGGAAAATATAAAAGGACAGTTCAGAAAGGCAGTAGTTTTTCTAAAAAGATCTGTAATAGAAAAAGTTTGAAAAACTGAATATGCAGAAGTGGATATTTAAGGGAAAATTGGCAATGTTATCCATCTTTTTTTATTAAGAGACTAGCAGCATCCTAGAGCATTCACTATGTAATAATTTTATATATTAAATGCACATTTCTTTGTGCTGAAGAATTTTGTCATGAAAAGTTTTTCTGTTTTTTTCTGAAAACTTACCCCAGAACCACCTTTTTGAGAGTAATTTATGTTTTCCATGAAAATCCATATTCTCAAAGTTATTTGGGACACACAGACACACTAGAATTTTTTCAATGAGATCTAGTTCATAAAAAGTGTCTCCTGTTAGCACAAGCCATGGAAACCTCCCAGTAGTTTTGCAGTACTGTGCATTTACTGCACTCTCACTTCCTCACTTCAATTTACAAGGAATAATGTTGACAATCCTAATATTTGGCATTGACTGAACCCAGTTTTGCCATCCAGACTCTCTGACGGCCAAGGTCAAATGTCCAGCTCTTTTACTGTTTTGTAGGATGCTTTGTACTGTCCTCTGATATTTAACAGTGTCAAGTCAAGCATTTTATCCTTTTATCCAGTCTTATCTATCTACTGCTCTCTTTTTTTTTTTTTGGCAATTTCTTTATCTATCTGGGTTGATCAAGGAATTTCTGTTCTCTTCTGTTCTCCTTCCCCAATGTGACGCAGACATAAAATGCTCTACAAAATCCCAGGTTTGTCCATTCTTCTTTCTTTCCAAACAGAAAAAAATTGTGATTCATTTTGACAACTATAAAATAATTCTCCTGAATATATTTCATTCCACTTCTGTCTGTCTAAAATGCTACTAGAAAATTAATGTACTGCTCTTCCTTCAAGTCCTAAGTAACACGATACCTTTCCTGGTCGTGCTTCTAAAATGCCTTCACTTCCCTCTATCTTTCTTCAAATAAATTTATCCCGTAGTCTTCCAATGGGTATTTTCAATGAACTGCATTAATGCATGATTGACCAAGCACATTTAAAATCAAAACAGAGACCTGAGGACTTACAGATTTCCATATCCTTTACCTGTCCCAGAATTTTCAAATAATTACCCTTCTATTTCTTTTGCTGATGTGCTGTTCTTTTCAAACAGGACTGGGATGTCTTTGTGTCTTTCTACTTTTTCAAGATTCGTAACAATTTTGGGGCCGCAAAAGTAGTAAAAACCAAAGACTAATGGAGTATATTCTATATCTGATTCTATAGGGGAAATGTGACTTCAGCCTCAGTATAAATAGGAGACAAAGGCCAACAAATATTAATATCATACAAAGCAATTGGAGAACTGAAATCTCAGCATTTGCGCCATGTGTCAACACACAGATACATTACTTTTAATAAACAGAATACTTTGGATTGAAAGAGTAGACTATATTTTTGCATTTAACATAAGGCACATACCCTGTGTAACTTTTCTCTTCTCTCATCACAGTCTGGCATGCTCCTGAGACTCGGCGGAATGTACCAGAAACATACATTTGTATGCTCTGGCTGCAAAAAGAACCACACACATACATTAATAAACAAACAATGTATATCAATCACACACTAAAGGTAATTCAGTAGCATATTTTAGCACAGATATGGAAGACAAAACATAGTATTAACCTCTGTAGTTCCGCATGTTAAAATAAAGAGATTACAGTAATGCTGGTTGCATCTGCTCTCTTAGATTTCCCTATACGTCATCCCATTTAAAATGTTACAGGGTGCTAAAGAACTGCACATGCTTTTTGCCTTCATGTGGTTTTATGGGAAACTGTTTTCCGGGATCACAGCAAGGGCAACTGAATTTTCCTGGTCTTATTAAATGGAGAGAAAAAGTGTATTTGTTACTCTATCTACCAAGATACTCTATCTACCACTGCTACGCAGTGGCACTACCACAGAACATACAGTAAAAATAGCATATTCTCAGTTACATGTGTAATTATGTAGAACTTTAGCATGAGTAGATTGTATTAAAGTAGTCTTCATACCCTAACCTGAGAAGTGTTCTGTAGAAGATGAAAGGATATAAATCTGGCATTTATGCTACAAAACCACATGCATCTGGCCAAAAAATTGCCCAGATGCCGATAGTCGCATAGTTCCTGAGAAAATAACAGCACTTTTGCATAGATGGTTTGAAGAATTGTGAGAAGTGTGAAGACTGTTTTAGAAATTCCATACAGATTTGGTTCCTACATGAGGTTAAAGGAAAGAAAACTTACCTCCCCTTCAAAAACCATCTCAAATTCTTCCCTATTTTTGATTTTAGTGTATAGATATTCTGCCAGCTCCAGGCATTTGTTGATCTGATTTTCAAATCCTACTGTACCCTGTTTTAAAAAGAAAGTATTAATTATATGTCACTTCTCCTCTGACAGAGTCATCTTTTCAGATAGGCCTCACTCTTGAATGTTTTCAATCAGAAAACATTTACTTTGAAGCTACAAGAAATAATACCGCTAAAGTTAATCAGCACTACAAAAGTGGCTAAATGTGGCCTAACCGTAATCACTGTTTGGTTTTGGACTCACTTTAAGATAATTTATTATGATAATAACAAGAGCTTTTGATATTTTAGTAGATTATTTTTAGTTTCCAGAAGTATTATGAATATTAAGTCTTTGCTTCCCAGCTCTTGCTGAAAGACTAAGAATATGAAATGGGAACTCTTATGAAAGGGTAAGAGTTAGGAGGTAATTTATTTCCTCTGGATAATTTGCTAGAAACTCGCATTAAAAAAAAAGTCAGCAAACAAAACCTTGCAATATTTTTGCTAAAAGTCATCTGTCTACCCACAGATCTTTTGTCACATCTGATCTTAATCCCCAAAAAGGTAGATGAATGTTGATAATAAATAAAATCAGAAAAATAATGTTTTTTTTTTTAATAAGTACACTTTCATACATGAATGAAGAAGACAGACAGACAATTACAGCATTAAACTAT
Source organism: Tapera naevia (assembly GCA_033556795.1). Lineage (NCBI taxonomy): Eukaryota > Metazoa > Chordata > Aves > Cuculiformes > Neomorphidae > Tapera > Tapera naevia. The sequence continues at coordinate 11,528,022 of JAUMJJ010000069.1, forward strand.
TGCATGTTTGGGGTAAGTTTTTAGTACTGAATAAAATGACTGAAAGTTAGGTTGAGTGTTTCTACTATGAAATCGAGAGTATGATCACTTGCTGTGGGCTAATGCTGAAGGAATAATTTACATAGCTGCTAATATGTTGTTTTCTTAAAATTTTTGTAATATAATCATGCAATCTGTCAGAAACAGGTTCTATCCAATACGTCAGAGAACTCACGTCCAAGAAATCTGAATCTGTGCAATACCAAATAGAAACTCAAAGTACCTAATTTCTGTAAAAACTTAAATTACGGATATACAGATCAATTTAGCAATTTTAATCTATACTAGTTTTAAAGAGTCACATCCACAAATACTCAATTTCTGAATTTTAAATATGATCTATATCTATTATGATTTCCACTGTATTTTTTTCTTTATTCTGAAGTGCTCTGCTTCTTATGTGAGGTCAGTTTAACAGGCAGAAAGTAGAAAGTAGAACCAGCATGCCAGTTCTAACAAAATACGTTTGACTGGTATTTAGAAAAACATTCAGTCCATGTGTTAATGACGTCTGTAGTCAGCACTTGGTAATTAGAACCATAAACAACACACTTCAAAGTTGCCAGTCACAGTTCGATTCTAATGTGTCATAAGCACTTTCATGTTACTGGATCATGGTACCAAAATGACTTGTTTTGGAGGAAAAATTGAGTCTGAACTGAACTGTACTTATCTTGGTAATCAAATCCATGCTTTTGCTAAAGTAATTGTTACAAGTGTTTTGTTTTGAAGTGTTATTTTTTTCTGAAGTACTTCTTAAAATAAAAGACCACAACTCTACAATCTGTTTAAAAGTAATTGTATATCTAAACTTATGTTACTTTCTTCCCTCAGTCTTCAATATTGAGGAAATCTTCATAAAAGATTTATATGAGGAAATCTAGATTTAATCACAATTTAATTAAAAAAAGATTAGACTGTGGACATGTTACCCAACTGAATTCCCATTTTGTGAGCAGAACAGCAAGAACAGTAAAAGACAAAATAATTACATGTATTTTCTTGACTACATGGATCCTCACCTTGTGAGCACATAAGCTTATATGTAAGCCCATACAAGTAAACCACAGTAGTACCAGGGAGCCAACTGTTAAATCATGAGTTGGACAAAACTTTTTAAGAAAAAGACTTTGTATCTGAAGTTTCTTATAAAATCTATGCATTGACACATGGTGCTCAAAGGACCCTTGTAAGTCACCAAGTCCACTCTGCTGCTACTCCAAGTAAGCTGTCATAAAATACATACGTGAGTGTGTACAATCACAACGAAAGACCACTTCTGTGTCCTACCCTTGCTGTCTTTACTGCAAGACTCATCTAGTGACTTACACCTTTCTTCTGATTTCGAGCTGAATTTATTGATGGCTAACATTGTTCTACAATTCAGGTCGATCTTTTCTGACTTGATACTCAGATACCTGTGTGTTTAGAGGTGGTAATTACACAAACATTTATGTCAAAAAAAGTGTTCCACTACATGAGACTTTTAAATTAAATAGATACATTTCTGATTTTTGAGCTGTACTTTTATTATGTACCTTTGCCTTCCACATCAACCAGAATTTGAAAATGTCCACGTGTCGACCACACTGTATTGCTTTATCTCCAGTGTCATAGGATACATCATACTGTTTGTCTTGCTGGAACAGATAGCCAGCACACATTTGATTGCAGCCTTGAAGTATACCCTGTAACGAAAAACATGTACTCACATGGCTTTTGTGGCACACGTGCACGTGAAACTCTATGCATTAGTAATATATTAAAAATGTATTTCAAATATATACATAAGAATTATTCTTTAAGGGGTCAAATTATGAAATAATGAACTTGTTTTGTAAACCTGAGAATTTCACAAAAAGAATTTCATAACCTAATATGGTTCTCTTAGAAGTCCCTGATACTTACATGGTTTTACACACCCACACGTGAAAAAACATTCTGAGATTAATTTGGATTTTTAGTTTGATACTAACTTTGTCCACTTCACTTTGTAAGGTTATATTCTTAAGACAAATTTTTGATGTATTAAATTACACACTAAAATAAAGCTATGGTCTCTCAATGCAGCAGATAGCTACAGAAAACAAAGAAACAAAAAAAGTAATTGAAGGTTTTGACTTTATATATTATCTAGCTTTGTGACACTTAACATCAGTCACAAATATAAGTATGGATTACCTAAATGAGACTTTTTTTGCTTACAAATATATATGGTCCACAGATCAACAGATATCTACAGATTGCTAGTAAACATCTCTAAAGGAAGCACAAAGAAGAAAATTCCTGTCTGTTACACAGAAGCCTTATACAACCTACATAACATTTCAAAAATTGTTTGCATCTCTCTTACAGTTTATGAGTGGTTCTTTGAAGAAGCTCAAAGACACTGGTATGTATGATAAATACAAAAACATTTACTAAATTTCTCATATAGAGAATAAAAAATTTTGCCAAAATTCTGCAATCATTAAAAATTATTTCTTCCAAAGTAAGTATTGAAATTAAATGGATTTTGCAGTACCCTCTTAAAAAGCAGGGTGTGATGTTTACATTTTTTTTTAAACTGCTTAATTATTAAATACAAGGCAGACCTTCTCCCGGACAAGAATGGCAGAACATTGTAACAACACTCCCATCATCTTATGTGGATTCCAAGTGACTGAGTTGGCTCTGCAAAAAAAAAAAAAAAAAACAAACAAAAAAACCCACGCATTCACACAGGTCTGGAAAACAGAAACTTAACCTGAAGCAGTCACCTTTGTTTTCTGCCTTCAGATGGAAACCTGGAGTTTTGACCATGATGATTTCAGTATGGAGATTGCTAATGTTTCAAGTGTCTTCTTTACCAACTATGTCCAGGAAAGGGATTTTTTTGTGCATTAACATCGCTATGTCAGACTTCTGATTAATTTTTATTATTACTAATACTAGCTAATTCGTGTCAAGACTATGCCGATTAGCTGATATAGTAACTTCATCCCTAGAAGACTCCACTTACAAAAATAGCACTAATAAAACTAACAAAATCAGTTTGATGGGTTATACCATTTCAAGGTACCGACTCGGGGAAGGGGGCTGTCAGAGAATTAAGGAAATAATATGAATTCTGGGAGAGGACAATTCTTTAGAAAACAGCTGCTGGAAAAGTAGAAAGCAAAGGAAAAGACACTCCTCACACTTATCTGTTTTTCCAGTTAGAGCCGCAAGTGACCTTTTCTGTACTAGTTTGTCAAGCTCATGGACCAGTAAAAGGCCGTAAAACTTTACATCACAATTGTACCATTCTGCATGTAAACCTTAAAATTTTTTACTTGTAAGCACAGGTGGATGCACAAGATCACCTAATTCACTAGCCAAACAGATGAGGTTTTTTGTATTTTTAACACAGTATCCCAGACAGTTTAATGATGATGTGAAAATAAATGTGCCAACATTGCACATCCATTGACCTTCTCACTCTTAGTAATTAATTAACAAATGTCCTCTTGCTTTACTGTGTGTTCCAGAGAAGGAAAGTGTATAATCATATTTCACAGACTATGCGTGTGTTCTGACAACGTGACTGAAAGAAAATTCAAAGATATCTCCTGTTCTTCCACACCCTGCTCTCACAGGACACAGATACAACTACAGTTCCTCTGTTTTGAGCAACACCTTCACCCCAGTTTGAGGGCCAATTCCATAACGATTCCAGATATGATTCCAACCTCTGTATGCACTAAGTTAGACAGCAGCACCTCTCAGCCAAAAGAACAGTGCAGCCTGTGCTGTGCCTGTGGAGCTCACCATCCCTCTAAAATATCCTGCTTAAGCAGTGCAAAGCAGCAGGTAAATAGCCTTATAATAGCCTTTATAATACCTTATAAAAAAAATTCACTAATATTTCAGATGGAGTAGCAAAGAAACAGGAATTTATACAACAGCTCATTTCCTTCCAAGAGCACTACAGTTTCAGTTTAGCCCATTTATTTAACTTTCAGGGTTCCAAATGATAACGATTCAAGCTGTTTTCAAAAGGAGCGTTAGGTTTATTTTACCATGAAGATGTCACTCTCTACCCTGCACAGCCAATCAGCCGCAGTCCTACCACAGGAAGTCCCAGAGCTGCTCTGTGGCAGCACGCCAGTCCTTACACACGTGTCTCCGAGCAGGCCAAGCCTGGCCTGAGCATCAGCAACAGACCCCAGCTGGGGCCTGCGACAGGCAATTACACAGTACACGTGGGTCCCTCCCATGCTTGATGATCCATACAGCTGCCTAGAAAAGAAATAATATCACGCTTCGTAGCCTGCTGATTTCTGTATTTCCTTAAGTTTACGGTCTTAATTAGCACCTCTGGGTTGACCTCAGCTCAAAAGAGGTGTGCCAGACTGCTGTGGCCAAACCTGTGTAGCTTAAGGAAATAATTTTTTCAATGCTGTCCTCAATGCCAGACACGTTACCGTAACATGAGTGACTTGAAGATTGCATTGGACAGAGGCTGATATCATTCTGCCACCTCAGAGTACTGCTGCCATACTATACACTATGATACAAGGCTTCAAGGGGTTTTCCTACCAGTCCTTCTGGATACGACTCTTTATCTTGTACCTGTTCTTCACCTACTGTATGAGATGCCCAGCACTAGGAAACTTTATTTTCCCTAAGGAAGGGCATTGCTCACTGTTCTTGCTTTACACCTTTACACAGCACCCACTTTCAGCACAGTTGGCTCAAGGATGCAATTTGGTGCTGATTTGAGAGTACGTGGGTGAAGATTGTTTCAGATTGGTTTTGATTTGAAGCTGGTTTCTGCAGTGATGGGAAAGATCCTGCGTGTCTGGTTCTTCACCGCTTTTCTGATTTTTATTCAGATGGGCAGCCTTTTATGACAGAGCATTTTCAGATGAAATCTATAAAAAGCCATACCATGGGGTTACAAAAACAACATCTTCCACAGCCTTGTCATTGTTGGTTATGGGAACATCTGTGCCAAAGACTGCACATGGAACTTCTGAGTCTGAATTGAAAGGGCTGCAGGACAGTCATGCTCTCACTCTGCTATCACTTCCAACATAAATGCTTTGCCTTTTTTAATTTGGTTCAATTAATTGTTCAATAAAGGCTGTCTTTTGGTCTCAGTGGGTATCTGAATGGCTGAGGGACCTGGGGTTGTTTAGCTTGGAGCAGAGGAGGCTGAGGGGAGACATCACTGAAAGGGGGCTGTGGCAGAGCAAGTGTTGATCTCTTTTCTCAAGTGATAGGTGATAGGACAAGAGGAAATGGCCGTAAGTTGCACCAGGGGAGGTTCAGACTAGATATTGGGAAGAATTTCTTTACGAAAGGGTGGTCAGGCACTGGCACAGCTGCCTAGGGAGGTGGCTGAGTCACTGTCCCTGGAGGTGTTTAAAAAAAACAGGAAGAGTTTTTGAAGGACACGGTTTAGCAGAAGATGGGTTTGGTTGGACTCGGTGATCTCAAAAGTCTTTTCCAACCAGAAGATTCTATGAGTCTATGATCTTGGTAACCTGGGTTATTTGCTTGGGGCACACATGTACTCTTTTCTGCAAACTGAATTGTAGCCTCAACAAGAGCTTCCTGCTTGTTTTATATAAATCCTCCATGGCATGAACTGAACCCTGAGACATGCTGAGTATCTGTGACTATTTCTAGCCTCCCTGTAAGGTCCCAGTCTCCTGTCTGGCACCACAGAACCACACCAGCTCTGCGCTATCATAGTCCTTTCCAGCCTTATGGATACTCAAATTTGCCCCTAAAAATTGCTGCTAATTCAGTATCTCACATGTGTTTCTTTCCTTGTTGCACGCAAAGATACATTCTTATGTATGTGTATGTAAGTAATAGAAAAGCAAGCATATATATATAAACGTCCATTTACAGAACACTGATTTTCATGCAGAACATATACTCTTTAATTTTCTGGAAATAATTGCAAACACCTTTCAGGAGATAGTTTCTACAAATTCCCACAGTGTCATGACTTCCCATCACAGGCATTCATGCTCAAACACCTCGGGATTCCTCATTTCACACTGCTCTTCTCAAGTCCTACATTTCAGAGACTGTGTAGCTCACACACTTTGTTTTTTCCTCAAATTCTCCTTCACCCATCTCCAGACTTATGATCCCTTCAAAGCTATGCATAGGGCAATCTCCGTTCCTTTTTGCCAAGCAATATCCTTTCCCTCCTTCAAATCTGCTGAAAACTTACCTTTCACTCAGCTGTAGATCATTGATCTCTTCTGTAGTATTATTTCAGTCTTCCTAGTATGAACCTTTCCTGCCTGGTTTGCTTTTGTTTAATTTAGTGTTTAAGCTCTTTAATGCAGAAAATTCATCTTTTCATGACTTTGTGAAGAGTCATGTACCTTCTGAAAGCACTTTAATAACAATATTAAAAAAAAACACTGTGCAATACCTTTCTATTCCATTCAATTTATGACGATGCTTTCGGGACATTAGGAGTCCACCTCCCCAGGCAGCCTGAAAAAGAAAGAAAAAAAGGAAGACTCATTATTTTGGAAAAGCCTAACATATTTTAATTTACTGTAGGTCTAGTAACAAATATTTTAATCCAAGACAAAACGTGTGCAAGCGAAAATCCTCATGTGCTTGAGTAATAGCACTTAATTTAGTTACTTACATCTACATGGAGCCAGAGGTTGTATTTTTCACATATATCTGCAATCTCCTGTATTGGATCAAAGGCTCCATACACTGTTGTGCCTGCAGTTGCATTTACAAAGAGAGGAATGTATCCCTACAATAAAAATAAAAATACTGAATAAAATATCCAACTCCTTCAGAAAAAAAATAAGAAAATTATTTTAGAAATGTTGCTATCCCACTTCCTAGCCTTAAAATATTCCGCCCCATCAATGTGAAACATACATATAAATGACAGCAGAAATTAACAAATTGTACACATGGTAGGAATTAACTCAGTTTTTATTGTAGTGCAACTTCACAAAATTTACTAGTCAGAAGGTAAAGAATATTATTTTGTCTATTCTCTTTCAGTGAGGAGACTCAAATTCAGGTAAAGTTGAGACTTCTACTGCAGTATAAAGGAAAATTATTTAAATGTGATTTGTAAGTTGTGATTTGAAGGCTTAAAGTTGTTTCTTACAGTCTTTATCTACTAATAAACAGAACAAAGCAGAACAAAGTAATCCAAAATAAAAGCAATATTGTGGAACTATCAGATCAAAGTGAGACAATATTGAATTATAAGAAACAAATGTGAGCTGCAGTTTCAACCAGTGCCCAAATGTAACGAAGTTAAGAAATTAAAAAAAAATAACCTTGATTTCTGTAACTCAGGTGGTTTATACAAAATTAATTGATTTATCATTGCATTGATTCCAGAAATACCAACAAATGCCTGAAACAATTAAATCAATTTGGTATATTTACTAAGCCAGCATTCCTGAAATCTATGAGAACTTTTAGGACTAAAATTCAATACAATTTTGATGGTTTTGGTTCAACTTGAAAGTTCGGATAAAAGTAGGTTTGGTTTCATATTTTTGTACTTTTTCCCATACAGTCCAAAAAAAGTTATTTTTAAAAGTCACAAAATACAGACATGGTTCAAGAGTTGAAGATACTTTAAAAAATCCCCTAAACAATATACAAATGTATAATTAGGCAGCTGAAAATATTATTATAACACTTATATCGTGATAATGTTCTCTTTTAATGTCAATCCTCATCCTTCAAAGGGAGAGGTAATTTTTCTAAGCCAAGGATTTAAGCACTACTTTTTTTATAAACACAAACCTTTTGTTTTGCTTCCAAAATTTTTGCCTCCAAATCAGCTGGTATTATTTTGCCTCTGTAATTATTGTAGAAACAGAAAGACAAAGAAAAATTAAGAAGTGTATATGGAAATACTAATTACAGTTTAAACAATTTAAGTTTTTTCTCAACAGGCCATTAGCAACTTGACACACTGTACTGAACCAATCCTTAAGCACAATACAACAAATTTAACAGATGAACATATTTAATATATCAAAACCTTAGCATCCATCCTACCTTTCATTGCATTTTATCAAAACCACATTGTCTGTTCCAAATCCAAGTGCAGCTCCAGCTTTCTTTATTGAGTAGTGACTCTGCAGAAAAACGTATGCACATTTAATGGAGTGGCTGTTTAATGATGAAACATCTTCACAATGTACATCAATAAATTAAGAATTAGCAGCACATTAAGCTCACATGTTCCGAGGTAAAGAGAACCAGTTTAGGGACTGCAGCCATGCCTTTGGTTTTGACTTCAGGGAAATACTTGTAGCGTGCAGCCATTATACTGTACATGTTGGAGATCGCTCCTCCTGTGAATCAAAAAATGAATTAATAATAAAATAGTGATAATGATAAAAAATAAGTATTAGACTAAAGACATACAAGTCTTGTTTGCATTATGCACAGAAATTGGCATTGAACTGTGAAAAAAAATCTCAGGAATGCAAAGTCATCTGTCTAAATGGCGTAAGGACAGACCCACTAGAACTTCACACCTATAGTTAGAATTCCCTATCCATCATCTCTTTCAATTGCTAACCCTTTGTAACACATTCTTAAAAAGCTCAGCTTTCACTGTGCTGTTTTGCAGCTTTTTGTTAGCAAGAATAACAGGAACTTATCAAATTGTCTGAGACTGAAGAAATGTTGCGTAGTGGACGGATTTATCCTGCCTCATTGTAGGTGCAGAAGTAGATGTCTAAAAGGTAGATGAACTGCTTATTCTAAGCTTCCTTACAGTCAGTTAAGGGAAAGACGCACTTTGCAGGCTATGATTCAGCCGGTCTATTTTGACACTTACTGTGAATTGAGAGAAAGCACCCATTTCTTCTCCATTTACTGCTGAAAAGAGCCCAGGACAGTTAGTTCAGTTCTATGACTTAGACCTCAAGATTTTCTTATTTGACTCTCATCCATAAAGTCTAGAATAACTTATTCCCCTAACATGCCACCATCAACAAGAACACCGAGAATGATTTGTATTTATCCTGGCAGATGGGGTTGGAGACCAAGCAGGTGTGCGTTCCAGGTTTTATGCAGGTTGTCACAAAAGGAGATGGAGTTGTCCTTCATCCTCTGAAACGGTATGGTGTCTCCCCACCCCAAACCCAGAATTCTGGAGTTCTGCTGGGTGTCCACGTTGTCCACACATGACCTCAGGAGTTCCACATAGTTTGCCAGCCTTTGTATGACTGTAGGCTACCTTTGTGTGACCTTCACAGGAAGACACTTTGTTTTGATCTTCAGAATCATACTTGTGAATGCAGTCAGATAATGTCTCAGATAATATGTCCCAGAGAATACGTCCCAGAAAGCGACAAGCAGTCAGTCTTTTTCTGACTGTGAGCTCAAATCCTCACTGAACAAAGAAGTCAAGATATGAGTCTCAAGAGCTATTGGTTGACAGGAGTTGAGGTTGCTTAGCACCTCCACAAATGAAGTGCCAAAAGATGTGCCTAACAACTTATTGGACTTCGTAGCCAAGTTCAAAACATTGGACAGCCATTGTACATAGCCATACTCAAAGACAATTTTTTCCCTCAACTCTTCTGTAGGATGCTTAAAGAAGTACATACTTCAGATGGAAGATTCCTACTTCTAAGTATCTGATGCACTGTTTAGCCGATATCGTGGGCATTCAGATACAGCTTATGTTTATTTTGACTTCTGAAGTTTTAGTCAAACAACCAAAACAGAGAGAAAAAAACCTCACCGGGTGAGAATATTCCATCACCATCTTTATTTGACCATCCAATAATCTCTCTCATCTTCCGAAGTGTTATTTGTTCCATGAGGACAAAAACAGGGGCAATTTCATAGGTAAACCTGCACGGATAATACAAACAAAACAAAACAAACAATATTAAATACAAATTCTTAAAATCCACAATAAAATCCTAGATTATGACTCTTCGTGAAAAACACTTAAGATCCTCTATAGTTTTCCTGCAAATTAAGGTTCTGATATTGCAGCCTTTATGTCAGCGAAAATCCACAGGAAGACAGTACTGGAAATTTTGGTCAATAAAAAATGCAGTATTAGTTCTTCTGAAAATTTCTATATAACCAACAGAAGACTTAATGGTCACTATCATAGCGTTGCTAACTAGTGTACAAGATTGTACTATAAAATATTTGTTTCCTGAAGTGCCAATTTCACACTTGTGTAATAACATATTGCCAAATCCTTATGAAAACAGTGAACTTCATTGAGCTAAATGCAACCATCATTAGAAGTATTGAGCTATGGCTTCAAAGTCTAAATACAATTAATTATGTGGATTTATTCTGTTGACGATCTCCAAGGACAACTTATTTCTACAATACCATGAGATCAATAACTGTCAAGAGTAATTATAAATGATGATTTTCTAATTACCAATTACAGAAAACAAGTCAGCAGTCAACTATTGTATCCATTTAATGAGAGCAAAAAACACTGCATAGTCTGGAATGTCCTAATGTCACAGGCAGATATGTGGATTGAAAGTGACAGCCATACAACCATCTTTTGTGATCAAGGTACATGGATAAATTGCTGCTGTGGTAAACAAACTCCTTGCTGTTTAGGCCAAAAAACCCAAAAACAGGGGAAAAAGGAAGCAGAAAGAAACTAAATCCAACGTGATTTCCAAGGGAATCTGCAAGAATATGACACCCTGACTGATGACTTGCATTTGAATAATTTTGCCAAAATGTTTGCGTTATCTCTCTAAGCCTAACATGACATTTTGAGAATAGGTACAGCGAACTTTAAGGAGATGTGTGGCACAAAGAAGGGAACCGGTGTCTGAAAAGCTTGTCTTTTATTTACAATTTAAAATATTATTTTATCTACAACCCCTTACGTGTCCTTAGCCCATGATAGAAACACCACCACTGCTTTCAAAATCTTTTCCTTTAAGATTAAATAGGACTTTTAATCGGTTTAACTGTTGTAATTGCTATTTTCAGAAGCCAAAACACTGCTTATTTTGCTTTTATTATCGTTGGAACCGTCGGAGATAAACCTGACCTGAAGTTTGGGTGCTGCTGATGTTTACAGAGTTGGTGTCTGCTACCAGTGTTGGGTGGGTGTCTGTTTTTTGAGCTCTGCAAGTCTAGCATACATTTCAATCTTTTTTTTAGTCAGAATGACCAACTGAAGACAACAGGAACTCAGCAGTTACAACACTTACAGGTATTTCTATGAATTAACCATAACAGTTAGGAGTCTTAGCTCTTTAATAACAGACTAAACGAAAAAATGTTGTGGTAGTGGCAAGTGCTGGCTTAATTCTGCTCTCATCTAAAAGCCAAATAATTTTATCAGGCCAAATAACTCTAACCACCTGTTCTCCTGTTTGCCAGTATGTAAAAAGTACTCTGAGAATACAAATAAAGCATTCTACGTTATTTTTCTGTTACATTTTCATAAGCATAAATGCATAATACCAAAAATACAAATATAATTCTCTTGTCTCGGCTAACAGTGGACGTAAAGAGAATTTCCAGATACAATTGCTTTCTAACCTCAGATGGCTGCTGCATGGTAAAATGCCCTGTACTAGGGATCCCTAGAGCTGGCAGAGTAACAGCAACTTCTGAAATTTCCACCCTGAAGGTCTCATGATCAGTGATTGAGCTACGAATAGCACATTGATATCTTACTTACAAGCTAATGTGGGCAGCTTATTACCATTAATTTAAGATATCATCTTCGCAGTGACATTTCAGTAACAGTGCCTAATGGTAATTTAAAATTTTAAGAGAATACATATGTTTTGATTACTAAAAACTCATTTGTGAAAGAAAACATATTTTTAATTGTTCGTTAGTACTTTAAGTATTGTTTATAGGTGGAAAAGAAAAAATGGCAAATGGAAAAATATTCCTTGTGCATTACGTGGGCATGTAATAGCTGAAATAGATTAGAACAGTTTCTAGGTAAAAGTCAGAACCTGTTCTTCTATGCTGAACATTGCTGAAAACAAACAGCATATTCCCCAGAGCTTACACAGAGAATCTGGCTGTTTTTAATAACCTTCTCTGTCAGTTCTTTGAATCATATTTTACAAACATCTTGCTTTAACCTCACTTACAACTACTGTATTATTTGGAAGGATATTGTGTTGACCTTGGTTTGCTGAAAAAAAAGAGAGCATTCGCTAAACTTCATACAAGGAAATAGACACTCAATTTTCCTGCTTACAGAGAAGTATTTTCAAGATATATTGTTTAAAGTATAAATGGATCAGAAACTAGCTGTACGGAATTAGCTATTTGACAGCTAAATTTTAAAACCAAAGGCAAAAGCAACCTCATTTTATAAAAGTCACTCTTTCAGAAACAAATAAGTGCAATGTTCTTAATAATGATGGCAATATTTCATAACACTATTGCAGTCTGCCACAGAGTACAATTCTATTACTACCTATCAGATTTGTGTAATTTCACTGATTACAAAAAGATAACCAAGATAAGAAAACTAAGTTAGCCAAAGGAAAAGGAGCAGAAAGTGAAACTCAGAAGTGTATTTTTGTCAAAGAAGATATATATAACAATCAAGTAAAGTTTTCTTTTCACTTTTAATTGGGGGGAGGAAGCACCATTTAAGTACTTTGCAGTACTTGTTTCACCATTAAAATATGGGTTGCTGGATTTTTTTCCTAATCAGTTCTTAAATCCGAATGTCTTACACCAATTTTTAGCTAACACAGAGCTAATTGAGAAGATGATTATTACAAAGAGTGTGCTGGTTTTGGCTGAAGCACGATATGCATTTTTCTTTATTGCTAATGTCACAAAGCATTCACAGCTTGTAATCAGCTATATTTAATGAACCATTTACTGATGGATAAGCCAGTGAAAATACTGTTCATTTTCCAATCTACAGATACATTACCTGTGTTCTGCCAATTAGCAAGACTCTACCCAAAACAGACGTAACTTGAGAATTAAAACACACCCAGTACAGGACTAAAGCAGAAGGCAGTCTATTACATGCAAAGTATTTAGACCCCCATCACATTTTTTAACATATACAAATCAATATATAATTAAAAATTATGGGCTGGTGTTTTTTTGGTGTTTTTTTTTTCATTAATTACAGTCTTAATTGCAAAAATTCAACATACTACCTTACATTTACATCTAGCTTTTATTAACTTTGAGGTCAAGGAAAATTAGGAAGTTTCCTCACTGGCATGTTACAGATGTAAAATTTTACTTTTTTTTTACACTTCCAATTATTTATCTCTTTATACACAACTCTAGAAATCTTAGACCAAGTAATTCCTTCATTAGCATCAAATTACTTTCAATGTTACATTTTTAATAATTTTGAAGCCATACAGAAGCCACTCTTTTACCAGCACATGAACAGGAAATGATGGTGCCCCGGCCCTGCTACCTCTGAATTCAACAGGAGAAAATACAATAAAGTTTTACATATTTTGTATTCTGGTGTTAACAGATGCAGAATTACTCAGTCTAGAGAAAAAGCTTAAAAAATTGGGAAAAGATAAAAAGATTGATCCAAGAGAAGAAAAATAATTTCATGTTATTATAGCAGAATCAGCATCTTTCACTTACCACGTGCTCTGGGATATTTGTGTTTATATCGATCAGAAATATAAAAATGTTCAGGTTTCTATAACTACTTTCACTGTATTATTGCTAAATTAAGAAAAATATGAGGCACTTTTATTGAAGATGTAGCCATCGCCTCTTAAAGAAGAAAATTAACCATATCTGTATCTGTAACAACACACTTCTGCCACGACAGAGGCAGCCCCTCTAGGCACCTGCCACAGATGCTGAGGACAAGACACTGGCTTACATGTTTGTATTCGCGGTTGATGTCAGCCACTCCCCAGCCAAGCCAATGATGTCCAGTCCTGTGGACAGCTGATTGAAAAAGCGAGGATGACCTGGAAAGAGAATTGAGAGCACTCAGAACAGCTCCACCGCCTTCTCTCAGGTTTTGATTTTACACAACCACCCCGCATTGTTACAATGAAGAGGACAGTTCTGCACCGTAACACACGTGCAGTCACGTTTTCCAAACAAGTCGTGCTTATGGGGAGACCGTTAAGCAACATTCGTGGTTGTCATTACAAAGTCGAAAAAACTGCTTTGGAGAGAGCTCCTGTTTGGGATCATTAGCGTTTAAATTAAGAAAACCTCAAAGCCTGTAAAACACGTTCGGAACCTCTCCAGAAGCGCTGCCGGGCTGGGAGCTCGGCAGAGGGGAATTGGCAGCAACAACCTGCAGGTGCCGGGTCCATTTGCATTTGAATGAAGCAAGCGAGGAATACTCATCTGTTCACAAAGAGGCTGCAGGGATGCGGGAGGGGCGCGGAGCGGCGTTCCGCCGGGACCTGGTAGGAAGTGTCCCAGCTCGGCGGGACCCCAGGGGCTTTTGAGCACAGGAGTTCTCCCCACGTGGCGTAAAAACTAGGATTCGCCTCATAAACAAAGGCTGTGCTATCAAGCCGAAGGCAACAATGTTCCTGTATTCCAGGAAAAGCTGCTTTAACAACCTTTATAAGCAATATCCCGGCTACTGGGGGTCTATTTTTCCAACATGAAGGGATTAAATTCCTGACAAACGATGACGAGCTTGGGAAGGGTGGGAAGGTGTCATGATTTAGCTCTTCTCTCGTGGGAACGGACACGCGGCCAACACACAGGAGACAGTCCAGCCCGCGAGGCGGCTTCTGCGCCCGGAGGGACTCTGTCAAGTCGCATCTGGTTCAACGCTGGGAACATCAGCATCTTTTGACATAAAGAAATAAATGCGGTTCTGCTGCGAGCTATGTCAGCGGGAACCGTTTCGAGGCGTGAGTCTGCCGGCACTGCCACGTCTCGGCACATCCTGAAGACGAGACGCCCGCAGGGATCGTGGGGCAGAGGGCGGAACACGGAGCCACTGGACTGCTCCCGCCCCGGGGAGCCAAGCGGCTCAAGGATAAAGCCCAGAAATATCTCCATGGCTTAGTTATTTGCTTTGCAAATCAGCATTTCTCTCCCTTGCCAAGAAATACAGTTTGGGAAGTTATTTTAAGAGACATTTCGCTGGCCTCCCAAAGCTGTCAGCGAGCCTGCGCTCTCCTGAGGCTGGTTCGGTCGCGTTGGC
Organism: Tapera naevia; assembly: GCA_033556795.1. Lineage (NCBI taxonomy): Eukaryota > Metazoa > Chordata > Aves > Cuculiformes > Neomorphidae > Tapera > Tapera naevia. The sequence goes on from JAUMJJ010000069.1 coordinate 11,543,212, forward strand.
TTCAAAGGCAGCCTCGCCTGGGGAGAGAACGCGAGCCCCTGGGGCCTGGGAAGCCTGGGCGTGTGTCCTAGGTCGCCAGACGGCTCGAGCAGCTCTTTTTTAGGCTGCACCCGGTACTGCTTTGAGCAGAGCGGATACCCGCATCTCAGATCCCGGGAGAGATCCTGCCGGTCCCGCAAAAGCTCCAGGGGAGGTGGGAGTGAGACGAAGAGCTTGCTTGACGTCCTGGAGCAATCAACACTGGAATAATGGGGCAAGCACGCAGACTGCAGGACCACTTGTTCAACAGCCCACGGGCTTGGGAGCGAAATACATTCCCCTTTGATGAAGCGCACAAAACCAAAATATGCCATTTACACTCCTGAACAAATCAAACCAATACATAAATGGGAAAAGACAGGAAGTTAACCGACACCTCTGTTGTAAAGACTTTGTTGCTGGAGTTGCACCACGTTGGGCTTTCGCAGCTGTGTAACTGCACTTTGGAGAAAGCAGCGCCCCGTTCCTCGGGAGCCGCTACTCACTGCTGCCTGGCCAGGGACTGGCGGACAAAAGCCTCCCTCCAGGAGCACCCGCCGTCCGCAACGGCCACACGGCTCGCCGGGCAGACACCTGAACCGCTGGAGCAGGACCGGGAAGGGGAGACACGGCTCCCGCTCCGTTATCGCTCCAGTTCCTGACCTGCTTGGCTATGTACAGCAGTCAGGGCTTGTTGCCAGCCGAGCTGTCTGCTGATACAGATGTAAAACATCTCAGGCCAAACAACCCGAAAGAGCACAGACCTTGTTCTAGAGCCCAGCTACAGCTCAGCCAGTAAAAGAAGCGATTATAAACGGGCATTTCTATCTGATTCAGAAGGACCTGGGCAGACGGGGCTCGTGGGTAATGGGCTGAATCCACAGGGTTCCTTTGTTGATGATTCCTAGGATTTCAGTCCCTTTTTCATTAAACGTTTGGTGAACATAAAGAAGAAAAACTGCAAATTCAGTGCCATTTATGCCCTCATTTACCTAATGATATTGCTCTCCGGAGATACACGCAGCTCGCATTTCATCAAATAAAAGAGATTATGTCTCAAAAATTTGTTTCTGGTACTGCAAAGAGAACCGAGCCCTGCCCACCTGGGACAGATGGAATATCAGTAACTTCAGTTCCTGTGCAGAGACATTCCAGCGCCCGGAGACAGCCCTGGAGCTGAGCCTCCCTGCAGTAGAGGCGAGGGTATGGAGATGGTGTGGGCTTATCTCAGTGGGCTCAATTCTGCTTCCTTCACCGTGGGCCAGAGAAAAGCCCCAGGAGAGGACTCTCCAGAGTATTGTGCGAGAACCTACCTGTCCTCACTCCGTATTTCAGCGTGTCCCGGCAGTCCACTAGGATTTGCTCCAGGGACTCAGGGTTGTCCGAGAGCTCCAGGTTGAAGCCCTCCATGCCCTCCAGGAGTTGGTGCGGGTGATGGAAGTCCAGCACTTTTGTGGATCTGTCAAACGTCTTCCTCACGTAGTTGAGGAGGATGTCCACGACCTCCAGCAGAAACTGCATGGTCTGCTCCTCGCCATTCTTGGCGGGCAGCAAATCTGCGGAACAAACCGCCTGTCAGCGCCTGCTTTGGGAGCGAGACGCGGAGATGAACCAACCGTGGCCGCCAACAGCGGGTCCTGGAAGCTGCGGCCCCGGCGCAGCCCTCCCGGGTCACCCCCCTCGCTCCCTAGTGAGGTATCGCCTCGCTGCCCATGGACTCTGGTGGAGAAGGGCGAACCCAGTCGGCTCACGGAAACACCTCCGAGGCAACCCAACACCGCAGACGCTGTGAGGTGCGGGGCACGCATCTCCCGGGGCCGACAGCACCCCAACCCCCGCGAAGGAACCGGATTCCCTTCCCCGCGCGCCTCGTCAGTGACCCCCTACCAGCAATCACAGACGGTTTCATTGCTACTTTACTGAGGAAGAAATAAAATTCCCTCTCCTCTCGGCAGCTGTAGTGACCCCGGAGGAACCGCTGGAGCTGAGCTGCAGAGCATTAGCCCAAAGCACCCAAAACTGCATTTTGGGCAACTTGCACGCGTCGACAGTGCATCTCAGCAAACACACGCACATACAAGGTTTCCTTCAAAAACAACCAAGCAAAAGGAACACGGCTGCACTTCCACGGGAGGTGAAGGCAGACTGCTAAGGGATATGCCTGAGCTGGAGCAAACAGAAACTGTAAAGAACGTTTACCTCTGGCATACAAATTGGAGAAGTCTGTCTCGGTGCGCCGGAATCTGGATTCCTTCTCGCTATTCTCACATGTCAGAAGGGTCTTGGAGGACTGCCTTTCCTTCAGGGAGCTGACGATCCGGCCCTTGTCTTCCAAGCTGTTGGTCCTTTGCAGGAACCCTACATCGTTATTGCAAGGTGCACAGGTCAGAGCTTTCTCGCTTCCCAACATATTTAGAAATAGCTAAAGCAGCCCTCTAGACAACAGTTCAAAGCGATGTTGGCTCTGGATCTGACTAACGAGGCCAGGAATAAGAGTATTTATGGGAATTATTTGCCTCCAGGAGAGAGAGCTCAAAATACCATCAACTGCAAAAACCCAGCCATGCAAAAAACAAATTTTCGTCATTTAGTGCAGTGGTAAATTCTTATTAAGTCGATCAGACAGATTCCACTTCAGTAATCAGCCACTGGAAGAGAGTTCAGGATAAGTCAATGCTATTTCAGCCTACAGGCGAAGTTTATGGACCTAGCAGACAGGGGCAATGATGTATGATTAAAATCAGGGCCACTCTGAGTTCTCCTCGTGGTGCTCTCACGCACAAAAGGCAGGAGAACAAACAGCCATTCTGGAGCAACAGTCCTGAGAGCGCCAGACCTCTAAGGACACCGCTGGCGCTCATCAACCCCACCTTCCTGTTCTCAGTACCTACCAGCACATGTCCAGGAGATGAGGATTTTGCTCCTGAAAAGATGTTCTGATACTAACACTATAATCATTCCGGGCTCTCAAGAAGGAGCTCTGCTTTCACCAGTGACACAGCCCTGGGGCCCAGGACCCGATCTCAGCTGCTGTTATTGTGTGGGAACAGCAAAAATAAATCCCCTTGCCCCAGGAATTACTTTTGTGGGCACGATGCAGGGCTCGTGGCGAGTAACTAGAGCCGTCTACTTCAACAAAGAAGGGAGAACAGTGAATTTTCATGATTTGTTCCACTAAATCCATGCCCGCTAAAACATGCATAGTATTGGGCTTTTTGTTATTAACGAAAACAAGGGATTTTGACCTCCCAAGGCTGCAGCGAGCGTGTCCCTGTATTTTGACGAGGCAGTACGGCAGCACTGGCGTCCCCTTTCTTTTTTTTTCTACTTTTTTTTTCTTTTTTTTTTTTTAAATCAAACAAACAAAACCAAGTAATGATTGAAACCGAAGCCTGTCGCAGCTGGGGATGTCTGCCCGATAGAAGTAATTTGCAGGCAGGAAAAACAACGCTGTAACTTCGCTCATATAAGTACCCGACGCCCACCGCTTTCCAGGCATATGTCTCCGCTTTCCGTACCCCGACGGCGAAGCGGGACTGCGGCTCCTCCCGCCGGCTTGGGCAGGGCCTGGGGGCTGCATCTCCGTGCGGAGGAAAGGGATGGGAGGAACGTTTCCCGGCACTGTACCCGTGCCTTGCAGCCTGCTGACAGTCCCGTAAGCTACTGAAAACGCAGCCTCTTCTGCGCCAGTCGGGCTCACAAACGAGTCTCCGAGAGGGTTGTTCGCAGACAGGTCTGTCTAGCCCATCCTCTCGGTGAACACGTTTTCCTTTATAACACCGATCTTCTACTAATTTTCTTTCTGCGATGCTTTTAGGAATATGATTTATACGAAAAAAACGAACAACAAACCCACTATTTAAAGGAATCCCTCTTTTCGCATAAGGTCAGAGCAGCCATCTAGCATCTATGACGTTTTACTTTTTTTTTCAAGTTTGGTTTTAGTGCCTTTAACGGCCCTGGGCAGCTATCCCTGGCGCCTGCAGCAGCCACAGCCTGCTCAGGGGGTGGAGCTGGTGCTGTCTAGACTGAATGCCGGACCGAACCTCTTTCTGCAGGTCTTGGGACTTCGTTTTGCTTTATTTTTCCCACGTATCTTTCTTCTAGGCTTTCGGTGGTGATGCTCAGCAGGAAGAGTTACGCGACAAGACACGTATGCGAGAACCTCCGTCGGTGGAGGTTATAGAAGGAAGTCCGATAGGAGGAACTCACTGCCGTCCGGCGTCGGATGCCGTGTCGTTCGTTCGGATGCCTCGGCCACGGCGAAATCCGGGGGTGTGGAGCGGCCGGGAGGTGGGGGAGCCCAGCGGAGCAGGGGCAGCCACACCCTCTTGTTCCCCAAGCTCTTCACCGGAGAGGGTGGGAAGCCCTTCCCGCTACCGCCCCGCGAAACGGGGAGCCTCGGGGGCTCCTCCCACGCCCGGAGGAAGCTCATGGCTGTAGCAAATCCTTCCTCTGTATCCTATGTGAAGAGTAAGGTCTGTGTAGGAGAGATCCAGCAATCATCAGCAAATCAAAGTGTCCGCGCTGCTTCCCGTGTGCCGGAGGAGAGCACAGCCTCTCCCAGCAGCCCTGCAGGCGCTCCGTTCATCGATACCTTCATCCACGCGCTTTTTAAAGAGACCAAATTGCTAACAGTGAGACCACCGAGGGAGTTCCTCGGTCCCCAGCGTGACCACAAATCCAGCGTGATTTCATAGTAGTCCTCGCTCAGGGCAGGCGTGTTACCCCTTTGGCCTCCCCACCGGTCGGTGCGCGTCCGTGGCAGCTGCAGGAGATCCCGGTTTCCTCCGTGGCCAAGGAGTTCAGCCCTGACGACTCTGGAGACGAGTTTCTAACTTACACGGCTGCTTTTGAAATCGCACTCTCCTGTGTTTCTCGCTGGGCTGGGAATCCTCAGCTGGCGAGGGTCAAGCAGCTGCAGATGCACCTCAGCAATTCTATTACGTCGAGTATTTCCTCTGATGCCAGGTAAACGTTACCAGGATCGGTCCCAGCAGCGGTAATAGTTGCCGAGTTGGGAGTGAAAGACGTAGCATGCAACTCCAGACACAGGGAAAAATCTGCCCATAGTTTGCCTGCCGTGACAGTTCGTTGAACCGCTTTAGAACATGTTTTCTTTTTTTGAGGTGGACCTGTGCAGAGATGACAGACGCGCGTGTGCCATAGCGGCAGGGCTATTTTCAAGCGGCGGCTTATCAACCAGAAAGGAAAGGAGCTAATCCTTAAATCGGTCGGTTGTTTCAGAAGAAATGACACGCATCTTCGATGTGTAATTACTGAAAATGTCAAACACATAATATACAACACGTGTGGAAGAACCGACTCATTGTTCAAGACCTGCCTTTTCTCTGGGCTCAGCCCTTATTTAAAGTTTGCATTCAAAACTAATCGATTTCTGTGCGATACACACAGAAGAAAACCCCACAATTCCTAGGCATTTGTTTTTCTATACCTTTGTGACTGCACAATATTTAGGTTCCAGAATGATGTCTGGTGAAAGGGAAGGACGAGGGGATATCATCTATAATAGTCAAACGTCAGCTTGTTTATCATGTTTAATTAGGATTCTTGACAACCTCAGTACTTCACTCTATGTAGTTCCCAAAGGCAACCGTCTCTGTCTTGTGAAGGTGTTAGATTCAAGTGGGAGGGTTCATACGAGCAAAATCAGTGGTTGCGATCGAATCCGAGTATTCCAAATCACCGTCACTGTTCTGGGTATGTTTTTCATGTAAACCAGAAAAGAGCCAGAAAAGGAAAACTGAGCACTAAACTAGAGCCAAAATACAGCAGCCGCGCTTGTTCTGAATTGCCTTCACAAAGCCTCTACCGCTCTCTTTTGCCCTTCTCAAATCCAAAATGGTGGGATATGTCATTTTCAGTGTATTTGATCTCACTGAGAGAAGCTGCCATGTCCCTCTGTAAGCCTGGTAGTCTAGCCACGGAACAAGCCTAACGGTGCGTTACTTTATCAGTTCTGCTTGCAGGACTAAATTAAAACGATGATGAAAAAGCCCATCGCTCCAGCTACTGAAGGGACTGGTAAGGAAACGGTCCATTAAACCCAGATCAGGAGCTATTTATAGAACTAAGCGACTACTCGTTAATGTCGCCTGAGGGTACCAATGAAACGTCTGGTAGACATAGGGATAAACATTCACATCATTTCCAGTCCAAACTGCCACGTAACAAAATGTTTATCGAATGAGCTCGACTTGGGTAGATAGGGCAAGAGGTTTAAATATATCTTTGCTTTGAAAAAAAGGTCCGTTTCTCCCACAAAATAATTTCCCATCCTTCCAAAGAGAGGGAGCTGGGGGCAGTAGGAAATAATTTCTATTCATAAGGTGCACGGGCTAAGCTAACGATTGCCCTCATCAGAAAATGAAGATTTAACTGTTTGTCTCCGATAGCGAAGGCGCTCCTGACAAATCCGGAGAAGGAGGACAGCTTGTTATCTGCAAATGAATCTCGTGCTATAACGCTGCGATCTGATTGTGCATTTGTTTCCCTTCCTACATTTCATGTGCCTGCGCGCTGACTGGTTGCCAGCGCTATCTTACCAGCGCAGCAAGCTGACGAATTGCTCTTTAATAAGGCTCTCGTTAATCTTTTTTCCCCGGGAGATCCGTATTTTCTACTCAGATAAGGTTGAAAAATTTCAGACAGTGAGAGGCGGCCAAGTCTCACCACCACCACCCCCTCCCCAGCCTCGGCTCGTTCCTCGCCGCCGGGCCCTGCGCTCCCCGCACCGGGGGTGGCGACGCCTGCACCCCCTGTTTATCGCAGGGGGGCGGCGCGGACAGGGCCGGTCAAGGCGAAGCGAAGGGAGGGCGTAGCGGGGGCCGGGGCGAAGCGACCGGCAGGGGGCGCTGGGTGGGCCCGACGGAGGCCGCGCGCCCCGAGGAGCGCGGCGGGGTGGGAACGAGGCGCACGGCGCGGGCGGACTCACCGCATATCTTCAGCCCGAGCTTCCTGGTGCACCCGTGAGCCACGCCGCACCACGAATCATAAGCTGGAAGAGAAGGCACAGACGTTCCACTGGGGTTAGCGGCACTGCCCTCCTCGGGGCAGCCAGGGAGAAGGCGCTGCTCGCCGGGGCGTGCCAGGCTCGGGTGGCAGCGAGGTGACAGGCCGGCCTGCCGAGAGGCGACGGAAAAGGCACCCGGGACCCGAACATCTAATAATTTTCTGGCGGGGCCCCAGGGAAATGACAGCTTAAAATAAAGTGGCGTGAAATGGGGTCACAAAAGAGCTCGGGAATTAATTGGGTGAAAAATTGTATTTGACCAGATGAACGGACGTGTATGGCTGAGCCTCGCCTGGACCGCCCGCGCCCGCACTGGGGATGATCCCAGTCCCTGCCCCGGAGCGTCTGTGCCCCACGGCTCGCCCCGGCCCCAGGCAGCCCTTTGCCCATCCCAGGAAAGGAACCCCGATGGGAGGCTCCAGCACCGAGGTGGGAGGGACGGGTTCCTTCGCAGCCTCCGTGAGCTGTGTCCCAGCTGTGCCCGAGGGATGCGGAGAGCGAAGTCTGGGGCTGAGGCGGAGAGGGCATAGCCGAGCCTCTCCGGCCCCTCGCGGAGCTCGGGGAGGGGGGAAGTGCTGAAGGGGGCTGAGAGGTGCTGGGGCATGGGGGGAAAGGGCGGCAGGGGGGCTGGGACGGCTCACCGGGGCGAGCAGTGGCTGGACTCCGGGCGGGGGGAGGCGGGCAGGGCGGGGTGCTGCTGGCAGAGGTTATCTCGTTTTCAGCAGCGTTGCCAGTTCATTCGATTTCTGCATGTGGCACCTCAGCCGAAGGCAGCCGAGCCTATCACCCCCGCCTGGAACAAGACCCGGGGCTGCCGTTCGCCCCCTCCCCCGTTCCTTCTAGTTGCAGAATAATGATAATAATGACTCCGATGCTCGTGCCTCGCCGCCCTTTCAGCTTTTCCCCGCCTTGCTGTGCCTGACAACCTTTCATTTCTTACTGTTGCTTGCTCTTTGTCTCTAATGCTTTATAGCACCCAGTCTCATTTACTTTCGGTAGGCGACGGTCTGAATTGCCTGGCAAGGCTATAAACTGATTCTCTATCCACCTGCAGCAGCTTTTGCTTCCCACTCACACCTCAATAACTCAAGGCGAATTCAGAGCAATTAGGAATACAAGGCTTTGAAAAGCTACAATTAGCATCCAAATTTCGCTTGATTACAGGCTTCAGCGTAGGCTGAAAGGAAGCTGCAGAATTAGCATTTATAAAATGTGAAGGGGAGGTGGGAGTCCGCTTTAAGCTGCCAGTGTAACTTTGCCCTTTAACTGATTAATTTTCCACACCCTCCCAACATCCCGATTTTTTTTTTGTTGCCATCCAGGGGTTCAGTTTATTGTCTAAATCCCTCAAATGCGGCTCTAAGATAAAGGCAGCGCTGGCCGCTGAGGTGGGCTTTTCCTCCCAGCTTCTATCCGCCAGGAACCAACCTCTCCCACTACCGCCAAGAAGATGGTTTCTTTGTGTAGAGCACTTTCCACACCTTGCCTAACGGCGCGGAACGGGGCTTCGCGGATTTATCGTTTCGTTTCGAAATCGGCCTTCGCAAGACTAGGTGGTGAAAGCCTCCAAAATACTATAAACGAGGAAAATATTAAAACCTACTTGTGGGTCGTAAATTAGGTGGAGCGGGGTCCGGAGCGTCGTTGGAGGACGAGGGAGCGGAGGAAGCCATCCCTTCGGAAAAGCCCCGGAGCCCGGGTTTCTTCCTATATTCCTCTGTGGGGTGGGCAGGAAGGAATTTGCTGGAAGGGAGAAAAGGCGTATTTAGTAGCCTGGTTTCCTGGGGTCCCGTCCGGAGGACGGCAGCTCGGCGTGAGCCGCAGGGTCCCGTCAGGACGGGGGGGGGGGCGGCGTAGAGGGGGGCGAGGGCCGGGGCCGCAGAGCCGGGAAAACGCCTCGACAGGCTGAAAAGCCTAAATGACGGATTTAGCAGAGCATGAAGTCTATGGCAATTATACCAGTGGCCTTTGAGCAGGTCAATTATGTGGCTCGCGTCAATGAAAAACAACGTCCAAAGCGGGCTTCGAAATTACTAGCCCAAACTACCTACGATCCCCAAAGGAGCCCGTTTCTGTGCATTGTCTCACGAGCCCCAAGCGCACCCCAGGCTCGGCATTCCGGGAAGACAGACAAACAGACCCCGTCGCGGCCAAGGCGCGTTGTGCCCCGGTCCAATGGCGGGCGCCGCACACATGTGTGTCTGTACAGCCAGGGTCCAGCTCCGAGCAGCGCTCTCCCGCGCTGGCTTTCCTGGCACAAATGGCAGGAGAAGGCTTGTCTGTCTGGGGGAAGGAAGGTGCTGCACCAGCCCTCGCTTCTCGCCAGATGTTCAGCTCTTTCCTGGCTGTGCTCCGGTAACCGGTACAGGGTCGCTGATCGAGAATTGCCGGGTCAGTACCCCGCTCGTGTCTTTGTCCTCACATCTACCTACGATTTATTTTATTCCCCTTGTAAAGAAAATTAAGGTCGCAGTAACGAACGAACGCTTTTTTTGTTAGCCGCTTTTTTTTTCAGGTCGGTAGCTGACCGATTCATTTCCATTGCTGGGCGGATTTACGCCCGCGTGTAAACGCAACGGATCAATGATTTCAATAAAAAACAGGTATTTCTTTTTCTTTTTTTTTTTTTAAAAAAAAAGACGGAGAAGATAATAACCACAAAATAGAAGAGATTCTCGAGACAATGCCTGGAAGTGAAGTAACAGGTTAACACAATGTCTAAGACGTCGGCTGTCTCAAAATACCTGTTATCGCTTTACAGGTACGACAGCGACCAAACCCCGTTTTAGGGAAAAATAAGAAAGAAAGAAAAAAAAAAGCTCCAGGTGTTGAAAGAGGTTTCCAAAGATTTAAAAATTAGGTTGCTGTTTAGAGGAGACTTACCGAAGGGGCGAGTGGACCACTCTCACTGCCGGAGTCCAGGCAGGCAGGGCGACTCCAGCCGGGGAGCGACCTGCCGCTTATAAACGTCGCCAGAAACGACGTAGGAATACCAATCGCGCCGCGGAATTTAATGCGAGATGACCTTTTTTTTTTCCAGAAGTGCTCGGATTTGCTTTTTTAAAAGCGTGAATCGCCGGTTGATCTGCCTTCGACGCAGGCAATGAGTCACAAGGCTGCCGCCACCCCCTCCGTGCACGGGGGCTGGGGACCGCCGGGGCGGCCGGCGGGGGCGGGGGGAGGCCCGCCCGGCACCGGCTGCTGCTACCGGTGCGCTGGGCCCTGTGGCAGCGGGGCTGCTCGGCGGCGGGTGGGGCTGCTTGCGTGGGTGGCTGCCCAGGCAGGGGTTCCAGCCTGCGAGCCCCCTGTACAAGGGGCTTTCGCTAGGCAGCACCGGCTCGCCCCGAGGTGGCGGGCTGTGTTAACACGGCACACACCAGAGCATTGGCACTGGCCGCGGGGCTGAACACCCGCTCAGGCCGTCCTTGCGGCTCCCGCACTCCCCGTTCACGGTGCGGGTCACCAGTGAGCCCGGCGGGGTCCCTGCTAAACGTAGCGCAGATAAACCACCACCTCCCCTCGCCGTGCCGAAGGTTTGATGGTCCCGCTGGCTCAGGGGAACAGCAGCGCCCTCCTCCCCTCTCTCCGCCAGAGGGTGGCAGAGGCACAGGCACCGCCACTCTTTTTGTCTTCCCGGCCACTGGGGAACACCTGGATTTCTGTGACTTGCGCTCGGTGTTGCCGTTAGATTACTATTTCGTACCAGACATCCTTTTTGCTAAAACGAGAAACATTTAAACAAGATATTTTTTTTATACCCCCGACAGCCCCAGACCTGTGTTTCTCCATCACACACCCCGAATGTGCTTCACCACCACTTGGACGCGGTATTACATTTAAGCATGTCTCGGTAGCCGCGCAGATGCTTCAACCAAACCCTTCTCACAAAGATGGAACCTAAGGAGCTGGGAGGAATCTGCAACGAGACGGGAGGAGGGGAAACAGCCCAGTGGAGCTAACGAATTTCGTCCCGGGCAGGGGCTGCTGGGCAGCACAACGAGCAGCAGGGACGTGTCCTTCTTGAAGGACTCGAGGGAAGAACAAAAACTTACAAGGCCTTTTTGGGCAGGAGGCCGGCTGACTGATAGCATTAAGTAGCCAAGACGTGCAAGGCAGCTTTGCCGTGCACATATGCTATCTAGAAACAGACCATGTAGCGAAAACACCAACAGCACAAACCCCAGCCTTTAAATATAGCTGTAAACGAATTAAAAACCCTAGCTAGTGCGACCTTCTGCCATCTAGTCCCAGCTATCGATTTAAAGATGGTTTCAAACAATCGGGTAAAATGTTTGCTCAGTGCGGAGCGTGAGAAATAATAATAAGTGGAGCTAATGATCTTCGTAAACGTAAACAAACATTAAGAGGAAATCGTAGCAGGTTTGCAGTGCAAAGAGCCAATGAATGATCACGCAAAGACCTCCTAAGCCATCAGTCACTGCAAGGCGCGACCCGGCTGGGTCTGTGCCTGGCAGGCACACAGCGTGTGCGCTCATTCCTTCCCTTCCGGTCTTCCAGAAACGCGTGTGTCTGCAGTAAATAGACATGCTTTAACATAAATATTTACATCCTCGTAGAGGCTGAGGCCTGCCAGGGGAAGGAGCCAGACAAAGAAGACCAGCTGGAAATGAAAGTCTCTCTGGCACTGCCGCCGACGCCCCGCGCGGGGCCGGGGCCGGGTCCCGCCAGTCCGCTCAGCACCGCAGATAGTGGCCGCCCCGTTACGCCAGGGCAGCACTCCCGGGCGGGCAGGGAAAGGTCCAACCCAAACCTCGCGGAGTGCGGCACCGCCCCCGCCCCGCGTCCCCTCTAGGTGGTGCTGTTTCTCAAGCGGAGACCCTCAGCACAGCCGGCGCGCAGAGAGCCCGCCCAGGAGCTGGGGTATCTCCGTCCCAACCCCCGGCAGCAAAATGTGCGGCTGAGCGGGCCCCCGCTTGACTCTCCCCGTAAGGGAGTTACGCTTAGTAACTCTCGTTTGCAACGGACCCCGTTAGAAATCCACTTAAACCCAAACCACTCCAGCTCTGGGACGCCATTCAGTATCTGCTACACGAACTGAGAACTTTGAAACGTCCTTGCCAGATGTACGTGCGCAGACGGAGCCGCTCAGAGAGGTCCTGGCTTCAATGAGAGTTCAAAGCCTTCCCTTCCCGAAGTTTTCTGCACAGCCCCTCTTTGCTCTTTTCTCTTTCCGTGTGTCAGTCCCTCTCTGTGGCTATTGCACAGGTTACAGAAAACCTCTGCAGACTGGAGCCCCAGAAGACTTGAATTTTGCTTTGAACCCAGACATTTACCGCGGATGTGAAACACACAGGAATAAACGCTGACCCATAGTATCAGCAAAGTAGCAGGATGCAGAAGGACAGTTTTCTTAGTTGAAGTTGTAACCAGCCCATTGGTTAGAACTCACTTTAAAAAAAACAAACCATGAGGTATTTTTAAAGTTTACCACTAACTGGACACGCTAAAACATGAATCTTGAGTATCCAGGATGGGAACAAGAATGAAAGTGATACAATAAAGCTCTTTAGCAACAAAGACAAGCCAAAGTTTATACAGTGTTGAGCAGAGGAGAATTGATTATTTGTATTGCAGTCTATGGGTTTGAAGAGTTATTGTGCTAGGAGCTGCATGCAATATTGTAAGAGTCAGGAGCACCTCCTGCCTAAAGGGTAAGGAGTGCATGATGTAACTACGTGCCAATTGAAAAGCAAATAGGAGAAAGGCAGTGTGCTGTAATATTTCTTGTTTCTTCGTATTCTGAACTATAGTAACATTGTACATACATTTAACTGCAGGCAGGGAAGTGAACTGGCCTTCTGGTGATTACTGTGATTCTTGTTTTTCCCTTCAGGAGTATTGTCTCTGTTGCCTTTTGATTTGCACTTTGTTCAGACTGAGAATATTTCAGCTGGTTGAGACCAGGGATGCCCTTTCCTTAAAAATGCGTGCCACAGTATGTACACTGTACACTTGTGATGTTCCTGACATTGAGGGTTTATATTTTTATCTTTGCAGACTGTGATTATTTTTTTTGATCACAGTTATAATAATTGGTAATCCAGTACATTATCACAAAACATACACATTGCCTCAGGTTTCTGTTTCTTTTGCCACCATTTGTGTTATACAATTAAGTTTCATTTACCTGTGCCTTTGACAGAATGGAATAATTTAAACGGTAAATTTCCTTAACTCTTGACAGAGAAAAATTGGAAACCTGTCCAAAACAAAGTATTTCTGAACTTCCTTGGCTATCATCTGTAATGCTAAAAATACAGATATAAATTAATGCATATCTGGAACAAAAAAAAAAAAAAAAAAGAGCATGCCAAGAAAAAAACCCAATTGCTCTAATTATTTGGCCCTGTCCAGAAAACTCTACAAATGGAAACTGGGTGAAGACTACAGATTTACACTCCTATTCTACAGATAACTTTTTGCTGGTTTATGGCACTTAATGAAAATGTGTTGATGGTAAGCAATACGTTTGCTTTGGCTTTTACAATCAGTGGGTTGCTAATGTGACCGATATTTAAGGATCAGGTCATCACTTTAATTTCAAAGACTGCTTAAAATGAGCTGCTAGCTGTTAGCTAAAACATTTGACACTGCTATGATAAAGGACATTTAGAAATGTTTAATCTGAAGCACATTGTTTTACGTACTTGGTGGCTTCTTGTTTCAGGATGTCCCCTTCCTGATCCATGCTGGCATGTGTTGCTGTCCGTTTTGATCTGCTTCATCTGAAAAACACCCCAAAGAACAACCCACATCCTGAAAAAACAGCAGCAGCAAATCCCAACTCTCCATTCCCCCAACCAAACATGGAAGTAAGCAAAAAATCCCCTTATTTCCAAACCATAACAAAATATAACCCAATACAAAACTTTTTTTAGATGGATCAAACAAAATTGCTTAAGTTGGGGAACTGTGATTGTAGCACAAAAGAATGATAATAAAATTGGTTACACTCCCAGTAAGTCTGCTCTCTACCATTTTCAGGGAATTGCAACAGTTTACCCTGTATTTGAACTAAATTTTTTTCCTCCTCCCCAATAACCCTGTAGAGCCAAGACAGCTAATGCTTGGGTTTTCCCCTTGTGACATGTTGTTATAATTGTTACATGTCTCGCTGAATTTTATCTTTTTATCCCATAGGAGGGCATCAGTTTACAACGAGAACATTCAATAATTTCAGTAACGCTGCTGCAGGAGATAATGCAGTTTGGCTCTCCAATTTCAGGATTAATCTAGAGTGCTGGATTCTTGAGTTTTTAAATATATGATTTATTTAAGTTAAGTATATTTTATAAAGAATCCTCAGGAAACAAGAAACATGGCCTTTTCCACTGCTTTTGAAAACACTTCTCAAATCTTAACTTGGTCTCAGGCATTGCCATTCTTAAATTTCAGAAGTTTTCAGGGCAATTATAGTTGTGAGCTTAACCAGGCTTTCTTTTAAAAAAAGTTTTTCTTTCCCCTTTTTTCTTTGTGGTGGATAAGTTAGGCTTTACCTTAATGAATTTGTCACTCAGCTCACTCTGAATAGTTATCAGAACTAGTGAAATAGTAGGCCTTCTGCAGCACCATACCTGAACCCCTTCACCCTTCTGGTATTTCTTTAGCTACAATATTACAGAAATTAAAATAAAAAACTTTTCCAAAAAAGCAAGGTTAAATACACCTGATTGAAATGAAAGTGGTTTAAGCAGAAAACCAACACCTAAATTTTATAACAGGATGCAAATATAGCACAGAAACACAATTGAGAGGATATGAACAGCTACAAAACCAGACAAGAGGAACACTGTACTCTCAGCACTTAGATACAGAGTTTGTCCATCAGAGAATACAGATGGGTAGGTAAGAAAAAACTTCTTTGTCTCTGACCAAGTAGTTCATATTCCCTAATTTTAGCTGACTTAATTACAATAAACAGGTTCCTATTTTGAGGGGGAGTGTATGCGCTTTAAGCAAAGCAATCAGCTGTTACACATGCCTCTCTTTTCAGTATTAGTATAGAAGATTATGAGAGGACTGAGGGGCAATTTTAAGGAAAAAATCCTTCTCCCAGATCAGGAGACTGATCAAGAGGTGATTCAAACTGAAGACATTGGCTCCTAGGCAGAAAATCAGATGGCAGTTGTCATATTACAGACACATATTCAGAACTATTTACGTAATAAATTCCTGTCATCTATTTTGATCCTTCAAAACACCTGCAAGCCCACATTTACCTAATGCTCTTGACTCCTCTTGCTGACACTTTGATAGCTGCACTGGAAGAATATGACCACAGGAAAAAAAAGAGCTGCTGTCATCTGGGGCAGTGTTAGCAACTCGGCACTAGAACAAGAGACACAACTTAGCCATGCTATATTTAAAACTTCATATTCAGCCACAATTAAAGTGGGCATCAGATAGAGAGCAGTACTGCTCTGAACAATCAAATAAGCTTGACTTCTCTCTTTATAATCCTAAGGCATACTTAATGTTTGCAAGGGCTAAAAGCAGATGTCTGTGGAGGGAATTAAGATATTACAATGGTTAGTGCTCTGGTTTCTGACAGCCCTGTTCTCTACAGGATGGGTGACAAGCTACTTGCACTCCTCTCCACCTACAACGAGAACATCAACCTGGGGCTTCACCCCTCAGCATTCTTCTGCCAGTTGTTTTTTCTCTTCAGAGATAATATCTTTAAACGTAAGTCTAAACTAAACCACACTGATGTTAAGGTGAGTTAGCAAAAATTCTGAAAGTTTTGACAGATATCCAGGCTTATGCCATACAGAAAAGCTTAGAGATGTAGTCCCACTGTCATCTTCCTTCACAGAAAATTCTGTACAAAGGCTTTAGGGTTCTGAAGACTGCAAAAAGACCAACATGTATCTTTTCTAGTACATAGAGTCCAGAATTTCCCCTAAGGTATCTGAAATGTTAGATCTGGAATCTGGATTCTGTATTGGTGTAAATTAGCCCTCAATGCCTTCAGATATTGACATTGTCCACTGCTTGCTAGAGACAGGCTATATAAAGTGCTGTAGCAGATTGCACTCTGCAGCAAGACTGGCATCACTGCATTCTGGTTACTGTTTTTAATGTGTTAAAAATATTACGGTATTTATTTGCAAGTGAATAGGCTCTTCCTCAAGATACATACATACACATACAGCACGGAATCTAGGTGAGTAAAGGCGTTTCAGATTGATCTGATGCTTTAAAATATTTGTTGGTCAACAGCCAGTTTGAAAATGCAAACTTTAAACCAAAAAACCCACAAAAGATGCAAAGACCTTTCAGAAACTATTTAACCAATTTCAGCCACTCAAAAGATCAAGAAACAAGTGCTTGCTAATGAGGTTTAAACCCCCCAAATTCAGTAGAGAACGATAATTAGTTTTACATTTTACAGTTATGAATACAACTTGTGTCATTAGGCATAAGAAATAAGACCCAAGATATTTCATTAAATACTTAATTTCCTTAAAAGTGTAGGTAAAGACAAACTGGTTTTAAATGAAAAGTCTGCTTCCCAGGCAGTCCTGAGAAATCATGAATAGCATTACTAAAAGCTTTCAACACTTTTAGTTAGAGGTAAAAATCTTTTCGCTATGCTTTGTATATTGAGTTCTAGTTACTCAAAATAATCTCTATCATTATTGGAGTCACTAAGTTGATCCTCCCTACAGGTTCCTAATTTTGATTAATTGGACTGAATTAGCTTCAGTGAAACTCCAAAGGCCTTCAGAGAACCTCCACATTAGTCCATTTGTCTTTGCTTGTACTTTTCTGTCCAATTCCTCAGTAGTAGTATGTGAGCTTCTCCTTGTCTTATTTATGGATACTGTAGGAAGATAAAAAAATAGCTACAGCAATCATTCAAACTTCAGAGCACCTTAAGCACACCCCATTCCCAGAAGGCCTCTTTCTCAGACTACTGTGACTTTTACTTAATTTTTTCCCATGAGCATGGAACTGTGAAAGCAGACAATATGCCTATTGTAAAAGTAATTAAAAGAAAAACCCACCCACAATTATCCTTCTCTTTCACTTTGCAGTAATTCTCTTACAAGAAACATGAAGAACAAGAATATGATGGCAATGACAGGGACTCAGGAATGACCTTAGATGCCACTGAGATATAGAGATATACCTTGTACCAAGATGAACTACTGGAGAATTGCAAGGGCACCTCTGCAACACAGGAAGATCTCTTCAAGTAAATAAATTATCTCAAAAGCTGTGGTTTCACGTCCTTTATGCTGCTGAGGTTTAGCAAAGAAAATGGGCCCTGCAAAACTAAGCTCTGTTAGGAGAAAGAAGTATTTGATAAGCATCTTTGTCATATTTACTCAAACAGACCTGCATCACGAATTACTAAAACAGAAATAATGCAACACAGAGGTACCACAGCAGCTGAAGACAATAAGAAACCACTGGAAATTTTCTGATATAGGAACATCTAGCTAAGCCTGAGAATATTAAACAATTATTTCTCCAAGATTTATAGGCTTACTTGAGTATTTGTTTTTCATATGAAAAAGAACACACAAAGAATTTATTCAATAACATTTAGACACATTGTCGATAAAGAGAGTTTTTTCTTTCACTGAGGTAAAAGCCTTAAATATACCCTTAAAATTATACCAAAAAATGTCTACTATATAGTCTTAAATATTAATATTAGGCCTTAGAATTTCTGTAGTGAAAAGCAATACTAAACTTTAATGTACTCATGTCTTTAATAAAATGTTTATTGTATCTTTTCGTCTGCCTACCCCAGAACAGCACACTAGTTATGTTTGGTTTTCATTAGTTCTTTACTGAATGTGATTATACTCAGTCCTATTCGCCATCCCCATATAACTTAGCTTTTGTATAATAAACTTCTTACTATTCAAAAAAATAAACTGTAAATACAGTAAGAGTTGGGTAAAAGCCTTACCTGCAGTAGCACAACTTAATCAAAGTATTTTTTCATCAATTTAAAGCAAGAAAGTTGCACCATCTGTTGAGTTAGATGCATAAGTTTTTACAGGCATACCAGTCAATTTATATCCCAAGTTTTCAAAAAATTTAACTTATCTATTTCTTTCAGCATTGTGACAAGGTTCACTTAGTCCTCACCATGTGGACGCCAACTGATTTGAGTTAATACACATGGCAGACGTCCCACATAGATGTCTGCATTAAAAATGGCAGATGATATTAGCACAAAATGTAAACCATCTTGAGTTTATATATCCGATCTATTCTTGAGATACTCTGCTAAAAGGCAACTTGACTCTCAAGAGCTTATCTGAATAATTTTAATGTTTTAATGCCAATCCAGAAAAATTGGCACATCTATAAAGTAAGAAGAGTGACTCTCAGTCTATGATTTCCCCCTGTAATTTCTAAAAGCATGAATATGAATTCCTCTAGGTCTTGAGCAAATTGTTCTCTTTTAGAAAAATCTCCAAATTAACAAGCAACAGGAGCTAAATGATGTAGACACTAAAACATACATTAGTAATTTAGGAATCACAACCTCAGAGAGGCTGACCATTTTCATTCCTTTCAACTTAAGTGAGAAGGGAGGTGATCCACTTCTCTCTGAAAAGCAGAAAATGGGACCTTTGTTCTTTCTACAGCTTAGCTGTGGCCAGAGAAACAGCTGAGTATCTTTGGTAAATTTGCTCAAGAGTCTCAATCATATAATCTCTTTATGCAGACCAAACTCACCAGGAGTGTGAATTCGAACTTCCCCAGGTGAGTATCAGTATTTCACACCACAGTGACAACTACCATCACTACAGTCGTTCATGCCCTCTCAGTCTGTAACTTTTAGAAATGTTCAAAATAAACAAATACTAAATTGGTACCAGCAGAATCTTATGAGTTACGTAGATTTTCTGATGAATTTTACAACTGGCATTTATTCAACAGTGTTATGTGTTTTATCTCCAAATCTGGACAAGATGCTTTCACTAAGATATACATTTTTACAAAGATCTCAGGTAAGGCTTTTCAGTTGAAATAATCTAAATAGCAATATCATTAATTTCAAGGCTACACAAATCACAACAGTTTTCAGCAAGCAGTGCTTTTATTTTAAGGCAGCATTTCTGTCTCTCAAAACTACATCATCATTTTGCAGAATAGTTTCATGTAATTGTGCTGGAAGATTCCCCTGTTCAAGTGTTGCAAAAGAATGTAGCAAGTCTAATACTCTTAAAATACTATGCTTTGCTCAACTGACAATCCAGATCACATGTTTCCATGTGACTTGCTGCTCCAGTGGGAAAACACTTTATGAATTACTTCTGCATACATCAAGTTTGCATGTGTTATCAAGTTACAGAGCAAGACAATTTTTGCTGCTATAAGTTTGAAAATACAAGGACTAAAAAAATTCTATGACCTGATATTAATATTAGTAAAGACTACTGAAATTTGTAAGAAAAATTATGATTAAACAGTATAATTCAATATGCCTATTAGAGAATAAAAATTGTCAAATGATATACTGTAGAATCACCAAACTCATTTTCCTAGTAATCATCAGAACTTTCTTGATTTTCTTCATCATTACTACTTGAATAGCTAGTGCTTTTTGTGTTGCTGTCACCATTTGTTTCTTCATCATCTTCATTACCCCCACTGGCAAGTTTCTGTGCTTCTACCATAAAAATACACAAGATCATTCATTGCTGCATGGCATTTTATATTAAAATAATTTAAAAAAGATGCAAGTAGGGCAATTAATTTCACCTATTTTCAGTTAAATAATTAAATACTGATTAATCTTTTCTAGCAAGTGAAGAAAGCCCTGTAATGAGTGTGTGGCAGACCGCAGAGTTAAAAATATGAAGCCAGCTTATATCCTGATATGTGCTGTGACCACTTTGCGCTTGGACTTGGCTCAACATAGCTCTAAACCCAGCACAGCTGGTCACCAGAAAATCACTCAGTTATGGGAGAATGCTCAGACAAACTATGCCACTGTTTAAACCTCTTTGTTATTTCTGTTTTCTTTAGCTACAGAGTGGCAAGAGAATGGAAGATTCCTCCCTTTATCCCGTGCCTCAGGTGTCTATATACCCTAACTGATATGGATTAAGAAGTCTTGATCACAAACAAGTGGTGTAAGCGAAAATTAATATATGAGAGAAAAAGATGTATATCTAAACCAGGTTTAGTATTTTCCTTGTAATACTTTCATTTTCATATTGCAGAATTCCAAGCGACTTCCTGAAGTTACCATCCTTCAGCCTAATACCCATTTCATGACAAACATGGCTTACATGTTGGCACAATTGAATTGTCCTGATCACAGGTAACATCTCAGAGCATAATCAAATGTATTTCTTTCTTTTGACTCTATCTGGAGTAGTTTAAAACCTGTTTTATTTTACTATTTTTTAACATATTCTCTGCTGGAAATTTCCAACCTAAATGCTGAAAGAGTTTTCTTGAGCGCTACTCTTCTACTTCAGTGCAGAGTAAACCAGATTAGTTTCAGGTCTTTATCAATGCTTTGGACTAAGATAGCTGATATTATAATGAGCCAGATAATGGGAGCTCCTGGTCCGTTCTATGTGTTCTGAGTTTAGAAAACTGTTTCTAAATTTGAAAGAAGATCTCTGACTCTTTTTTCCTCTCTTAATATACTGTAAAATAGATAATTGCAATTGAAAATTAACAACTAGAGAAAATATTTACTCTAACATTTTATAGACCAAGGCAGCCTATTTAAGATGTAGAAAATTCAGAAGTAATGCAGATATTTTATCAATTACTGGCTTTTTAAACACAAAGTCAGGTTCCTATTGATACAATAATTCTCAGTGTTCAGCTGTGAAAAGCAAAAGTGCCTCTACAATAAATATTGTAGTTGTGATTCTCAAATTACCCATCAACACTTTTTCTTCAAGAAGTGGAAAAAATCTGCTTGGTCTCAGTATCTTCTGATTCATAGATCACAACTGCAATCTGACAACAGAATATATTACAAACATGTATATGATGACAAGAAAAACAAAAACCAAACCATGAAAAAACCCCTGAAATAAGTCTGCCACTTATGGTTCATGAAACTACAGTTATACTAATGGAAAACCTTACGTATATAGACACATATAAAATGTATCTACATGAACTGAAGAATATCAAGCTTGCTGTTACAACTTGTGCTCTTGTACAGTATCACAATTTTGAGTAAGAGTCTGCAATGCAAAAAAAAAAGAATTCTCAGCTAATGACATCAAAAATCTCAGATAAATCTTTAATTCTAGAATTAGGATGGAAAGGAGACAAATGATATTTGAGAGCCAGAATATCATAAAAATCTTAAATAAAGATTGCAGTTGATATAATCATTACATCACGAATAAGAATAGCAAACATAGAAAATCCAGACACAAAGTTAAACCTAAAAAAATCCCCAGAAGTAGTAAGATGCGGAAAAGCCTTAATATTATTTTGCATACCACAGGCACACACACATCAGTCAAATTCAAAAATTTCACATGAAAGAATAATTTTGAGTTGAAAACTGCCCCAACTACATCCCTCAAAATTCAGTTAGACAGTGGCTGTGCAATTGCAGTTTTTCAGAAGATAGTACAAAATCCACTGCTCTTGTTACAACAAAGTGCCCAATACTTTGGGTATTGCCACCCTGCCTCCCTTTACCAACCTTCCTTCTCTATTACATTTACTACAAAAAAACTAATTAAATCAGGTGATATGAAGTTCTCTTCCCCATCCTAAACATGCAGGGGCTTGTGACCAACTAACCAACAGGGAGCATCAGGAATCAGCTAATGTCATTTGGAGACAACAGCAACAGAGACCCAAGAATATAATATTAAAGCCAACCACTCAATGAACTGATGGCAAGCAGGCATTCAGGACAGAAACAGTTATAACCCAACCAATCATATGTCTGAGGCCTCCAAAGCTGTGATGCTTGGCAAGCATAGCAAAATACACAAATATATTTATCACCAGGAATTGTTGCTGAGAAATCGTGGTAATAACTGATATAATGTGTCATTTTCATTAGCGAGTATTTTTCACTATAAGCCAAAATCATATGTAAACCTAGATCTGGGAATGAAAGCCTGGCTAACAAGGTAATTAACACTGCTGACACTGCAGAACTGGTTTACACAAGTCCATAATACTCATGCTGCTATTTCACTAAAGGTAAATCTACCTCTTCCAAAAATTCTCTTGGTGCAGTAAGATTTCACTCTTCAGTTTCATTTGTTCATTGCTACTTTCTTCATCATCATCTGTTACTTCTCCTAGTGGCTTACCATTATTTTGATTTTCAATAGTATTTGTTCATTACTTGGTACATTCTTAATGTTCCTAGGTTCTTTCTCATCTGAATTAAAAAAGTAGAATAATCTATTAATGATTACAGTAGTAAACAATAGCACTTAGAGAGCATGTTATATGCTCAGACTAACTCCAAAATATTTATTCATTAATGGTGATCACTGACAAGGTCTTTTTGTATACAGTTTAAAATATTTTCTATTTCATGATTGCATCAAAAATTTCTTTTAAAAATTCATTTAAAAGAATTTGTGAACTGTAAATGTATTAATATTATACCTGAAGAAAAAATAATAAACTTTTACTGCAAGAATGCAGTGGGACTGAGATGGTATCTTCCACTAGTAAGAAATAAAAATGCTAACTGTCTAAACCTCTCTTGTCTATACACCCCTCTGATTTTAAGTGAAATGTTCCTGTTGAAACATAGGACAAAAAGCTGCATGAAAGTGTTCATCAAAGGTTTTGAATTTAAAAATCACTCAGGCTACAAATAGAATCACATTACTGGCTCAACTTAGTCTCAGTAATTTTACCAGTTTTGTCCCATAATATTTGGTTGCAAAGAAATATTTGTAAAAGTAGGCATCAAAGAATAGGCACCAGCAGAAGAAAAAAATATAAAGAATAATAAAAAAATAATAAAAAAAAAGTCAAAGAACTGATGCAGACCAGAACATCCTTATGGAACATCAGTTGCATTTCCAGTGTAACAATGAGTTACACAGAGTAAGAGAGAGAATTTACATCTTTACATTAGATGAAAAAAAACCCATGCATTGTTCACAAAAAACTTTTTTAATAATGCAGTTCATTTTCAGAACATATAAAAATACATATTGACCAATTGAGGAAATAATGCTAAGCTGAAAAGAGATCACAAGAAACTAAGTAGGTACTTGAAGACTTTTTCTGTTCTTAACATAACAACATATGTTGTTTCAGTCTTCTAGGATAGCTTGGATTAATTGCAATTCATATTTCTTTCTTTTCTTTTGAAAAATCATATTTGCTTGTTATTTTTCACAATAAATAAAGATTTTTGTCTTTAGTAGAATGCATACAGCCCGGTTCCTTCCTTAAAATTGACTGTTCTCTATCCTTGTTCTCAATGGAAAATTACAGGCTAAATTCTGCCATTTTCCAAAGAGCCTTGTTTTAAATAAAGTTTGACCCCTCATTTCTTGGAAACTATAGTGAAATGGAGCATCTGCTGCCAATTTCTAAAGAAAGTAATTTCTCAAAAATTTATCTGAATATTTTGGGGCAAACCCTTCACACTAGGGCAGTGTTTCAGGTAGAGAAAAACAAAGCAAAGTCAAGGCAATGAGTCAGTACTGGTCTACCCAGCTGGGAAGGCAGTAAGAAAGAATGAAATATGTAATTTTGTATAAGGCTGTACATAGCTGTAGAGGCCCATACAAATAAGGAAAGGCATATAGGAATGAAGAAAATGAGAAGAGGGTTCATATGCTCAGAGGAGATTATGCAAGAGGATGGGGGATTGGATGGAGTTGGAATAAGAAAGACGGAGAAATGTAATGCATTTTTCCTAAGAGGTAACCACCTCACTCCTCCCATCCATCTCCTTAATTAATATTCCTTCTATTTTGAAAGTACCAGCTATCTTTTCTCTTGCAGTCTAACTAATAGTATCAATTTAAACTCAAACCACCTGTCTTAACTTACTCTTGGCCTTGCAGTCTCCTGTTTCAATATCAGACATGAAGAAGTGCTGTTGTGTCCAGTATTTATCTGCTTTTCCTCAGTTATGCAAATTGGTCCAACAAAAGACATTACCTCTGTCCTCATACCTTGTCTACGTCTTTAGCTTATTATAAATATCAAAAAGTTATTGATGCAATTAGTGTTTCAGAATCTCCAGCTTCAGAAACTACAAACTTTATTTTGGAGCAATTTTTCTGTAGTGTGTCTGCTATCAGGTGTTTGTTCCATGTCAATCTAGCCAGAGGGCATCCAACATGTATTTATTGAACTCACTGGTAAAAACCAAATGTTTTCTTTTCATTACTACATAAAAGACTATTCTCTACAGAGTTATATTCAGAAGATAACAGAACTAGAAACATGGTTCACATAGCCTGAAGTATGTTTACAGGCAAATGCTTTGCAGAGATAAGTGCTCATCCATGGGTGAAACTTCCTCCATAAAGCCAGACAAAACCAGGTACCAAGACAGCATACTCAGACCTGAGGGGAAAAAAAGCGCCTTTGCATAATGGAGCTGTACAACTACAGGTTGCTTATAACATCTACTACAAATCAACTCATCACAAGTGTCTCAGTTGAACAGTCACACCACAAACCATGGGTAACATCAAATAAATACAAATTGTACCTGTATTTTCTTAAATCATCTAGAGAAGAGTGCTGGATGAATTTTTATCTTTTCACTCTTTTGGATGAAATAGCCCACATACATATTGAAAGAAATTTTCCAGTACTGGGGGGGAAAAAAAAAGAAAAAAAGACTCCAACAAGCAGATAAACATGAGAAATATTAAAATTTGCATCATTATGCACCAAACTGATTTCTAATGAGGTTTTACAGCCACAGCAAAATAACGTAGTGATTTGTGATAACCCTGTCCTAAGTATTAATTCTCTACAGAAAAATGGGTTCATTGAAAAATGAACATACATGAGAATGAAGGACAAAATACTTCTAGATATAATATGATGCATTAATAATTCTTGAAGCTGAAAATTCCTCGTTTATAAAGTATTAGAAAAGAACAGTCATTTAGCATGCTACCTTTCTCCTTTCCACAAAGAAAAATATACTTTATCTCACATTTTAACAAGCCTTCCATTATCCAGGCTTTTCAAGGAGTATGATGAATAATGAACTATTTCTTTGCAATTAATTTCAAGGCAACCCAGACCAAAAGTGGGTTCACTGACAAAAAAAGAAATGTTTTACAATAGCTCCAAATTTTAAATATGTTTATTTTAAAGTGATGTCCAGCAGACAAAACCATGCAGCTCAAACCTTGTTTTCTCTGGCTGCCTAAGATGCTGTGTTTCACCCCAAGCGGTAGCAGAGCATGCTGACTGCAGTTGCCTTGTCTGTGCCAGCAGTCTCTTTGGGACATCTACTGAGTATGAGAAAGAAAAGCTGCTAACCTGCAGTTTAAGACAAGGGCTGGTGTTGGAACAGGCTACAGAGGTTGGTCTGGTGAGATTTCTTGCTGAGCATTCCCTCCCAATGGCCATCAACCACCTCCTGCTTACAAATTTTCCACTGACCAATCATTAAAAGAAATGGATTTTACCTAAATTGTTCAGAGGATTTATCAGTGATTAAAAAAAAAAGTCTGTTAATATCACATAGCACTTATTAATCAAAAGTGCTTAAAAAGGTGAAATCGGTCCTGCTTTTTAATAGATATTTTAGAGATTTGTTTTGCAGGGGAGACACCACTGCCTAACTGCCTAAACTCAATGGTTTTCCACACAGAGGAAACAAAATAGATTCTCTTCCAAAATTATTATATTCCAGTAAAAATACAGTATTTTTTAGCCTTTGCTGAAAAAGGCTAGTGAGTTTCCAGTCTGTATCACGGCAAAAAAAGCATTGTGATTTAACGTGAGTCTCAGGAGAAGGTTCTTTCACGTGACTATTTTTTCCTTATCTAGAATCTGTAACACAAAATGTTCCCACACAATAAGTACTCAAATAGGGTCAACAGCATAATTCTGCTCTTTGCCACATATTAAATGATGGCAACAGTGGAAATCATATTTATGGACTCTGCATCTCTCAGCAGCTCCACTCACTTCCTTGAACTGTTCTCTTTACAACCTAGATAGTTGCCTCCCTTTTTAAATATTCTTTTGAGAATGACACTGAAAATATATTTAAGTCATTGAAAGTGCCCCAAACAGTAAGTGTATGAAGT
This sequence comes from Tapera naevia, assembly GCA_033556795.1. Taxonomy (NCBI): domain Eukaryota; kingdom Metazoa; phylum Chordata; class Aves; order Cuculiformes; family Neomorphidae; genus Tapera; species Tapera naevia. The sequence continues at coordinate 11,569,519 of JAUMJJ010000069.1, forward strand.
AGCTATGTTAAAGTGTAAGGAAAACTTATTTCTGCTTATTGAACCTTCAAATCCCCTCAGTTATTTGTCTTTGGAGGTCTTATCAGTATTATCAGTAGCTTCCAAAAGACACCAAATCAGCCAAAACCATGACCAAATCACACAGAATTTATGTTGTCGATTATAAGGGTGGTGGAAATATTACTCCAAGAAATAAACCCAGAGACAGAAGATATGAACGTTCATGATATAACTACAAAACTCAGAGAGCATTTCTCTAGTGTTCTAAGAGGTTTCCCTTCATCTTTCAAATCCAAATCATCAATTTTTAAATCTATTTCTAATAGTATAGGGACCTGACACAAATGAGTCTCTTTAAATAGGTTTTAATAACTACACTCCGAGATTCTGCACAATGGTGGCCACTCCATAGGTGTATACTACTTCCAAATGGCACGCACAAACGTTTGAAACATCATTTATGTCCACAAGAGGTATTGCCTGAGTAGTTATCAGTCTCCTCCAGTGCCACATGCAGCCCCAAGCAGAACTGGGAACTGCTGCTGCTTTTGCCTCTGTAAGCAGGGGCACTGGAGCTATGCCTCCTCCCCGACACGTTCCTGGAGCTGCTTTGTTACGTATTTAATGTCTTTAATGCAGTACCTGATCAAACTTAAACTTGGGAACCCCTGAGCAGAGCAAGGTAGCAGGGCTGATGAATAAAAAGGCAGCAGTCTTTACGTGTCACAATTTTAGTAAACTGCACATATTGTTTCACATTGCACTGCAGGCAATCTTTCTTTTTTAGTCTAGAACTTGCTTGTCTAGAGCAAGTGTTCTTTTCAAGCTAACCCACCTGGAAAGCCGTACAAATGTAATTAGCAATGTTAGGTCTACAGTCTTAAGGGATACATAAGTTCCTTGACTGAATAAACAATTTTGAACTTCACCAAAAGTACAGAGATAATGAAATGACTATTTAGCATGGGAATGTATTAACCTAGTATACACATTACAGTCAAATAATCTTCCAGTACCTCAGCTGAATGATAAAGAATTACTTTTCTTCTACCTGTCTAGTGTTAATGTACCTACTTCTTAATTAATTATTCATGTATATACACAAAATCACGTGACTCACTTTCTTTGCAGAAAGAAAAGGCTTCCATTTAAGATGTGGTAGAAAATCACATTTCTGATCAGCATTACATCAGAATAAATCTAGATGTACACCCCTGAAGCCCCTAGAATTATACCAAGTTTACGCTAGCACAAATAAGTTGGCAGTTTGGCAACTTAAGATGAGTTTACAAATACAACCTACAAATGCAAAATAAAATTTTTGAGAGTCACAGGTCAAGAAGGTGAAAAATACTGAGCTTTCAGATTATCTGATGCAAGATGACACATATTTAAGTTGATTAGATGTTTAGGTTACGTATCAGGAAAGTAACCTGTACAACTTCATTATGAGGGTAGGCAAACACTGTAGCAAGCTGCTCAGAGAGGCTGTGAAATCTCCACGCTTGGAGATACTTGCTTCTTCACTGGATGAAACCTGGGCAATGCAAGTTGGCCCTGCTCTGAGTAGGGCATTGGACCAGATGACCTCCAAAAGTCTCTTGCAGCATATATTATTCCACAATTCAGACACCTCTTTTCAGGAATTCGGAAATCTGAGCTAGCATATGTTAGACTTACAAGTTCAGCACAGAAATTCTAGAAATTAGGTCTCAGTACACTGTCCATACTGAAGTTACCTTTATATTGCCTCTCCCAGGGAGGTGCAGAATCTTCTTCACGGAACATCATTCTGATGCACTGAAATAATAGGATATCATGAAGATCAGAAGTATAAAATAAAAAACATAGGAACTGGTTTATTTTAGCGTGCTCATAGCTTTCTCTTAGCCTTATAAGAACTTTAGCTTCAGGCTTAAGGTTTTCAGAGTTGGGAAAGTAATATAGGGTAGAAGCCTGCAAACATTAATGCCCTTGACAAAGTTTCTGTTGATGCCAGGGCACAGAATCAGCCCTGGAGAAATATTTTCACAATAATTTTTTCAATTACTGTTCCTAATTGCAATGAATTTATATATTATATAAAAAACAGAAACATGCTACGTTTACTTATCCATATATCTGTAGTAATAACAAAAAAGTATTTTAAAAACTAAATTGCAAGTCATAGAACATGAAGACGTTGAGTTCCTACAAAGTATCTTACACAATACTAGATAATAACACTGTCAACTGAACCACATGTTAAAAAGTTCATCCATGTATTTCAAGTCTCTCAAAATTAATTGGGTGAAAAATTATTGCATTATCAGGCTCTAAATGCTTAAAAAAAATCATATAATTGATCAGCTGCAAAACTAAAGACATCTGCTAACCATGGTACCTGCTTGAATTGATTCAATAGCCACTTCTGAAAAGCAGATACAAACCAGCTGTTTCACATTTTTGGTTCACCTGATGCAAACCTTATTCCTCAACTTCAAGATTTCTTTAACTTCAAGCTGTATGGTGATCTTTTGAAAAGTTCCACTTCAAACATGCACTACTGACTTGCTCAGCCCAATGATTACTTAGATTTCATTGACTAAGTAACACATTTTGAAGCCACTATAATTTTAAAAGTTAGCAATTGTTAAATAATTTCACTTTTCTCCCAAAATACGTAATTTTTCATTTTGTCTGTTTGTTTGCTCCCAAAATAGAAACAGTAACTTTAAAAAGCATTAATTTTGTATTCATCATATGGTATTACTAAAATCCCAAAGCAGTGAAAATTTTCAGCAATTTCAACACAAATCCACACAAAGACACCAACTGAAACTTTGGCATTGTTTCATCTACTGCATGAATATTCCCAGCAGTGGAATTCAAGAAATCATTGAACAGAATATATAAATAAGAAATGGAAATAATATATTGCCATAAAGGAAAGGTATATTCCAGTTCTGGAGAAAGCTGATGTTTACTTTCTTGATCTCTGTCCTTTTAAGGAATAGTACCTAGCAGAAATTTAAAAAAAAAAACAAACATGAAAACATTTTTTTTAAAACTGTGTATATATTTTTAAATTTTTTTTATGAAAGACTATTAGAATTTTTCCAAATAGAGATACAACATTAAAACAAACAATACTTTTTAAATCTTGGTACTATATGTGTTTACCTAGCTTGAGTTACTGAAGCAATTAATTCATATTGACTTCACATCTAACTTTGAGTTAAAGAAAAAACACAATAAACAAAAAAACCCAAATCAGTCGGGACTTTCCCAGTGTTTTCTACATGTTCTTGAGGTAGGCTTCTTCCCTGAGGTTTCCATCTCTATTAGAAGCAATCTATCCAGCAAAGCATCACATATGTGCTCATGCTCTACCCAATTATTTAAACAACCACAATTTGTTCTTATGCCTTATTGAGATTACTGAAACTTAAATGTGTGCTTACATGAATTTCTCTGTGGATTCCTTAGTAAGCAAACCACATAAATGCCATCATTACACTCTTTGGCATTTATGAGGTGCTAGAAATTGTAATTATAATTTCTGATGGCCTTCATTTTCCACTATTAGCAAACCTTCATCAGCACAGGCTGATTATGTAGTACTGGTGGACAGTAACAACAGAGCAATACAGAAAAAAACACATAAAGATTTAAAAAATGTGTCTCAGGTATATTCTTTGTCATTAGAGAAATAACAATTTAAGCTTCTATGTTATAACATTCACATATCTTAATCTAGAGCCATTGAAGGTTTTACTTGCTTCATCTTATGAAAAAAAAACCAACCTTTGAGCTTACAACAGCGATTTCACACCTTGCATAAGACAGGTACCTTGGCCAATCCCTTGGATAACAGCAGAGTAAAACTTACCTGGGAGAGAAGAGACAGTATACAGCCCCTCCTGATTCACTGAAGTGTGGTTGGCATTCAAGGAGAGCAAGTGAGAACAAGATAGCTCTATAAACAGAGTAAAGCTGTAGGCCATACAGTTCCTCTTCTTCTGTCTAGCAGATCCCAAACCAGGTAACTAGGAAAGATTGTTTGCCATTTTATGATGGTAAAAATGTTCTTCAGCATAAGGAGTAATAATAGCATCTAGAGTTGTACAGCAAGGAAACACCCAGAAATTGCTGTTAATCCAAAATGAAAATAATTTATTTAACATTCACAAGTACCTAACACAAAAAAACCTCCAGCAGCTACAAAATTACCTTTTTCCTCAGCTATAGCTACAGCATCATTTACATAACCACATAAAATCAAAATACAGAATTTGAATGTAAAAGTTTGAACAAACATTTATAAAAAAACAAATTTGACACATCACAAAAATGATGCCAAGTGCAGTAAGTACCTACTTAACCTGCTCTGCCCTTCAGAATGTGCACTTTTTATTATAATTCTAATTTGGTCCACTGAGTGGATTGCTCCTCTTTTATCCACTAGGCTTGATCAAATCAGTGCAATAGAAGAACTGCTGATGCATGAAATGATAGGTCAATGTGACCTTGTCATGGAGTAATACCCCTGCAAATCACAGCAGACAAATAAAACAATTCGTTTTATATGCTGTAGGTATTAGGCATAAATGACCCAAACCTAAAGCAGGAACATTTTTACTTCGAATACAATATATTGATGGATACTATTATATGAAATACTAATTTAGATAACAACACACAATAATGGGAAAAATATTTACAAATAAATGGTGGTTGTAGTGGCCATTACCAAATCCCCTTCATCCGCCATCGGACTGATATTTTCTTATGGCCTTCCTACAGACAAGGCTTACTAAACAGTTTTGGCATCAAGATGTGTCTTTCTTTTCTCGCCTTGTCCATTACAGATGCCTTTAGAGCAAGTTAATCTAAAGAGTAGGCACAGTATATTTAATGGATTTTTTACTATAAATGTTCTTTTCCCCCCCATTTTTAATTCATTCACCACAACAAAATTAGCATTGTTTTCATGTACTTAAAAATAGATGTTTTTGAGATGATTCATGATCAGATAAGAAAATACTTTTTGAGACAAATGTAAAGGTATTAAAAAACTGAACTACCACCCCAGCAGTTACATGCTAAAACATCATTCTTTAAGATATATTGGAAATAGTAACGTGTGATTTTATTTTTAATGGTGTTAGATTTCTATAAGAATCTCTGCTGTACTTTCCTATTGATACAAAGTCTTTGGTTAAAACATTTTAAATAAACTACATATATGTTTTTTGAGTATACACACATATTTCTACAAAATAATGTTGGTAAATACAGGATACGGAAGCTGACAGGTTTAGTGTGTAATTCTGAGGGTGTATACTCACACTGCTTTTATGTAGTGACAGTAAATATGATTTAAACAAGCTTTAATCAGTATTTCTAACTAGAGTTTCTAATCTTTAATTTTTTGCTGTATGTAACAACTTTATAGAGGACAAATTATGCGTGGGTGGGTTTTCTTTCCTAAAATATCCTTAGTTAGCTATAGGGATATTTTTCTTAATTCAAAAGTGTTTAATTTTATAAACAAACACAGAGAAACTTTTATAAACTTTAGGGATCAGTTAATGGAAAAAAAATATTATTTTATTTTAGGCAATAGATGTTTAAAATACGCATGTTATGTTATAATTATGTTATAATTGCCTAGTTTAACATGAAAAAAGAGTGCAAAATAAATTTAAAGTCTGAAATATAGTGTTTATAGTTATACATTGAACATGGGAAAGAGGTGTTGGAAACAGGTGTTGAAGAGATCTCATTTTTCATTTGGGACACAAGACGGAACACAGACGTATTCTCATGATAGATCTCTTGAGTTAGGTACTCTTGTCAGAGTAATTTTTCAGAAAGTGCATGTCAACTACACTATCTACAGAGTAAAACCAAGAGACTACACTATAATGCCATTATTAGTTTTAACCACCATCTGCCTGGTCACGTGAAAGACAAGATACAAATACTAATAATATTTCTTAATGATCTGAATAAAAATTTTAAAATAAAAATATTATCTATTAAAATAAGCTACAGATGTGCTCATAACTAGCTTAGTATCAAAGACACTTTCCAATGTTTTAAGAAAAGACTTGGAAATTAGAAACTCTACTTAAAATAAACTCCACAGTATCTGTAGTCACAGATAGCTCATAAGAAAATACCTCTGAACCGATCACATTTGGCGTTCTTAAAACCTGACAAATAAAACATAAAGAAATATTTTTTAAACCTGTTTGGTGATGACCATACCCACTATAAAATCTAGCAGAGTTATCTGAAGGCTCCTACAAACAGAATTCTCTGGTTTTCCTTTCATCTTAGGCTGAAAGGGCCTATGACACAGTAGACGTATGCCAAAGAAATACACTAAGAACATTCGACAAAAATATCTGCAACTTCTCTGGGTCAAAATCAAAGCTATCTATTTTGTGGTCAGTCTTTAGGACACATGCGTTTTCCTATAACATACAGATCAGAAGCTGAGAAGCTCAATAAAAAAAAAGCAGAATTCCTCAATATGCAGTAGCTGTGCATCCTTGAAAGCAACAGACCAATGTCTCTCTGCTCTTCTTGCGAGTGCTGGCATTTATAAACGTCTTCCCCCTGCCGCTATCTCACTTTGAAGCAGCCAAAGCAAGCTGTATTTTGTTGCTGGGTTTTGGCCTCTGCTCACAGAAGGCACACAGCTGTCAGGGAAGCACAATGTTTTACATTTGAATTCCACTGAAGGGCCAGACCCTGCTCCCTTAAAAGTCAGAGAAAGTTTTTCCTTTTGACTTAATTAGGAGCAGAAAGTGGTCTTGAATGGCAAGTTTCTTCAGCATCATGTGTATTTCAATGGAGTAAAGTAACAGGCAAAACCCAGTGCTACCACCTGAGGAAGCGGCTGGAACTCAGACATCTCAGCGACAGCCCAGATGCAATCCCACTTACCCTTCTTATAACAGACGGGAAAGGCCACTGAAATAACCACAGAGACATAGGATAGGTAATTAACAGATTTCCCTGCGGGTGCTTTTAACTATATCTATACTTATGAGCTGTATGCAACTATATTATGAGCTATATGTAACTATATCTATACTTACAGGCTGCTCCACATACTGAAAGCCTCTTTGCCTGTGTTGAGGAGAGCAGGGTGAGGACTGCAGCACCCCTAGAATACTGCCCCCGAGAAGAAATTGTGCAAAGAGGAACAACTAACAACTCCTTACCCAGAGGCAATGGACAACAGTGGCAGTTCCCTCAAAGGGAAAAGCCGAAAAAAGTTTTTCAGAGTACCCAGTCAGCTCAGGGAAAAAAAGAGCCATGTCCCTGAGTATCCCACCTGCTCCAGGGTGGCTCATGTTGCTGTAGGGCACACAAGAACTGCAGCTGTTTCTGGACCTTGTGCAGAGAAGGCAAATTCAGTGTGCTCACAACCCAAGCTGGCTTGTAGATCTGTACAAAAACCACAGGGAATCTAAGACTACATCATCATTCTAATTGTTTTTACCAACATCTAAGTTTTTCATCTTTGATAGTGTGTGTGTAATAATTAGGAGCTGGTTCTCAAGTGTATTGAAAAGCAACCGAACAAACCAAATAATTGTATAATTCTAATACATCATTCTGAGTATTCAAAATATCTAATTGATATAGCTTATTAAAAACAGGCCCAAATTTGCCCTCCTCCTTCCCCTTTCTTGAATGCTAAATAAGTGGCAAAGGTTCTAACATCTATATGAGAATCCAGATCTGAGCATTATAGCTGATAGCTGACAACTATTTTAAATTAAGTCTAGGATGAATGAATGCATGTAATAAAAAGACAAATGAGTTTCTAATGTACTTAGGCACTTTATAAAATTATTTTAATGTAACATACTATTCTGCTTTACTGGCTGTTTAATATTTAATATTTCTTAGCTGATTAAAACTGTGGTTCTAATGAGAAAAATAATTGAATGGTAAAACTAGAAGGTAATTCCCACATTTAAGTCTCTATGATTTCAGTAATCTGCAATCACTGTATTTAGCTTAGGGAACTTTCTTCTTCATACATACCAAGGTATTTCAAAATGGAGTAATTGCATCCAATGATTTGTTTTTTGGGGCGACAGGGGAGAGAGCATACCTCACAAGGGCAACGCAACAGCTGCACGCTGGAAGAGCTTACAGAGAACTTTGGGGCTGTACCACAAACTCTCACGAGATTTGTGGGGAAACTGCGGGGGGAGGGGGTGTGTGTGAATAAGCTAAAGGCTTCCAAAATTCTTTGGTTTTGTGTCTTCCCTCTGCGTTCAGGGGGTAGAGAAGGGAACTAGGACTCTTTCTTAGTACTGGTATTTGTGAGCATAAGCAAATGTGGCCCCTGGAAAGGAAAGGTTCCCTAGCTGCTTTGTCTTCTGCCTCACCCTCCTGATTGACAGCCGAGTAATGAACTTCAGATCCGTGAACCTCTTTTTTCCCCTGGTGGGAAAAACTTTTATAAGCCCTTCCTCTAGTGAGAAAAAAGACCCACTTCCCTGTAAACAGCCAGGACGCGCTAAGCATGTTCAGTACTGCTATTCTTTGTATATTCAAGATCCTATTGGGGCAGCAGAGTTACAGTTCCAGTGTTTATGTGCATTAACTGAGCTTCTCTGGCCAGTTTTAAATAGTGTTACAGAGAACCTACTTCCCCTAACGTGATTGCTCATGGTCTCTCTAACTTAACTATTCAAGCACTCGACATAGCCTTGATCACAGTACTTTGCAAGCAGCTTCTCGACATCATTATACAATTTATTCAAGCATTCTATTAAGAAGCTCAGACATAGCCTTAGGTCCCATGTAGGCACATAAGAAGATTTGGTTAATATTTTGGAAAATATAAAAGTGTAATCTTTGCCTGCTTAAAAGTATTTCTTTCATTTCTTTCAGAGCAAATTAACAGAAAGAAGTCAGTGGAGCCACACTGCTGAAGTATCAGGTAATGCTGAGAAGAATGGACCTCCTATACTGGGCTACTAAGGTGAACAAGTAATGTTTTATAACATGTAAAGTAAGCAGATGTCAAGTGTTTGGCTGTCCTTTGCAGGGCTCGGCAAAAACAAAGCACTAGCACTGTTCCTGGTTGGAAGGAAAGCAAATAATTTAGATGTGAAGGGAAGGAATGAAGCTGTTTCCACACTCCTTTGGGATTAACATATGGTATCAGAGAACACCTGATATTCTCAGGCTGTGTTCTTTCCTGTCTAACCTTATTCAGTGAGTAGCATGCATTTTCCTTTCTCTTCTTCACATGTGCATCCTAGACTTGTGGAGAGCTGTCTAAATAAAGGGGAATGTGGCAGCATAACTGACATCTCCTTTCCACACAGATGAGAGATACGCATGTGGAGATCACAGGCACACCATCTGATCCTGAATAAAGCATGTGGGATATGACCCCAAGTGAAGATATGGGCTTTGGTCTAATAAAATTTCTTTTAACCTGCTTTGTAATTAGAGCCTGTTTTGAAAATGTGCTCTATGATGGCTGTTTTGTGTTAAAAAGGAAAATGAAAAATGTTTTTGCGTAGTATATAGATTAATACTGGAACTTTGTTTAAACAGTTCAGTATTGCTATAAGAACCGGGATTTAAACATAATAGGAATATATTTTTTTTTGTAGATAGCCTCACCTTTTAAAAATACAAAAACATTGACACAACTAGTGTTTATGATGAAGCTGGTGATGTGGATATTTTTAAACAGAATATTTAACTTGTGAAAAAAATGTCACATTGCATTCAAATATTATTTTTCATTTCAAAGATAAGTATCTCCTAAAAAAATGGTTTTCTTCTTTTTCATTTTCCTCTTTGTGATTCATTGTTCATCCATACCAAATCCTATGGTGATGTAATACTCAGTTCAGGACACCTCAGCCACTCGTAAAAGTCTGTGATTCAGTGGCAACAGGAAACTACAAATATGAAAAAAGATTTCCTTTTATGATGGGACAGGCTGACTGGAAGGGCAAATTATGACATATGAAGTGAGTTACTTGGTCAGTATTGACACCAATGGCCAGCAAATCTGGTGACTGATGCCCTAGAGAAGGAGAACTAAGATGAACTAGAGAGAGGTTCCTGTCTTAAGGCAGAGGTTATATTATATTAAAACCTCAGCATAAAAAGTCTGTGCTCACTTGAGGATGCGGTAAACCAGCCTTTGGCCACATGCTGCTGCAGGCACAATTGTGCGTGGGAGAAAAAAACATAACCTTTTACTGGAGACCTGCACCAGCAAGAGGCTCTACTGTAAATGCAGCAGAGCAGACGAGACAGCATTTCTTTCTTGGTCTGGAGGAGGGGAGGCAAAAGCGCAAAAGAGGAAGGGTCATTACAGCTGTGCACACATTAAAATGGCTTTTAGGATTTAATATTCCTACACAGGCAAATTGTTCCTTGCTTAGGCAGAGTGAAAGGGGATTGGATAACAAACTAGATTATTATGTCTTTGGTAGTTCAATTAGAAGAAAGGAAGTTCTATCCTTACTACCACTATCCTTACTACCACTAGAGGAGAAATCTGAACTTTTACAGAGGCCCTTTACAAGGCCTCTGCACCATTAAATTGTTCAGAGAGCAGCGACTCTGTTCACACCTCAGTATAAACTCGCCACTTCTGCAGGTGTGCCTGGCCACTGACTTCAGTACATCACAGCAGGGGATGCACTGCACAGCCACCTGCAGAGGAGATGGACCCCTGCCGTGTACCTATGTGCCCTCAGCTGGATATCTGTGAGCTCTCTGGGTGAGCGTACAGGAATCGTATATGGCCTAAGGCTGGGGTCTCATTAATGCAGCTAAGCAGTGATGTCATCACCAGGGCAGGGACATACTGGGATTCTGCGTGTACCACAAGAAATCAAGAAATTATGAGAACAAAAACAGTATCGATGACCTCTGGGTTAAAGGCCAAATCTCACTACCCATAATGTCCCAGTGACTTGTCATCATCACAAGGTCATGCTTTCTCTGGTTTTCATTATCCATATTGAAACACCTATATGATTTCAAATCAGCTGACAGTAAATATTAACAGGGAATAAAAAACCATAAACTTAAAGACCCTTTGAATCACACACACTTCTGATGATTTTCTCTGATCAAGCTTATTCACTCAATCAGCCCAGGGGCTTGGATCTTTTTCTGTACTGCAGGTCAACACTTACCTGATGATTGTGTGCTGGTGGTATCGCACTTCCTGGTCCTTGGTGGCTTGGATACTGTTTAAATGCAAAGTTACTGAAGACACCTGCTAGGCAGTCCCTTTGCTTCCAAGCTCAGTAGTCTCAAAGACTTCAGAAGCCTGTTAGTAAGTATTTTTATAAAGTTTAGCAGGAAAATCTAAGAGGTCTTCGAGTTGACTCCACTCCAGAGTGGCAAACCTCACAGATTTAATAGGGGATTAACAAGAATCTCAGAAAAAGTGTAAAATAGTTGGAGAAACTAAAAAAAAATAGAAAAAATAGAAAAATAGAAAATAGATTCTATAGATTATAGCAAACCATAAGATCTGACAATAAGTTAGGCATTATACTTTTGTTTCACACCACTTAGGAGAGGGATAAGATAACAAGATCTATGAAATTTTACAAGGCTCATTTAAAAGTGCCTAGATAATTGTGCAACTGCTTGCACAGAGGCATAAATTCACCCTATTTATGAACTTCTGAATTGTCTGCTAAAATCCTGTAACACTGCTGAACAGTAAAATGTATCTCATCTAAAACTTTCAAGATACCAGCATTTTATCCTCCTTATTTCTTCTGTATTTGAGACTAATATTAGAGAATTTACATACTGAAAGTTAAGTTGTAGTTGCTTTAAAACTTAATCTCTCAAAAGATTAAATATTTCTTTGACAAATTACATCTATAGCTTAGTATGGAAGGAAGAATTAGATGGTGATAGCTTTAGGAAGGTTGTCTTCCAATATAGTTTATCCTACTTTTTCTATAATAGCAGTTGAGGAGGTGTGATGCATAACTTTATAAATTTGGGGGATTATTGCAGTGAGAATCTGGCCGGTCAGGATCAAAAAGTGAATCCTGCAACATTCCTCCAGCTGAAAGTCTTACTCAAATCAATGTGAAAGCTTTATTGTGATAAAAACCCAAATCTGGATGATGTGATTTGGCCCTTAACTAAAAATAATTTGATTAAACAACATGTTAAATAAAACTAATTGCAGAACAATGTTGAGTTTTTAAAAAATATTCTCTATTTAAGTTTGTCCAAGCATGAAAGTGACTCTTCAACACAGAAAACATGCCAAATCTGAAGTTCTTAAACCATATCCTGATTTTTTTGTAGAGATTAATTAATTTGAATTAACTAAAAGATGAAATAAGTTATATTATGTTGTCTATTATACCAATGACATTTAAGACTTAAAATTCAGAATTGAATTGACCTTGAGCAGCATATGTACTCAAAATGTATAATTAAAAAGAATATTAATCATTTAATTTTATAAAATGAACAGCTGTTCTACTTGATTGGAAACAGCTAAAAGTGTAAAATGTGTTTTGTGAATGCAAAATTAAAAGTTAATTTTATTCTAGAGTGCAATTTGCCAACTAGAAATAAATTCTTGAGATGTAAGCAATATATTTTTGTAACGCTTTACCCATACATCAGAAAGGTCACATGTATATTTAAATGCCATACTACTATAAAAGTTCCAACGATTTCAATTGAAAAGCTATCATATGATTTAGCTATTTAGAGATGAATATGAAGCAGCTATGATGGATATGCCCTCTTTTTTCAATGAACTATTTAAAAACTTTCGAGAGAAATCATGTTTCGTTAAATATTTTCTATATTCTAACCTGTTACTTTTACTTACCTTGTGTCATGAATCCTGAATTTTCTTCTTTTTTTTTGTACTATTCTTACAGATTAAGATTTTCATTAGCATTTGACATTGTGGGTTTTCACTTAAATGCTTCTCTCTCTCTCATGACAAGTATGTAACTAATTTTGACTGTACATATTTTTAACCTGTGCACTTCCATGCTTTAAATGAAGTCATCATAAAGATGTTATACAAGGTGCACAAGCTACAACATGCCTTTTTTTTTATATATCAGATAACACCCACCCCCCCCGAACATGGTGTTGGCACTACCTACGCTATGGTCTTTTGCTTAAAACCTAAATTATTTGCAGGTTTATGCTTTAGTGAGTGGTACAACTTTCAGTATTTCAGTACATGTTTTGGAGCGAATGAGAGCCCAAAATAGTCTGGCTAGACCAGACAACATAGATGCTGGTTAAATTCAGTTTGCCATCCAACTGAAGAAAAATCTTTCAATAACCGTCCAGCTTGGAAATCTAAGTCTACAATACTGGACTATTTTCTGCTAGTTACATCTGCTCTAATATGAATGGTTCTCTAGTACTTAGTCTAAACCTGTGCCAGAAACCATCTAATACATCGCTTCAGCTCACATTAATACTTCATCTTAGTCTTGGCACTTATCTAGCAGTGAAAGGCCATTCCTGTGTGGCAACATCCAGGTCCATTATTCTATCCTCTAAGCAGACCTTTCCTACTCTGGGATACTGTCATTTATGCTCTTTCCACTACTGTCTGTTTCGAGTAGGTCTGATCCAAGCACAGAATTGAAAAACTGTTTAGTAAAACAAACTCTCTTCAAAAGCAGTCTGGAATTCTGTAACACTACATCCTTAAGGTAATTTAACAGCAAAGAAAGGAAGCAGGTTGCCACTGTATGCCATGAAACATTTTAAAAAGAAGAACCATTATGTTATTCCTGATGACACATTTATATCGTATGTCAGTAGTAAATGGGATGTGCTTTTGCCTCAAAGACTTTTTGACTAATCACTTCTGGATCAGGTCCATCAGTTATTTCCTCCACTGCTGTCACTCATTCTGTAACACTAAAGGTATCGCCACTTAATATCTTTCAACAACATGCTTCTAGAGCCTACATTTTTGGCAAACGAATGCTAACCAATGAAGCTAAACATATTTCTCACAAGGCTTTCTATAATAGCAAAGGTTATAAAAGATTCTTCAGTAGTAAAGATGATAACTGCTTGGTTGTTAATTTAATAAGCTGACCCTAAGAATATGGTGTAGTAAATGAATTCAAAATAAAAAATATTGAAGTATTGTTAAGGAGTTGTACCGCAGTAACTGTCCATTAACTTCTCATTATTTCAGATGTAAGGGTTCTGGTGATATTGTCTCATCTCATTATTTCCTGAGAATAGATTCAGCACACATAGCAACACATCAGTTTTAGATGTTCTGTCATTACAAACATCAAGCTGCTGCTTTTTTTTGATTCAGAAGTCCATGGCAAAATGTACCTCTGTCATTATGGTTGTGCCGAAGCTTGTTTGACAGCCACCACCAGAGGAATCCATCTGAGGCCAAATGGTTCCCAACAGGCCCCAGTGAAGTTTTGATGGCACTTTTTATTTGGCTGTTTCATTATGCAACCAAGAAATAAAGTTGACTTTGTAAAAATGTAAGGAGCAAACAGCATGTTGTCTATGTTAAAATGCAAAATTTAGCAAATTACTGATCAGGTTCCTCATTTGTTTGTTCTACACAAATTTCAGTTAAAGAAAGAAATAGGAAACAGGCCACAGTAAAAAAGGTCATTACTTTAAAAGAAATTTGCCAAAATGAACTCATACTTACGTGATACCCAATGACACATAAGGAACGCTAAAAACTGTCACTGTCTACCGAGAACTTTCAAACAGTTTCGCGCCAAATACCTTGCCCTGTGTAGGAGAGTGAGTCACATTTCATCACACTGGGAGGAAACCAGCCTCTCGCCCTTAGACCCTGCACTGTTATAGAGTTCACACACAAAAAGCTGTCACAGACCCTGTGGAATGCACCTCTGCAAGAAGGGGCACCACTCACTTTGACCTTTGCCCATCCATGCTCCAGTGTATATCCCAGTCTGACCTGTACTCTCACTCACAGCACTGGCACTGTGCGCTTCTCCTTCTCTCACAGCTTCGTGTGCAGGAAACAAATTAATGACAATAATTAAAAACCCCAATCCAAACAACCCCAAAACACCAGGCCCGCATCAGCCTGCGGAACCTGGGGACTTTGGAGGTGTTCAGCATGAGCCACTCCTGGGTCACAGTAGCGATGAAGCCGGACCCAGCAGCAGTGGAGGGAGTGGGAAGGTGGTGGCCACTTGCAGGGGCCCGGGGGCAACCGAATAAAACCGAGTCGGCGGGACCGTCCCTGCGTGACCCCAGTGTTAACGCATTTATTTCACGCTCTGGCCGCGGGTCGCTTTACAGAAATATCTCATGCTGGAGCCCCGCGCGGGGACCGAGGACGAGGAGAGGAACACTTGTATTGGAACAGAACTATTAAATAACCTGTACACAAAACTGCAGACTTTACCCCTGAAAGCACCGGAGGTCGGATGCCACCTCACCCCGGGTGCCCGCACGTCCCTACCCCCGGTGGCCGCCGCCTCCCCCAGCAGTGCCTGGGGCGGCGGGGGTCGGGAGGGTGCCCGGGACGGGGCAGAGCGGCGGCGGCCCCCCAGTCCCACGAGCGTCCCGCGGGGATCGTGGCTCCTCCCGGCGCCGCCCCCAGCCGAGGTCCCGCTCGCCGGGTCCGACGCGAGTCCGAGAGCCGGTGCTGCCCCGCCGCGCGGCGGTCACAGGTCGCGGCCGTCCTCCCGCTTGACGCCGTCCGCCGCTGCCTTGAGCTTCTTGTTCTGGTGGGTCTTGACGTGCTTGGCCAGATGGTCGCTGCGCATGAAGCGCTTCCCGCACTCGGGGCAGACGAAGCGCTTCTCGCCCGTGTGAGTCCGCAGGTGCCGCTGCAGCTCGTCGGAGCGGGTGAAGCTCTTCCCGCAGAAGAGCCAGTTGCACACGAAGGGCCGCTCGCCCGTGTGCCAGCGCAGGTGCGCCTTCAGGTGCGAGGTCTTGCCGTACACCTTGCCGCAGCCGGGGATGTGGCAGATGTGCTGCTTCTTCTTGCCCGGCTCCGCCTCCGGGGCGCTGCCCGCGGCGGCCTGGCAGTTGGGGCAGCGGCAGCGGCGGCACCTCCTGGCCGTGGCCGCCAGGGGAGACTTGGTCTGTAGCAGCGCGGCGATTTGCGTCTGGTACTGCGCGAAGTCCGAGTGACCCAGCACCAGGCTGCGCGGCAGCGCCGCGGCCGCGGGGAAGCGGTGGCCGCAGCCGCCCGGGGCACTCGCCTGCTGGATGCTCCACCAGGGAATGTCCTCGGGCGGCGGGTTGGGCGAGAGCTGCCGGCAAGGCTGCGCGGGGGGCGGCAGCAGGTTGGAGTAGCCCGGCGGCAGGGCGGCCTGCGCGGCGTACGGGACGTAGGCGGGGGGGCAGCCGGAGGGCAGGGCGGCCATGGAGGAGGGCAGCATCTTGACGGGGGAGAACTCGTAGGGGTAGGAGGGGTCCGCCGGCGGGGTGAGGGGCAGTTCGTGCGCGCCCCCGAAGGAGGGCTGCAGGTGGTTCTTCTGCGGGGTCAGCCCCAGGCTGGGATGCGGAGGCGGCAGCCCCCCCGGCGAGTGCGCCGGCATCTCGCCGCTCCACGGGTGGAAGATCCTGGAGGGGGATCCCAGCGTCGGGTCGTAGGAGACCTGCAGGAATTCCGAGGGCGCAGCGCCCGGCTGTCCGATCCGGCTACAGGTGGCGGCCAGGAGAGCCAGCGGCGAGTGCTTGGCCAAGTCCGGGGAGGCGCTGGGGGTGCGGTCCTGCACGGGAGCGGGAGGGAGAAACGGAGGGAGGGAGGGAAGGAGGGAGGAGAGAGCGTTACTCACCGCCCGCAGCCGACCTGCGGGAAACTTCCCGCGCCCCGTCCCGCACTCCGCGCGCCGCCCACCTTCTCCAACGCAGCGCGCGCCGAGAGGGCAGGACGGGCCGGACCCCCCGCCCCGCGCGGACCCCGGGGGCGCCGGGGCAGCGGCCGCTGCGGGCAGGGAGCAGCCAGCAGCCCGTGCCCCGGGACGCTGCCTGGAGTTACCGGGGACTCCTGGCGAGAGAGGGAAGTTGTCAGCCCGCGGGGGAACCCGAGCTACCTCTGACGGGCCGCTGCGGGGGGAAGCCCCAGGAGGGAAGCAGCGGGCGCCCGCTACCCTCGAAAGCCCCTCCGGGCGCGGGCACTGACCTGGAGGAAAGCCTGGAGGGAGTCGTTGCGGAGGACAGCGACTGCGGCCATGGCTACTGCGCCCCGGGCGAGGGGAAGCCGCCGGGGCACGGCCGAGGCATGGAGACGCCTTGGGGAAGACGAGGAGCTGCCCAGTTTCCTTCTCTCTGTCTCCTTCTCTCTGATCTCGTTGCCTCGGTGCCCGTCCCACCACCCCCCCCGCGCTGCGCGATCTCCGCGGACTGTCTGACTGCACCAGGATCACCTCCAAGAATTTGATAAGGACTTTGCTGGGCCGCCAGCCAGTCAGAGGGAAGATTTATGGCTTTGAAGTTTGCCGCTACCCAATCATCAAAGAATAGCGGCTCTTTCAGAAGCGAAAGCAAATCCTTTGAATCCACAAAGCTCCTATGGTGTGTTTGTTGGTCTGGATAAAAGAACTGATTATTTGGGGGGATGGGAAGGGAGGAGATAAAGGCGGGACAATTAATGAAGTAATCACTATGTGGGAAATGTATATACACAAATAATTGGATTTTCTTGATCAAAGGACCCCTTACCGCCTGGAGACCCTCGCACTGGATGTGCAAGACACTGGATCCCCCCTCCTTTTACTCCTTTTTCTTTTTTTTTTTTTTGCAATTAAGAATCTGTAGCAGAGCCCTAAGGTGACCGTGGGTCTTTGTTATCGCGGGAGGAATCAGCCTCCGGATTCCGCCGATGGTGCTTGATGACTCAAAGTAACAGGCTCACAGCGAATTCACCTGATCGGGGCTGGTTGATCCCAGCTGTGCAACTTCCCTGGAGTTACTGTCGGTGGTTCCTCCCCGCTCCCTCCCTCCGCCCGCCCTTTCCCCGAGGCTCAGGGAGATGCCCTAGATGTGACTCGGCCTAACATCCGCACGTTTTCCCCTCTGGAAGCTGTGTTCGGTTAAGTTCCCCTCACCCAATGGGCACTGGAGCCTCCGCCTGGCGCGGGGCGGAGCGGGGTCCCCGCAGTCGGACACCCCGAGGGGCCCCAGCCAGGCACCGCGCGGGAAAGTTTATTTTTTCCTAGCAGGAGCCGCGTGCTTCCTCGAACAGAGACAGGATTCTCTCTGGATAGTGTTTCTAGAGCCGGGATTCGTGTAGGCGGCAGGCGGACTACGCTCAGCAGCCCTACCGAGCCCGCTTGGCCGGGGCCTTCTGGGGATGATGGACGCGGTATCCCCAGGTGTCTGCAGCCACGCTTTCGCCCACCTCCTGCCACAAAGCCAGGCTCGGCCCCGAGGGCTCTGCTCCGTCGCCTTTCGGCCCGCGCACGTACATGCGTACACGTGTGTGCACTGAGAGCTATCCCGCCTTCCTCCCTCCGTGTGCAGGGCAGGTTCCCGGAGAGCACCACCCAGCACATCTGGGACACAGCTTCACGCCCCCGCTTGCTGCTGAGCTCAGCGCTGCGCGGAGCCCTTGGAACCACCGCCCAGCTCCGCCGGGTGCCCTGGGAGCGCCGCGCTGCTCTCCTCGCCGCTTTCCCATCTGCTCCCATCGCATACGCGTGAGCCGGCCTGCTTGGCTGGGTACCAGAGGGGGCCGTTCGGCTCTGTCGGGGTTGGGGGTGCCCCCTCGGGCAGATGCCGGCTGGCGCTGCTCCGCCGGCCCTGTTTGCCCAGGTAACTCAATCCTCCCCGCGGTCGCTGGGTTCAATTGTACTCACACCGCCACTGAAGTCTCTTTAAACGCCAGAACACAGAGATCTTTATCTGGCTTTCCTGTGGAAACAATCACTGTCCGCTCAAAGACTTCCAAGAGTTGTAGGGCTTGAATTAGATCAGTTTCTTTGAAGGGATTAAAGTGCCAAGTCCTCTCCCACGGCTCCACATTGAATCCCAGGGAGAAGTAAAACCTCGACCCCGTATAACACTGATCCCCTCGCAGCAGCTACTTCCAAGCTCTGCCCCTGCGCCAGGTAACCGCTGCGCCAGGTCGGTGACGGGGAGAGGGCGGCCCGCACCCAGCGCTCTCCCCAAGCACTGACGCTCGGAGGCCGGGAGCCCGCGGCCCGGCGGCTGCCCCGGCGGGGCGTGGGACTGCGGGAATCCCCACCGCCTGCGCGGGTGCGGGGTTCAGCGCCTGCTGTCAGCGCCCACCGCGCCCCCAGCACCGCCCGTGCGTGGGACCTCGCGAGAGGCGGGGAACCACAACGGGACACACACACGCGCACACACCCCCGTCCCGCAGACGCCCGGGCTCCTGGCCGAGCTTCAGCCGCAGTAGGACAGCCGCAGTGTGAAGGCGTTCTCCTGGCGTCCGAGCCCTCCAGGGCGGCCCCCGCACTGCGGCTCCCGGCCCGCTCCGCCGGCCCCTGAAGCAGCAGCGTCCCTCGAGGCAAGCGGAATAGCAGCGCTCACACTCGCGTCGTCCCTAAACTTCTGCATCCCCAAACTTGTAGCAGCCCCGGCGTGGCAGCTACGAGGCGTCCGATTTAACTCCTACCTCATTTTTTTTTGGTTAATTCGCTTTATCAAATCATTGCCAGAATGATAATCTGAACAATATTTATGAACGAAATGAGAGCCGATAGGTATTTCAGGAGTCGCTGGGTTTCCCCCAGCCTCTAAGGTACGTTATTTCCCCGGGTACCTCAATGAACCAAACCGGTTCTTCATGTTACTAAGGAGTTAGAGGAAAGCCGGGCAATTTTCTGTACAGATACCACACTACAAATGCCATAAATCTGCATCCAAGAAAGCACATTACTTAAAAATCGAGACTAATTCCTCATTTCTGGAAGAAACCAATGGGCTGAATAATGAAACGTTTGCAGTCATAATTTTCTGTACAAATAATTAGTGTTCAAACTCGGAGCATTTCAGTCTCCTGAAATGTATTCTTAATGAAGTGATGTTCAGAGCTATCATTAAAAATGCAGTGCTAGAAGATAAAGTACAATATTTATTTTAGAAATTTGTTTCAGTTATCAGGAGATGCAGGTATCAAGGCCAAATGTCAGCGCAGTGACACGAAGCACCGTTTCCACGCTAACGGGACTGCTGCTCTGCGCCGGTGCCAGTACGGAGACACCCGGGGCGGGCAGCGGGGCTGGCACCTCTCGGCGAGGAGCACGGCGGCATGGATGCGGGAAGAGCTGCAGTCCCGGGTCGGCCCGGCTCCCCCAGCTCCGCTGCCTGCTCCGGGGGCCGGGAGACCCAGAGCTCCACCACAGACACTCCACCTGCAGCCACCAGTCAGCTATCCAGGCTGTGCTGGATTACATGGTAGCGAGTGATTGAAAAACAGCAGACATAGAACATTGTTCACCTTCGCTGACAGGTGTGTTCAAAAATTTTTCAGGTTCAGTTATCCCGCAGTGACTGTCCCACCATGGAGGGCTCTTTGGGCCCTGGTTGGAATGCAGGTAGCAGAAGAAAAAAATACTTGTGAACAACAGCTGCCCGGGGGGTCGGTAGTCCCCTCCATGCTGTCCCTCCACTGTGTCTCTGCCTCCTGGGCCCCAAGCACCCCATTCCAGATCCTACCTCAGCAGCCATCCCAGTGATGGCTCACACTGCCACAGCCTCCCATGAACTCCCCACCCAGATGCTCTCCCGACACACCCAGTCCCTCCCAAGACCTTCGAGATCCCCAGCTACAAACGCCATGACTCTCCTATGACTCTCCAGGCCCTGAGCTTTTCCAGCACAGCGACGAATAACTCTGGGAGCCTGGATGGGCTCTGGCCACCTGCCTGCCCCCAGCTTGGGACTGCCTTGAGGTTTATGCCTTACCAATCATAAACAAAATACTGTACTTAAAAAATTGTGACAAAGAATCAGAAACACGAGCATTTTTGAGTGAATAGCTGCATTAACATTCAGCCAGGCCTCCTAGTCAAATTTTGCAACCTGAACAGGCTTTGAATAAGCTTGCTCCAGAAAGGCAGTGTCTTCACACCATCCCTCATTCAGAACCCAACTGCCAGGTATAAAGCCTTGTTGAAAGACACAATCTATCCACAATGGCAAGACGTTTCACCAGAAGTAAGGTAAATTCACCTACATATATCTTCAAGCATGCATGGCCACACTGCTGACAGCTGAGTTGAGTTATGTACCATTAAGATTATTATTTACTCCAGCATACTGACATTCTTATGTTAGGCAAAATGACTGACAAGAGAAGTCACTTGTTCATATTTTTAACATGCTAGTGTATATAGTTTATTTATTGGCTTCAGATTACCAACGAACAGTTTTAATACAATATCTCCTAAGTTTTAACAGAGTTTAATTTGAACATCAGTAAATGAAAATAAAAGAAACTTTATAAAACGCTATGGCATCTCCTGCATTTTTCTGTGCATAAAGAAACAACACAAAACCCTAGTCAAGCTTGGCACATGCAAAGGCGTATTTCGGATTTAAAGGCTTGCCTCGACCTTTCCCAGAATGGTGTGGATTTTACAAAAATTAATAGAGGATTTCCCAGACTTTTGAAAGCTGAACTGCCATTATAGAAAAGTCAACAAATTTTATGCCTCAGTACAGTTTTACTGCCTGTTGTTAAAGGTTTAAATATCTTAACGTATTAGTCTTCTGCTCCTTCCTTGGCTGGTCTTTTGTGGCTCCTCCTTCTGCCCTAGGGAACATCAGTGAACATTTCTGGATATATTTCCTCTCCTTGTTTCCGTACTTTAAAAAAGAGTCAGATTCTTAACTCTATCAATATTGAAGGTGTTATTCTTGGCTCCACTTGGAATGCCTGGGATACCTTTTGATTCAAAACAATCATTTCAAACTCTCTGAAAAGGCCTTCTGCCTCTGGCATGCAGGGCTGGATTTTCTCTAATAGCTAGAAATGGACTTCCGTAAAATGGAAAGCAAGCCAAGACTCTTGTGAGCAGCTGAACAGGATCTGCTGTGTGCACCCTGCTTGTCCTCTTGTATTGGGAAATATTAGGTAAAAAAAGCCTATGTATTTTTGGTGGAATGCATTTGTATGGGGAGGACTGGATGGGAACATTTTGCATTATGAGTACAGATACATATAGCCTTTTTCTTGCACTGTAATTATTCAATATGGAATGAAAAGGTAATTAAACTGTTATTTGCCTCCTTTTAACTACAGAGAGTGTATTATCTAAATACTGGGTCTCATGGTAATTAATTTTAGTTACGTAGTATGTTTATGGACAAATTACACAGCTATCTGTGTCTATACTGTGTTAAAACTGGAAACAGCACAAAGTTTAGACAAGAAATACGTATAAATATTGTATGATCATGTGGTCGACACATTGCTATCGATTTGGCTGAATGGATTAATCCAACACTGTAAAATGCACCTGTAACTTAACAAACTTGTGTTGTAATTTGAGAACATTTTGGCACAGAAACGACTAAGTATTTTCTAATGGCAATATTTTTCAGTATTTTTAAAATAACTTATGAAATAACCCATTCTTCAAGGAGCGTTGAACAAGAATGTATAAAAAAGTCTATAATCTTTCTTGCAAAGTGCAAGTGCTCCATACAAAGTCTGTGACAACTTCACTTTAGCTTGGAAGAATAGAAAAGGAGATAGGAGGAAAAAGCCCAATAGTGGGATAGTGAAGGTCAAAACAGGGACACAGGTATGGGGCATGACTATGGGATTGAAGATGTGTCAGGTGAGACACTCTCTTCGCTCCAAGGGAAATAACATGAAGACCCTAGAATAACATGAAGACATGAGGGCCCTTTACAGGCCCTCTATATGTGATGCTTTTAAGGTAGCTCGTTCCAGTAATACACACATACCAGCAAATGGCAGTCAATGCTTTTTGTACCTATCAACTACAAAATAAGTAAGTGTCCCCCAATATTGGGAGAGTTTTTTGAGAGGGACATAGAACCCCCAAATTTTTACATTGAGAAGATTTTTAAAAAACAGCAGTCTGCTTGGCTGACACTGCAGGCCCAGGATCTTAAGGAAGATTGGGGAAAGCTTCAATTACAATTTTGAAATGACTTATCTCTCCTTAGCTGGACATAAAGACTTATAACACTGCCCTCATGGACTAACAGAAAGGTTAATTACCTTTTCATTCCATACTGAATACAAGCAGTGCATGGTATGTTTCTGTGTCGCTTCATAGCTTGATGCTTTAAGTGATGAAGAATAATACAATAATAGGTAAATGCATAAATTATGTGAACAATTCAAATACAACTTGGGCCTCCCCAATTCTGAAAATAAATGTACCATCTATAAAATTATTTCAAATGCATTCCATGCTTGTATTGCAGTTTCCATCTTCACAGAGCTATAGAAATGTAAAATCACTCTCAGTATACTCTTATGCAGCTTTCAGCTTCCTTCCCCTTTTTTACAAAGGGAACAACCATGGCCATACATCCGAATGCTTCAGGCTTGGAAGGAGGAGCTCCTTGCCTCAGTGCTACACATACATTACCAGACTGCTCCTTGCTGAACGCTTAAACAAATTGTTCCAGCTCAGCTCAAACCTCAGAGCCCCAAAATGAAGGAGCAATGACCAGGGAGCACTGACCAATGCAGGTATCTCCTGCTGGTTGGCTGGCCAAGCCAAGCCAAAGTAAACAAGCATAATCTGGGAATAAATTGCATTTCACTTCACTTCACTCTTCAACAGCCCCATTGCTCGGGGCCAAACAGCCTCACCAGCTGTTTGAGAACCCAGCTCAGGAGGAGAAAGGATATTCTCCTCAAAGACAG
The DNA here is from genome assembly GCA_033556795.1 of Tapera naevia. Lineage (NCBI taxonomy): Eukaryota > Metazoa > Chordata > Aves > Cuculiformes > Neomorphidae > Tapera > Tapera naevia. Next base: position 11,593,382 of record JAUMJJ010000069.1, read on the forward strand.
GGGTTCAGCATAGCTATGACTCCTGCTCCACCCAGTCTCATAACAACATCATTTTCATCACACTTTTGGAACTTTTGAGATTGAGGGAAAAAAAATGACCTTCAAGTGAGTATATTTTTTGGCTTTTCTCCCTCAGTAAATCTCTCCTATAGTTCCTACTACATGCAGAAAGACCCCATATTATGCTACAATTGAGTTGAGAGACTCACATATTATGTATGAAAGAAACAGCAGTCCATGGTGAAGGACAGATAATGCAAAAAAATGGAAATGTATTCTGAGTCTGATTTGCCTGTTTCTTATGCTGGAGAATAAGAGAAAAACTATGATGTTGCAGTGCTGGGACTCCAGTGCCTAAATGATACAGTTCTATCACATGAGCCACTTTTAAACCCAAGTAAGTGGATTCAGGAGAAATATGTGATGCAAAACCATTGACTGCTTCTCAGGAGGCCACACTAAACCACAAAGAACTATTTTCCAAATTTTTCATCTTAAAATAAGTCTGGAGAAAAACAAGTACGAAGTTATGCAATTTCTTCAGTGTCATCAGACTAACTTTATGAAATGCTGTCATTTTTGTTGATGAACTAGAGTACGGGGTTGAAAAATAATATTCTTTTTCTGTCAAAATTCTTACAGAATTGGAATAGAGGTCCATAAAAACTGAAGAGAGCTCATCCTTTTCTGCCTTTTTTCACTTCCATCACTACACATGCTCAGTGTACTTGGCACAGAGTGATTCAGAGAGAAGCTTCTCCATAGTGTCAATGATTCTCTTTAATGAGATATAGTTATCAGTTGATTTATGAATTTCTCCTGCCTGTTCTCATTTACTTAGCTCTAAATTAAGGATAAGATAATTTGCATTCTAGAAGTAAAACAGTGTTTATAAGGGAACAGTATAATAAAAATCCCTCTTAAATCAAGTTTTAGAAATGAACACAGTGAAATTAGAGGTAGTTCTAGCAATATGCATAGTCTTATCCATCAAACTCCACAGCAAAGGCTCAAGAGAAAACATTACACTGGAAAGTTCTATCTAGTTTTCCATATTAGTATAGCATTCCCCTAACTCAGGAATTTAAGGTAGGAAGAGACAAAAGGAGCTTTCTGCCTCAGCTTTCTGATACCCTGATGACCTCCTCCTGGGAGATCCTATGCTCTCTGTTAATTTAGATACCATATGTCTCATTGGTCATCAATTCAGTTGCTGCTCTCTATTTTGTAGCCCTCATAGGGATTTTGATCACACAAAACTAAGCCCTTCCTCTGTTTATTGTTGTTTTACCAGTCATACAGGGCCCAGCTGATTGGTATTTTCTTATACGGACTTACAAATAAAACAATCTAGTCAGCTTTGTTCTTTCCTTTGGTACTTGCTGCTCTGCTATCATTTACTATTTGCAGAGCTCAAAGCAAAGCATTAACACTACTGGTCAGATATCTGGAACCGGGAGGGAGTAGCCTGGAAATTAGGACTTGTCACATTACAGCAGAACTTTATCTCTGCTGACATTCCAGCAGTCCCTTGATTGACCAGGATCTGAGCTCCCATTTGTGTGTGTTATAGGGTGGATAGGTTTGATCTTTTCTTGTGCAAGCCAGCATTTTGGGAGGGGTCAGAAGCAAAAGGTTCTTCCTCTAGGTGGGGAAGCTGAAAAGGTAACCTCCAAGCAGTTACCACATTAGTGCTGAAATTTGTTGGAGGAGCTAAGAATGAGCGTGGACTCACACACATTGGTGCTGGGGTCACTGGTAATGACTATACCGATATGAATGGAGCAGTTAGTTGACTCTGCTCTGAGTGATTGAATGACGTTGTTTTCATCTCTGCAGTGTGTGGGTTTTTTTTGGCTAAAACAACGTTTCACTTAGAAGTTTCCTATACAGCTTCCTTGGGCACTCAACCCATATCTATATTCAGCCTACATAAAGAGTGGAAACTTTATGTCTGCAGTTACCTGTTCTCTCCCACCACCACCTCACAGTGCAATCATTTTTCACAGTGCAACTTTCTTCATCTTTTTGTGAACTTGCCAAGTTTACCAGTGACAGGGTATGAAAAGAAAGAAAATAGCACCCAGGTGTGTGGGGAGTCAGGATATTTTTCAGGATATTTTTCAGGAGTGCAGCTACAGACCTGGGGAAAAATATTAGAATTGAATCAACAAGTAAAATCTTGGGACAGCCCTCAGTAAAAAGGAGGCCAAACTGTGCAGTGAGTGTATTTGGAGGAGCTTTAGTCAATATCAGCACATCATCTTTAAAGCATTTATCTTCACCAAAGGAAACAGAGGGAGACCACATCCTATATCACTTATCAACCCTACTGAAGAGCAGCAAGTTGGACTGAACAGCCCTAATTGAAGAGCAGACACACAACTTGGGACCATATTGTACGATGTTCCGCCTCATTCCACTTACAAAATCCAGACTTTTCTAAATCTCTTCTATGCCCCTCAGATTTCACGTTAGTCTCTTCTGACACTTGTTAACTCTCTCAGCAACTTTGAATTATGAGCAAGTATTGATCTTTCTGTGAGAAAGATAGCCATGGGGCAAAGCCCAGATAACCTTGGACAGGCAGAGAGGCAGCAATGAGACCGTGTGGAGGCAGTCAGAAGACAAACATGCAGGCTACGCAAGTAGAGCAATAAGCCAACATGATCACAACACATATATTTCTACTTTTCCTGATGGATAGGGATTAGAGCATATGAAAAGTGAAAAAAACCCAGAGTCTAACACCTTTGCCTTGCAGAGACAAAACTTGTACTAGGCGAGCTGTGCCAAACAGCCAAGTGTGCCTCTATAACTCAGACACTGAACATACTGAGTACAAATAATTAGATACTTGCTAAATTTTGCTGTCAACTGTTTTTCTTCTTTAGCAAACTATTCATATTCACTACAGGATTCTGTTCAAGGCTCTAGTTCACTTTCCAATCATGAAGAAACCTCTCTCAGTGGTGCCAGCCTCCCTTAGAGAAAGACCTGTAAGATACAACTTCTGGAATTCAGTGATGCTGTCATCTCTGTTTCCTTGATCACACACGTGGGAGCAGTCAGAAGATCTAATTTTCTTCCACCTCAAGTAGACCATCTCTTTACATCAGTTTTTTTCTCACTTTAGTCAGTGTTCCACCAACTTTTTTTCCATGAATCCTTCTACCACCACATATGATCAAACACAGTGAACGCAGATCTATGGCACACAGTAATCTTTGGTTCCTACCACTGGCTGCAGAACAGCTGAGCTGCTGTAGCATTCTATGTAACACAGATTTCAGGTTCTGATTTTTAAAAAAGTGAATAGCTCTGTGTTCATTGCTGTTTCCTTGCTAGCAAGATTGTGATGCTCTGTAAACATAGGAGGCACCAACACACAGCCAAGTTTTGAGATGCTATTTTTCCCCTTACCAGTTCCTTGTTGATCCATGTTTGGCTGGTTTCCTGTAACAGTCTTACAGGCCTTATTTATGTGGTAACTGGCACATTCACATTATGGAAGTGTGGAGAGTTCAAAAGAGGAAGGAAAATTTCCAGTACTTTTAATTCTTGGCCTTTCAGAACTGTTCAGAAGACGCAGAAAATTGTTTCTTTCTAACCCTTATTCAGCACTCATCCTACATGTCCTAAGTTTCAGTGTAGGTTTTTCTGCTGTTATTTATAGCTATACATTGATATACAAAGAGCTAATTGAAGACTCATAGGATACTGAGAAAAAGCTTGTAATCCTGCCTCTCAGAGTGTTATGTGAACTATTGTTAAACATGATTTTCCAGCTACTGATTAAATATTTTGTCAAAAACACCAACAGTGTGATTTTAATGAAAATACCCAGATATAGTCTAGCTGAGCAGACAGATTATGCATTTAATAGTAAATGGGCTGTAAATATCTCTGAACTTTATGTATGGAGAAAATAATATCTATATTTAAATATTTTGAGTGAAGTTTTTTTTTTTAAAGGATTGAGCTGGAAAAATCAGTGATATATTTTGATCTTGTAGCATTTTTCTGATATCTCTTGGTCAAAGTAATTTGAAGGTGAAAACTTAAACATATATTAGAGATATCCACCAGAAAAATAAGGGAAAAGCTTTTTTTAAACTATGTAATTCATACAGAAGAAAACAATTCTCCTCAGATGAAGGATTACAACTATTTTTTCCTACAATATTCTCACAAATATGAAAGATAAATGACAGCAAAACTATTTATATCAAGCCATCTAATAGCACATTTATGGAGATCGGTTTGGAGAAGTATTTGCTAAGCAAATATACTGTTTATCAACTACCTATGATTTTTATTACCTACCCAGTAGGCTATCTTTCTGAAGCACCAACTACTAAATTTCAGGCATACTGTACAATTACTGTTTTTGAAAATTAATAATCCCAGGGTTTTTTTTCTCACTCTTTTTGTGCTGGTATTTTCTGTAAACTCAAACTGACATGACAGGAAAGGTTCTTTCTAAAGCTTATAGAAGATTTATAAAAGATCATGGGTTTACTTGTTTAATAACTTTATTCCTTGCACTACTGCAGGCCTAGAAATAAAGTTTTACTTTGAACCATTAAAAAGTGAAGATCTTGGATCCCAAGATACCAATTCCACTAGAACGGCAATTTCCTATTATGGAAAAGCTAGGAATCTCACACCTGATACATTTTACTTGTCTTTGGTTTTGGAATTCCAATGACTAGTCCATTTGTAATTCTACACTCCAAAAATTTTTCTTGGAGTTGTGGTCTCTATACTCCTCACCTTCTCAAGAAGCTTCCAAGGCATCTCAAAATATTTTTCTACCATAGGTGTTATATGCATCTTAAGCTACTCTGCACGATGATTTAATGTTTTATTATAGTACATGATGAGAATAATCTTCAGAATTTACTAAAGGTTGCATCTTCCATGAAACCTAATGTTTCAAATCTTTTTTTATCTCAAGTAGCTTCCTCCTTTTTTTTTCTGAGTCTCCCTAATTATAGTTTTCTACTCTATTGTCCCCAAGTCCATTATTTTTTCCATTTATCAAAGATCATTAATACTTCTCTCTTCAAGTCCATCCTTTAAAATTTTTCTTCCGAGAATCACCCAGAAATTGGATATAACAGAGATTAGCATGGTAGGAAGCCACACGGTAAAATATGAAGGCTTTGCCCCCTCAGAAATAACAAATTATGTGCTCTCCATTTGGTTCTATGCAGCAGTTGGAAGAAGTGGTGAAGCTGGCACCTTGTCACTGTACTGTTGTAGAGACGATGAAGAATCCACCTCTAATTCTTTTTGATACAGAAGAATGCAGGAGAATGAAAAACCATGACCACCTTAGTCTTCAGTTCTTCCTTCCTGTGAGAGTAAGACAATAGTGATGTTTCCTGCATGCTGTGGCTAAGCAGAAGAAAAGCTAAGGGTATCTGAAATACAGAACTTTCCCAAGAAAATACCTAAGGGTCCTCAGAGTATCATCCATAGCTCAAAAATACCTTAAAAGAAAGAAAAGTAGTCTTAAACCCAGTCAAATCAATACCTGTCATAAACACTACATTTCCTTTGAAAATTTATATCACTGTACTTTTAGCTTGTCAGCAATATTTCCAAGTACTAAGTGTGCTTCTCCTATTATCAAAGCAAAGAAATACTTATATCTTCAGGATTTCCATCCGCAAATTAAAAAAAAAAGTAAACTGTAAATGAAACTGTGACTGGAATTTCTTTCTGAAAACCCTGTATTGAGCTACTAATGAGTTTCTAATAGAGCAAGCTCTTCCAAATTACTTATTCCTACTGGTTTAATGATGGGTACACTCACCTTCTTAAATTTTACTGTTGCAGGGGGGTCCAGAGTGTTGTCGCTTTTGCAAATTTGCAGATATACTTTAAATATCATTGGGAATTTCCAGCTTAAGTGAAAAAAGTGCAGATCTACGTTTAACAAAGGTAGCTGTTTCAACAAACACAGGACAGCTGACAGCTGAATGTTACAAATGGGGCCTCATAAACAGGGCTTAACAATTTTGTTTAAGATCACAAGTTCCCAACAACACTTGAGCCACAGAAGAATGTCCATTAGCTGCTATAAAAGCAAAATTGGTAGGGCTTTGTGATTCAGTGGAGGGCCTGAAAGACACACACAAGCAGACACACTGGAGAGTAGTATATGTCCTTCAATTTGAATAAATTTCACTTCTTCCTTCCTCTCACTAATACGAAATCATGTTTTTTCATATAAAGATATTTTTCTGCACTACGTTTAATCATGTTTACATTTCTTTCCCATTTAGCACCCACTAGTCTCTTTATATAGTATCCAGTGTTATTTTATGTTATGAAGAAAAAAACAATATCTGTAGCTAGAGTTGTTTTGTCCCACTGCTGTTAATCTTTAATCTTTTGTGCGATGCATGGAAAGATGCTAACCTTTCTGTGCTATCTTAACTGCAGTGATCTGGGAGCAAGGCAAATGAGATTTAGTAGGCATGTTTCTGTTGTCATTATTAAACTTCATATGCTTTGCTATGTAGGCAATGTGTTTTATTTCTCTTAACTTGAAAGAGGTTTCTGTCTTATTGTTGCAATTTATTAAGGGCAAACAATCTAGGGCTTATAATAGGCCTGTAGGCAGAACAAAGCCCTTGTCAAATGGAAGGGTTGGCTGCTCAGCTGGGTAGCATGTAAATGTGCAAAAAGAACTGTTATGTTCAAAGACACTAGACATGCTTTTTAAATAAAACATCTTATATAATTGAGAGTTGCCATTTAAGTGGTGTGTTGAAAATGTTAATTTAAAAAAAAAAAACAATTTAACTGAAAAAAATAGAGTTGGAGTGTATTTTTTTGGTAAACTCTCATAATAAGCAAAACACATAACACTAAAGCTTTTATTAGAGACCAAACACTGTATGTTTCTAAAATGGCAGTTTATTGTAATTTTGTATCACCATATTATGCAAGTCAGGATAAGTTCATTGATTGTTGTATTCACCTGGTCAGACTATGTAAACTTGATCTTATCTAAGACATATATATTTTTTTTCATATAAGTGATCACTGTGCCTGCTACTTTGACATGGTATCATGTCTCAAAAAGTAAGATAGTTTCTCATTTTGCAGCTCATTTAAAATTTCTTATTATGTGCCTCCTTTACAAGAGCTGATATTGAAATGACAGCTAAAGATAATAACATAATAGGCACTTTTTTCATGCACTAGTCCACTCCGGCACAGGCAGTTCTTTTTCTCCTCTTCTGTTGAAACAGATAATCAGGACAGTATCATCAATTAGATTTTTCAGTAACTTTTCATAATGTTACTAGACTTCACTATTTGGCAAAGACAATTGGGACAGATTTCTTTATTTTTTCCTCTGGCCTAAAACTCAAAACCCCCCACTTCCCAAACTGTTACCACCGAAGAGTTTATTAAATGGCTGAAAAAGACAGCTGGTCCCACCATCTGTTAAAAATTTTCAGGGGCCAAATGAAACAGGTTACACCTTTAGCCATGCCAAGTCTTCCGATACCCCCTCCCTCTCACAGCCTGTGGAGGGCTAATCTGAATTTCACGCTCTGATTTTGCTGTTGCTAATGTCTGAGCTTCTTATGTGTGCTTCTTGTAGTTGCTTATATTAGTTCTCTAGCAGTAACAAAAGCTTCCCTCTCCTTTCAACCTAGCTCATTTGCAATCAACGGTATCCTGAGTGTATAGTCTCCTTTACAATAAGATACTGTACCTTGAAGGAAACCCACAGAGAACCTAATATCTGACTTTTTGGAGCAACAGAGAAAACCAGGGGTACATTTCTGTTGTTTTGCAGCCACTGTTCTATAAATGCTAATGGAAGTAATTCAGATGTGCCAACAAAGACAGAATCTGCAACACACTGCAGGTGTGAGAGGGTTGAAACAAAAGGGATGCTAACCCTAATGGTATTTCTTGTCATTAACAATTCTTTGATGTTCGTACTCCAGGCTCTCTTTTATCTTGTAGTTTTTCAGCCATCTTTGTTAACATGCAGTGCAACTAAATCTTTTTTCCCTAACCTTTAAAGACATCTGCAAAATGTTTATGCTAAGTTAGTTTCCATAGCATCTTTCTGTAACACACATTGAAGTAAAATGAGATAAAGCTTGCAAGGTTATTATTAAAACATCAGTAAGTTCCTATCATTAAGTGAAAGGAGCAGATCAATAAAAAGAAGCTCTTAATGTTACTTTAATAAGGATGAGTTTCTTGTAACAGGAATGGAGATTAACTTCAGTGTAACAGAAGTGGTGTTTATAATATAGCAGCTCTGTTGATAAGAACCAGTTTGTTTTACTTGTACTCAATTAAAAAAATAATTACAAATATCAGTACTTTCCTATATTAATGAACCTTTCACAATAAAATATATTTAAGGACATTTTCATTTTCCAGAAGGGATTTTTCTACCACTAAGTGGGCAATGGCATTCAGTCAAGGCACTGTAGGTGGAGTTTCTCCATATCCATCTGTCTTTCCATGACTTACAGATGGAAAAACGCTGTCTTTTAAAATGTTCAGCTCAGTAGGATGACAGTAAAATGAAATGAACAATCAAAGCACATAAGATGCCAATCTGAACTACTGCACAGCACTACCAGCAGACCCAGTGTTTTGCTCTCATGTCCTGTTAGATCACATCCTATTTTGTCACAGTCTGTTGCATTATTGTTGCAGCATGCTGGAATGTTAAATGAGCAACATAATCAATCAATACCAATTTCCAATTGGAATTCAACTGTAAATCTGCACCGAGTTAAAAATACTGGAGATTGTAATACAAATTATCAAAATACATAGTTTTATGAAGCCTCCTACTTTGTTTTTCTTTCAAAACTTCATTTCTAACAGGTCAATTTAAACAAATAAATTAAGTCTGTACCTGCATTTCAGTACAGCACTTATCTTTGAATTTGGATGCAAATTTCCATCATATGGTTACATTCATACTTTTTTTTTTTTTCTTTTCTAGCTTACTTTCATCTTGAGGCATAAAGGCAAACTAAGAACAGTGTAGTTAATGTATTGTCTTGTTCCAAGTTTCAGCTGCACGGACTGATGGACTGCTTCTCGTTTCATCTACAGCATTCATCAGTTTTAGGTATGTGTATGGAAACTAAGCATCTTAGATTATTGACAATTTTATCAAATTAACAGATTATTTTTAATTATTTTTCTTGCAACAGCACTGAGGAGTGCTCATTCCTGGGGTCACAGAAATTACAAAACTAGAAGTTCCTCTTTCAAAGATTTTGTGATCTCAACAAGAGCTGTTCTGCCATAGAAGCCTTTATATATTTTTTTTTGTTCATTTGTTGCTTATAATAAGGAGAAGCAGCAAGAGCAAAACACTGAATAAACTGTGTCAGACAACTTTATGGAAGTACCTCCTCTGCATTCTTCTCCCTTTGCTAAAGGTTCCAATGTAGCTCCTCCACATCATCATTTCCCAGCTATACAGCAATGTCATACTCCAGCATCTGGCTCTCAGAGGATCATTTCCACCAGAATCACAAGACCCTGATAGCCCTGTCCTGTCCTCAGTCCTCACCCATCCCCATCAGTGCATTTCACAGCATGGCACGCCACTGCTGCTATTCCAGTTTTAGGTAGGACTTCCTCAGAGATTTGCCAAGATCGGTAGCACAACAATTTTCAGGAACAGCCCTGACAGGGCTCCCTCCCAGCACTGTAGTCCAGCCCAGTGGACTGCATCCAGTCTTTGCTGTGGCAATTTTACTTTCACTAAGAGATGAAGACGAGACTTTCAAGTATACTTTTTACTGGTGAAGAGCCAGAAATTTGAACTTGGGACTTCCGCAGAAAAATTCAAACATGTTGATCTACCAACTTGGCATCTCCGTTTACCAACTAGCTTAAGAAATATTATTTATATGATTGAAAAATAATATCCCTCTGCAATTCAATTAAAAAAATAGGCCTGCCAAACAAAGGCAAGGAATTTAATCTATTACTGGCCCGATCAATAATATGTAATCTGGTTTCTGGAAACGTTACTCTAAGAGGCGTTTTTCACTTTTCTGCTTCTGTGTCCTGTAACATCACAGCACGAGTACCACAATAAACACTCTCCTGATAGCATAATGTATATATTTACTGTTTTGACTGATACTGAATTTATAAATAATAAATAATAAATTTGTAATTTGTAATAAAATGATTTCCAATAATTCTTGAGAAATCCATTAAGACAAGTCAGGGCATCATCCAGTGTTTAAAGACACAGTGTGCTATTATTATGAATTGTTATTCTCCTCTCTTAGCCCTGGTTCCCAGCATGAAGGAGACACAAAGACTCTCACAGAGATCCATAACATTTAGCTCTGGCCCAGAGGCCTGCTCCCTGGCCTTTGGTTTTCATAGCATCCTAAGCAGGACTTCCAGGCTTTTGTCAGTCTGGGAGTCCTGCTTTTTTGTCAAGTAGAAATCTTCTCTGTTTACTAAGCATTCTGCTACAACTCTTCCCAGGGTGAACAGTCTTAAAAAAAGGCACATTAACAAAGCATATTTCTAGTATTAACCACAAAACTGACACTATTTAACATATTTTTATAGTTGGAGTTAAAAGCAGGATGGGTAAGTTTATTACATGCCATGTCCTGTGCATGTATTGGTACTTAGAGTTCCTATCTGTTTCTTTTGTGCTATACGGCTTTATTTTCAATTGTATGTACAATAAGTATCTGGTTAACCAGATGACATTTGAAAATGACAGAGCTTGGCTGTCTCTCAAAATTCTTCAATTTTGAGAAAAAAAGAATAGAAATAAGAAATAAGAAGTAAGAGTATGTTAGACTCCAGTATGTTTATCTCATTGCCAAATATTTTACAATAAAAGAAGGAATATCCCCATACAAGTAGAATTCTTACAAAAGAAGGGAACAAATTTTTCAATTATAACATTACCCTTTTTTTTTTAAAGGTGAAATGTTTAAATTGGTGCTTAAATCCCATTTTACGTAATTTAAAATTTGTTGGAAAATAGCTAGTGGGACCAGACATCGTGACCTCCAGCTGTTTACTTCCATCACAACAATACCTTCTTACTCCTTCTCCATGAATTCATATAACTGTTCCCCAAACTACTTATTACCTCATTTTCACTAAAGAAGATACTTATGAAGAAACTCTACTCAGACTGATGAATCTGAGTTCTAAAATGTGAGATTTGGTCAGTTGTCCTCATACACATGAAATCAAACAAAGGTCGACAGACACTGAAAAAAGACCATTGCGTATTAAAACTGCAGGCTTTAGGCATGCATATATTGCACTGTCAGAGGCAACCACATAATGAAGGATATGAAACTCATTTTGTTTTCCTACTGTTTATTGAGTTCAATATCAAATAACAACAGGCCTAAAGACACTATATATCTTCAATTTCTTACTTAAGTTTTTATTATCTTACATGTTTAAAATCGTACTTGTTTTTCATAATGATAGAAGGTACAAATAAGCATTCCTTCACAATAACAACTATTGGTTAGGACAGTGAAGGTTAGAGATTATCCAGTCAAGACTACCTTTAAATAAAGTATAGCAAAAATTTAAGTGATCTAAATATAGTAAAGAGCAACACTAGGAGATTCCTTACAAATCTACATAGTGTGCAATCATTTGTATTGAATGAGAAGCACACCAGGGGTATGTAACAAGTAGTATAAAGAAAGTAAATCAGTTCCTTTTACCCTCTGACAGCACAAGTCAGAAGGTCTCCAACTCAATTAAAAAGGGCCACATGTATATACATTCCTTTTGTTTAAAACAAAAAAACCTACTTCATGTTTGTGCGCATGTGTGTTGTGAGTTTAGTACCACAGTGTACCAGATTTCGGAACCTTAGCTAAATTAAAACATAAGACAATTCCTTGGAAGCATAAACATTCACAATTATAGAAAACACAGAAAAATGTCATATAAATATAAAATTATATAAGAATTATGCTTATGTTAGCAACTATGCTAAATTACATCAGATAATCAGTAGTTGCCTACTATTAGGAGGAAATTTTCCTTCTAGGAAGATGACTTTGTAATTGTCTGGTGTGAGTTACTCTCTGTACCTACCATTGAAAAATTTGTGTTTGGTAAAGGAAAATCAGCTTTTGGTCTCATCTGACTTAGCTAAGTCTTTAGATTTACAATATTTATAGCCATATTTTACAAGCCTCTAAGTAACAACAGCTCCTTGGATGGCCTGATAGGGGCCACTTAAAAGACCTTCAGTGCACAAAAGCCCTTTCTACCACTCTTACAGTTGTATGGGTAAGGGAGGTCACAGTGGGGGCAAATTTAAGATGGCTGCAATTTACTCCTATTCTAAGGTCCTTTTATGTTACTAAAGCGATGTAAATGTTTAAGTGAGAAGCACGTTTAAAATTACCAAATGAAAGGGGCTAATCTCCAAAAGCTGCCTGTCTGATTTTTGTTGGCAAGGAGAAAAGTTTTTAAGCTGCCATAACCAAAAGGCAGAAATTGTCCTCAGCAAGAACCGGTTTCTAGTGCCATTAAGGTCTACAGAACAAATCTACTAAAATCCATTGTTGAGCTTCATCCTTTCCTCTCCTATCTGCTGAAACCTGTTTAATATATTACACCCTGTCTGAGAAATTTTCTTCTTCCTAACAGGATTTAAACTCTTTACTGTTATAAAATATTAGGAACAGGATACGTTATGAACTATTAAGCAAAATGAATTAATATTTCAGGATAATGTAAATGAAAGGAAATAAATCAGAACAATGCTTCAGTGGTATCAAAATCAAATGAGCAAATCTAAGCAATTCCTGTCAGTACTCTTGCACTGACCACGTTGTCTCCTCTACTCTTTTTCACACACAAAACAATCAACCCAAACACGCAGATCTATCAATGTGAGAAGTTCAACTCTTTCTCCAGTTTCAATGTGACTGCATGGCTTTACAGTAAACTGAGAATATGGCTTTTAATAATCTAAAGGCACATATATACTCTAAACTGAGGATGAGCGAAGGCTACTTCACAGGGGTTATCTGGTGAGGGTAAAGTGAATTGATCAAAAACAAATGTGAAAAGGGGGATAAATTATGAAATAATATGCACAGACCGTCTTTGTACATAGTTTCTAGCGAAGAAGTATAGAGAATGAGAACACACTATTCAACAACAGCTTTTAGATAGTAATTTCAGTAAAAAAAGTTAGTGACATGAAACTAATTGGAAAAATTATAGCAGATGTAGATAGTGACATTGCTTGTAACAAGAAAAATACTGTGTTTTACTCTTTCTATGCAATTAAAACGTGCTTATAATCTCTTTGAAGTGCATTTCTGATAGTTGAGAGTGATACAGGCTTAACAAATGGGAAGAAGAAAAAAGAGAAAGAATGTGCTTGGGAAGTGTTAGCATTTTGCTCCTGCTTGGCTATTTAATGTTCTGAAGCTGCTCTTCTTAACACCAGCTTCAATTCAGCAAAGGACTTAATCACGTGCTGAAATGCCATTGATTTCAGTGGGACTTAGGTTAGGTTTTGGGTTAAGTGCTTCACTGAATTATAAATTATTTTTCACTTTCCCTTACTTCTTTATGAAATTAATAGAACTACACAGAGTAATGTATTACTCAGTGAAAGGTAAACTGTTGGGTTTTAGACAGGTGACATAATAGGTAACTGGTAGTCTCACTACCATTTACCTGAAACAGCTGGTAAACTATGCATTATAATGGTGTGAAGTGCAGTAACAATAACATTTTATTTTCCCAAACAGTTTTCAAAAAGGAAGGATGGAACCCCAAAGCGTTGATATTGCTAGAACTCTATGCCAATATAAGAATAAATTAAGTAATTTGACTCTTTTAAAATAATGTTATGTTAATTAATGGAGAATTTATATATTGCACAGGAAAAGGAAAGTTATGTTATTTTTGATGAGGTATCAAAACAAAAACTCATTCTTGTTACATACTGACAAAATGTAAAGGAACTGATCTGCACATATGCATTCATATAAATTTTCTAATACCATTAATTAATCTGCAGCTACTTAGCAGTTCTGTGTTGTTAAAGGAGTCCCTAAATTATAAAGGCTTTCAAGTCCACACCTAGATGTACACCAGAGGAGAATGAGGAGTGGGCTGAAGGACTTCAGACTCTGGCAGGATTTTAACAATTTGTTTCAATCTTCTGTCACATTTTGGGTGAAGAATGAGTGAATGATTGTTTTTCCTTGAACAGCTGAATCCTTCTCTCATCCTCATCTGCCTTGCCTAACTTGATTTCTGTGTTTACTAGGAATTACAACCTTTTGCTGAACTGTCTATTTCATTACATTTTCTCCCTTCAAACCCAGTTCTGGCTTAGGGATGCCCTGACTGCACTTGGGCCATGTTTCCCATGCCATCTTTCCTTGTCTTGTAGTCAAAACGTTGGTGCCAGTGAACCCTGATTGTAGGAAATTCTTTATCTTAAGGAACAGGTGTGAACTTACCTCCACAAGGAGGAAGGGAACTAGCACAGATAGCAATGGGTAAACCATTGGAGAGGAGATAAAACCCAGCATCGTAATTAGGTCTATTTAATACATACACAATACATATCTATATAAAAAATGTACATATTTACTCAGCGTGGTTTCTCAAAAAAATAGAAAGGAATGAGTTTGAGCAAATTTGCAAGGCAGTGTGCATGCGAGTATTTTATTTCCAAAAGTTTTTGACAAGAACTTGTATGGAAAAAGATGCACAGAATTGTCAGAGATCAAAACTGTGTCTCAGAAACAGAAAGTGTAAGATGAAACAGTCAGCTTACCAGCAAAACATCTCAGTGTTCCGTAAAAAGTTACATATTGTTTCACTAAGGATTCATTAAGAAAGTGAAATGCAAGTAGAAAAATTTGCAGATGACATTTTTTTTCTCCTGCATGCAAGAGGGCTGTGGAAAGGTACGAATCACTAGAGTCCAGAGATGTTAAGAAAGAAATTAAACACTTGTATGGATAACAAGAACAACTAGTCACGAGGACTAAATGAAGCAGTATGTGAAATGTTAGCTTTAGAACTATTCTGCTTCTTATATTTGAAATAATTCTTCAAGTTAAACTTAGGGTAAACTAATATTTTATAAGAAAAATATTTACGAGGTAAATCGAGACACAATTATGGTTTTAGATTATTTTATTCTTTACAGTTTTTGTTATGTTAAAGGCCATTCACAGCACAGAAAGTTAGAAAGGATCATGTTTAATATCAGGCTAATGAAATACAAAACGTTTCCAGTATGACCGCAAATGAAAATTTTTAGTACAGGTTCTTTTAATCCGGTCCAGTTCCTTGATCTTATTTTTCACACAGCTCTACCAGCAGTTGTGCCAGCACAACAGAAGGGATGGCACAGGGTGGGAACAGCAGCCAGGGGAGGGTGCAGTGAAGAAGGGGCCTGAACTGCATAAACTAACCTCGCTATTAAAGAAGTGTGTTCATTACCAACATCAACACATACAGGTAGTGCTGATTTGCTTTACTCGACTTCCTTGTAGAAATACAACTAAATGGGGCAATTCACATCTGCAAAATCAGGTCTAAATTAGTGAAAGCAAGTTAGTATCTGAAATATTGTATTTTTTAATATATTTTATAAACACACATGCACAAAGTTAGTTGGAAGAGATTACCTGCATGAAAATACTCTTACCAGTATTAGTCAACAAAGTGAGATTCAGCTCTGAGCAAAAGAAACATTTCTTGAAGAAGGAGGCGTTGGGGAACTGAGAAAGCTGTCATCTTCAGGGATAGACTCAACAGCTGACAATGATTTGTAATACTCATCCTCTCCATCCAGCACTTTGATTTGGCTTGAAGGAAAGCAAACAACATTTATTAAGTTAAAAAATGAATTCTGTAAATATCTTTCGAAATAAAAAACTTCTCTAGGGATGTGAAAATGAGGAGTGTTAATACAAGAACTGTAAAAAGAAAGATGGGATGATTTGATGAGAAAGATACAGCTTTTATACATATTTCGCTCTTACTTTGTTTTCTATGATCATACTCTGAATGGTTCTGAGGATTAGAAAAGTGCAATAAAGTCTTTCAGTTTGAGTCTACAGAATGACAGACCAACTATTTGCATCAAATGAGCATTTCAACTATTTGCACCAAACGAGCATTTCATTTGGGCAATGTGTTTTTTTTGTCTGTATGTGTTCTACAAGTAGACTGATTTTGATAATATGTTGCAGCTAATGGTCTGCTGTGAATACTGGCTAAAGGCCACATCACTATTTTTTTGGATAAAAGCCCTGTTGACATCAAGGGTTTTTCATTTTCCTGTGATGAATGATAAGCGCTGCAGTCCTATGTTAGTGTTATTATTTCCTGAATGGGAATAGACTTTTTTAAACAAGGGGAGGGAGATAAAATAAACCAAATCTTGCACAGTTGAGAAAAATTTTGGGCTTTAACCTTGATTCAAAGACCTCCTATTCACACAGTTTTATTCAGAATATTAATTAAAAATATAGGAAATAATACAGGAAGTTCTTGTCTATTTTTGTAGTAGATGCATTTGCGAGACCAAGCACCTATCAGTTCTCTCTAGTCAAAGTGACCAGTCAATGGAATATTTGGCTTTTTTAAATTGTTTTCAGTGGTTTCTACCCATCAGCAGGTGATAAGTGCTGACTTGGTTGAACAGAGAAGGAGCAACTCGCTTTTGGGCTGAGTGGCCCCTCTGTCAATTCTTAAAACGTGCTCCCCCAGGAGGGTTGAAGCCCACTGTGAGTGTGCAGCTGCAAAGCTTGCAGGGCCTCTGTCCGTGTTCTAGGTCAGAGAACCTCAGTTTCAATATCCTTCATCTGGCACCTTACACTGGTGCTAAACGCACTTAAAACATGAAGAAAGCAGTTTCTTTTTTTTGTAGCAGTAGTGCTCAGAGAGAGCTGGGGAGCACATTTTGTAATAAAGAATCAGTTCTAGTGTCTGCAGATAGCAGTTCATACAAGTTTTATGTTCCAATGTCAATGCACAGAAATATGCTAATTGTTTATTTTTAGAAACCTCTCTAGAAAGTTTTGCATATTCTGTAATATCACAAAGGACTTCTTCTGTTTACAGTTGCTTAGAACTAAGAAGATAGATATTTACCCAAGTTTTCTTGGCTTCCTCTTGCTCCCTTGATATTCTAGAGTTCCCTGTGGAGAGGGCCAAGAACACACAGTCAAAGCAAAGCAGCAAGTCGTTAATTTTTAATTCAAAGTGATTTTGTGTTGAATGCAAGCAGATGCTGATAATATCAGAAGTCACAGCATAATTTTTTTGATCAAAGGGCTCAAGTGAGCCTGATGAAGCATGCATCTTGCTCGTCTTTGATAAACCACATCAATTATTCACCGTGAAGGCAGACATCCTGACATGAAAGCAACAGATAAAGAGCATAAGCACATGTTCAAGACGAGAGCAGAAGAACGTGGGGGTGGGGCTGGAGGGGCTGAAACAGGTATTAATAACAGAATTATTAACTGGAAACAAAGCCAGTAAAACAGCTTTATTGCCACTTTGAACTCACATTTAACTGGTTATAGTACATGTTGTCCTCAGGGCTATTCAGCATTTTGGGCTGCTGACATCGTCGACGAGGTGTTCTCAGCTTCTGTTCAAGACAGTTTTCTGAACCTATAGTAAGATAACACAATTTAGTTTTAAGCTGTGCCAGGTGCTGTGAAAATTGATGTGTTTTAGCCTGTAAACAGTCTTTTCTTATGTCCTATTTGGTCCTGGATTTATTAGCAAGCCTGTCCTATCCAAAGTAAGCACACAGATCTTTGTTTTCTCTTTTGAAACTTAGTTCAAACACAAGTATTTGAGCAGAACTCAATTTTTACTTTTATAACGTTTTTTTTTTTTTTTCTTCCATGTATCTATATCACACAGTTCCTTCTTCCTTTCACGTTTTATCTTATTATCTCCTAAGCAGGAAATGAGGTATACTGTGACTAGCAGGGGATATATCATTCAGCAGCAGCAAAACCGTTTCTCTACAGTAGACAGTAATAAAACCCTTTGACGAGACTTAGTCTATGATCATCATTTTTATTACATAAAAAGGATACCTGCTTGACATGGCTCTCTGTTTAATCAGAGTAATCAAACCAATTTGGAATTATGCTTTCTTGATATAATTTGTAAAGTAACAGTTGCCTAAAGTCATCTGGAAAGCAGAGTTTAAAGTTGAAGGAAATATTTCAGAAGGAATGGATTCTGAAAAGAACTAACAGCCTTTTTGTTCCTTATTTTTTCATATTTAAGAAAAAAGACATTATGATGTGCTGTACACTATTTTACCAAGTGTTTTCTGTGGCACATCATCTAGATTACCAGAACAACTATTTTCAGAATAAATCAGACTCACTAGGTTACTAGAAGTCACTGTGGGGGCTAAGGAGAAGTAATTTACTTTTCAAATCTCCCAATATCTTTGACTTCTCTGATATCTCCCTGTTAAAAATTATTTTAATGACAGTGTGAATAAAACCCAGTTTTGGTGGCACTGAAGGAAACATATACTTCTTAACACATTCACATTTTATACTGCATGGGAAACTTGCTCCGATACAAAAGACTAGCATAAAGCTCAAGTAGCACATAAGCTCCTTTAAACACTTTAAAACTAAGTCAGTATGGTTTGAGCGGATGCTAGGCTCTGATCTCACAAATCCTTTTCTAAGATCTGACTTTAAGGAGTAGGTAATATTGCAAAGGAGGTTTATTGTACATCCAGGTTTACAGTCTGCAGCTACCCAACTTCTCTGCAACTACTCGGTGAGGCAGAGGAGGTGGTTGGACTTCAGCCTTTTCAGCCAAGTGACTGACTGTTCTGGGAGATTTTCTCTCTTTCACTGTCTTTCTCCCTCTCACCAGTGAAATTTGAAATACATTCATTTTGTCTCAGTGTGAGACAGCAATGTCTGTGTGGGAGGGAAGCACTTGATTTGTGACAACTGTCATGTTCCCTCACACCTGGGAGGGATGGTGGCTTAAATGACCACCAGGGAACAGGCTGCAGAGCTGAGTCTAAAATTCAAACCAAATTTTATAGAGAAAGGTTACATTTCTCCGGTAACGCAAAATAACATAAATAATATGCTCATGGTGCTTGCTAAAATAATACTCAAAGTTTAAATACTTTATCCTTTCAAATTAAGTGAACCTTTATATTTTTGCTGAAGAGATGGTGATGACTAAGCCTGAACCTTTGATACTTACCTGAATTGCATATAACCAGAAATTGCACAAGCTAGTCTGTAAAATACTTCTGCAGAAACTGGGGGCCTAAGTAAAATCTACGCCTTTGGAATATGTTTTGCCTGATATTTACATAGGACATAGATGCAATTTTGTTCTCTCAGAAATCTCTAGAAGTTTTGCGGAAGATCTGCCATAATTACAGTCTACTCTTTGTTTGCTCTGAAAGTTACTCAAATTGATCTTAGAGCTTTCTGTCTTAGGACAGCAGGGTCTGCAATTTTTGTAAGCAGTGTTTTGCATCACAAGTTCCTTTTTTACAGCAACTTAATTCTTGAATACCACTCCACAAATGATTTTTTTATTCTAGCAGGAGGTTGGTATGAATAAACTCTCAAGTCCTAACTGTTCTGCATAATTTCACACACCGCTATGCAGCTTGCCCAAAGTAAAAACACAGCACGCAAGTATTCAGGAATTTTCAAAACAGTACAATACTATAATGGGGTATTCTTTTTTTCTTTCCCACAAATGCTGTTGTGGCCTTCATGTTATTCTTTCAGAATATCTATATGTATAGTCTTAGTTTAAGAAACGTCTCTTATTCACTAGGATTCTGAGATACTAATATTTTGCTCTAGCTTTTTATCCTGACACTTCATTATTTCTGTGTATTCTATGGGTGGTCTGCAGCTTGTGTACTCCAAAGGAAATACCCTTTCAGTGGCCCATTTATCTTAGCGTTTAGTAGCATACTACACGAACAGTACAAAATCTGGTAACATTTATCCTAAACTACCATATCTGGAGAGTATGGCATTAACACATGCACAACACTCAGCAGTTGAACAGACATTATAAATGCTGTTCTAAAATGTTTTGTTTTAAGGACAAACTTAAAGCCACCAATACAAAAAAGTCACTTTTCAATTTAATAGCAACAGCAGCAGCAGCGGTATCATTAACAGAGTACTGTCTACACTGCATCCAGATTGTGCCAAATGCCTCTGGCATGTCCAGGCTCCTGAGTTTTCCACAAATTTAGAGACCAGATGAGAGAGTGAGCACATGCCCATTTTTCAGGCTGTCCTTTAGAAACATTTTTTAAGAGATCTGCTCCCCAATTCTGCCTGGAAGAAAACTTTTTCTATGTAACTCTAAGAGCAGAAATTCCTTAGGTTACAATTTCTTTATTGGTAAATTCCTTACTTCGGTGCAGAAATAACACAGAGCAGGCAAAATGTCTACTGCCAAGTGCACTATGTCAGTTGACCCAGCAAGTGTAGCACAGCTGAGGTTCTGGGCATACTCCTCCTTTCCTTGCTCGAACACAGAGAGGCTGATACACACGGGTGAGCAGGCTCATGTGGATGCCTTCCTAAAGCTACCACAAAATTGATGTTGCTTACAGTGAAGGGAATTAGAAACTGTCAAATGGGTAAACCTCCTGGAGTATTAAGTATTTATAAGTAAACGAACTGGTGGAGTTTCTGTTTACTCCTCTATTACCACTGTTGGTTATCCTTTTTATTTTTCTGGTACTAAGCCAATAGATCAGGACCTTACGGTGCTCAGACGGATTAAAAAATATGTTTGCAACTAAATATGAAGTCAAACATTTGAGTTACATTTTTCAGAACTGGGAATTGCATGGTTGGAAAGCAGTATCTCCAGGAGAGACTTGAGAATCTTCATAGATATTCAGCTGAATATGAAGTAGACTGGGTGCAAAGCAGAGGGCTACTAATAGAAACAAGAAAACAGTTTTATCATTGAGTGCAGAATTATTTTCAAGTGGGTGCTGTAAGCTGCAGAATGTTTTGAGAACAAGAACAATTTGAAATGTAGAAAACCTGCCATGCAGTAGAAATTTTAAAAGACTGTTATATTTCATCTTTTCCGAAAGAAGATTTAGAGGATTGGAAGCAAGTCTAAAGCCCTGTGTGGAAGGTGAAGGGTTCATCACCTGTGGAAACACAAGCCTGAACTGTCTAATAGTCAGAAGTGGAAGAAAATTTCAGACTAGAAACACAGCACGTAGTGAAAGCAATCAATCAGGAGAAAAAAATATTTAGCAGTATGATGGAAACTCAGGTTCAGATTGGATTCTTTTAGAAAAAGTGTGTTTTGACTCAAGCTAAAGTTAAAAACTATCCAAGATGTGACATGTCACTTCTAGCTTAATAAGAATTAATTTCTCAAATGTGATTTTTATCATGAGTCTCAATCTGCAGAAGGTTTTGTATAGATCCTTTGGTTTCTGGGATATACTTTCACCTCTGAATTTCCATGTGTTTCTCCTTCTTTGCTTTCTTATGGCTGAAATGGAAATATTTTAGCCATCACATCCATCATACTGATGCTTTCTATGAATTGTCTTGGATTGGAGATGATTAGCAGATTTCTTATGCCATATTTTATTTAGATGATTTTTCTGTTTAAGGATCCACCCTTTCCATGAGCTGCAAAAGATTCTTTCAGAAATGTACAAACTGCCAAACAGTAAGATTTAACGAAAGACTTGAAAATGCTCTTTAGTGCTGGCACAAGGACTTTAGCATATAGGATTTGGGCTCTGACCAATAATTTAAAAAGAGTACTTGCAAAAATGTACTTTTCTAAAGATTTCCTATGAGGCAGATGACTTCACTTGATATTCAGTGAAGAATTCATCTTAGATGTCCTGTTTGTCCTGCTTATCTTGGTACTGAAATCTTGTGGAGAGACACAGGGCACACTCTTCAGAGGAACCGAGAATCATCAGATTTTGCTCTCTGAGATGAAGCTAAGTTATTCGTAAACTCTTCATGATTAAACTCTTGCTTCAAGAACCCCTCGATGCTGACAAGCCCGACGAACATTGCTAATTTTTGCTATATGGAGAATTTTGCAGAGAAAATGGTGACGAGGCAGCTACAACTGCATTTAGAACTTGTAAAATCCATGGATGCAAGTCAGATTGTTTTAAGGTTGGTACAGCATGAAGCGGGGCTCTAAACTCTGGATGACATCTTACCTTTAGCAAGGAGTGAACAGAAGGGATCTTCACCAATGTGTCAGTGCCACAAAGCAGGCTGTGGTGCCCATTCCCTGGCTGACGGGACTCCCACCTACTGCAACCCACGCTGAAGAGTGGAGCTGAGTATTCCCGCTTCCCTTGTGAAGCCATTTACCCAAAGCAGGTTTGGAAGGGGCAAGTCTTGCCTCTTTTTCCGCTGTAGGTGAAACCAAATCTAATATCACAGGAAGCACAGTCCTGCTCTAATTACTCAGACATGGAGATTCAGGATACAAGAAGGGGCAGCCTACTAAAGAAAAGGTAATGGGGCCATTTAGGGGATCATATATATTATTAATAGAGTAAGCAAATAAAGTAGATAAATCAGTATGACCAAGAAAAATAGTAAGCATGTAGATGATTTCCAATCTATAATATCAGATGAAACATGAAAGTGCAACCCTTAATTATAAGCAAATATTAGCACAGACTCGTGGGATCTCATCATAACATTTCAAGGTCTACATTCATGAAAATTTAAGCAATGTTTAAAATCATGTTAATTTGTTCTTTGTTTGTTTCTTTTCCTGCCAGTCTAATTTATTCCAAAAGGCTTTGGTTCTCGAGCCTGGATATATTGATCATGCCTATGTAAAGCATTGTTATAGCCTGGGGAGAAGACTTTTGTGGAAAAACTTGTCTTTGTTCTCCTTTGATAATCTATATGTATTTTGACATTTTCAAGCTTTTCCAGTTTTGAATCATTTTTCAAGGCAGTAAGTTAACTTCACTATTTCTCTTGAAGTCTTGGGCAAATGCAGGAACGACCCCACAGATGATAAATACATACTCCTTCTGGACTGGATGCTAAGTGGATAATTACATGCAGCATGTTAATTTCAAGGAACAGCTACATTTTATTCTGTGCCATACAAGTATGTTCAAGCAGAGGACTCGAGGGGCTAGTGATTCTGGTCCACTCATATCAATGTTAAATGAGAGTTATGGAATGTCACTTATGCAGTAAAAAATGTATTAAATGAAGTAAGCTTTATGATTTTAACCATTTCAGCTTTATTTTAAAAAAGTGTGATTTACATAGGGTAAATAATGCTGTTTGGCCATGAGTGTTCATACTAACATGCTTTCCTCCCTTTATCATTCCCATGATTCTCCACCATTTGCACAAATCTGCATCACACCACAAGTGCAAAATGGGAGTAAAATGAAGAACTTCACTGAGAAGCAGAGGGAATACTCGAGTAGTTTGTCCCCACTGAGCTCCTGCTGCTCCTGCCATACTCAAGCTGGTTAACACAGAACTATCTTGCACATCGCTGTCCTAAACTTGAGTCCATGTGACTTTAGTATGAGCACAGGTTAAGAGACACCAAGTCCATGTCACAGAGTATTTGTACACTGCCTGTTAAATGCTGCCAGCTACAAAAACATCAGAAACAAGGAGAGGACAGTACCTGTAACAGGCTTCGCTGAACAAATACTGCAGAATAATCCGTAGCTTCATTTGAGAATAAAGAAGTTACCAGGTCTATGCCATATACTATAAATTTAACTATAACATGGTAGTTCTGTAAAAATGCTCGAGGCTGATAGAAAACAAACATGCTGTACCTGAAAGATTGTAATCTCAATACAAGCTAAGTCAAACCAAGAGACAACAACATAAGACAGGAGCGAATAAAGAGTAAGAATACTTAGTGAGGTATGTCTAATATCTTCTTTCCCCTTCTGAAATTAATGAGAGGGGAATGAGAAAACTACCGGAAACAGAAAGCAACAGGAAAGAGAAATGGACAGGAAAAAGACAAAAAAAGAAAAGTAATCAAGATACTGAGAAACTAAGAAAGAGAAGAAAAGGGAATCAACAGTCATTAATGATGCAGCAGTAGAACCTAAGTTCTGCCATCAGAGGATTTGATTAATCTAGTAACATCAGGAGCATGGAGGCATACTGGGATATTTAATAGTATTAACACCTGTAATTCCCTCCAAGATACCTCATGCTTACCTAGTGGTAGCTTCAGAGTTCTGCAAACATTCAATAAGGTCATCTGTTCTGTGGAGTTACAAGGTCTCGACCCTTGGTTACTCTCACAAAATGGAGCTTCACATGAGTGTTGCTAAGGGAAAAGAAGTTAACTACTTTAAAAAAGATATATTCATGCTTAAAAAGAGTGATTAATCCTTAGCAAATCCTGCAACTCCAGTGCACTCAAGGATCTTCCTAAGATTCGGTAGTTAGGAATAATAAGTTAGGTTTAATTATTTTTGGTGTCAGCTGCTTTGTATTCTAAGTCTGTGGCTCCAACTGCAGTTACCAGATTCACTGGAAACACAGAATCTGGAGGAGTGAAAACTCCTATAGAGGAAAGATTTAAAACAAAACAAAACTAAGCTTCATGATCACCTCATATATCCCCCACACAACTGTGGTGAACTAGAATTCTGTTTATTCAGATGGAGTGTGCTCATAGTGCCAAGAACCATAGACTGCTAGGGAAATTAGTGTAGCCTCTTTGATGTCATGTGCATCCCAGAATCAGTAACACACTGCTAAAACTGTGAGCGTAGCCTTTTGTTTATAACCCTAAACAGAACCATTTGAATACACACACTGAAAGAACTCGTAACAGAAGCAATGCATTTTCTTCCACCCAGTGATTCATTACTTATGGCTTCATTTTGGACACTGCAATTCTATTGCAAAGCCATATGCTTTAGATTATAAAGCACACTAAGCAAATCATAAGTTTTTCAAGATGATATGTAAAGGCTGTTTTTGCATCTGTTTGTTGCCAAAGACCCAGATGATACTTTGATTAGAACAACAAATATTTTATGTGAAATCAATCATTTAGCTGTCTCTGAACCCTGAGAGAATGGCTTTTAGATACATTTTATTGGGAAACAAGATCCATAAATAGTTAGAATTTTGGCTTTTGTTGTTTCTCTCCCTTCCAACACAATTCTGATCCTTCAATATTTGTCAGTTCTTTCAGTTTCTATTGTGAGCGGTTTAACTGCAGAGGGAAAAGGCAGAGATTAAACAAATCTTACCAAAGAACTAAACTGGTTAAGTTTCAAACCTGTAAGCAAACAGCATGCTTCTACAAGAACAGTCCTGAAGACCTGTCTTCCCTGTACATGCTGAATATACACAACCTCTCATACACCCTGCACGTAATGACATCTCATAGTGGTTTCCAGAGGTGTGGCAATGAGTCAACTAACCAGTGAAAGCTCAAGAGGCTTCCGCAGTTTCAACTTTAACATCAGGAAAAAGTCATACCAAACAATCCTGAATGGCAGAAACTACTTCTGGACAACGAAATTAGTTTTCTTCCCCTCCTTAAACTTGATAAAAGGCAGTTGTAGAATCAACTTTTTGATTAATTCTAGTGATTTTTCAAGAAGACACAGTTACTGATGAACACCAGGAGTTTTCAGGTATGCTGGAATTACTACATCACAGCATATTTCCTGATTTGAGAAAACCTGGTTAATCCAAGAGCCACCAGGTGATACAAAATAACTATCCTGCACTATCATGTGAGGTAAGTGATGTCTCTCTTGCTGGTTAAGTGATGCAGCATAATCAATACAAGTGGATGAAGAATTTACCAGAGGAAAAAAATGTACTGAGAGCAATTAAATATGAAGAGATCACTTCCGGATTGGGAAATCCCTGGGTCACAAACTATGCTATGCTGGAGAGTGTTCTGAGCAAATATCTCTGCTTGTCCTGCTTTTGTACTATACTCTAGCCTTTTGCTCTTGGTTACTGTCAGAGAGAGGAAATTAGGCTAAACAGACTTGAATTGGACAGGAAATATACTTTCTTACAGTGCTAACAATTAAATGACCAGGAAAGAAATCCACTTAAAATAAATTCAATCAGATCAAATCCCCAAGAGACATCAGAACCTGAATTTGAGATAACTCCTCAAAACGTGCATATCAGGGTCTTCAATGCAAAGATAATTTCAAAGTCAAGAATCAGAAAGATGAATTAGTCAATGTGATTGATCAAATAGCTTTGGCAACTTTAAAGTACGAATTCTAAATATCACGACAGTGCAATCAATTTTAGGGATATAGTCTAAGGTATATTTGGACCTGCTAATGCACAAATTTTCAAAGTGCAGATTGTGGAGCTGAAGAGCTGCACATCAAGTGCTAATACACCTCTGAAAACTCACTGGACATTTGACACTAGTTCATCTTGTGGAGTCTAGCTAAGAAAAGCAAAGCATATGGGGAAAAAGATGAAACAAACATAAAAAGCAAACACTGTGATTAACTTTTAGAAATAAAAAGTCAAAATATTCAGTGCTTTAGAGTACAGTAACAAATCACAAATACTTCTCTAATACTGCTTCTCTTCACAACCAAATATTGAAATTGCCAAAAATGCATCATACAAATGTGGGGAGTTAGTTTGTGCAATCAAAAGTAGGGCAGGAGGCAATCTATAATTTCACATTCAGTTTAGACATGGTTCATAATGGACCAGTGTTTCAGAGTTACTGTCCTAGAATATAGGCTGAATGCTCTTAAAGGTAATTCCTCACCTTCTTCCAAACTGTAATAATAGCACTTTTACCCTGTACCCTCAGAGATTAAACCACTTGATTGACTTTGAATTCTGGACACACAGGAAATTTGTATTAATTTAGCATAATGATGAGGCGCAATAAAGGCTCTGTGGAACCACAACAGCATGGTCTCTAAGGTTTTGTTCGTTTCAGAAACACAATTTGCATATCTAAAGCCTTGAAACCATGGGTCCATATTGATACAACTAGTAGCTCAAATTTGAGTGTAGCAGATTCAGCATCTATTTCAAAGAATAAATGGTAGAAGCCCAAGAAAAAACCATCAGTAGATTTCTTCATTAAGAAAGAAGTCTTTTTCTAAATTCAAGGAACTTGGCAGCAGTAACCTTTAAATAAAGTATAAAAGAAAACTTGACTGAAACCTGACAAAAAGCCACTAGTTAGATATATGCTTCCCAGTGTTGCTACAGTGATTTCGTCTGACACTTGTAAATGTTGGCTAAATAAAGGAAACTAATGCTGCTGACCTATGTGCTACAGCGGTCCATTCCTTTAAGGTGTTGTTAACTGTTATTGGGACTCCTCTAACCTATAATTAGTGATGGTTCACAAGTGATCTATCATACAAATCAAACATGGGCCAGTAAATTCATAAGGAATATTTTGAAAGACAAACTGAAGAATCATGAGCAAGCTATAGAGTCAGTGACAGAATTAGGAAAATAAGCAGGAGTAGGAAAAAACCCTCAGGCTTTGAAGATGCCTGAACCTGTCAAAGAGTACCTAGTTTTTTTGTTCTTCTTCCAAATACAAATCTCAACCCTTTTATTGCCAGCACTATGAATCTTATGGTAGAATGTTAAAGAGGTATGAAAACATGGGGTCATTATTTCCAGATTATAGAGCAATGAGGTTTGGTTCATTAACCGTCACCCTGTAAAAGGTGGATGGGACCTTTCAGTAGTCACAAAGTATATTCAGAAAATGTAGAAAATATTTAATGAAAACTGAAGGAGGTCTGCAAAGACTGATGTCTCAATCCTAATGGAGCAATTTTAAGCTATGTATTTCATGACACCTAGCCACACCACCTGCAGCAAGAGTTTGGGGCGTTGCAAAGAAAAATTAGGCAAAGGCTTCAGCTCATGGGAGCAGAGGTAGACATACTCATATGTGCAAATATACAAGTAAAGCGAGTGGATGTTCCGATATTATAATGACTTGCTTATGTGACACCGTGTTGTTTTGTTCTGAAATCACCTTTCTTGACAGTGCACAGCTTGCATTGGTACAACAGCTCACTGTATTACATTCCCTTCTGAATCCAGTCTTTGTGCTCAAGTGCCACTTATTTTAAATCGATAAATGTTCTAGAATTAGTTGGATTTTTATTTTTCACATAAATACACGACTAATTCTAGTGTCTTTGATGGTGTTTTATTCCTCAGACCTTATTGAACTTTTCTTGACCAAAGTGAGCGGTGTTTTTTTAGGGTTTAAACTAAGGCACAAGGAGGGCTGATTTTTAAACCACTACAGATCACCCTTTCTGGAAAATCAGGTTCCTTCATGGTGTCATAGTGTAGGTACGTGGAATTTCTTGTCAATCCAGAAAAGAGAGACTAAGTGATTTCAGAAATTTTTGCAAGGGAGTTCATCTGGACGTGTTTTCCACCCCTTAACTACCATAGATCTTCGCCTTTTAGCCACTTTCTTACAACCCTGTACTAGATTCTTGACTGGTAATTGCATAATATATCTCTATAGAATAGCTTGTGATATAGCAACATTAATTTCTGTTTGTGTCCTGATTCTGTACTTGGGTCTGTGGGTACTGCAGATCATGCAAATTTGTGAATTAACACTTTATTAGCTACTATGCACTAATTCCTTATGTAAATGTCCTACAGAGGACCACACATTACAACATGAATAAACTACAGTATTGCAACACCTATTGCCACTTCTGATCTATCTGCTTTGGACAGCTGAGAAGTATGGCCATGTCAACATAACTCTCTTCTATAACATAGCCTGCTTCTCAGAAGGACTAATTAGCTTGGGCAGAACACTGCACTCATCCAGTTACATTGCCTCCAGTGTCTGATTGATATCTATCTTGAGCAACTTTGCAAAGGACTGGCATGCGCTGAGTCCCTATATCATAAATTTATGTTATGGCTTTTTCTATACTAACTTTCCCAAAGAGACAAAACCTAAAAACCAGTTCTACCACTGTGAATAGATTCATCAAAATCTCGTATTGAAGTAATGCCATAATAATAATGACAATATCCCGTCCCCAGCAGAAAGTCATATTCCAAAAACGCTAACATTGATGCAGAATGGAAAGTATCACAAAACCATGTTGATATTAACATGGTTTAGAGAAATATGATCAAAATGGAAATGTACAATAAAATTAAAGTCTCCTCCCTTTAGAAAAGACTATCTTAATTATTTTGATTATTAAAAGGCCCTATGAAATAAAAGGCTATGGGCAGAGAGAAATCCACATTTCTCTTAATTTGTAGAAGATATAATGAATTTTAAAAGTTCAGCATTCACTCTATCCACACAGTACTTGAACTCATGCAACAGTTTTAATTCAGAGATAATTGAGAGCAATACATTTTCTACAAACACACAATAACATGTAGTATTACTTAAGTTAATCTTTGATAAAAAAATTCTTATGTTCTTCAATAAAATTAGCGCAATAACTTTTGCTTTCATGGAAAGAATTAATTCCACATGCAGCTGCTTAACATTGTCTAAATTGAATGAATAAGAGACTAATGGGTGGACAGAGGCAAACTGAAGATAAGCAGCAAAATTCATGTTTTCAAATAATGTACAAACCACACAAATTACTTCAAAAATGCCCACAAAATTATCATTTCTGAAAAAAAAATATTTAAGTTATACCACAACAAAAAGCAAACAAACATGACTTGTGGACTATAAGTTGCAATTCATTGTTTGCTTTCACAAGGTTGAGTGGCAGGAAATTATCTCCCTCTCGTCACGCATTTCATTTTTTATTCGATGATTTTGCATTACTTGTAACTTCAAAAAGCAGTCACAAAAAAATGAAGTGCCAAAGATACTTTTTCTTCTCTGCAATGCAATTTTCTAGAAGAAAACTATCTGCAGCACCACATAGAGCAAAACAAGATTTTCAGTTTTTGCAGCAAACACTTACTCATTCCAGCAATCTACATGAAGTCAATGCTTATACAACTGCATAAGGATGGGTTATGTAAGACCTTGTAGGATGGGACCAATATTCTTTAAAATATATGTTCTTATTTAACAATTTATCCTTTTTTTTTATTACTGTCAACCAATAACACGTATTTGTTAAAAAGAAATTACTGTTTTGTCATCATTTTGTTCAGAACAATCCATGGTACAAAAAGGCCACCATTATTTACACAGAACCATAAATACTTATTTTTTTTCTAAAATATGTAATAGACGTTAACTACACTTATACTTTTTTTTTGCATTCTGTGCTTGTCTCTGCTATTAGGACTTGATCTGTAAAGTTTATGCAGAGATACAAAATACCTTAGGTAGCTGTTTTGTCATATGAAGTCTTAGTTTTATGTGCTTTGCGTATTTATATTTTAGAGAAAGAGGACTCTAGCGACTATGTTTCAAAATACAGCCTTCCAGGGTAGGATGCAAGCAGGCAGACTACGCAGCTGCTGTGTTGCCTGTGATAAGAAGGTGCCTGCACCACCTGACAGTGCCAGCAAAGGGCTAATGTCCTTGTTACACTCATTTTGCTTTCTCTTTCCCCCACGGCTACAGACAGCCAGGACTAGGATAACAGTTTGAACAGAAAATTTTCAACATTGGCCTTATGAGGGATGAATTTCCCAGTCATCTCTGCTGAAGTGTTAAATTCAGACGTCTAACGATGACATTCTAAATATAATCATCACTTATTTCACTGGAGCTCAGCGC
The DNA here is from genome assembly GCA_033556795.1 of Tapera naevia. NCBI lineage: Eukaryota > Metazoa > Chordata > Aves > Cuculiformes > Neomorphidae > Tapera > Tapera naevia. Next base: position 11,624,207 of record JAUMJJ010000069.1, read on the forward strand.
ATGCAGAGGTAGAGATAGTCAGTCATATTATGAAGAGCTACATGATTTATTGCTACCTGTAGACAGTAAACAGCACTAGCTTGTGCCACTATTCAAGAAAGACTTGAGAACCCAAACACCAGCTGTGAACCTGAGCGCACAAAAAGGAGGCTGAGCCCATCATAGTTTGCCTTGCAACGAAGCACCATGGTAGGAGAGGGTTCAAGGGGACCAAGGAATTGACAGAGCACACCTTTTCTAGTTTTATTTCTGGATGATGACAACAGAGGTAAATGATTCATGTCCTGTTATGTATTGCATCACTGAAGAGGAAGAAAAGCTTGGATTTCATGTAGAACAAAAGGGACAAAACCAGTAATTTTGCCTACAATTGCACTTCTCTCATCCTTTTAAAGAACTTAAGGCAAACCTGTGGATAAGAAGTGCTCTGCTGCTGTCAAGTGTAACTAAAATGGCATTCAGCCAATATTTCTAACATCTAGTAAAACAAAAGCCTTGTCAATTTAACTTGGTATCAATCAGAAAAAAGCGCTTATTGCCCATATTCAATGGGAAAAAACAGTCAATGGCATCACAAAAAGTGGCTATACATTTTTTTTGGTGGCATCAAAAAGTCTCTTCCAGATCACTGGCATTCGATCATGAGAAACTATTAAAGCAGCACCTAAAGTCAATAAAACGATCTCACCAGTCTTGCCAATGTTCATAAGAGGTTTTAGCTTTAAAAATAGCCTTGCATTTAGTTGTATAAGCTCCAAATGGCATTTAATGGGTGAAAATGCTTAAAGATTTCTGAAAGGTGTCCCTTCTTCTTAGCCACTAGGCACGACATTGCGCCACGATAATTTAAATCTACTTTCAATTCTAGGTATTCACAGCCCTCCTTACTTCTAAAGCAGAGGGATTTTCACCTTTGGGGAAGAGAAGTCTCACAATAAAAATTATAAAGCACAGCCAGTAATGGGTCCTTTTCAAGAAGTGTCATGACCAGACAACTGTAACTGCATCTGAGTTACAGGTTAGTCAGGCTTCTTTTTTATTCAATTATTTTTTCACTAATACTGGAATTTCAGGGAAACAAAAAGTTATTATGTGAATTCAGGTCATATTAGCTAAAAGTTTCAGCTGAAATAACATGAAATAACTTCAGAGATGTTGAAACAATTCATTCTGGCATCTCAGAAACAAAACATTTTGATTTTGTCACAAGGGGACTCCTTTCCCAAAACAGAGGAGGTAGTGCTGCCACCCCTGATATCCAAAAACTCAGTGATTAGGCCATGTTCCTAGGTTGTATAAGATGCAGCTTCAAACACCTTCTTTAACTGATTTGGTACAGGGACTTGAACCCAAACATTAGGCTTCTCAGGAGAGGATCCTAACTGCTGGGCTAGAAAATATTCTTAGGTAGGTTTCTCTCAGCCTCATTTGTTTAAAGTGTCCCACTTTGCATAAAGTAGTTAAATATTCATTGAAGCAGAGATTGAAAGCCAGGTGCTGGCCCCCTTTTCCTCTCACTGCTCAAATTACTAGGATCTCAAGTCATTCACATGCTCTCTGTTTCTGTGGCCTACTTACTATTTAATGTACATTCCACTGATGGGAGAAAGGGGAGAAGCAGAAAATGCTTTCTTCTCTGAACTTCTGTATCTGCCTTGGGCATCGCCCATGCCTGTGAAAAAAATGGGTCGGTGAAAGTTTTGAGCCTTACCTTTAGAAGGACAGTAGTATGGAAGATAAGAAATTACCATTTTCTAACAAGTAAATTAGTTAAAAATGAAGTAGCTTAATGACAAGAAATAGTATTATTTAAAGGAGAAAGAAGTCAGACATCTGCATCTATTTGTATCCAGCATTTATCCCTATTGGCACAATTAATAAAAGCTACGCATAAATCACATGAAGTTCATTAAATCCACTAGCTAAGGCTGCTGACTAATTGCTAAATTCACTCACGATAAAAATGTAAATTGTGTGCCAACTCCACATTTTAAAATTGGTTTCTAGTTAAGATATTTCTGCTTCATTTTTCCAACAGAGCTTGATTTTCATGGTTATTCGTCTCAGGGAAACAGTAATGACCAGAACAGTGCCAAAAGATCTTAGGCCATAGAGCAGGAAAACAAAAAGCAGCTCTATTCAGCTTACAGAGACTAAGGAGTGAGCTATCCTCTGTCTAGGGTGATTTTCTAATGTACCTGTGAATCTAAGGTCTGCTGACGCCAGCTGTGTACGTTTCAGTAGGCTCTTTCAGGCACTTAACTCCTTTATGAATGCTTTTGCAATGTTGCTTTCAACTAGTTCGATGGGAAGGTATCTTTGCGCAGTTGATAAATATGATAGAGTCATATCTGGCAATTCTGATAAATTAAAGGTCCAGGAACTATGCAGGCCTTTGCAAATAGACAATCTGACACTGTCAGAATTAGACACAAATTAAACCAATTACAAAAAACATGCTGAGTGTGAGAGTGGCTGAGATTGGAGCCATCTACACCAATGCTTCTCTATAGGACACTTAAGACCCACTTTCACTCACTGGGACAGGGTGAAGCCTCTGTACTCCCCAGTCCAATGCACCCTCCTTTTCAGAGAAGGCAGCACCCAGAGAGCCACCAATATCTATAGATAGGGAGCTCTGTAAAAGACATTCATATTTTCAATGCGTTTTACCAATCCATGGAAAGCCTCATCCAAAGGGTCTCTTTTTGCCACTGTCACTGATGGCTCTGATTGTAGAGGGCCTTCCTGACATCAAACAACCCCAGCTGCAGAGTGGCCTTGGGAGCTAGCCCAGCACTTTGTATGGCCGTGACTTCAAGTTTTCTGTATTTACATTTTTCCGAAATATGATTTAGAACAAATGACACTGGACACCAGAGCTCTTCTTCAGGGCTGGAGCAGAAAAACACAGCAAAAGAGGAAGATACAGAGCAGCTGTAATTATATTACATTAGGATGCTGATCTGCATAGCAAGAGTAGGGTGGAATCCGCCCATTTCCAGTTTTAGTTTAATTAGACTTGCATTCAAACATCAGTGCTATTTTCCCTCTATTAAGGCTCAAGTAAAATCCTTGCTTTTATTGTGAATATTTTGGGTTAGTGATTGTTTAGGATCATCTCTGCTTGTATTCCTGTTTCTGTGATTGACTTTGACAGTGCCTGAACAACATGCACTTGCCTCAAACCACAGTTACTTTGTGCATGTTTGAAACAAAGGATTAAATAATGTTGACAAAATAGTATTACAAAATCTAATAGCAGCTTAGTGAAAGAAATGGGAATATGAAACTCCCTTCTTCTCTAGACAATGTGTGGCGAAATAAGCTGCCCACAATGGAGGTAAAAAAGCTCGAAAAGAAACATTTGGAAACAATACAATGACATATGGTCCCATATGCTGAACCTATACTACTTCCTAATTCCTTCAGGGTAAAATTCCCCCTTCTCCTGAACAAATTCCAAGTAACTGAGATTTGCCTGAAAGTAATAAAATATGTCCTAAATACACAGACAGAAGACATGGCTATGATGCAGCTTCTCTGCAGTTACCATTTTACCTCTGGACTGGAGCAGCACTGGTTATGCTTTTTGATCCTTTTCAACAAGCTCATCCTCATTTCTTCTCCCAGGTGAAGTCTGCTCAAGGAATGCTTTCCCTTTAGGGTGCTCCATGGTAAAGAGACCATGTGTTCAGATTTCTGAATCATGGTAGGACAACAGCAAAGCTAGAGTTGCTTTAAAATTTTATAAATACAAAGCTGCATGTTGGTGCTGATAATTGGCTCCAGGCAGGTTTAGGTGATGCCTTTACAACCCATATTTTTTTGACATACATGTTTTCCACTCGTAATTCCTGGTCCTATGTAGTTCACCAATCCCTGGATGAGGGAGTGGGAGAGGAAAAAGCCTGCAAAATATAGTAACAGTTTTTATGCTCTTACAGAGCAGATTTTGTAAGTGTGCTGAACACAAGTGGTTAAACATCTATCCAACAATGAAATCTAAATGCTCTGAATTAAATTGTGATATTGTTATCATCTTCATCATTATTATTGGATTTTTGGCACATTTTGGGTGGCTGCATTACGCACAGGATCAACTCAAGGCACAGGCAACCGCCTAGGCTAACAAATTACTGGACGTACTGAAAAGGCCACAGATCTGTCAAGTCCTCACAGCTATGGAAAGCCAGGCTATTTAGACCTAAGGTACACACTTGTGGTTTTCATCATTGACCCTTATAGATGTAATACTGCACTTCCTCTGTTTGCAAATAGAAGGGGAGCATTTTTGCATTTTGTAATCGCATCTCTATATTCGTAAGTGTACCTGTACATTCAGTATCCTTACAGCCCACTGGGACTCTCTTTATACAGCAAGAGAAATTCAGCAGACTGTGTCCTCTGCTGCTGATTCATCTGTTCCTCTTTTGACTAGGTCATGCAACTGAGATGGCTGATATATAACTCAGATTAAAAAAGAAAAGATGATTTTGTGTTTTACCCAGATGTGTTGGTATGGCAGGAATGACTTGTGGACATTGGAGAGACTAGCACTGCAGTAACTGGCACCTCCATTGAAAAATTACCTGTGAGACGATGTTTAGATACTTCAGCTCAGCTGAAGTCCATCAACAAGGGGGACTCTAAAGGTATGTTCATGACTGCTATCAGAGAAAAATTAAAAAGCGTAGAAGATAGGAAATGAGATTAATCAACTCCCTAAAAATGTTTATTTATCAGAAATCCTCCTGTGAAATGGGAATAAAGGCAGAAAAGCCTTTGTCCTCAGTCTGAAGGCAATATGCTGAAATAAGCTCAAAATTTTTAGTTTTATTTTCCCTTAGCTGTGACTAAATAAGGCATAGGCTCATGATTTCCTTCATTCCTGAAATATATCTTTGTTCTTTACTTTTTACATCAAAGTTTGCATTAAAATAAGTTTCCAAGGAACTGGCAGCCTTAAGCATTTCATCCTTCACAAATCAATAAACCTAAACACAGGCAGTGGCACCTTGCAGTGCCCAGATGCAAGATGAGGATTGTGAATGAATTGCAGGATGCTCCTCTGAACTCCTAGTCTGGAAACTGTCAGCATGTGACATCTGAGAAAGACATCTCTTAGTACTAGACACCAGCTACAACATCCTCTGCATGTAGCAGGACATGTATCAGGGGCTCTTCAATATTTTAACATTCAAAAAATTCTTTCATGTTCAGAGATTTTGAGAAGAATTTCACATTATGGCTTGCACACATCGACCTCTAGAAATCGTCAGTAATATTCACATCACACACAGGGCTACCAGCTAGTTGTCACAGACTTCTGGAGGCTTGTTTACTCAAAGGCAGAAAAACTCAGATGTGCCTGGTCTGAGGGTTCTATCTTCAGGAAAGAGAAAAAGGCCGATAAAATGATAGTGTGTGCTGCAAAAAGACTGGCTGAGTATGGACAAGATGATTGTGTCAAGCACTGCTTTAAAGGAATTTTGGTTTTTAGTGTTATCCAAATCGACTCCGAGATTTTGCTTTGCTACCTTAGCTGCTCAACTGTCTCATGTCAGTAGCGCTGTCCCAGCAGTGCCAGTCAAATACAAATACTGGAGCCTAGCATGCAGACCTCTAAACATGAAGTGTTGCACAACCCAGGCTTTAAGAAGGAATTTCTACTACACAGACATACTGGTTCAGACAGCGTTGGAGCTGTTGGCAGACTGACCATATCTTGCAACTAGATTGGAAACCATAACTCTAAGGAAAGACAGGCACCATCCCAGGGAAGCAGAGTGCATTCTAGGATGAGCATCTTCTCAATATAGCTCTACTCATTTGGGTTCAGCTCTAAGTAAAAGTCCACCAGAAGGTTTTGTTATTATTCTCCTGGAAGACAGTTATAAAGCTGTCATAGACTTAGAAATTGTACTGTGGAGACGAGGGCTTCAGATCTCTGATTCTCCCACTAAAAGTAGCAGAGACCTTTTAAGACCATAGGCAGAGATTAAGAAATACCTGACTTTGCTTCTCCGGCTGGAGGACAGGGACAAGGATTATCCAGACAAAAACTACAAAAGACAAGGAAGGAGGCAAAGAAAGTATTTAGGCCTAGAACCACAATGAACTCCCAGAATAAACTTGTGCCCAGTAAATTTCTAGGAGGCACTAAGCTAACCTTAATGCTGATCCAAGCAGAGTTTTACTATGTGATAGATACAGAGCCAACAGTACATCCTAGACATATCCACAGAGGTACTATACACACTATGCTACAGGAATGAAATTCTTCAGTCTTTGGGAGATCATCCCATCTTGAGGGAGAAAGATCATTATCTCACTTCCAGTTACCACCTCTTGCTCTGAAAACAGCAATGAAGGCTTTTCCATGGCTATCAAAAAACATTTCAAAAACCATTTCAAAAGCTAAGCCAGGATGGGGCTAAGAAGGGAATGGTATGGGGGGAAAGGAATGATAACTCCTGTGTATTTATCTCTTGAACTATTCATTGTGTTAGTTATTTGCCTCTCTTGTTCTTGTCTCTGTAGGTCAAAATACTTACTGACAGACACTATCTCTATTTAATTGGTGTCTATCAGAATAAGAATCAGGATCAACAGTATGTCAGCCTGTACTGGTGATAAGTGTGACACCTCTCATTCCCCATCCACTGTAATGTTTACTTTTTTGTTTTAAAAAAATACATGAACTTGACACTAGCTGCATTAGACCATCACCAATACTTGGCAAAAGCCATCTCTTTTCTCGTTTAGTATTTGGAAATACTTAAAGAGTTTGAGGAAAATGTTTTCATGGAATGTTTGATGTAAAAACTGCTCCAAGGCAGATAGATTTTTTCAGTTAACATTTCAAAATAGCTTCAAGACTGGATGAAGGATCAGATGAAATACTCCTATGTTTTAATTTTCCAGCTAGAAAATGAAACTCTATTTAATATTTAAAAGGTCTTTTACAAAATACACAGAACTATTAAAAACACTACCTGGGTTATTCTGCAGGAAAGAGAACACAAACAAACATGCCTGGAATACAAGGCCCTGCAGCTACACATCAGTCCACAAAACAGCTTTGGTGAGCATTGCCCAGGGTGGCCCCTCCCCACAGAAATCACAGAGCAAACACACTCTTGAAATGAAATTATATGAAATAACAATTAAGAAAAAACCCCACAAACTCATCCTGGACAAAGCTCAGTTTCTTCTAGGAGGACTGGAAACAGTACTTGTGTGAAGTCATCCTAAGACTGACTGAAAGGAAGGGGCACAGTGCATTTACCTGCTGAATTTACCTAATAATCACTGGAAGAGGACAAGATAACCCATCATTTGGCTGACTGGCTAAATTTGCTTTACACACATGCAGCTGGGAATGTTTTATAGCACTCTCCTTCACCTTCTTTCTTTAGTGACTGCATTTTTCCTCTTACATGAAATTCCCTCTTGCATTGAGAGAGCAGCTCCTGGATAAGTTTGCTTCATGTATGTGTGGAACAGCTGGTACCCATTTGATGTGTTGCTGCACCCTTTGCTTTACGAGTGGATGGAAGGTTGCAGAAAAATTGTGATTGGTTGATCCATTGTCAAAACAACTTTGCCCTGAGCCCTCTGATCTGACAGAAAGGAACACAGCAGCAACAGTGGAGGTTTATTCAATCTTCAGAGTGTTTTACTGCCTTTCTCAGTAGAATTACTACTACCTGGAAGATGGTCCACTGACCAGAGCCTATTTTCTCAACCTGTGGAGGGCTGTAGAGTGATAACTACTTGCTGTAGTTACTACAGAAGCACATAGAAACCATAGACCTACAGGGAAGAATTAGAGTTTGAGCAGTGCACAAGACTGAGCAAGATACGGCATTTTAAACTTTACTCTTCACCCTGCAGCCTCAGCTATGTCTCAGACAGCATGGTGTATAAATAGCCTTCAATGCACAAATGAAGAAAAAAAATTATTTCTGATATTCTCAGGTATTTTTCAGCCTCTACAGCGAATGATGCAGTTTATGCTCTCACTTACAAGACTGTGCAGTGCTAGCAAAACTTGTTTTAAGCTCTCCTTGTCTATTTTTCTCATATTGAAACTTCACTGCAAGCTCACTCTTCTTCCACTAGAAGTGTATCCCTTATCCTTTAATATTCATAAGAAAAACTAATGGACAAATGAAGGTCTACAGTCTTAGAAATCATGATGCACTAAATGCATCTTTTACATCTTGCTAGGGCTAATTTGTCTGCATGGAACGTTAGGTTGACACTGTACTAAAGCATCTAGTTCCAGTGCATCTGGAATCAGTTTTTGAAGTACTTTCTACCCTGCTAAAACCACGCAGGCCAAGGTACTTTCACCTATAAATTCTGTAACAGTGAAGTACAGAAATCTTATGTCCAAAGACATGACAAACTTGTGACTCATCTTGAACGCTCTTGTCTAAAGTTTCCTATGAAGCAGGTGACGACATTTTCTTTGCCCACTGTTGCAATCTACATACAACAGTTGATCAAAATCCAGCAGGGTTCTCATGAACTGATGTGTTTTAGGGCCTAGCATTGTTATAGGAATGTATGCTTAGGCAGGCTGGAAACCATCTGTATCTCAGCTTCTTGGATAACGGAAGGGAATTTCCATCTTAAAGCTGGAGCAGAGCTGGTGGTAGTTTTCAGTTTTAGAGTCATCTGAGATACTTCGACAGAAAGGGATACTGCCCTGATACTGCAAAGTACTATGAAACCAGAATTTGGCCTCACATATGAACTCAGTCTCATATCTTTGGTCGAAAACTGTTAATTTCTTTAAGAATCAGATCATAACTTTGCAATGACTTCTTTTTCATCTGCATGCAAGATTTTAAAAATAGGACTGGTGTTTCCTTTAATTAGTATTTGATACAGTATTAATATTCCTATTTATCTTCTACATGCCATATGGATTAAATTCTCATTACTTTTGATCTTAATACTTTTAAAATATGTAAATCAGCAGACAGACACCCTCTTTAAAGCAGTGTTTGCACACCACATCTATTATTGCCTTGGGCAATAGGAAAATATCTGCATTGCTAAAATTCCAGAATTGTGGGGAAATCTTGAAAAATCAGATATTAAACTGATCAATCTAAACAAATTATATAATGACCAAGTAAACTGCAGTTCTTTAGATTCAGTTGTACCTAAAAAGGGGCATTAAAAGTGGCCAAAGATTATTACAGAAAATATACTTGAAAAAGATCAACTAAGTTAATTTCTGAAAGGAGAAGAATATTTTTACAAGTTGAGATAATTCCAGGTGCAATGCCTTAGAAGAATACTATACTTTTTTTAAAAAAAACTTACCTTTTATCTCAGACATTAAAGATACAATTATTTGTTTTCAGGTTTACAGAAGATGCTGTTGTCTTAATTCATCTCATATTTTTCCAACACTGTAGCACACTGCTCACAAATAGGTTTGCACAGGTATGTATTTCAATTTATCTGAATACTAGCAAGGATAAACTTACGGCACTTATCAAAACAAAGAATAGGCAAAGAGGATAAATGGGACTGTCCTCTCTGTTCACACTGTAAGGAATTTCTGATGACATGGGAATCATTTGGATTTATTGTTGAACGAACATGGTTCACAAAGTGTGTTAAACTGAACACAAAAGCTTATCCAATCATTTTACATTTGATCTTCCCATAATATATAATAACACATTTGTAGCTAGGCCTGTTAAATCTCTCTGCCTACATTATATAGCTGAAGTGTATACCTGAGAATTTTTGGAAGAAATTAAGAAACTATTCCTGTGAAAAACACGGCTGATGCCTGCCATGCTCTGGCTGACAGATGGAGGAGGGACACTGTGCAGCTGCAACAACATTTCATGTCCCAGAACATGTATGCAGTGCCTGCGTGGGTTATCCATTCCCTACCTTTCATCCTTGGAAAATCTGTATCTGTGAAGAAATATCACACAAAAACTAATATTCTGGTTAAAAAATAAAAATTTGCTCTTCAGTATCAGAAAAGGCATTTTGAGAGAAATTTTCAGGCACCTCTGGGTCCATTTAGTACCTCTTATTTTTAATTTTTTCTGATCTGATATAAAATCCACTAGGTCCATGGGACCTTCTCCACTGTCTTGACTACACTCTGAGCCCAGGCCAGCAGTCTGACAGCCTGATGTGTTTCCAGCACTCTGCTTCTATTTTGCTTATCTTAGGAACTTACAGGACTAAATGTTTATTCAAATGTCATCTAAGAGAAAAGGGCACTTTTCCTTAAATTTATTCACATTAGGCTATGTTTGGCATGGTTTGTAACAAAGCAAAACCCTGAACCTGAGCTCTTTAATCTTGTGCTGCAATGGTCATACGTAGACTACAACTTCCCTAGGGACACACCAAGCGGAAGGCACATAGTTTGCTTTCTGAGAAGGCAATGAATGTTTCCTAAGTAAAAGAAAGACAACTTTGGCCCTTGCTCTGAACAACAGTTTAGTTTAAGGCCTAGTCTACACCAGAAAATGCTATCAATGCATTTGTTTCCTACCATCACCTGGGTTGATAAAAGTCCTTAGCCAGAAATGTTGCTATTTTTTTTCACCAGAAAAATTAATTCCATCCGGCAAACTGCTTTAAGAACTGCTTTACTGTGATAAGATGCCCTTCCAGCAAGGAGGTTTGCTGGCAAGGATCTGCAGTAAAGTTACATTTTCAGTTTTCTAACCACAGATGGAGCCTAACTGGACAGTTCTGTGCATGGTAGTTTCTCCAATGAGATTCCTATCTCAGAATTAAAGCAGGCTTTCTTTCAGATACCCTCTTGTATAAAACTGCAGTAAAAATACATTTGTTTCACAGGAATGTGCAGGCTGTTGTAATTCACATACACCAAAAAAGAAGGCACATTAGTGTCCTTAAACCTCCAAAAATCTGATAAATACCATAAATACTAATTCATATTTCCTGTGCAACTAAATTAGACTACTTTCTCACAGTTATTTGCAAAGGCATCATTAGTAGGATACTACTTATCTAAACAGCAATTGTACATCCACAATTGTGTTTAGAATAACTAGGTGACAGAACGTCTTAGAAGTAATATAAATTTCTCCTCTAAGTGCCGTAATGATGCTGCAGAGGACAATGCAGCACTTAGTTATTGCAGCTTAAATGCTGTGTGTACTTATATCACAATTATTGCTTATTACTGTTTCACCACACAGATGTTATACATTATCTTTGTCTTAAAAGTGAAACATGTCAGATAGTGAAGTCTGGTCACAGCTATACAGTTGAATATATTGTTCAACCCAATTTACTTTTCAAGCCATATTATAAACTTCTTATTCTAAGCAGCCATTTAGAATCCACGTTTCTATCTTTTTTTCACGTTGAGGTCTTATTTAGGCAATGACTGTTACAGACTTTAAACAAGATGTGTGGATAACCACTGCTACACCCTGATGTATTGGGCTCTTCATCATCAACTTCTGCCTCTGACTGCTACATTTGTTATATGCAGGAGGAGGAGATGTTGTGTTCAAGTCTGTGAAACTCTATGTTAATAAATCAAGGATCTCTTGGCTACTGAACTCACAGCTCTGTTCTCGTTAGTTCACAAGTATTTCATATCAAAGGGATGCAAATGTGAAGGTTTAGAAATAAAGGAGTAGCTTTCAAATTTGAGGCTAAATAAAAAGTCTGACAAGCAATACATTAATAATCTGTATCACTTTTACCTAGTCTCCCTTCCTGAAACTTAATCACAGTGCTCCTTAGTGGGACTCAAGTTCTCTTTCACTTCTGCTCCAGGTAGGAGGCTTTGTTCTACGATAAAGCACCTACAGAAACTACATTGGAGTATTTAATGAAAATGACCCCGTTAAAATAAATTCATGCAGCTATTACAAGCAAAACTTTGCCTTACCTTCCATTTTTTTCATCACTAGCATGTGGAAACCTCTTGCCTCCTTCCCTGTAATCCTATAACACATAGCATGTTCACATGAAAATAATCTTTGACCATCTCACAGGAACAGCTTCGTAAGCACCTTTGCAAGTGCCAGTTGAACTCTGTAGGCTTTGCATAATGGTGGAGTCACGCTGTGCAATTGGGTGGGCTGTGACTTGTTCCAGACTCCTGTGGCTGGTCAGCCCTCCTGGGAGACAAATGCTGAGGCCAAACACTTCCTCATCTCCTCCATAATATTGTATGCTCACACTGAAGAAGGCAGATGGTATAGCGACAGAATACAGACTACTTTCATAGGCCGCACAAGAGAAAGGACAGTTCTTAAAAGCTCTCACTCTCCTGACCTGGCAACACAGACCACACATTCACATGAGAATAAGGCACAATCGGGATTTTAAATTAACAAACCCTATTGTTTCAAACAGCTGAACTGTTTTAGATTAGCGATGACTTCTTTCCATGTGTCCTAGTGAAAAGTGGGCCTTATTTCAGTTCTAGATCTCCTGGCAAGCCAGCTGGGAACATGAAGAACACGATGTACACCAGATTTCAGCACACTGCTGCCTGCCTACTCTGAGTTTTGTCATCAGCTTACATGAAAACATGCATAGGCTCACCCCAGCAAAACTTGTTTTGCTCAGTTTGTTTTTGTTTCAAAAGATCCTTCAGGGGAAAGAATCTGGTCAAAAATCTAGCCACAATTCAAATTGTTTATATAAAACACACTTGGGACTCCAGTCTGTGGGAGCAATATTTTTAAATGCTTGGGTTTTTTGTTTCTGATCTGTTGTTCTTACTCAATGTTTTGATGTTGGTATGAATAAAGCCAGATAAAAACCCAAGAATTAGTTTAACAAATGTAATCCAGATACAATGGCCTAGATTTACAGACCAGCCGTGCTTATTCATAGTGTAGCACGAGTCTCCATGAGGAAGCTGAACATAATATGCCAGATTTACAGTTGCTCTGGGGCCTCTTCAGAGAACACTCCTAGAACAAAGGCCTGTTTGCTGCATGCAGGGTGAGCTCAGTGTCTTTGTTCCTACTTGTTCCAGGACAGGAATAACTCTAAGGCAGGGCAGCACAAACCTGAACAAAAGCCACTTGGATAAAAGGCTGCAGTCATTGAGAAAAAAAAACCCTTCTCTTCTCCCATATCTTCTCCTTTTTCCCAGTTTCAGTTATTGATGTTGAACTGGAGAAACTGCTGCAGATATGAGGACACCTTCCCCTGTTACACATTTTCAGAGATTATGAGAGGCACTTGTTCTGCAACAACCCAGTACCTGCAATCTTTCAGTTAGCTTGCAAACACACAACCTCTTTTACAGTTAGGCTTAACTCTCCTGCAGTTCATACAGACCAGTGATAATTTTCAGAACAATGCAGCTACATCTTGAGCATCAAACTAAATAGCCAGGTTTCCAAGGCAAAATTTGAAACACTCACCAGGAAATGAATGTCACTTATGGAGTTACTGAATGCTTGGGAAACTCTAGTTCCACTTTCCACCCAAAAATATCTTTTGAAAGCTCTTAATAAACTGACCCAAAGGTTCTATTGAAAATGCATCCTGTAATCTTTGCTTATTACTTTGCTGGTAGTGATGTGCCTCCAGACAATCCAAGTTTTCCTTTCAGTAAAAAATAAATATTTCCATGTTAAGGAGCCCTTCCAAGCTTTCTTTGGCTCAGTTTTATGCTTCTCATCACTCCTTTAGGCATTTTTGTTGTTCTGAGTTTTGCTTTTTCTGACTACAGTAAATGGAGCTGCAGATCCAAGGGCAGCCAAAGATTATCTTAGCAATGAGAATTCTTATTTGGAGAACTTACTTGACAATCTTGAGGGAATATGCATGTCATCTGTGACTGCTTTTATTTCATTGTATTTTTTTAACAGGGCATAAGAAAGAACACAAAAATATGGTTTCTTACAAAGTTTTCTTGCGTTATTTCTTCAATAGCATTACAGGCTCTAACTAGAGACCAATCAGGGACATGATTCCTCTTTCTTCAACAAGGATTAAAAGATCATCATAACCCACCGACAAAGGCTGACTTTAAATATTGATTGTAAATTGTCTGCCAACTCAAAGAATAAATTTGGCCCTATCAATTCAGCTGAAAACTGTTCTTTTTAAAGAATCATGTTCAGAAAGCAAGGCACATCTTGTTCTGCTTTAGGTGACCTTGCATAGTCATAGGGCATTAAGAAGAGATAACTCAAGGTAACACATGAAGCTCTAGAGGAGTGTGAACTTGGAACTCTTGCCAAAATCCATGTACATTTAGAAGGTAGATAAGACACAGAAAGTCATAGGTTAATGAATTCAGGCCTGGCTCTAAACACCTCTAAATTAAAAAATGCGAAGCTCTTGTTTGGATCCAACAATGAATAAGGAGTTCAATGCAAACAGAGGAATAGAAATTAACATTGGGAAATAAACCCGAAGATTTCCTCAAACCTTTTCTGCTGACAAGAACTGCCTGAAAGCTAAGCTTAACACACGTAAAACTAAACTCTTCAATTCATGTTTCAATGACCCCCATATAACCCACAAAGAAAATTATGGCAGGAATTAACCCAGCATACATTAGCAGTCATAGAGTGATTTATTTAGATCATATTGACATCATCAACATTTTTACATGTATAACTTTCAAAATGTAGAGGGCATTATAGGTGTACTGCTGCACTGAATGGGACCGTGAAGTACAGAATGTAAAACTGTAAGTGCCAGAAGTGAGGATAATCTCAATTTCTCCTGTCTCAGTTACCTTCTGGAATGTTCTAAAGCTGAGTGATTGCTTAACTGACTGTGTTATTTAGAGTCTTGTGTTTTACCTTGCCTCTTTTCCTGGTGTGACATTATATATGGATGTAGTTTGCTTTATTTTCTTATTTTGAATAGCCTCTAAAATTCATAAATAAGAAACATAAAAGGGTCACTGAAGAAAAAGTTGTATTACATAAGAGAAAATATCCCTTATTGTGTCTGGTTTGTTCTTTATCTTCAGAGATTTTGGGCCAATTGATGCTCTACCCTTTCAGAGACACAGTTCCCTAAGCACAATGAAAAAATATGTTGCAAATTATGATGTAAAGTATTGCAAACTAATGAGGTACTGATATGGGCATGACTGCAAAGTTTGTAAGTACTTACTTACAAAGTAAGTAAATAAGTTTGTAAGTAATTACTTGCCCTTCATAAAGATTTTGCCTTTTAAAACAGAGCATGAAGCATACCTCTTCTACAAAAATGAAGTGATGTACTCCTTTCAAATGCTCTAAAGATTAAATTCAGCTTTTCCCTGAAAAACTTGTAAGAAAAAAGCAATGTTACAGAAAACAGTAGTATTCTTCACCGCTAAGGCTACCAAGCATTCTGTCATTATTGAAACTAAACTATATTTTTTTCCCACCACTTTTTCATCTCATCCTTTTCTTTCTCCTTTCTCTATCCTCTGAATGGGTTTTATAAATTCTCTGTATGGGTTTTCTTCTTTGATGCTATATTCCTTCCCCACTCCAGTTTTGGCTTGTTTTTGCACTCAATGTCATGTGTTCATGTCTCTCACCCCTTTTCCCTGTATCTGAAGTTCTGCGTGGTTTCATCTGGCATGGACAGTGTCTTCTGCCCTACTGATATTACCTCTCTCCAAGAAAAGGTTTGCTTGGTTCTTCTATTCCTTTTTTCCCTACATATCTCTTTTCTCTCTCTCTCTCTCTCTCTCTCTCTCTCCCTCTCTCTCTTTTTGGAAACTAGCAGTTAGAAGTAAGCTGAAGAAGTCAATTGCCCATCCTTGCAAGTCACACCACAAACCACTAAAATTCTATAAACAAGTTACGGAATTTAAGCTGCAAAGTGACTGATACTTACTGCATTTCTGACTGTGCATATTTATTTTGTGGGTGGGGAGAGATGAGGAACTTTTTTGAAAATCATTTTCTTCAATGTGTGTCATGCTTAGCTTGTGCCTACCATGTAGGCAATCTCTGAATTAAAAAAAATTAAGCTGCAAGTTGTTTATGATGATGAACTCTCATAATGAAAATCCTGCTTATTTGCAATGCTTTGAGATGTCTCTGCCTGTGGCTGTCTGTGATGACTATGTTCTTCTCAGGGAATGTTTTAAAATAGACTACAGTTTACAAACAAAAGTATCTATTTTACTCATTTAAAATTTCATATTTCTAAAGCAGTTAAGCCCCTTTCACTATGCGGTTAAGGATTTCACCCTTCTTGGGCCCTAAATCAACGATGAAACCGCACGAGGCATGAGCCTTGATACAGCAGATAGAAAACTGATACCTAATACAAACTCAACCTAACAGCTGTTCTGAATGCCATTGCGAGGGGTAGACCCTTATGAGGAGGTTAAGAGCAGTACAAATTCCAATTTATCAGTTTCTTATGAATGAAAAATGAATTGGAAGCACATGAACAGCAACAAATGAAAGAAACTGATACTACTTCATCTCTAAATCTGATAAGCAAAATATAAGGAGTCAGCCCAAACTGGAATCTGATACGTGTGCCCTTTTGGGACATTAAGGGAGACAGGATGCAGATCTGAACTTCATATATATTCACCTGTCTCTGAAAACAAATCAATAGCACAATTACACAAAAATCCCTTTTACCAATTTTAACTATAGCACCTAGTAGTTCTGAATTTTCAAAACTACACCCATATATGCTGCTACCTAAATTAGCGCACAGGTTTTTTTCAGAGCTGCAGCAAATTTGTATTTTTTTGCAAATAAGCCTTTTAAAACCCACAAGCTTAGTGTTATTCATTTGATAGTCATGCTCTTTATCGTAACTAAGAATATGCAGTAAAGAACAGCATTAAAAGAATGTAGAAAAAACAATTGCACCACTTTGCTGGAGGGCATTTTTGGTGTTTGCAAATCCCAGTAGTACAAAAAGAGGCTGGAACAATCTAATATTTTTTTTCCTTCTTCTGAAAGTGACTTTTGTGTGTATGCATGAGGCAAACACAAGCACACTGGTGAGAGGGAGTCCCAAGAATAGCACTACATCCTCAAAGCCACAGAGAAAGAGTTAAAGATGTACTTCCTAGCGTACAAAGCAGATAACTAGCTGCAGCTAAAGGTAAAGAGCTGGTGTAGCTCTCCAACTTAAACAGCAGGCACCATACTTGTTCTCTAACCTGACAAGGAGCCAGCAATGAGTCCTCATGGCCAAGAAGGCCAATGGTATCCTGGGCTGCATTAAGAGGAGTGTGGTGAGCAGGTTGAGGGAGGTTATCCTCCCCCTCTGCTCTGCCCAAGTGAGGCCCCATCTGGAGTACTGTGTCCAGTTGTAGGCTCCTCAGCTCAAGAAAGACAAGGAACTACTGGAGAGAGTCCAGTGGAGGGCCATGAAAGGGACTTGATCGCCCCTCTTATGAGGAAAGGCTGAGTAAGCTTGGTCTGTTTAGCATGGAAAAGAAGACTGAGAGGGGACCTTATCAATGCTTATAAATGTCTAAAGGGCTGGTGTCAAGAGGATGGGGCCAGACTCTTCTCAATGGTGTCCAGCAATAGGACAAGGGGCAATGGGTACAAACTGTAATACAGGAAGTTCCACCTGAACATGAGGAAGAAGTTTACTGTGAGGGTGGCAGAGCACAGGTTCAGGCTACTCAGAGACATTGTGGAGTTTCCTTCTCTGCAGTTATTAAAAACCTGGATGCGTTCCCGTGCAGTCTGCTCTAGGGGAACCTGCTTTTGCAGGGGGGTTGGACTAGATCATCTCCAGGGGTGCCTTTCAACCCCAACATTTCCGTGAATCTGTGATTATATATTTGATTCCTAATAAAATGTAAGAGAGTCAGCTGAGGAAGGACATGTTAAAGATGACTGAACCTTCCATGGCGATGGTTGATGTTGTTCAGCTTGTTTGCTATCTCATCATTCTCCCCATTAGACTTAGCTCAGCTGCTAGGGCAGATCAACATGGTAAGCAAGAGGCAATACTTAGTAATTATATAATTGTGTTTCCTTGCCTTCTCACACTATTCATTGTTTATGCTTCTCTATAAACAACTGATTTGTACAAGGCAGGACAAACCTTAAAGACAAAGAATGGACACTAAGGTATTTTTTTGGAAAATAGATATTAGAATTCATAGAACTATTTTTTCATATACGTTCTTTTATGGCTAAGGCACACTTGTTGCCTGCCTGAGTCCTATTGGCAGCAACAACAACACTTCCTGTGATTTTGGTATTCTTTTATTCCCTTGGGGGAAGGATGTTACAAGCATGGAAGGTGGGAGTGTGGCATTATTTTTCCGGTGTACTGCCAATTTTAGCTAACACATGAGCACAAGTGGTTCCCAATAATTCTCTCCGCATGCAGGGAAGATCCTCAAGAAAGATTATCCTTGCCTGGGGACAGAAATGAGTTCTGCAAGCTCATAATTACTGCTACAAGCTAGTATTTGCTATTGCTGTATTCAACTTAACCATTATAATCAACTAAGGCTATCAAGGCGAGAACTGAGATATAAAATACTTCCAGTGAGAAGAAAGAAGTAATGGCAGAGAACCAAGGAATGCAATCATTGTCACAAGTAGAGCTAATGAGTAACCGATATAATTTCTTTCCACCCAAAAACTTCACAGCCGGTTCATGAGTTACTGAATATAATACCTATTTATCAAACTGTGCCAATGAGTAACATGTAGTATCTTCATATATGTGGTTGCAAATATTTTGTCCTAGGTATCTAATCTTTACTTGTCAGACATAATTCGTTTTTTCATTTACACTGATCAACTTTGCAAGTTTTACACCATGGTTTGGGTTTCTATTAAGTTGTGTATAATTTTTGGCAGTTAATCACAATCCACTAAAGTAATTATCCTAACTAGCGCACAGAAAAATACTTGAACATATGCAAACTATATAAGATTTTGAAATCTAATTTTTTTTTCAGAAAGGAATTTTTTATGGTACTTTCTGAGCTATCACACATTTCATGTACCATTCTGTTACCATCACTTTAATTATGTTTCTGCATTTACCACTGTATCTTCTCTTCATAGTATCTGTTAAGGACTATAAAAATGTAAATAATTCAGGAAAACATGCTGTGTCTTCTGAAAAGAAAGATCTGAAATCCAGCTTAGTCATGCAGAATTCACTAGAGTGAAATCACATTTTTAAATATCAGCAAAGAACCAGAAATTATTTGGTAGCATACAGCTGGCAGAAGAAATCACAGCCCTATCAATGCTAATGATTAACTTTCTCAGCCTTTTTCTTAAAAAATAACCTGAAATAAAGATACTATATGAAGTTTTCCAATACTGGGGAAAAGTTAAAAAATTCCGAATTCTCTTTCTTTGCAAAACAGAAAATACTATTTGTGAAAATATCACTATACTTCCTCTAAAACTTCGGTACCTACTGTACTTATTCTAACAAAGCTTACTTAGATAAAATGTTGCAGCTTTTTAGAAACAAACCACACTATTTGACTGAGTAGTCATCTGAGATGTGCTGCGGGATCAGAGCACTAGTAACTATGGCAAAGTAATAAAAATAAGGCTACCAGAAGATATTTAGAGGAATTTCAAGCAACAAGAACAGAAGTACTGTATTAAGTACTGCTTAACTAACAACAAAGAAATGTCAAAAAGAAGTGCTCAGACAAACCTGCATGCCATGGATGGAAAATGAAGACAGAAGGAGCAGGTGAACTGCAGCTTGGATCAGAAAGACAGAGGAGCAATGGAACTCGTATTAAAATTCATTCTTTTTGGCACAGCATTATTGTTTATATACTATTGAACTTTATTAAATTCCTTATATTTCTTACTATTATTTTTCATTATTTCAATGAGACAGACCTGCAAACTCTTTATTGCAATGCAGTGATTATGAGCTGAATTTCAACTTGTTACATGTAGAACAAGCCTGGAGCTCTCTCTTGAGAAGTTTATTGGAGTTTATCTGTGCAGTTTACTTGCGTCTTATTTTCTCTCTCACCTTTGATACTAATCAGTCCTGGCTGCAGGTCAAGTCTCTTTGCATTGAAAACAATCACAGTAACCAATCCAGAAGTAAACCAGCTTATAATGAAATTCACTGCCTACGGCTAAACATAGAGCTAACACGTGTTTAACAAATCAGAGCTTGTATTTATCATTTGTCACTGTTTGTGTCTTTGTCTGTTGGAGGGTAAAAACAATTAAGAAACTGAGCAGTAAAGAAAAACTTAACAACAGCCCAATTTCTTTTCAGATTTGTTGGGCTGTTACTTTGGCAAAATGCAGCCTGCAAAACACGCTATCACAGAGAGCAAAGGGTTTAACAGGAAGTGTCTATGGGTGAACCAGGACAGAATACAAATATTATCAGTACAAGTCTTAGCTGAAACTATTCTGTAGGGCTTATAGAAGTTCTACTGATTTCATTTATGTTTGTAGTCAGATTTTCTGAACCTGCGCTGGAACTATATGGTGAAGAGCTGAAACACTGAAACTGAGGTACAGCATTTATCACCCTAGCAGATAGTGAAGCTAAGAAGCTGCCGCTCAGCACATATACAGAAAGCAGAGACTCCTTTTCACAGCATGGGAGGTGATGGTCACCCCTGGGGTCTCCTGCAGGGTTGCACCATGTGCAATGTGATGCACAGTAATAGCCACACTTGCACCAACAAAATCTGCATAAATATGCAGCCTCACAACCCTGGAAAGATGATCATATTTTCTTATAATGACAGAAACAATAAAGATTACTTTGAGAGTTAGCTTTACTTTCAGCTTATTTTCTCAAGAGACATAATAAAAAATATCTTCTGCTTTGTATGATTTCTTCTTATACATTTGTAATGCAAAATGAATGGTTTGGAAATGTGATTTCTGTTTAATAAGCCCAAATCCCAGCATTAATCCCAGGTGTGAAGAGGTCAGTAATCTGGTGGTACTCTTCTAAGGAAAAAAGAAAAAGAAGCTACTTTTTCCTCTGCTCATGCCCAGTCATTTTGACTCAAAAGCTGCAGAACACTATTGTAGCAGGATTTTTTTATGGAAATTCATTATACAAGATACCACCAGCAATTTATCTGCCCAAGGATTTGACTGCAATACAGCTAATAGTAATTCCTCTGCTATAGTGAGGTATGTAGTAGGAGAATACTGTGGAGATCTCATAGGCCTTGCACATAGCTACAGCATGCTCAAGTACCATCAGATCATACCATGTGAAACTACCTTGGCCTTCTCAATGTTTCCTGTAACATTCTGATTGACCCATGATCATGCAATTTCATTTGCATTTTATTTGCAAAAGAATGACAACTGAAACCTGACCTCCTTACCACCCCTCTCTCCAGCCCTCTACCCCCAAAACTCCCAAGCCCCCTAGATATGTAGGGAATTTTTCATGTCAATTTTTATAATCAAGAGACTCAACTCTGTTCACTGTTATGATTCTACTGACTAGAGTCAAGTCTTTCCTGATTTACCTTTCCTCAATGTAAAACTAGTCTTAGCGGGTGGCTTAAAAATGATGAAACAAAATTCCTGATTAAGCAACCAAATATAATTCTAAATAGATTACAAATTCTTTCACTTAAAATCCTGAATGATAGGATTCTGAAATTAATGTCATCCATGTGTCAGTATCATCCCATCTGCCAATGACAACTAGCTGAAAGTCCATGCAGCATTTCACATTACATTATGTAGCAGCATTTTTGTTCTTCATTTAGAAAGAAAGGTTTGCTATAAAGGAATCAAACAGGAAGTTTAGTTACACAGAGAGAAACAACTGAATGCCTTGGATTGATCAGTCTTCCACTTGCAGAGAGTGAAGTGGCATCTTTAGTTACAAGGCATCCTGATCTTGTTATCACATCTTGTAAGATCCTGCCTGTTCTTTACCATAATTACAACCACGCAAGGACTTTGGTTTTCTGTGAATCAAAGGACAAAACATGTCCCCTTTCCAAACTACTAACAATTACTGCTTTTTTGTTATCTTCTTAAAACAATGCACAAATAGGAATTAAATTAATTCAGAGTTAAAAGTACACTATGTTAAATTACCAAGTAGAGTAAGATAGTTCCCTACATTTGCACATCTTTCACTTACAAGAGCAAAACATCAAATCAAGACTGTACTTTAGGGCTAAGATTGAGGTAGCTTACAGTATTTTCAATAACAAACTCTGACTCAGAAAAACCTCTACTCTGAAGCAAAGACCAGTCGCCTAAGTGTATTCTCTGTGGCTCGGGTGTTTTAACATTGTTATGGTCCTGATAGAATTAAAGTTGAATCACGTCTTCAATACTGGAGTTAAGCCCTAACAATTAATTATGTCACCATTATTTTACGTTTCCTGTTGAGAACGGTGAACCTGTAAGTATCATTTGTGTGATGACAACCATAGAGCAACATTTTTGGGAATAATCCCCTTACTTAAACTTATCCACAGTGCTGTATGAGGCAAGCAGCAGCTTAAGCAATAACTTAACACATTTCACTATCTACTTGATCTGCATCAGTGCAAAACTTGGTGTTTATCTCCATGTTTCTCCAAACCCAACACAGCGACGTCTGTCAAATCACGTTTTTATCACAAAGGACTAGAAAAATGAGCAACATATAAAATGCATATTGCAAGAAAAACATTCAAAATGGGTCACCAACTAGTGGAAGTCCAGCTTGAAACACAGCAGGCCCTAATTTCCACTAGTTTTGAGATATAGCAGATTAAGAAATCTAAAAGCAAAGGCTTTACTGGAAACAGCCTATTGACATTTACACCTATAGAGCAAGTTCTACTACCTCAGCCTCAGATTGTAACTACAGAGTTTATAATTCCAAATTTATCAGAACCCTGGAAAATATGTCTACCTCTCACAAAGTTTCAGCATTGCAGACAAAATTGTGAAATGCAAGGCATAAATTGAACACCATTGCAAGTTATATATTGTTCTCCCATGAGAGAATGTCCATGGCCAGTGACTCTTCACCTATTTTGTCACTCATTCAAAATGTTTGTGTGAGCATGAAGAATTAGATCATCCTCTAATCAATGCGGAGACACCAATAGCTTTCCTTTTATAAACTTTTGCATCTCATAAAATCTCAGTCGTGCTTACTTTTGAGGCAAAGATACATTGGTCAATTCCCAATAAAGCATTCGTTAATAATTTCAAACTTTCTCACTCTCTATATTGTCTAAGAGAATACCATTACTTGGCCTCTGGATATTATATTATTTTGATTTTTTCAGTTCTATCCTGTTGTAAGTAGAATAATAAACTTCTGGCTTAATTGTTACTATTGACTGGAGTCTCCTCTCCACCCCAATAACGAAGTACGGTACCAGGCAGTGTGTCACAGCAGAGATGCTGGAGGGAATCGTTGTCTTTGATATTGATCCTGTCCTACTGCTCTGGAATACCCCAGGGGAAAACCTTGGCAGTGTAGAGCCAGGCCCTGTGACTCTGTACAACCACAACACATGCATACACTTAGCTTGCATTGCATGCAGTTTGGCCATACTGCTCAGTCTTGCTCTGACCCAGTGCAAAGGCATTTGAAGTGAAAAACAGGCTTTTGTTTCTGCATTAATTTCAGAGTACAGTCTTTGCAGGATCTTTGTGGAAATTTCCTGGTCTAGTTTTCCTTTATCAGTCTTCTACTAAGAGCAGGCAGCCTGTGCTATTAGACAGCTGGATAACATGATGTTACTGAATAGCCTGCTTGATTCATACAAAAATATGTAAACTCATATCAATAGTTTTTTTCCCTTTTGTATTCTGTCCCCCCTTGACTGCGCTAGAGCATCACCTAGAGAGGCCTCAAAACAAATAAACAGTCTGTCCTTCCCTTTGTGTTCAAGCCTGGATACAGACTCCCTCCTGAAGCAAACATCAACACTGCTTCATAACTAGGTGACAAACCAGTGCAGAAACCTATCACACTCCCTTCTCCATTGGCCTCTGTGTTCCAGGTCCACAGTTCTGCTGATGGACTAGTCCTGTCAGTAATGTAACTTAAAGAGAATTAAAATCAATTCCTAACATTGCAGAATAATGTTTTACTATGAAAAATAACAGCCTTCACATTGCTTGGACCATCTAGTGGACAGCTTTTTTGTGTGTGAGTAACAGTTTATGTAGTAAGCCCTAAATGATAAAACGCGTGTTTTATACATATATTCTTGTTTCAGAAAGATACATGCTATTTCACTTGGTTCTCACAATAAGTCTAACAATATCCTCTTCTTAAAAGTATACTTCACACAATAAGACTAAATAGAGATTTAGCAGCGTGTGAAAGCATCTGAATTTCTGAATGCAAGCTGTGCTTTTAAAAGCACCCAAGGAAGCTGTTACTCTTCAGCAGATTTGGTTCCTTAACAGTTACTCATTGAAGTGCGATTTGTGTGCTCATCTATCTGAATATCTTTGTGCTTAACCAGGAACTCCTTACATCTCTGTATTTGCATGCTTATTCATTTACACATACATGCTGCTTAAACAGTTCAGATCAATATTGCATTTATTGCTTCTTCAAGTTATATTCTTCTATCAGTTCACATTTTTTGAAGTCTCTCTAAATTATTGTGTAACGGCTCTGAATCACATGCTTGCCAAGAGTGTAATTCTGCCATTTTTAGTCTCTCTAATTATTCTACCTCAGACACAATGTCTTTGATTTCAAGGAGGTTAGTTGCAGGGTAACATACAATATCCTGCGAGAGAAAAGGTGGTAGATTCGGGCCCTGATTGCTTTCTGACTCAAGAGGGTTTGCTGCAATGAAGATATTTCTGTTTGACAGGTTTATTGTTTAACATACAATAATTTAAGATACTAATGCACACATCCCCTGCAGTCTCACTCTATGGATTCAAAACCCATATGGACAGAAATGCATGAAGAGAGAATAATGGTTTTCTCAACCTGCTGTGTTTGCATATTATTCTGTTTTTAGCATGGAAAGCACATTATATGCCTGTGTAGAAGACTTAAAACATTGAATCTGCACTGTTTCCTCTAATATAATGATCTCCCTATAAACACCTGTCTTTTTACTTTCGCAGTGTAAATTGTTTAACTGAACTCTTTAAAGTTTAAACACATAAATTGCAGGGTCAGGGCTCAAGTATTCCAACTAATATTTGTCGACTTACAAGATGAAAGGTGTTCCATTAAATATATAAACAGAAGTGTTAATGTATGGCACAAAATTACAATAAACTATTTTCAGTAATAACCCAGAAATCAATATATTATCATTTATATTTTGGCTCTAGTTCCAAGTATCATAATATCAACCTACTTCCTTGAATATTGAAAGATAAAACTTAAAAGTAATTAAAATTTTAAACAGTTAAAACTCAAAAAATATCATGTTTTAATTCAAGTTTTTAAACTGTTACTGACCATGGAAAAAACAATGTAGCAACAGACAAAATAAAAAACCACACTGCAATGATTGTAGAATTATAGTAGACTTTTCTGTGTCTGAATCTTTGTGTGTGTGAACAAACAAATTGACCTTTGTTCTGCCAATCTCTGCCAATGAGGCATTTCATTACTGTCTTCCACTTTTGAGGCTGGAAGGCAAAGGAGTGCTGAAGCTCTTGAAAGTCAATTTGATTTCATTAAAAAGACACTTTGAGATCATTAACCAAATTTTTAGTGAAAATCTTATTTTAAAAATGTTTATACTTCTGCCTCTGTAATTCAGGTACTCGTGGGCTTTTTTTGTATTTCCAGATTGAAAATGTGTAAAAGAAAGTTAGTTTCTTTATGTTTCCTGCCTTCCAAGGGATTATTAAAAGACCTTATCTATATATAAAACAAGTTACATGTTGACAACATGTAGCTTACAAATAGTAAAAAAAAAAGATCTCTGTTATTTTCTATATTTCTTACCTTTTTTATGGGATCTCAAGGGACTTGACAACGGTTGGTCTGCAGCTGACTGGGATTGGCTAATTGATTGCGAATCATTCTTTTCAAATGAATATTTGAGAATAAAGGGAGAAGCAGAAATTTCATCCAAATCATTCTGCAATAAAGAATGCTGGTTTAGGCACTTAAGAAATGTATTGATTCCACTCTGCCATAATAACTTATAGCTATGATCTCACAGAGAGCAACTTCCTATTTTCTACGACTCTGTGAAACGTCTAATGCTAAATTTAAGTTACACAGGATTCTTGTGGCTTTCAGCAACACCAACTTAACACCCATGTCACAAACATTTGTTTACTTTTTCCGTTTCACTTATTTATCCCCTTTCCTCATGCAGTTAAATCATAGCATGCACTGTATGCTGATTTCCTCTCATAGTTAATTTGTATCTTTAGAAAAAAGCTATAGGAAGGTATTAATCTGCTTAACATTTCTAAGTACATCATCCAAGGGATTTTGTTTTTTTAATCTTACATATGCTCAGCAGAGTTACTGGCAAAAACTGTACATTTTCTCCATTTCATCCTTTCAACATCAAATGGTAAGCAGCAAAAATTGGATCAGACTTCAAAGACTATGCTGTGCTCCAAGTCACAGAGCGACTCCTCCATTTCACATATTGAATTCGAGCAGGATATCAAAGTGCTACCAAAGAACCTCAGGTCCTTACTAAAAAAGAGTCTCTAACATCTGTAGAAAGTGAAGTGCACAGACAAATCACCTCAGGGAGCAGCTAGCATTTATTCTCAGCAGCAAATTTCCAGCCTTTTGATTCTCTTATTCACTGTACCTCCCTGTCTTTCTACAGAACTAAAGTTCTTAGCAAGCAGGCTTTTGTCTCAAAGACTTCAAAACATCACTAACGGTTTCATGTTCAGATGGCTATGCCAAGCAGCCGTGAACACATTGCAGAACTGTGGACTCAGGAATTTGAAGTTATAATGTGATGTTATTTTAGAATATAAACTTAGTAGTACCTTTTTTGTTTGTTTGTCAAGAAAATGAGGCACCACAGGAGAAGACTGGTTACTGTTTTGCTGCCTAAAAGGAAAGAAACATAAAATAGTAGTTTGAATATTGTAATTTGTTCTATTCTTATACAAGGTTTATGGGCATATACATTTTTGGTTCATTTGCCCTTCTCCTCCTCCCTCAATTTCTAAATACGCACATACAATCAATTCAGAGAAAACACAGACCAGTCCCATTTCCTCTTGTAAGGAAGTGAACTTTATCAAACACAGTAATAGGCCATAGGCATTAAACTTGTCACTAAAAATTTGCAGACAAGTATATGTGTATAAAATCAGTTTATGAGAATTCTATGAAATGGAAGTCATGTATTAAAATTAATTTGACAAGATCTTGTATGAAACTTTTTCCCCTCAGAGCTGTGAAAAGTTGTTTTTACAGAATTTGAACTTAAACACTCAAAATTTGACAGATGAGGAAGAAATGAAACACGTAGTTTTGTGCTCTAAAATCATTTGGATTAAGCACAGAGCAAGGAGTAAAAGTTCTTAGATTCTTTGTATCTGTTATTATTTTATCAACACATTATGTCACCATAAAAATATTAAAGGCCAGCTCCTGCTCTCATTGATGCTAATTAAAGTATCATAAAAACCTTCTGCAGGCCCAGATTCTTGTCGGCAGGCCTTTGAACTAAATTGATTTCTTCAGTACTAAAGTCCACCCAGACAGAACTTGCTCCATAATCTTTAGTTTTACAAACCCAAAAAAGATGCCACAAATTTCATTTGATGGATAAAAAACCTGAGGTTCATAGACATTATTTGATATGGTCAAGGATTAAAAGCAAGATTTTTTGATTGCCAAAACACGCCTCAACCATTGTATCACTACTCTCCCCCTTCCTCTCAAACCTTTCAGAAATTACAACTAATGGCAGTTGTATTTCTACTTAACAGAAAAAATAGCTGACAACTAAGTTTCAATCATAAATTTTGGGTTACACATATATATTACAGCTTTTTTTTTTAATAGATGGGGAAAAGCTTTACAATGTGCTAAGTAAGTAGCTCTTTCAGTTTTACACAGCTATTACAAGTGAATATATTTTAGCTCTTTCAGTCATGGTGGGAGGGGTGAACATAAAGAACAAAAATTGCTTTACTGTAATTAAAAAATAGAATGCATGTTATCTCAAATTTAATTTTTGTCAGTGCCTACATTTCAGTCAGCCACATTAGTTACAAGCTACTTATGTAACAACAAAACAATATGTTAGACTTCTTAAAAAATATATCTGGCCACAAGTTTATTTTACCTCTCAAAATGCACTTTTAAAACGTACTTTCCAAACATACGCAGATTAAAATAACACTACTGGAGGACATGAAATATTTTAGACTATTACGTATTGAATTTGATAGCTATACATCACCATGCACCTGTATTAGGTAATTCATTCATTCTGTGACATCTACAGAGGCTACTGCAGTATTTCAAGCCTTATTTGCAATAGGGTTTTAGGCTCTTAGGATAATTAAGTTTGTCTGAACGTGTAACCCCCACTCAAGAGTACTGACTTGAGTCACAACTATGATGACATCATGACTGTCAATAAACTATCTCGGGGTGTGGGAACAAAATGAAGCATTCACGGATATGGGAAACACTCAAGTTTTCTGTAATGTTGTAATTCCATGAGTGATGTTCAGAATTTCTTGCCAGGTTTGGGGAATTTAAATTCTGATTTATTCTTTGACACTAAGAAAAGAGAATGGAAATATTCCGCCTAAACTGTAATTTGCTTTTAAACTAGTGTTTTCCTTGAAGGAAATTAAGGGATCCATTTTAAAAATGGATTTTCATTTTATACTGGCATAACTGTACAGGAAATTATGAAATATGTCTAGGGCTGTACTTGACATTGTAATTGTACGTGTCCCATATTATCTGTAAAGATCTTAATTACTATTTATCTTGTATATATAATATTTAGATAACTATTTAGTGTGATTAGTTAGTTGACTTGCCATTCCCCCCCCAAATCACTCAAGCATTTGTTGATATTAATCATTCCCCTGCACACCAATACAGCAGAAAATAAACCCAATATGAGCTAAAAATCATGAATAATCCTCAAATATCATTGTGGTTTATGTCAAAATAAAAAAAACTGCTGCTGGATCAGTATTTTGCAAATGGCCAAAATTGGACTATCACCATCCAAATGTAAGTATTCGGATTTTGGGGTGGTTTGGATCTGGACGTAAATCTGCAGCTTGAACTAATCTCTAATTTCTATTGAAAAGATTAGAATTTAGTATGATTTTGACAGCACTTTAACTTTGCCAGAGATAGAACATTCTCTAAATGTTTCGAGCACGAAGGTGAAGTTCAGCAATTTGCCTTCTGTACAGCTGAAGCTAGCAAAAGGCATTCTTTGGAATTCTGAAACCTTTAGACCTCAACTGTTAGCATCCCAGTGATGCTGTGTTTCTAACGGTAAAAACCTGAAATTTGGTTGTACTTGGTGTAAGATATCCCATCCTTTCACAGAATGTGCTATTGCTGATGTAAATATGTACGTTGTGATTACTAGCTTTTATTCAGAAGCTTTTCATTGTATTTCTCTCTCCCTGTCCTGTTGAGAAGGAGGAGTGACAGAGTGACTTGATGGGCACATGGTAGCAAACTGGCAGGGAACTCTGCTGAAAACATGGCATCAACTGTAGATGCTGAGCACCTTGAAATCTCTCTCTGAGCTATTCTGAAAATCTGGCTAAGTATGTGGTATGAAAAATACAAATAGCAACAGCTAAGCAGTTAGTTCATATGAGCCAATCAGTGATGATAGCTAACATTTGCAAATGTGGCACCTGAAGGTGATTTTGAGGCACAGAAAGTTTTCAGCTATCTTTGAAGAAACTGCTTGTCCTATGGTTTCCAAAAATTTTTACTTTCCACTTTTGCAGAAAAAGAGTGCATGGGTCTGAGATGAGATCCAGTCAGCACACTCACCTGGGAAGGATGCAAGAAATCAGGTTCTTGTGCCTGGTTTCAGTCAGACAATACAACAATTTTCTCCTGAATTTTCAGCTACTGAGCTACAATACACCTCAATCTTCGCATATGGACTGTCTACAAATCCCTCAGCAAGAGACGTTGACAAAAAGAGAAACTTTTATTCTTAGGGTGTCTACACATCTGTATAGCATATAGCCACACTATCCTTAGCATTGAAAGCAGCTAAACCATAACAACACAAAACTGGTAGTGCAGGCTAACTCATGCTGGAGAAAAATAGCTAGTTTTTGAGCTAGTATGGCCATTTTGAGTGTATGTTGTGGAATGTGGACTTCCATAATTTAAATGCTTTTAAAAATGTTAGAAACACTCTTAGAAATTCTAAGAAATTCTAAAAACTAGAAAGAATAAAACTCATTTTGAAGAAATAATATATTCCCGAACAGAACAAATTTAATCCTTCCAGCATAGGTAGATGAAAAATTCCAAAGGGATGGGGAGAAGGAAAAAAAAAAGTGACACTGCAAAATTGTGTCCAATTTTCCATTTATACCTTCATAAATCACAAGTAACTATTTGAGCTTACGAACTGCAAATTAATTAGAATCTCACATGACAGTAGAATTGAGACCAAAGGGTTCCCGTACATGCCACAGGAATTGCAGACCTCCTATTTCCATCATAAGCAATAACCTTAATGTTTGTTATGGTTATAAATAGGAATGTGAAGCAAGTAAAGGAAAGCAGAATGTATTTATATCAGCTTTTACAGTGGAAAGAACAGAATATTTATATTCAAAATATGATTTATATAAGAAACCACAGTGTGGTCTTGACAAAAACTGAAATAATACAAGTAGGTAATGATGGAGCAATGCGTACAAAAGTGTAAGCAGTATATCACATGCGCCTCATAGCATTCATCTGAAGGTTCTGATAAAAAAAGCTTAAACGGTGGAAATGCAACCCTTTCAAGCAGCTATCCATGAAAACTAGGAGCACATTAAATTTTTTTCTTTTCCTTTTAATCAGAAGAATCCAAGGAAGGTTTTGTATTGACTGACTGAGTGAAACTCAGTTAAGTGAGAGGCAAGATGCAGATCAAGTCAAACAAAGAATGGCAGAAGATAGAATAGTTCTATATGGAACAGTTTAACTCACATTAAGTCCATTTCTAAACTGATCTGTGCTCAGGTGACTGAAATCATGTTTATTCTCTGTGGGATATTGTGTTTATGTGCCAACCCACCAGTGTCCATGTAGGTGAATCCACATTGCATGCTATTTCAATGGGCCTCCAGATGCTGCAGAACTTTTAGAAATGCACATTGTTCATTTTTCAGGCACAGCAACAATGCTGTTGCAAATAAAGCTGACCTAAGGAGAATTCCTCTAGAATAGTTTTTATAGTTACTTCCTACACTAGTTCACCAGTGGCTGCAGGCCACTGCAGATGCTATAAAAGCGACTGACTTGCAATGCCAAACCCACGGGCACAGAAATGTTACATTTCAAGAAGTCACTCTGTATTTATAAATCATAAAAAAGAACCTTGGCAAATCATCTAAGCTATCCCCATTTTCAGAGAAAAATCAGCTGCACCTGCTCATTTTTTTTTCCTTGAGATTGTCCAGGCTGATTTTAAAACCTACAGTGATGGAGATGTCAGCTCTTCCCAAGGTAACCTCCACAGGGCTTAACTTACCTTACCATCAGTGAGCTTTTCCTGGTGTCTAACTTAACTTTCCTGTGCTGCAATGCAAGCCCATTATTTCCCACTTGATTCTCAATGGAGAACAGTTTGGTCGTTTCCTCTTCACATCAGCTTTTCATGATTGGAGAAATTATACCATACTTACCCTCCGTTTTCCATCACTTTTAGACATCTCCCCTTCTCATGGTTTACAGAGATGTGATCATTTCTGCTGCTGAGGGACTTGCTCATTTTCTTGAACTGCAGTGTCTAATATACCACACTAACTGAGGTCTCAACAGTGATGAAAAAATGTTATGATGCACATGTCAGGTAGTATGTATCCTCATTGCTACTACCTGGTTTAAACTTTAAGCACTGTCCCATTACTGACTGACGTTTATTACAGTCAAGTAAGTCATTGATTACCTCAATTAACTCTTAAAATGTGTAACAAAACCTGCATTTATATGCTATACAGGAATCACATAAAATAACAGAAATAAGAAATGGAATAAGCACTGAGATATTCCCATGCCCACGCCATAGCAGGAGAGATCACTGAAACTTGCTAATCAAAGTGATCAATCCAGCAAATGCAGCCTCCTGTCCTAGAACAGTGTTGGAGAGGCGGTCTGTGACAATAGCCAAAGACATAGCAGATATATTTGCCTCTCATACCCAAGCAAGTATCAGGAGGGACATTTACCTGGGGTGAGTCCATTGGTAAGGAAGCTTAAAATACCTTTCCTCCACAAAGAGGAAGGCACCCACTATTACAGATTACAATGTTCATAGGTTTTCTGTCAGTGACTTGTCCATCTGCTTTTTACAGCTCTTTTCCCTATCTCACTGCTGGTTTTCATGGAGCTTTATAGACAGAAAAGGGTAACTTTCTGCTTTTGAGAATTTAATAACTTGTACTGCCTGTCAATCCTGAAATGCTGAGTGCTTGCAATCCTGTCCACAATCTATGGTATTCCTGGTACTTCTGTGAAAGTGAAAATACTATAAAAATACCAGAAACAGTACAGCAACCCAGGACTAACAGCACCACAAATAAATCTAACTCCCTGACCTGGGAGAACACTAAGAGATGACTAAGCTGGTGGGTGGACTGGCTGACCTGCAGGTGCTCATCCCACAAAATGGCAGATTCCCTAAGAGCTGGCTGAATCATGATGACAAGCCTGCTTCTTTCAGATCTTATTGTTGGAAAATGACGTCTGTTAGATAACAATTGAACTCACCAGTGCTCTTCACAGCCAAAATCAGTTGAGCAGCTGCTCATAAGCTGAGGATCTGCTGCACAGCCAGTGCTGTTTTTCAATCTTGTGTAGTTTTTACGAACAAGATATCCCCTGAAAGCTAAAAAACATAGTTATGAATCACAGAAAAATTCTGAAACAGAAACTGGCAGTGCAGAGCTGAGTGCCCTTTTACTGAACCAGTGGTCAGAAAGAACACTTAGCACCTCACAGGTGTCCTCCAATGTTTGCAATGTTTACAACAGCTGGAAATAATAAAGGGACTTACACTCTTACTGTCATAGTGACCACTTGGCACAGCCCAGACAAGAAAAACAGACCTCAAATGAGAACACACTTAATTCAAATATGAATACAGCTTAGAATGTATTAAAATACATAGCAGAAAATCACTCCCAAAAGAGTTTCTTTAATCACAATTCCCATGATTTGCATGAGTCAGAATTTTACAGAATCAGAATTTTTACCTGCTTTTAGTGTAGAGTGGGGAGCCAGGGACAGATATATTCAATTAAAACAAGAAAAATTTATAATGTGTTCTCTTATTTTTCAATTAACTATAATCATAATAAAACATTTAAAATACCTTTCATATAAATAATTAGGGAAAAAATCTACAGAGATTAGAATTTATACCATTCATTAAAAAAAGAGCAGAACAAAACAATCACTAGAAATACTAAATGAAGTAGCAAGCATGTAGTGAAATGAAATGGCAAAGGAAATGGCAATGAATAATGCTTTGAAGATATCTACATCCTTTATTTCCACAGACTATCTCTGGATTTGTTTACCCAAATAACTTAATTACTTCTACAATAACCTTATTATTTCTACAGTTTTATCTGACATAAATTTGTTTGAATTCTTGACCCCTGTGATCAGTTAGTGATAAAGCTCTAGCAAATACCACAGATAGTGGAACATACTGCACTTAGGACAAAACCCTAAAAAGTATTACAATGTGCACTTTAACCCACAGATTTTGAAATTTTATTTCTTGTAGGATTTCTTTCAAGCATTGTTTTAAGTAGAAATACCTTGATAGAAGAGGAGAAATGGCTGAATAACAAAAAAAAGTAAGTACAGTGTAAGTACCATAGTTGAAGTGTACAACAAGCAGCTCCCGAAGGACAACGGTGAGAGCTGTGAGGGAAAGGAGCTGTTTATTAGTCTAGCAGGATTGCAACTTAAACAGTGAGACAAAACTTAAAAGAAAATGGGAACTCAGATGAGGAGATGGTTTTGAAGAAAAATAGCTTTCTATCCCGGAAAAGCTTTTAGACACACTAAATACATGCAAAAGTAGAGTCAGTCTGGGACTAATTATCCAAATGAGGTGGAGAAGACCCCTCTTATTAGGGTTCCTAGATTTCAGGGTTAAATATTACAGTGGGATGTAGGATAGGCACAGAAAAGGGAAATCTCATGTAGGATCAGGGTCAAGATAACACTGTAGATGACAAAGGAAAATGAGGAGGTGGAATAAAAACAGATTATAGAATAAGTTTAGAACAGAGAAGTTCATCAGAAGATTAACATTCTTTTTTGTCTGTGTGTCATGCCTCTGATTTTATGAAAACACTAGAAGCAGGCATTACCTACACAAGAAAGTATAGACTCCATAGCATTTGCATCATCTCAGTCAGTTATACTCAATCATTACAAAATTATGAGATAACTAATTGATCTGCCTTTTCTTCCATTTAACTACTCGTATAAATTTACCTCCCCATTCATGTTTTTTGTGTGTGTAATAAGATGGAGAAAAAAATGGAGCTGCCTTGATTGCACCTGCTCTTAGGGAAGGGCTGTAACTAATCACTTCTTTTTTATTTTAATTGCTGTATAGTGTTAATGATGGTCTTTTTAGCCACTGACCTCTACAAAATTATGTGGTGTCGCACTTATTTTTGCAATATAAGAAAATGAAAGCCATCTGAATAGTTCAAGCTGTGGCATGCAATGCACCATAACAATCTAAGCATTTCAGTACTACTGAGGTTTTCAGGGTAAGAAGCAGTAAAAAATGCCTTTTAATGAGAGGTTACTAAAAATAAATAACCATTCACTTTACGGAAGGCATGACAGAAGTTGGGCCTGCTGAGGTGTTGTACCAAATACAGAGCTCAGGTATCGTGAGGCTGAGGAACTTTCTGCCCTTAATAATCAGACTGGAAAAGTCTGCCTGTCTGGCATAAACGAGGCAAGTATTCACTTGCCCCATGTGATCAGGCTTCCAGTACTTAACTATCCCCTACTGACCAGAAAAGGAGCCTACTCTGGTATTGGCAGCAGAGACAGCTGGCCGGCAGCCACCTCTCTGCAGCTGAGTACCAGTCAGTCAATGGACTACTCTAAAGATAAGATAGCCCTGAAACAAATGAACCAATAATACAAACTTCAGTTTTATCCTTAGTAATTTCTCATTCTTTAGCAGTTCTTTGCATGTGTTCATGTGTCTACAAAATCAAACCTGATAGCTGCTGTGATTCTATTTTTTAAAATTCTTTTTCCTGGAGACTCTTATTAATGTTAGTGTAATAATTTTAGTCTTTCCCTCATTTACCACATATAACCTGTTATTTCTTATTTAATAAACATAGTTTTTACCCTGTCTTTTGTTTTCCTATGTATTTTTAAAGTCAACTCCTCTTCAACTTAACCTTTCTACAAGCTGGTTTCTAATATTCTTCTAGAATATCTTGAATTTGACAGGTAAATGGCTGCATTTTTCCTACTTACCCTTTTACTCATGGGATAAGTAAGTAGCAGGATAGACAAACCTCTCTCAAAAGCTTCATCAAGCATTAGTAGGAGGGCATCTTTTCAACTTTTTTTAACTGGATCTATAATGTTTCAAAGGAAATGCATATGCAGAAAATTCTGCAGGGGGAGTCTGAGGGGCTGGGAAGCTGCTCCATCACAGCAATTTGCATTACTGACTGGTGCTGGTTTTGACACTAAGCACTTGGCTCAAAGAGTGTGAAATTAGCAGACTCATGTTGCTACTGCTCCATGAACAATCACTGCACCATTGAAGAAGAATGATTACCAGCTGTCACCTCATTTTCACCTTATCCAGTCTATATTCCAAAATTTCCAGCAACAGTACTTTTAACCCTGATCTTTACATAGCTGAAGATGACAGGATCCCAAAAGAAACATAGTAAATGAAACTTAATTTTAGAACTTCTATTAGTAACTCCGGTGTTAAATGTTTTATGTGCTGCAATTTAGAACATGAATTTTCACTTTTTGTACTGATCAATTCTCACAGAAAGAAAGTTTTCTGCTCCAGCACCTAGCAAACCAAGAATATATTTACCTCAGTGAGTCTGAAATGATGTCTTACAGTTGAAAACTTTTATTTTAAGGTCTAAGTATGAAGATATACACATGAAACACATTGTTTTGCAATTTCAGACAGGAAAAGTCCAGGCATTTTTTTCCCTCTGATTCTCATAGGAAATATATAGTTACAGAGCAAATTGCAAAGCACAATGTAGAAAGATAAAAGCTAAACAATCACAAGTTTATTAAAAAATAAATAGTGTTTTAAAGAGCAGAAGGATTCACTCTCAGTTATAAAACATCATGTTAAGCAGACATTTTCTACAAAAACACATGGTAAAGCTATAATATCACCTAAAATAACACAGAAGAGCAACTTGGAAATGAAAGCTCATGCTTGCTGAAGAGAAGATATCACAGTAGTTTGTAATCAAAAGTTGATTTGCTCTGAAGACCTTATCACTTTCTTAATTTACCTAGTTAAAAGAGCATTCCACAGCTTAACTAACAACATCTCAGAGGATTTGGAGCCCATAAATCTGATTCTTCACTCCATGCTAATGAACAGTAAAAGGGATGCAGAGTCACATCCTTTGCTGGGGCCCATGAATACCTCTCATCTTTCACCTTTCACTTTGGATGGATATTGGATGGTGCTTGTTTAATAACAGAAAAAAACCCAGCTCTTGTCTTAAATTCGTCAGCAGAAGCATTACGAGAAAGCAAGTAATGAGTTCTCGTGTACTAGCAGTAACTACCAGTAATAAGCTGTGACTATAAGGACAACTCACCAAGGCTGCCATCAGGACCTGTGTCACTGATGAACATCACCTCTTGGGCATACGATTTTTAATTACCAGGCATTGCAGTCTCTGATCTTGAGACTTGGTCAAAGAAAAAAAACAACAAAACATGATGACTGTGAAACTATGTGTCAATATCAGCAAGGGAAAGGAATACATTTTCTAATGTATGGTTGTACAATGTACATTGTTGTCCTTTCCTGATTTTAGCATGGGCATGAAATCCAGTAAGAGTGGTCTCCTTTTCATCTCCTCAAAACCAGGAAGGAAAACCAAAAGAAATGCAGACATATTCACAACGACAGAGCTTAGCTCAGAGGTGAAGATAGGATATAGGACCTCATACTTCAAAACAATAAGGCCTTCTCACTTTCCCTAATATGTTCCTTGCACGTGAGCAGCAGGCTTGTAGCGGTTACTAGAGGTAGATGCTAGAAGTGAGGAATAACTGATGCCCTAAGCTATTACACAAGCTAATAGCCCTAAGCTAGAACACAAAAGATGGAAGAGTAAAGTTAACCAAAGTTGTGCAGCCTGTATAAACCAGTCTGGTTTGCCCTAAATGTGAAACAAGGTAACGCATTCAGTCAGTTCAGTTGCCATTACAAGAAACATGCATTTCTTCAATGGTTCTTACACTGACAATGTAGTTAAAAGGAAGAAAACTAATGATGTAAAAATAAAAATAAAACTGGACCTGCTACTTACTGGTTGTTATTTTCAGGAAAATTTTTAGAAACTATATTTTTAGATATAAAGTGCTTAGTTGTTTTTGGAACTTTTCACTCATGTAATTCTTCGATCTATTCAGTATTAGCTGAATACATGTACAGACAGATGTACATAGTGATATGAATAGATGGAAAAACATAGGGTTTTCAAGAAATACTTCCTTATCTGCTAGTGAAGACAACATTAAATCCTTGTTGTTGAAAATCCCAAAGTTAACACTTTCTTTAAAAAGCTTCCATTTATTATAAATGTAAAACAGTAAATTACAGCTGTTCTCAGGCCCTCTTTTTTTATTACAATAGAATAAATTTTGCCAGAAGCACATGTTAGAGATCTGCAAATAGTGAGCAGCACTGCATGGGCAGAAGTTAGAGAAAGAAAGGAACTTACAAAGTGATGCTTCATCTGTTTTCCTTCTGAACATCCACCACTTTCTATATACAAAAAAAAAGAGCTCAAACCTTGAGTTCTTGATAAAGAGTTTTCCAATACAATGTGACATATGGTGATTGTATGAGCACGTGTTGGAGGAGGAGATGGTGGCTCAATGGATTAGTTGTTTGCCTTTCACCTCTGGAAGCATAGTTAAACTCAGTCCTGACCAGAGCTACACAGTATATTCCAGATGGCTAAAGTGGGCGTAATTAAAATGAATTCAGTGATGTCACCTCAGATCTAAGTGAATCGCATGCACCACTCATTTGGCATTTTGGCAACGTCAGTTCACAAATGAAATAACCAGATTAAAATCCCCCCTTAAGTCTTTTGGGACAACAGTCACACTGCAGGGAAATACATGCTAGCACAACTAGAAAAGGTACTTTCAAAATTGTATAATCTGTTGTTTCAGATTATAATTAGTGCATTATTCTAATACAAAGAAACATTAAATGAGACTTGTGTGTGAACTAAATCAGTGCAGCAATATTTCAGTCCGATGATTCAGTGTATATATACACTGATATAAACCAGTTGTGAATCTGACAATATGATTTAAAATATTGATTTATTTTAATAAAATATTTTTGCTTTTCTGTAGATGAAATCAAGACAATACAAAACCTAATTACAAAGAAATACTTAGAAGTCCAAGCTATTGTTAATTCAAACACTTTACACGAAATTATTCTTTACAATTTGTCTCTAAGTTCAAAATTAGCATTTTCTAAACTTAACAGATTGAGAAAGTGTGACTGGAAGAAATAGGAAAGACTCTCTGTGCCCTGTGACCCATTTTCGCCATGAGTCTAATAACATTACATATTCTGAGAACCTGTAATGTAGATATGCTGAAGTAGGGGGAGCTTTTTCTTTCCTACCTAATTTAAATTCACAAATATTTTGCTTCCTACAGAGGGTGTCTTCCTCTATCTGAAATAATGACTTTTTTTTAATGTAATACTATACACCCAGGAATTGCATTCTCATGTATATTGTGAGAGTTGTTTTTTTTCTAAGATTGTTTTTTCTTGCAACATTTCATCAATGGATGGTGAACTGCTGAGCCCACAGAGATCTCCAGACCACCAGCTCATGTATTTGAAAGGCATCTGTTTATTTTTAAAATGCAAATGTAGCCCACCTCAAAGACTGACTTGCAAGAAATGAACAATCTGAACAAGTCAAGAGGTTTCCAATCAGGAGCTGTGTTCCTCCTTTATATCAGGCTATGATCACTTGCTGTCAAAACCACTTAAACAATATCCTGGAATCTGAATGAAGTCCCCCCACAATTAAAACGAGCAGGATAATCCTACAAGAATTATTCAGGCAAATAATTTTTCACACAGTTTAAAGTAATGATAAGGTCATTTACAAAAGAAATCAGCGCCTTTGAAATGCTGACTTGTAGACAGAGGACTGCCTGGAGGAGGGCCATAGATAACAGTGAAGACTGGCCTCCTAACACTACCCTCGCAGTCTTTGGAACTGATTCTGATGAAGAGAAGGCCCAATAAGGTTAATACCCCTACTTTGATCTCTGTCAAAGCGTACCAGCAAGAATTAATTTACATTTCAGATGAAAAAGGTTGACAGCATGAAAAGGCATCTTGTTTCTGGTATGTGAATGTGCTGTAATAGATCGGGAATTCTGAAAGGAAGTTCTGAGGAAGCTAAAGGGATAAGCTGAGCGGCTGCTTTTATTGGGAAAGAGATGAAAGGAAAACAAATTTCAATATGCGCGGTTCTGTAGAAACATGTAAGCCAAATGCTTCCTAAATTTCAAGGCCTGCTTGAGCCGGGGGGGGGGTGAGGGGGAGGGAGAAGGAGAGGAGAAGGAAATACATATATTTAAATTATACGGTTTTGCTAATGTCTTGATGACAAATGAAAACAATCTATTTTACTGCCTGAAATGGCTCATTTAAAAAAAATTCAAAGGTGATCATACTTCTTTTACTGAAAAACTGCTCACGTTTATAACATGCAAGGGAAGGGAGAGTTTCAGAGTTGCTTTTGTCTCCGTATCACTAGGCACTTGGACAGTGTAATGTAAACAACAGAAAGACTGTCAGTGTATTTTAAAACCTGGAAAATGGCCACCATTAGCGTTGATTTGAAACACAGAATAATTAGCATGTAGTGAAGAGAAAATGTGCACAAGAAGAAGTCCTAGATACAGGTTTCCAAAGGCAGCCAGAAATGTGTTGAGGATTATTATTATACCCCTGTGAATGCAGCACCAAAGAAGGAGGAGCAGACAGCCTAATTAATACAAAGGTGCACAGTGTCACTCTTAACCCAATAGTCCTAACGCTTATTCACCCAGACTGATCACCGAAACTGTCAAGTGTCAGGTTACAGAGGGAGACAGTGTATGTGCTGGTAGGAAGAGTGCTAACAGCATTCCTTCAGCGTTCAGTCCAGAGGGCTCAACAGAACAGAAGAGTCCAAATTCAAGTGTATGTGTACACTCCCACTGCCTCTGCTCTGCTATGTTCTTCAACACAGTGCCTCAGAGATGGCAGAAAGGGATATGGCTGTGAATCTCTCCCATGTGTACAAGCATCAGAATAGATCAGATATTTTCTCTAAAGAGCTAATAATAAGCATACATGCCTAAGAAATCTGGCTGGATAAAACTCTAAGGCAGAACGTTCCATACAGTTTCTAAGTGATCCCACTACACACCAGCTTCCTATCAAACCTGAGACAACTCTCATCTTAATGAACTAATAACGGTAGGACAGTGATGGTCAACTGTTGTAAAAGTCAGGAAATCAACATCCAGTTATGACCAGATGTAAATGTAGCACATAGTCCCAAAAATAGTTGCAGGGGGTACTTTTAAGATCTGCTCTATGTGCAATCATGAAAACAATAGAAAATGACAACACAAAGAAGAAGAGGAGAGAAAAAAAATTCTCAACAGTTCTCCATCTGACAGAATATTCTTCATTTGACCCTGGAGCTGTAGTTCATGATTCTATACAAAAGTACACAAGCGAAGGTATAAACTGTCATTTTATCCCAGTGATACTCTGTTCCTTTCAGGAACTAAAGGTGTATTCTGTTCTCTGCTGAAAGTCACAGTGATGTTTAATTTCAGAGTAGTAAACTTAGACAAGAGAGAACCAAATTCATTTACTGGAAATGGCTTAAGAACAAAGTAAAAGAATATTTAGAACACACCTTTTTCAGATTGACCAGATTATATGAATGTATCATTAATATTATATTAATAGAGAGGTGACAAAACTTAAGGAATTATAGCACAGGAAGCTGGTAAAATAAAGGGAGAAGCTTGGTTTATCTGTAAACATATTTGCTACAACTCATTTTTGATCTGCTACAATCTTTCAGCCTGGGGGTGGACAGTGTATTACCCTGCATCATATGGAGGCTGCTTCATATTGGCAGCATCTGAAAACACCACTGAGTTCACGGCACTGGTTCTTAAATTTCTGTGCCATATGGTACCCTGCTCTCTACTAGAGACCTACACAGCCCTATGGGCCTGTTCCTTCAATAATCTCTTTAAAGTTTATTCAAATTCATATTGATACAGTTGCATAGGAGTCTGGCAGAGAGTCAAAAGATTGGCCAAAGCTGGCAAATGCAGCAAGCAGTCAAAATGAAAATTGGCAACTTGCCAAGATCAAGGCCTTACACAAAGACAGAGAAATGTATGTTCTGTGCCTCCCATCCACACTTTCAGTTAAATCAGTCCAGTGCTTCATATCAGCTCTACATATAGTTGAATCATGCTGACTGCTCAGAAAAATCTTGAAGTATTAACAGCTTTTAATCAGTATGTTTTGCTAGTAGTTAAAAAAGCCCAAGGTGCTTGAGACCTGTTCACTGATGTAATTTGATACTGAAGAACGAACAACCACAAGTAATGCTTCTGATAGCTGTTGTTTGGACTGTATGTATTTATCTTGACTATAAACACTAACACATGAAATCACCCACAGCAAAATAAGTGTTGGCAATTGAAATCATGTTTTAATTACCTGCTTGAATATGTATAGCAGCGTCAGTTCTTCTGTTCCTTATTTCCTTGTACTTCCTGCGAGCTTCATATCCTCTCCAGGCTAAAAATACAAAGCCATGTGCTGGAAATTACATTTATTTAAGGAAATGCTACAGAGTCTACAGAGTCAGAGATGTGATGAAACTTTCATCCCTTCTGCCATAAACACTCCAACCCCCCACCTCCAATACCTCTTCCCCACCCACCCACACATGTTGAACTCTGGGTTCATGACTGCAGTATTCACATCTCCACAACTTCAAACACTGCTTCACTTGTCCAAATTTTAATTGTCACCATGTGCTTACTAATGTCCTGTTCCAAAAGGCAAAAGTGCATGATTGTGTCAGCACAAGAACAACCCCCGCCTAACACAGTTCTCAAAATTTTATATAAGAAAGGCAGATAAATTGCTGATAAACAGCCTCTTCGGCACGGACCCTGATGCATGTTATCTGGAATTACGATAACTTGGAGGTGGGGGGCATGCAACTCTATTTCATTTATGTGCTGCATGGTAGCGTAGACATAGCTGAAAATATTTTCACTTTGTGCTCAGGTATCATATCCAAGATACTAAAATATTTAAATAAAATAATTGCCGAATACTAAGGTGATAGCTTAGAAGTAAATTGGTAATTTTTGTATCAATTAGCTGGAGAGAAAAGCAGCTCCAGTTATTTTGATTTCATAATAATCTATTAGGAATGAATAAATAATGTATATACAATTTAACAGCTTGAAATGCACAGACACTCAAACACACTCAATGAAACAGGGAATGCAAACATTTACCTGACTGTATAGTAACAGCACTATTTTCTCTTTTCTCTTTGACTTTTCTGTATCTCCTTGCTCCAAGCCATCCCTTGATATAGGCTTGCATGACCACCACCCTCCCTATAACTTCTCGCAGGAACAAATTTAGCTGCTCTATATGGTAGTACTTTAGAAAAACCTGAAAAGAAACAAAATAACAAAAATAATGACTGTTACATGCAGGCACGATCACAACCTCTCATATTCTGCATTTTCAATAGTCTTATGTCAAGCCTATTTTAGGGCGCCGTTGCTGAGAAAAATGGTAAAATACTAGTTATTGATATCACCAAAGTGAATCAAATATTTGCCCTCACTGTGCTTGGGGAATTTCATTGTTCCACTGATTATGATCCCCCTATTGCAAAATAAACCATGTATTTACCCCCTTTACAAAGTAAATTGGTCAGGGGGATATTTTCATGTATCAACAATTTTGAAATACAGCCTTTCTTGATGGTGGGAAGATAAATCCTAGGCTGAATTTGATTTTAGACGTAATACTGTTTAACAGAATTCTTCTTCAGGAGGCAAATCCTATAGGTGCTTACTCACACTTTATCTGGTTCTTGAGCAGGATAACTCTTCCTGTTTTTCCTGCAAAACAACTCAAGATACTGTATAACTTCTTTTTTAAAGAAGTCACTCACTCCATTTTAAATCAGGAACAGCGCCTCTTAACAGAGCAGAAAGATTTCACCTTGAGATTCACAAAGGGATGATGTACTGACCAGGCTCAGACTGCCCCAGAGCATCAAGTTTCAGTCATGCCATGGTTAAGAGCAGGAGGAACTTTGGGGGGATGCTATCACAACAGGCACTTACAGATGTACCATGTTCAGAACTTGCTTTGGGGAGATACCCACTTGCACTCCTCTTGCAGCACTAACTCAACCGGCTTGGAAGGGCATCTCCATAACCCAGCAAGCTAACTGGAACAAATTCTTTGCCCTTTGGTTCATTCGTGCAGTACTGTTCAAACCACTATTAGGCATGTTTTGCCTAAAGGATATTGTCCTTGAGAAAATGTTAGCACCCTCTACCTTGGTTTTCCCAAGAATCCAGTTGTCTAGTTTAGATTTCTCCAAAATGGCAAGACAGTTTTCTCTGCTACCAAGGGGAGTCTCATGTGCCTTGAATGCAAGGTAATAATACCTACAAAACCAAATGACAAAGAAAGAATTGATTTGACAATCAGTATGTACTTTCATTGCTCTTCTCTGGATCAGAACTGCATCTCTAGAACTCATGGACCAACCTCTCCCTCATACCCAGTCCTCTTCATAAATCGTGACACAGTTGTTATGAACAGATATTTGAGCATATATATGACATAGGAAAATAAGTGGTACTATAGTGGTGACAAG
This sequence comes from Tapera naevia, assembly GCA_033556795.1. Taxonomy (NCBI): domain Eukaryota; kingdom Metazoa; phylum Chordata; class Aves; order Cuculiformes; family Neomorphidae; genus Tapera; species Tapera naevia. Next base: position 11,668,591 of record JAUMJJ010000069.1, read on the forward strand.
AATCTGCTGCATTCTAGAAGTCCTCAGTCAGTGTAATCATTCATAAAGATATCCCACAAATGAGTGCAACTTCAGAAATAGCAAAGTTTCTCTGAATTTTTCAGGCAAACGACTGACTGAATGACAGGGAGAATAATAAAAAGTGCTAGAAATCAGAGTAATAGAAAGGAAGGAAAAAATAAAAACTTCTGCATAATGTGTGAAATAAGTACACCATCTAAAGACCTACATAACATGTTTTAGCACAGTTACACGTTGCTGCAATTCTGGAAGTTGTCCCGAACAAGCTGGTGTTCCCTGAGGGGTTCCATGGACTTTTATAGATTTCTGAGTGGGAGAAAAGTCAAATACTAGCATCAAAGAAAGAGAAAAGCAACAAAATAAGCTATTCATGACCTGATGCCTGTTTCTTATGAGAAAAGCTAAAAAGGCATTTCAGAATCTGTCAGTATTCTTGTGACTGGTATCAGTCATTTTTCACAAAGAAATATAAATGGTCTTGGCATTCTTTGGAAAGTATAAATCCACATAAGGTTCTTGAACTTGTAACAAGATCACTCCCATGACTGGAACTCGAGAGCTTCCCATTTTTAGTATGCTTGATAGAAAGACTGAGGAGTTTCAATCGGTGAAGATGAAGGTCTGCACTAGGAAGGGAAGGCAGCACAGTGATATAATGAAACTAATTGGTTATTGAAGCTGAGAGGTTCAATACTGTGTGTGAAGTATAAAGATTAGTTTATAGTAAAACCAACCATTATATCAATATTAATTTACAGACAGAAAGATGCTCAGAATGCATAAATATCCACCTCTGTTTCACAACTCCAGAAGAGGTCATATATATGCATAAGCGAAACAACTGACTTTTCTATCATACCAAGAAGGATTTTATCACTGCTGGTGGTTAAACAGAACTAGCAGAAAAAACAAGGGAATTACTGCTCATATGAATGTAATAATTTTCTTTACTCATAAGGACTTCCATAGTTATGATTAGGTTTGCAAGTCATTAGGCACAATGTGTTTTTTCTGTTTGACTGCGATAAACCATCAAGTGGAATGATTACGATCATTTTAGTGGCCTTCAGAGCAGGTCTATACTAAACAACATTGACTTTTCTTCTGTCCATGTTACAAAGAACAGCCTCATACAATTATGTGAAATAACACTATCGTACAAATAGCTAATGAAAAAAGGATGCAAACATGTTTGAACTGAACAGACATTAAGAATGAATAGATCAATCTCTTCCTGTAAAGCCACCATGCAATAACGAAGAATGATATTTAAGAAACTTGCAAGCAATTATGCTAAGTAACAGCAAGAACATGTGTCAGTGAGTTTACAAATCTAAGGTTATTTTATCACAAGCATGCTGTTAGATAGTAGCAAGTGCTACCTCAGCTCTCATTAATGAACTACCATGTGTTGTCTTGGTCTTTATTAAGTTATACTTCTACAGGTGCTACTCGATTTACACTGTCTTTGAGAGGAAATGGCAGGTTGAGGAAAACATTCTTCTAATTATTAGCATGGGAAGAGCCATCAGATATTCTTTAAAACATAAGGAGAAATATCTGACCAGCGAACCTCAAAGACCGATTTCTCTGTAGCTCCATAGAGGAAAGAAAACATCCCACCTCATACTGAAGAAAATATGAAGAAGTAATTAAAAAGAATGGAATAGTGCAATATTTGTTTTAATCAGGAGACTGTGATTTTCAAATATTAGCTCCAGCTGTCACAAGAAAGAAAAAAGAACCACTAAAACAGTCAATAAAGATCAAAGGGGAACAAAATGACATCTGAAGGCAGAAGCACTGGAATCAGTCCTGGACCAGACACATAGATATTTACCATCAGGAGACATTTCCCATTCTGAATAATGATAATATAAGATGTATTGCTCAGTTATTTTTAATGCAACACTTTCACAATAACATGATATTGCAAATTCTTTAGCCGAGCCTTTCAAAATACTAACAGTCATGACAGTTAGTAGGTATGGAGAAACATGGCGTATTTAAATAAAAAAGTACATTTCCTCCACTATATTACTGAACGTAGTGATGCCAGTTTACAGAAGAAAAACGGTACGATAAGTTACACTAATAAAACTCAGATTTAAAATCTATATATCACAAACAATTTGTGATAGCATGCAATTTTAACACATAGTTGACAGATACCTCAGGGAAGCTGCACTAACAGTAAATTGCTGTGTGCTTCCAAGGCCAGTTCAGATAGCCGTGTTATTTATACGTGTATGTTACTTAAGCAGTACCTTTCCTTAGAAGAAAGGAAGTATTCAAGTGAATGATAAAATCAGTTTTCTTGTTGTTTATACACCTTTTAAGGCATGTTGTAGCTGCAAATTCTAAAACTACAGAACATTTTTTAGATAGTGATGATGCAATAAAATAGTCGAGGTTGATCAATTTCACAATTTTTGAATCTTACTGTCTTATCAATATCATCCTAATTACTGAGAGGTTGACTTCTTATTTGTGACAAATACCTGACTAAAAAGCATTTCTGAGCTGTGCAATTTTCTCGCCTGACTATACCATTTTGTTCAGGACAAAATTCAGTATCTTTCAATTGTAGTATCATCTACTTTATCTCTCTGTCATGATCTAGAATGTAGCTGATTTTGGTACCCAGAAAAAAAATAATAAAATAAAGCTCTTTCTTTTCTTATCAAATCCTGTTTTAATAAACATTTTTATAAATAAAAATTTCCCTATCTTCTAAGAAAGCAATTCATTCAGAATGACAGTGACTTTATAAAACATGGGAATAATTTCATTTTCTGTACAAAACATAAAATATAAACATAGTCTCCCAATACTTTGCAAAAACATCCTCCAAATGGTGCTTTTTCAAATGTTTTGATAGATCCAACCACTGCACAGAAGACTTCTGTTAACTGGTTAAACATGCAGGGATGTCAGATTTTTAATATCAGATCTTCCTCTTCCTTTTCAGTTATGTCATCAAAAATAAGGGCAAAATTGGCATCAGAAATAACGTCTAGCAGTGTGAATCTTTTTTGACTATTTCTCCTTCAGAAGCGTTTTTGGAGTTTGCATTCTGCACACTAAAAGGTCTCTAGACTAGTATTCCAAAGCTCAAATCCATGTATTTTTTTAAGCAAACACTGTGTTTTCTATTCGGTGCCTGTTTTCTTGACAGAATCGTGCAACCACAAATGCATAAGTAGTTTGACTTGCTGTGCTCAGGATAACTGTAGGGCAGAACAACATGTCCCATATAGGCTCATCCAATTATTTTTACCTAATCTAAAACTTTTGTACAATGTACCATACGGAATATTTTGAAGGAAGGTAAAATGTTTCACCTTATTGTATTAGGTAAAAGTGTGCAAATATTGTACACAGTAAAATGGGAGAGAAAACATCTAGGAATGCACCCAAACCTTTCCAGTATTTTGAACTATTATTGCTCATTTTGATTTATTGATCTAATTTTGTCTCTATCATACTTAAGCAAATCTGCCCTACAGAGGTCACTGTATTTACAACATTTCACAGAAGAAATCAGATACTTAATTTCAGAAAAGTAGTACTAGAAATCACATTTGCTTAAAGATGAGATGAAAATTTCACAAATGTACTTTTTCATTTCCATATTTGTATTTGTTACTCCAGCAGAAAATGAAATAGTCTGGAATACTTCAGTGCTCTTTTATGTCAATCCAATACTTATATTTCTATTTTTAAAAATAAAGTTTGTAGTTCTTTATGTGTCATTTCATAAACATGCAGATCTGTGCAGAAATACACTGTTTTCTTGGGTTACACATTCTGCTTGAAAATTTCCTACACGTGTCGCATATTCATCTACGTGTCCTAAAAGTACTTGACTAATAGCATCCTCAGTAGCAACAAGACTAAGAGAAAAGTAATTTCCCTTCGGAATAACTAATTCCTCAAAGCTGATGAAACTCTAGAATTACGTATCTCTTAACAAGTGGTTCTTAAACTGCACTACAAATTATCCTTGATGAACATGAATATTATTCCACACAATACACACATTAAAATGGGATTAACTGTATGTAGTTGTTATAGGACATAAACCAACACTTTTTTTTAAAGTTGAATTTATCCCCAGATAAACAATTGCAAAATCAGACATGCAGAGTTGAGCTTAAATATTGAAGACATCCAAGTATGCGATATGGAAAACTTCAGAATGAAGCTATACATTAACTACTCAATTATGGCTAAAGGATTTTAGTGTTGGTGGATTTAGATTAGATAAACTGATTGCAAACAAGTGGTTCAATTTCTCTCCCTTCCTTAAAAGGCGAACTGTGGAATCGTTCAATAAACAGCATTGAAACAGCACCATTAACTACAATAACAGTGTCTCTTACTGAAGTTCCCTTCACATTCCAAACTTAAAGGTAGCATCAATTCTACACAATTAACTGAAGAAAAAGAGTAATGATTAACTCTTATTCTTTCTAAAACAAATTTGTACTAAATATTCTGGCCTGAGGTGGAGAACGGAAAATGATAGGTGAAAAGCACAGGTGTGAGAGAGCAAAACTGCTTTCTAGCCAGACCTCCAGAAATAGTAGGGAGATTCTCAACATTCGAAAATATGTTTCTTCTTAGCCTTGGAGTTAACAAAACCATGTTTTTAGCTGTTAAATAAATTTCAAATATTCCTAACTTGTATTGGCTGTATCTCTCGTCTTTCAGAAACTGTGACATCTGAATTCATACAAGTACCTTTGACTTGAGAGTATGAATGAAAAAATGTGAAAGTATAATAAAAAAAAATCTAAGATACTCTTGAAATTCAGTAACAGATACTTAACAGATGCTATAAATCATCAGACAAACAAAGAATCACAGGAATACTCTCAGAAAGTAATATCGTCCATTCTTCATACACAAGTCATAACGAGTTATCAGACTTTTCACTCCTAGAGGTTTTGTATCTTCTCCATTCTGCAATTGTTTAACAATGTTCTGTGAATAAAAAGAGTCTAGAAAGTGCATGTGGAAGGTACAGTAGCTGACCATATTTAAAATGTACAGGAACATTATACAGATCTGGTGAAATCTTAAAGCCACTGAAAGAAATCACAGAAATTTCCACGGAAAACAGTAAAATGAAATTTAAGGTATGTTACAAAAATCACTTAAGGACTTTGGTACAGTGCAGACAGTGTCAAACATAAGTTCACATTAAAAATGCACCATTTTAAAAGCATGAATTTTTTTTTTCTATAACAAACCTGTTGTCTTTTAATTTAATTCATTGCTTCCCTGAGTTTGAATAATAAACAACCCTATCACTGGTGAATTTTTGGGGTTAGAAGCATGTACTGATGCAGAATGTTTTACAGAATTTTGCAATATTTAACCAGTCTTTATTTCTAGCTACGCTCTATGCAGAATCTGACTCACTACGGTAAATAAAGCTTTATATGGTCGGGAGAAATGTAATGCTGACAGCTTACAGACTGCGTGCACCAGGTGTACCAATAGTGGCTTCATGCAAATTTGCACTGTGAGATTGAAAAAGCAGAATCAGCCTCACTGGGATCACTGTTAATAGCACTGATATTGCCATGAGGGCATGATCTCAGTAACATCATCTGACTACTGCGGAATATGTAGCACTTACAGGAAAAGAGTAACCTGCATCCTAATGCAGTACAAAGAACTTCAATATAGAATGTAAACACGCAGAGAAGAAAAAAAAAAAAGACTATCCTTAAATGAAACTTCTACAAAACCTCTCAAGACACTCCTATGTGCTTATGAGGCTCTTCAAGCATCTTTCTTATCTTTCAACCAATGGCATCAAACCACATTACATAAAAGGTGCACACAGCTGGGGGCATATGTGGTGAGGACACCCATGTACACCACATCAAGTTATGTGGAGCTCCAAGGGTCTGGGCGCTCGGCTATAGCAAGGAGCATCCCATCCAAAGGTGTGTTCACTGCAGGGTCCTGTTGGAAAGTACCCCTTCCTGAGCTGCTGTGCATGGTCACTATGTGGCCCCACAAGACAGGTACACCTGGTTGGCTGATCAGACTAATAATGTCTCTGAAACTTGGGATTCCAGCCTGAGAAACAGACCATGTGCCTGCAGAGTAAACAGACACTTGGTGGCAAAGGGTGCAAGACAAGGCTGACAAAGACTGAATGCCTACAACTTCACAGATCTACAGTGTTTACAGGGGCTGGAGATTATATTTTCTTACTTTAAATAAAAGAATATGTATATTTATATACATAAACCAGATATTTGTATACTTGGCTGAAGAAACATCATGTGAAAAGTTACAGTTAAGTCCTATCCTCACCATCTGTTTTTTAACCCAATAAAATACCTCCAGTTTTGCAACACTTAAATAATCTGTTCTACGTGAAAACAGAAGACGGTAAAGAGTAACATTAGACAGAGCTTTATCTTTTGTTTACCTCCCCACCTGATAAAGCCCAAATAGTTCTGCTCCTTGTCTTTGATTGTTTTGTCCTCATATTTCCTGCTAAGAGTTTACAAAACAACATTATTGAACAGGCAGATAAAAAGCACACCTATTTGTTTAATAACATCAAGGGAGAAAAAGTGCTGGCTCATCCATTTTGTTGTTAAGTTGCTCAATAGGATCAAAATACCAATTAACTTGCTGGCTTAGAAAATCTTTGATATCCTCACATTTACTGACATTTTGAAACTCTTGTTCATACTTGCCTAATGTCTTTTTGATTATGAACAAAGAAGTGCCAATCTGTTTAGCATTTGACCTGTTTTCTCAAACATTTTTATGTATTCAACTACTTAGCTCCTAAAAACATTTGACTAGTCATGGCTGTAAATTGAGAAAAATGTCTCTTGTTCCATTGAGAGTTTTTAAAGCATCGCTCATTATTTTTTTAAGAGCAAAACAGAATAGAAATTGTTTAAAAATAAAGCATGAACTGAACAAAGGAGCAAGAAAATCCCCTCTTCTGCCCCCTGTTTATATCTAAATTTAGGAAGTCTTCCATGCTGTTGGACAATTTGCTGAATCTGCCCCCACTTCCCCTGTTGTATTGACTTTCTTTTCTGAATTACATCAAGTTGGACTTAAAACTTGGGGAGTATCTGACAAGATGTTAAACACAACTTGCCCTTATCTGCAAGAATGGAAAGCTACAGTCAGCACTGCTTTTATTACCATCACTTTAAAGGCAGTACTCAAATTCAGTGCACTTTTGAATGAAAAGGATCTACTGATAAGAGGAGGCCTGATTTCCTCTCAATTTACACTAATTTCAGTACAGTTAATCTTAGTTCACTTATGTGTAAATTGGATAAAAGTTAAGGTCAATAATTCTGCCTTGAGCCTCTTTAGGATGTTGCAAAGATGTGCCTGTGATCACAAAACCTAATCTGTTTGTTAAACCTGCTTTAGAATGGTGTGACCTTACTAAAATTAGTCACGTAACACAAAAAAAAAAGGTGGAGGGAGATCATGTCTGAAAAGTGAATTGCTTTGATGCACAAATGAATAGGTATCCTTCCTGGGATACATTATCTCTAGCATTTTCATATTACTTATTCATTTGACATACAAATATATTACAAATCAGAAAAAACATCATAACTTTTCAGAATGAATTGATTAATCTATGGTTTATTATCCAGTATCTCTCAGTACAAGGACCACAGTCTTCCAAGCCCAAATGACTGATTTACACATGTAAATTTACCCAGTCTCTGGGTTTTAGAAAGGCCTGTGAAACTTTTTCTGTCTCTTCTTTCTCAAAAACATAATCAGCTCCTTCCCTCCAGCATCATACAATCTTGTAGTCTTTATCTCTGATAATCACTACTCTCATTGAAGGATCAGACCATATATGTACAAACCAACATTTGTAGACTTTTCAGTACTTTAACAATATATTTTATTGAATGGAGTTTTAAAACAACAGCCATGTTATACAGATCTTACCTTTTCACAAACTCTTCAAAGAGGATGCGATGAGAATAACCTTTCTGACGTATTTTGACAGTTTCTAGAATTCCAGTGTATCGTAGCTGCAGCAGAACTCTCTCATGAGAAAACATCAGTGCTTCTCGATCATCGTTAGGTTTAATGCAGCGGATAAAGTGAGGCTGTCCAACAACCATTTTGGATAAAAGATCCATGAGGGAGTACTGGTGAGGAATATAAAAAAGATGCACACACTTGGCAAAAAAACCCTGAAATGCAACTACTTAAGGAGGAGATATGTATTTGTAAACGGTATGTATTTGTAAACGTTTGATGATATTTTAAATTGTAATGTCAATCTGAATTGACATTTTATTAATTTTTAAACTTTTGGCTAAAACCCAAGATCTATTAAAAGTTTTCAATTGTAAAAAAAAAATAATTACTCTAGTTCTTAGTTCCTTAATTCTTACACCTTTCTCTTTGTCTCTCCCTATACCACATTTCTGTTGTTGAAACAAGCCCATACGAAAAAAAAAAAGGTGAAAAATGTCCTAGCTATAATTGTACTGGAGGCACATTTGACCAATCAAATGCCCCAACAGAACAACAAAGTTTACTGTGAAACAATCACAGAAATTCACAGAAAAACACAGGGAAAGGTTTGTAAGAAGTCATCAGTTCAGTCCTCTGCCCAAAGAGAACACTGGCTGTATCTGTACCATTTCAGGCACTTTTTTGTTTAATCTCTTTTCCAGAATCACTGAGGATATAGACTGCACACTGGTACATTATCATGCCTATACATAATGTTCTTAACATTTAACCTAAATCTTCCTACTGAAACATAGGCCTGTTATTTATTTTCCTATCAACCCTGGACATGGAAAACAATTTATTTCATTGCATTTTACACTAAAATGAAAAAAGTGTGATCAAATCAGATATATCTGCTTTTCCAATGACTTCTCTGAATGCTGATACTCCTGCTCTATTCTCACCTTGTTAAATCACTGTACCATAAGTACTTATTGCAAATACACTTAACTCAAAATCCCATACAATTCCAAGATGTCTGTTGTCATTTTTTCGGAGGTGCATCCATATTGTGTTGTAGTTTCACACTCACTCCCCTGACCCCACTCTCTTTGGATTTTTAATACCTGTAGTACTAGACAAGTCTGAATGTGAGTCCTTGTACCCTCCAACATCTCAGCGCACATCAGGTTCCTCTATGCCTTTCCTTACAGTATGACAAAGAAAACAGGTATTTCTACACAGCATGAAGATTTGACCCACAGGGACCAGGGCAGCACTGTGAATTTCCGCATTCTGCATGGTACAAGTGCAGCCCAAGGACCAGCTACTCAAACTTTTCCACTCTACAATAACCAGAAATAAAAACCATTAACCTTGGATTGGCATGTGAGTTCCCTGACTCCTGACCAATGTTCCAGTTCCAACATTCTCAATGCCTCTTCCATACCTATTTGATTTAAACACATCTGCAGAATAAACACTATCCCAGATAGGATTACTACTGATAAAATGGCAGTTGTATGATTTAGAACAGTACTTCCAAAAAATGGATTTTTACTTATTAGCACGAATCACAAATCTTAATCTTTAAAAGTAGGTACTCCTGAACTTGTGAAAAAGTATGAAGGTTTTAATGACAGCTATTTTATTTGTACAAATCAGTTTTCTGTTCATAAAGAGGTCAGTTCTAGACCTCCAGCATTTTAGATGGAAATAGACTAGACTCTAGATTCTGTTATCAAGGTACTTGGCAAAATTATAAAAGGACGAATATGGAGAAATGAAAGGAGCAAAAGAAAATTTAGGAGTCTAAAAATACTTCACAATAGAAAAAAAAATCTCTTATTCTCTTTGATATCACAATCCTGCAAATATTTTAGATATATCTGTTGTTATTATCACCAAAATATTAGTTTAAAATTTAACTTTTGTACCCTAAAATAGGAAGCCATAGTTTGCCGTTTCATGTTAGTTGTTTCCTCAGGGTGTCGCATAACCTCCATTGTGTCAACCTGGAAGACAAAACTCGGATGTTAGAGCTATTCTACAAATACTGTAGACCCACCCTGCCTCACTCATGAAAGTTGGATTCGGGTTTTATTGCGGTCGTTCCTTCAGGTGTGAGTATTTCAGAGTACTTTATCAGAGGTAAGGAAGGCCAGCTTCTAAAAAGATGCAGGACACACACTGATCTCAGAGAGCTGTAAGTGTTCTGAGTGATTTCACACTTTGGTTACAATAGCATAACACTAAGCCAACAAAGCAGCTGTCAAGATGCAATACTTTATGAACTGATTTCTAAAAAGCATTCTTCTTACCATCACTACAATGAACTCCATCAGGTCTTGTTTTCTATATATTATGTTTGTAATGACCAGGAAGTAAATTAAGCTGCCGCATTTTGCTCACATATGGAAAAAATGGTCTTGTTGGATAACAGTGGGCAAAAGAATTATGTAATTTCACAATGCTTAAGTCCCTTTCTGTTGTTTCAGTTATTTAATAGTAATTAATATTACTTTAAATTGCCATTTTGATGCCAAGAATTTCAGCCATCCTACTCTGCTGAGCTGCCATAGCTTCAAATACTGCTTTTTCAGCATTTCAGAACAGTTATTTTTAGGGGGTATACATGGACACATTGCTCCCTTTATATTTTAGTTATATTGTCAGTACAGCTGTTCTTATCAAAATGAAACCAGAGTTTATGAATGAGTATAACCATGGTTACCAATCACAAGCAGATTGTTTTGCTGTATTATAGCTCAACAAAATTAAAGAAAATCAAACAGCATCCTGTTTGCATGGAGCATTAACAACATTTTAGCATTCACTTGCTTTGTGGCAGTTTACCATCTGCTCTGGCCAGGTGGCATTTGTATAAACCAGATAATGCTGTTGTCAGCACCTGTGCTACACTTCCTGGACTTTGCTCCATACAATCATTTCCAACACTCACTGACTTAAGACCACTCTTCTGAACACTGAAAGTAACTGCTGAAAGATTACAATTCTCAATAATGTAACTGTGTCTCTTACCTTCAGGAGATATTTAGGAGACTGCATGCAAAATATAAAGGAAATGAAGCACTAAGTAGTAATATATTAAGAAAATGGATTTTGTGTTGGGGAAGAAATCAAAAGAAAACTTGTGAAGACAAGATTTAGAACACAGATGGTGCAAAAGGAGACAGATTTCTGTAAGGGTGACCATAAAAATTTCAGTATGTTTTTGTAATCAGTGATGTTCCTGCACAGAGTGATATACTTGAATTAGTACACATCTCAAACAACACGAGTAAAGAAAGAAAAATGCAGTTCGATTTCAGTTTTAAGGATATTAACAAAAAAATGTAATATATATCCCAGGAAAAATGCCTTATCGGAACAGATAGCATCAAACAACTTCAGAGATCACCTGACTAAGTAAACATCAATGACCCAATCAGAAGAGCAGGCACGTCCATGGGAAGGATATGGGAATGTTTCAATACTATCTTGGGAAGACAACTGCCTTTTGATAATTGGCATCTAAATCTCTAGTACATGTTGAGTAGAAGACTAGAGATCATGAACACTGACAGTAAGTTCAGAACAACTGGCAACATTTAATATTAAAAATTAGACAGCTTAATCATAAGGAACACCAACTCAAAAGCAAAAGCAATTGGTGTGTGGACTGCGCTGACGCCCAAATGTCCATGAATTCAAGTTCCTTAGTTGGATTCTTTTCTGTCTAGAAAAGCAGAGTCTTAGTGATATTGGTGTTGGATGTTCAGCACTCACGATCTCTCACATTTGGAACAAGTCCTGGCCAATAAAGGATGAGCTTATGCTCTGCCTTTTGGGCAGTAGAATACTGCAAGTCTCTCCTTTTCACAGCTGTTTATTTTCAGCAAACCTCTAGGATCTTACGATCTTTGAGACTGCCACTCTGTCAAATACGGTTTACTACAGCCTGCTGGGTTCAAAAGGGTTTTGTTTTGTTTTGGGTTTTTCTGGGGAAAAGGGAGTGAACACAGAGAAAGACAGATGGTCGGAAACACTCACAGAGGAGATGCGATATACTTTTTCTTAGAAAATCTGGGTAAAAACAGTATTGTGAAGTTCCTTTTCTATGCATGGAGTTGTAAATTTAGATCTGTGTGATCTGTAAGGACTAGGATCAATTTCCAAATCTTTTGACAAGAAATAATTGACATTTCTGTTAGAGAAATGCAGATAGATCCTGGAGGTAGGGAGATTTTCCTGTAAGAATTTATAGAAGTTTTGTCTTCGGTTAATTTATAATGTGTGTCTATGAAGTCACAGAATTTTTTGGTAGGGCAAGAATTGCATGTACAACAGGCAATAGGCTTTATCACAACCGGTTTGCCAGATAATCACAGAGCATAATAAGAATGTCATGATATAACCTTGTGTTTTAAATCACTAGCTACTTTTTTTAAACTAAAATGAATAATATTTCAACCATTAAGTTGCATTTTCACATGACCATAGCAGTGACGTACTATATATTCAAGCACAACTGAAATGGAAAACAGTTTGTCAAACTGTTGCATCGCTTTAAAAGTTGCTAGAATAGTTTTGAAACAATATTAAAATAATGATTTATGACATCATGTCACCTTATGAACTCACTGGAAATTATTACTTTCACATATTGACCACACCTGCAGCTGGCATGTTATGGAATGCTGTAAAACCAGAAAAAATGTGTCTACCAAAAAAGCTCATAATTTAGATAATAAATGAAGATTTCCAAACTTCCAAACAAAATTATTGCATCTGGATTTTTTTAAGGAATTTGTAAAAGAGTACTTGAAAAATTTTTCCTGAAGCTGTTTTCAATGTAAGTTTCCTGAAATTTTAAGAAAGATTTTTTCAGCTAAAAACTATTTCAATTAATATTTTCTGAATAGTGCTGCTCTTATGCATGCCTCCTAGCTCCTTCTTTAAAACCTTGAAGGGTGAGTAAAAACCACTTTAACACTACTTAATACAACTGATTGTATTTACTAAACCTGTAAAAGAGAATGGATCATTTTTCTGTTTTGGCTTTCATATTGTTAAATACAGTAAACAAATTTTGCCTAATCAAATCTCTTTCTAGGCCAGAATTCCCAGAGGAAAACCTTGACCCCATTTTAATCAAGATGAATATTGCTACCAAATCAATGTAACTGAGATTTCACTCCAACAGTTTAAAGCTTAATCAGAAGTAAATTGATTCTTCACTGGATTGTACAATAGGGTCCTCACTAAAACTAGCAGCTCTCACACTCAGCTTACATGTTTTCTGATATTAAGGCAGACTCTCATTTGGTATGAACCTCACTATGCACCTACATCAGCTAAACATCATGTCTGTAGGCTCACTAATATTTTTTGAACAGTTGTCCATCTTCAAAGGGAACGCTACTAACCTTGATGCGCCCAGCACTAAGCTGTGGAGGCAAAGATCTAGATGCTGCTGTCACTCTGGCTCTTGCCTGTGCCAAGTTACCTGTTCAAAAAGAAAGAAACACATACTACAAAAACTGCCCAAGAAGCTTAGCAGGGAAAAATTTATATGGTGGAAAATCAGTTCGTATGACTGTAGTAAAAACAGCAGACACCACCACACTTCTTCCACACCCTGCTCATTACCAATTGTGCCTGCAGAGCATTCATCACGGGCATGACAGAGTGCAGTATTGATTTAAAAGGGAGGAAAAAGTCAGGGATAAGGTGGTATGTCACTGACCTTAGCTACTGAGCTGATGAAAACAAGGACAGCACAAAGGCATACAGCTCAATCACTAGTAATCAATTTCTCTGTGACTCATTCAGAGATTTAAAAGCGAAAAAGACAGCAGAAACAATCTTGTTTCTATGAAATCACGTGGATCCTGAAGTGTTTAGACAGCATCTTAAGTTCACAAACTAATGAAAGAGATGAGAAAATGATAAGACGGTATCTTTTTTTGACCTTTTGACATATAGGCCTGCTTAATCCCCACTCCTATTGCCCCTTGGGGTGTTTAAAGACTGACTCAATTCCTCAGGCTAAAATATACCGTGGTGTCAACTGAAAGACGAGTGTCTTTTTTTAACTGTACAGTATGATGTGTCCTAAACTTTTTCCTCTCTGCTTGTAAAAAGGCAAAGTCATCACAAAATAGCATTTCAAAATAAAGACTCAGAGAAGAGAGAGGAAGTGATACAGGACTGTGCATATGCAAGACACTCTGTATATTTCAAAGTTTTAGCAAGTCTAGCACAAGATGTCCAAATGTTTTCTCTGGCTATATCTTCAGAGGCTAAACTGTGATTAATAGCATTGAAAGAACCCTTTGAAGCAGGATTGGTGACATCAAAGCCCTAATCCATGGGTGGCAGGATTTTTATAATGAGTGGGAAGCATTTTAACACATTTCAAAGGATTTACAGCATGAATAAACAATAGACCTCTGCAGATGCACCACACACCTTTCAGAACCAGAACACATAAATAAGTGTCCATTTTAATTTAAATGTAAATAAAGTGTTAACATTTCTTTTCAAATGCTAAGTGCCTCGTTTGCATCAACTCCAGTGTTTAGCAGTTTACTTTACAGGAAGCCAGTAACTCTAAACAATCTGAAGAGTTTTGCTAAACTGTATATTGCATAACTGGGAAGGAGGCAGGATGGGAAAAAATGAAAACCAAGAATACTTAACCATATTTCATAAGAGAGCACAGCCAACCCAGTGTCCACATAACACTGAAAGGAACTTCTGTACTTACTTTCCTCTGAACAAGAAAAATACCAACCCCATGAAAACGTTCTGGGTCCAGCACTCGAACACAGCAGTGACATTCTCTGGGGCGATTCAAACATTCTGTATCCATTTAAAAAAGTATTAATCTTACAAGTTGCTGGCATTGGGTATGACACAATGCTGCAAAACTGGCATGTCTTTTCCAGATCTAAGAGCACATGTTACTTAGTCTAAATCACAGGGCAGAACACAAGGTATGCCTACATTTTTGGAAAACTGCTTTAGGCTATAATGCTTAGATTAATGAGAACTGCAACACTTTTTTGAAAATATTGTACATCTATATATGTGCAATATACACATGGTATATGTATATATCTCTCTATGGTTAAAATGAGGACTTCAATGAGCAAGCAGTTGATTATTTTTCTTTTATCTGAAGTTTTGATATTTGTATGTTATAGATTACTCTTTCAGGCCTTTTCTAGCTAAAGTACACAACTCGGAAAGGTTGTTTTTGTTTCTTTAGGCTTCAGATTAGCAAATCTCAAGCTTGAAAGACTTTCACTGGAGAACAGATGAACAACAGGACAAAAGAGGGAAGTTGAGAGAAGAAACAAATTTGAAACAGATTGTTTAAAATGACTAAACTTTTATTGCATTTTAAAACAAGCTACAAAACTCTAATAACCAAATTAAATTTAGAATGACTCACCATTCATCACACTCATCACCAGCATTAGGCTTCTGTGTTCATAATTAATATCCCTGAGCTCTCTCTCCCTTAGTTCCTCATGTTCTCATGCAAACCTAAAACTAAACTTAACATTTCTAATCTGTCAAGCCAAGCGAATAAATAAACCAATGGACCAAAAAAACACCCCCAAAGTGGTCAGTTCCGATTTAAAGAAAGAAAAGTTTTACATATCATGATTTTGTTCATTAGTTACTTTCTTCTAGGAGTGGGCCAGACACATATTTAGGTCAGATTCCCAACTTCGGAAAGTCCCATGGCAGTTGACTACTGCCAGCTTGACTGGAGTATTTGTAAAAATTGTTCAACTATATTTATATAAAATGTATATATAAAATGTATTCTTTCCAGTGCTGTAACTGATGTTAAAATAATAACCCATATACAGCTACATAAAAAACAGGTACTTCTTTTTTGTTCTTTCCTCTGGTTCCAGAGTGGAGAGTTCCTGTTTCTCTTAGTAATTACTCAGAAGCTCCTCTGTGATGTTCTGTCATGAATATGCTTCTATTAGATATTTCAGCTTGTCAAGCTGAAATATTCAGACTGCCAAGTCAATTCAGAGGATCATGCTGCCATATTCCTAAAGCAGGAGGCCTATATGGGATGTCTACAATACTGAATCTTGGCTGGCACATACTTTTATATGTCTGATTGATTTGTAATAAATGCAGTTAAGCCAGTGCTCTGATTTGACTACTTTCAATAGGTTTGGAACTTTTAGTTGCTCACTATGTTAGCTGCTCCTCACATACCACCCCTCTTAAACAAGGCATGAATGTGTCTTTCCGTAATATTGTATTTCCTCATGGTTATGTTCAATATCCCATGCGCTTATTTTACATTATGTCAGCGTACATGATTCTGTCTGAATGCAGTATGGTCAAAGGATGCAACTACTTACCTAGTGTGACTGCAACACACTACCAGGAAAAACAAAATTACATTTATAAACAATGATTTTCTGTCTCTTTTACATTAATAACTTGGAGGTTTTTTTCTTATTGGGATAAGTAAAGAATAAGCCAAGTGTAAGACCACTATTTCTTTATGGATTCTTATCAGTTCTTATTTCACATGTCAAGTGAATTCCTATGTAATTACTATATTTACTGAATTGTAACATCAGGTGAAATCCATAGAAAAAATGTTATTAGGATTTTCTTATCCAGATCAAACACATAATGAAGCTTCAATAGAAGTTCATGCGTTACTCATCTCAAATGGTTAATTTTCAGGAAAATAGCTACCTATCTTTAGCATGTCTAATCCATTAAAACTAATAAACAGAACAAATGGGGTTTGAAAATTAGTCTATGTAATAAGAAATGTTTCACCCAGAGTCAGCATGGTGTTTATAGTCAGTAAACATTTGATGCCCATCCCTGCATTTGATTTTCATTTACAAGGTCATTTATTACTTTACACATCAAAAATAATTAAATGTTATTTCACTTTGTGAAGAACACCAATATTTGAAGAACAAATGTTTTTAGATAATAACATGGCCAGTTAAAACTGACATGGGTTCCTTGAAAGGTTAAACTGGTTAAAGGTTAAAAGACTGCACTGTGCCTTTCAGAAGTCTATCTCCACACCTATTATACGATCAACCCTTTAGAGAAAATACTACTGACATGTATGTAGACTTAAGTAAAATACTACCTTATATTAAATCAAATTCAAAAAAAGGACCAATTTGAGATTCAAAACCCTCTCAAAGTTTTCTTACTTTTCTTTTTAAAAAGGCATTCAGGGGAGGGGAAAGAAGTTAATGGTTAAAATTAGGATTAATCTTTTAAAAACGTACATGTTTAATTTTATTCACATGCGCTTCATTTCCAGTTCAACAGGACTGCTCAGCTGAAAAATTAAGGCTCCTACCTATGTGTCTACTGCATCAGAGACTAAGGCCTCTGGGACTCATTTCTGTCAGTGGGGGAGTCAGTCAGTCCCAACGTTCCTTTTCTCCCTCTGTTTAATATAGTTAGGAATGTCATTAATGCCTTGAGAAGCTTCAGTCATTAAAGCTTGTGAAATGCTCTAAGAGCTTCCAACAGAAACAGATCCAGCAGCACAAAATTCTGTGCGCTCACTAGCTAAGCTCACTGTGCCAGCGCTCAGCAAAACTTCTTTTGTCTTGAGGCAGTATAGGAGACCTCACACCTCTGCAAACATGCTCTTCATTGGTGCCTGATTTCAGGTAGATGAGAAAGACTATACTGTCAAAATACCATCTCTCTTCTACTATGCAAAGCCAAACAGGAGAAGTTTGAAAGTATTTCAAGTCTTCACACTGCACAGAAAGAAGAAATGTGTTGTCTTTTTTCGGTTTGGACTTTGGGAGTGCTCTCTAGATCTCAGAACTAGTCAGCATTCTTGGCTTCTCACTGGCATCCCTGGCACTTACCCAGTCTGCGATCTGGTTGAAGTAATGGATTGTCCAGCTGCTGACCTTCCATACTAATCAGGAAAAGTACACTCTCTGGATGGGTGTTCTGATGTTACTTAGAGTTAGTCAATGTTTGACTATTCTTAGGTGATGGGTTCTGCAAGTACTATCAAGCAAATATTAGTAATATTAGCACTGTATTTATAACCTCATTTGGGTAATGTCTGCAATAGATCACTCCTCCCAAAGACAGAGCTTGCCAGGTAAGAATTACATTAAGCTTTGATACAATGTTTAGTTTGTGAAGTGCAAATGACTTACAGAGGAAGAGCCTAATGACAATGTCACCTTACTGTACAAGCTGTACCAGGGATATTATGATTATATAGAGGGTACAGTACAAGCTCTTTCCTTATCCTCATTTATTTTATTAATTTCTTTCACGCTTCTGGTTCAGATAAAGAGAGGTTACTTGAAAACCCATGTAGATACAGTATAATATGGTCAGAAAGGCTACAATGCTTTCATATTTCATTGACACTGCTTCTAATCACAACTAAGCACTTGCACTCCAGAAGAGGTATCGAGTCAGACAATGTCTTTGACAGTAACAGATTCTTCTCCATCTTTCCTTTCAGTACATTTTATCTAGCCTAAGGAAGTCGCCTGCTTATCTCCATAATGCATTTTCATCTTCTGCTACTGTAAGACTAAGCTTTTCTTAGCTTAACTATAAATGAATACATGTACTTTTTTTATTGGGTACTAATTTGAATCTGGTCACTGACTATCAAAACTCTATTCTTTTGAGTCACTGAATTAATTTAAGCTAATCTTGCGCAATAAAAAGCTAAGAATCCAATTTTCTCATATACTACGCATTTTAAACAAGCATATATTTATAAAAATACTGTCTATCGAATACATCTATCAATACAGACATACCTCCATACCTCCACTGCTAATTATTCTGAAAAGAGAACCACTTTATTTCCTATTTAGGATAAATAAATAAAAACTGGGAAACAGAAATTCCAAAATCAGATCCATATTAAAAAACAGGGTCAGATAACCACAAAAACATAGTAATAGCGAGGCCCACCTAGGAATAATGTTATTATGAGTAATTTCTTCAGGAGCAAAAATTATTTGAGATGAAAAATCCATGCTATAGTCAACAGACAAACTCTGATCCTGATTCTCCATTTCAGTGAAGGTTTCTTTCGTCTATTAGTATGAAGCACACACAGATAGCCTTTACACAAGCATTACATCGCTAGACTGTGATTGGAGGACCTAAGTGTAAATGCTGCTATGCTTTGTTTTGTACTGCATGCATCACGGACAATTTAGTGGTCACTTCCCACGCAGGTAACACAAGTACTGGCAAACACACGGCATGATGTTTACAGCAACAAATAAAACTGTGGTTGCAAGCATCATTGCTGCTATGTTTAAACCTAGTTTTAACACAGTAGGTTAGCAGACTTCTTGCAGAATACAAAGGAAGAAAGACACCAAGAGCAGCTGAGATGAAATGAAGGTCAAACTGCCTACTACATTCTGAGATACGTAAATGTATTATCTCAGTAAGAAAAGTCTTAACTTCTACCCTTACCTAGTAAAAAAGAACAAATTATGGCATATAATTAGTAAGTAGTAGCAACCAAGATATTTTTAAAACACAACCTTGAGCATTATTGGTTACCTTAGGCAACTTGCCCAATTTTCCAGCTGAATTGGATCAGACATACAGCCATCTACTTGGTCAGTAGCGTGTTCACTGAAATGAACCCTATGAGGACTTCCCATATGACTACAGGCTGAGAGATTTGGGCTTCGTTTCACCTGGAGAAGAGATGGCTCTGGGGAGACCTTAAGGCAGCCTTGCAGTACTTAAGGGAGGCCTACTGGAGCTGGGGAGGGGCTCTTTATCAAGGAGTGCAATGACAGGATGAGGGCTTTTTTAAGATGAAAGAGGGGTGATTTAGGTTAGATGTTAGGAAGAAACTTTTTCCTGTGAGAGTGGTGAGGCACTGGAACAGGTAGCTCAGAGACGTCGTGGATGCCCTGTCCCTGTAGGTGTTCAAGGCCAGGCTGGATGAGGCTTTGAGCAACCTGATCTAGCACAAAGTGTCCCTGCCCACGGCGGTTGGAACTGGACGGTCTTTAAGGTCCCTTCCAACCCAAACCATTCTATGATTCTAAATGCAGCCATTTCCTGAAATACCACAGGCAAATATGTGATCACAGGATACACAAGCAAACCTTATGTGACTCTCAGAGTATCATAGCCCCATGACATCACCAAACTTAGATAGCAGGCAAAGCACACATACTATAGCTTGATCATGTGATGGGCAGGTTCCCAAACATAGTACAAGGGTGGGTCATGTGCTTCTGGCTAAGAGGGTGTCTGAGGGGGAATGGATTGCCTTCTGGACAAACTCTATATATATGGCCACAGCCTGGTGGGCACCTCTGTCCAAACACAGGACTAACGATAGGAGTGACACACTAAGTACAGCTGAGATATAACTGCATGAAGCAGCTTCTAGGCAAAAATGAAAAAAAAAAAAGAAAAATTTTCAGGAAAAGCAATTAGAAGTTACAGTGTAAACAATGCTGGAGTTTTCTGCTACTTGATGTCCAGCATTTTCTTTAGTCAGGTCTGCAGCCTGAGTAAGCTGGAGATCTGACTGACTGGCTGGAGACTGACTGGCGGGCCTCCCTGCTGCAGCATTATAGACCAAAGTGGCTCAGCCTTTTATGATTTATACATTGTCAGAAGACATGGCCCATTTCTTTCAGATACGCTCCTAGCAACTTCCATCCACATCTTTGGCAGTGTGCTATTTGATGTTGTTGTAGGTAGTCTACTCAGGCCAACAAACCTTGAAATCTCTGGGGAACAGCAGAAAATACAGAATGCTGCAGCCTCTGTCATTGTACCTCAGGATCAGCAGGAGGTTTTATGTTGCTCCAGCCCTGGTTCCTGTACCACCAATGTAACTGAGATTAGAAGAAAACTACAGAGGTATATCTTCTGTCAAGTCTTCACTGTTGAAGTTAATTCTCCATTAATTTTCAGCATTAGCCAACCCCTGCCTTGTTCTAATTACCTCTATTCAGGACAGATAATAACTATATTTCTTCCTCCAGAGGTAGGTGGAGTACTACTTCTAAAACCTTATAGCAGTTGAAAACATGGTTACCACACATGCTGATTCAGCTCTGGTCTCCCTCATTGTTTTATGTACTTGACATCCTTTCTCTTGCATGTTATGTAAGATTTTCTTTCCCCTAAATCATGTATGATTTGTCTAGAAAAGTGTAAGTTTGATTATGAAGAACACAGTAGTTATCTCAGTATTTTACCTGTACTCAGTCACCAACATGAACCAACAGCAAGTGTTCTGGTATCTCACACCTCAGCACCTTTCTCTGATGATCTCAGGATTGTTCTCAAACACTAATTAAGCTTCACAGTACTCAATTTAACCTGAGGCCAAGGTAATTTTCCACAAGAACAGTGAATAAACAGGAAACCCAGGAGAAGTCAAGAATCACAATTTCCAGTACACTGTTTGTATTTTCAGAGTATGCTTCCTCCTCATAAAAAGTATAAAACATTTTATGGTTGGTATACATTCCATCACTGAGGATCTGCTGCTCAAACTACTCCATATATACACAGTCTGATTAAAATCCTACTTGAAGCCACAGAAGATTCCCAAGGAATTCAGTGATAAAAATTGTCACTGAAAGCACATGGAATAAAATGGAGGAACAGTTTCTCTGACCTCACTCTGGTCAAGCCTCTAAGCTAGACAGGTTAAAAGCAGCACCAAAACCAGGTTTTGACACATCAAGAGAAGAGTTGTCTTTTTGAAGTCTTAATTTAGGATGAAACATGACTGCAGAAGTTTATAAAATCCCACATCTCACCCTTTTCTAAATCTAGGCATTAATGATGTTGACTACAAAGGCTTCTCAGCTTAATGTTTTCACTTCCATATAGTACCACAGATAACACAAAATTAGTTATTTTTGTGGTCATTCAAAACCTTATTGTCATTTATATTTGTATCTCCACACTTAATGAAACGAATACTCATTCATACAAGCCCCCACAAATGCATTTTCCGGTTTTGACATACACTGTGACTGTCTGTCCAAGGCAGTTCAGTTATAGACACTCTGATGTCGAGCCAAGTCAGGTTGGAACAAGTTAGACAAAGTTAAGTATAAAACAAAATATAATGGTGGTTTAGTAAAGTACTGATCTTTACAATTTGTCATAGGGTGAAGGAATAAAGAAAATGGATAAAAGTAAAAAATCAAAGTAAAACTACATTCAGACTTTGAAATACTCTAAGACAAATACAAAAAAATGCAGCTCAGACTCAGAGTTTTGTTTTCCGCCAACAACATTCATTTCTTAGATACATTAACCCCTGATTTAATATTTTGAAAGAGTGGAAAATCTAAGCACATTCTTTGTAAAGGACACACCAAAAACCATTATGGATATTCAAACCAGCAAGTTTATCTGAATATTCAACAAATTTATCTGCTCTACAAACTCACTAGAAAATTTAAAAAATAATTGCTCTTCTAGGATTTGATCTTGAGAGCTACTGAATGCTTCCAATGGCGTACTGAGCATCTTTGACACAGTTTGGCCTTACAGCATGCACTGCCTGTAGAAACTGCCTAGTAAACTACTCATTAAAAAAGCTACTGTATAATGTTCACTGAATATTTCTCTATTTGAATTCTGTGTATGCTGCACAGTGAGATTCCATCAAAACCAGTAACATCTTCTCTGTAATACATCTTATGCTTCCTCAATATCATCACATTTTGAATTTAAGAAGTATCTGATGAAGTGTTGAGATTAATGTTCACTACTGTGAAATAATGTTCATTTAGAATTGAGAAGTTCAGCTAGAAACATGAAAATCGAAAAGATATCTCCTTCTCTTATGAGAGAATGGTAAAGAAAAGTTATTCTCAAGATTTGTTCTACAGAGATCAAATGTGTAAACTCACCAAGATCTGTTCTTGAACATGCCCACTCATAGTTTTCCTAATGTTCAATTTGCAAACACTTTTGTTTCAATTTGTACACAGAAGAAATCTCTGCCTTTTGCTCATTTTCAGTACAACGTAATCTATAAAGTCTCATACTGAAACCAGTGGACTTCTGCTCAGGCAACACCCTCTTACAAATAAAATGTGGTAAATCTAACTTGACCCTTTGAACTGTTGTGCTTACTGCCATGTGCAATTCCAGAGATTCACTGACACTATTTAAAGAAATTATTCTCAATAGTAAATAATTATATGTGTTATATAAAGCTTTAGCAGCATTGAGACTTTAACTTTGATCTGATAGATGGAGGAGTTCCATTTCAGGACTATTTTATGGCATGTTTTGGATCCTACTGCGAGCAAGTCTTGCGAGGATCTGTGTACTGCATTTGTCCTATGACACAAATCTTTAGGATATGAAGAAAGAGAAACACTGAATTGTAAAATGCTCAACTGAAAAACTAAATAAAAAGTAATCCTCTAGCTCTCAACCTCAGTTAAGCTACCTTTAATTTAGTTTACTGATGTCCCACATCTGCAACCCAGTAAAGTCCACACTTGCTGTGTTGCACAGCTGCTCTTTAAAGCTTTTCTTTGCACACAACACACTGGCAGCAAGGCAAAAACTATTAAATTCTATATCCTTTTAGAATATGCATCAGTTAGAAGTAGGAAAGCCTCTGTGTCCTGAGTGAAAATACAGAGCTTCCATTAACTTGACCCAAATTCTTACAAAATATAAATTCTGATTAATCTTTAAGCAGAGAGATTATAATTACAAGGGCTTTGTTTCTAATTCATTTGACTTGGAGAGCCCTGCAGTTATCTTTCAGAAGTGAAACTACTAACACAGAAGTACCATTATAAAAAGATTTTATTGTACGATAAATTAGTAAAATTAAGATGCATTTGAGTGTTTTGCTCTATTGTGATGTGTAGAATTAAGAGAAAAAAATCCACTAAGCCCAAATGGAAACATGCTGTATTTCAGTGTGTGAGTATGACAAGTCAAGAGACCTGTCATTGCTCATCACCTAGAGGAGAGGCTTGAATTCAAGAGGAGTGCACAGTGAAAAACGTGCACTGAAACCAATAGCAAAGCACCTACAATTTCAACTGGCCAAGATTTCACTGTATGCCTAGTAGTATCTGTTAATTTGTTTCCCTCAGTTTCTGATTCTTCATGAGGGGTCAGCTGCTATCAAAGCTATAGACGAATTACTGTTAATACTCTTGTCACCAAGGAGTGGTGAAAAACAGTTCTTTAAAGTAATTTTGCAAAAGGCCTACTTCTTGTGTTCTTAGGATGCATAAAAGAGACTGAAAGTTTTTTTCCACATTCTCACTCAGCACACGGTCCATTAACTTGTTTGTTTTGCTCTGTTCTGTTTTGTTTTATTTTAATTTGAGGCACACATTGTTTACAATAACATTTTGTCTGAGGGCTATAAGCAGGGCTGGAGACTCAAAGGCATAAGAACACAGACTAAGAATCAATACTGAGGAAGGGAAATGACTTTTAGGCAGGCTAATTATAATAAATCTGTTTTTTGGAAAAAAATATGTTTTTCTCCTACTTTGGATAAAAAAAAAATCCCTTGTTAAACATCACTAGCCTAGCTTATCAGTGAAGGCTGTGAAAATTTTCATCCCAGTTCCCTTTGACCGATTACACTCAAACATCTATGCACCATGAACAATGAGGAATGGATGGTACTTGGAGACTATACCACTCTGAATATGCGAGCAATACCCAATGCCATCAGAATTATTAGACATGACGTTGCTGTAGTGGTACTGAGCTATGTATTTACTCTATGTAGCCAAACTCAGCTCTTAGAGATCTTCAGAGCTAGATCAGAGACGTTTCCCAGAGTCTCTGTTCTGGTGGCGGGAAGGCTGGCGAATTTTCCCTCCAGGTGGAAACTCTCCCCGCTCTCTCCAGCAAGGACATAAGGCAGAGCGCAGCAACCCTGACAAAAGCTCTAAAGGTCTTTAAGTCGTAAAGTGAAAAAGCCTCAGGGATTTTCTGAGAAGATGAAGCCCCTCTGGCACACCTCCCTGTCCTGTCAGCATGATTTGGTCAGCTGGACAACATACTGTAAGAGAGAGGAGAAGCGGAAGAGGGAGCTGAAGTCTCAAAAAGCCCTAGTGGTGCTTTGTCCAAGCAGCCCGATGGTATCAGCACTTAAATGTGGTGCTGCAAACACTCTTGAGTATCAGGA
The DNA here is from genome assembly GCA_033556795.1 of Tapera naevia. NCBI lineage: Eukaryota > Metazoa > Chordata > Aves > Cuculiformes > Neomorphidae > Tapera > Tapera naevia. The sequence goes on from JAUMJJ010000069.1 coordinate 11,693,819, forward strand.
CATTGAGTCAAATGGTCTGACTCCTCACTGATACCACTAGTGAATATACTGAGGCTCCCCTTAATTTTCCAATTAAATCCCTCTTCTACTGCACTGGGGTTCTAGTTTCTAGATCACAATTCATTTTCTCTCTGATATTTTAGCTGCAACAATGAAAAACTTAAACTAGAGACAAAAAGGAATGCATTATATCTGAATTGGAAAATGCCTACTGATCTGAAAGAGTGGCAACTTTTTTTTAAGCTTCCTACTTCTCTCGTATATTTGGAGTAAATTCTATTTTAATTTCAAAATATACAGAATTCTCAGCAAAAGAAGTTGTGTCCATAAAAAAGTGTCAAATATGGAGGCAACTGGAAGAACTGGTAGGTTAAACCAGAATATGTTCATTCAGTTTTGAGGTTGAAGGTCTCTAAAAAGTGCAAAGAGATTCCAAAATGTGCCAAATATGTCCAAGTTTCCATGAAGAGATTTCAAAACATGCTGTACACACTACAGAATTAATGCCAGAATGTTTAAATTCTGGTGTCTCATATCAGTAACTGTGCACTCCCTTAGCTATAAATTGCTATTACAAATGTACATTTACTGCCCTGCTGTTAATTTCTGGCCCTTTAAACTACACAGTCTGCCACTGTGAAATAGAAGCATTTGTTAAGACGGGATAAGTATATTTGATAAATTACAGGGATTAACATGATCTTAAATTAGTGAAAGAATTTAGTCTTTTTAATATTTATTTTCTTACTGCTGCTCACTTTTTGACAGCAGAAGACAAGGCATTTATATAAATATACTTCAAACAGAAGATCTTCTCAGGGTGGGAAAGGCATCTTTTTGTTCTTAATGGTATTTAAGAACTACATTTTCAGCAATTGTCAGACCCGTGCTAGCAGTCTTAAATTTCCTCTTGCTTCTGGGACAGCACCACCTAGTGACTATTGCAAGTGTCAGAGATTTGCTTCTTGGCAAAAAATACCTACGCTGCAAATTCCAGAACTAGTTGCAAGCAGATGTGAGAATGTGCTGTCACTCATCTTCAAACAAAACACCAGAGATGCTGGCAGAAGGCTCACTTCAAGTCAGGGTTACCTGGAGAGCTGCAATATGGCTTACATGTAAATTATTAACTTTTGCATCAGTCAGTAATATAGAAAAAGCTGGAGACAACTGTATCAAGATTATGAATCTTAATCTCTATTTTTTCTGGTTAGTTTTAGGATTGAAGAACATGTTGAGTGGAGGGAAGAGGGATAAGAGGCAAGGGCATAGTATGATGAGACATTTACACAGTCACTATGCTTTTGTTTACAAAAGCCTCTGTAGAAAGTTAAGAGAAGAGCATTATCTTTTTTCACTGAGCAGAGATGAAGTAGCATTGCCAGCAGTACCTTCTGTTCTCAGCCAAACTTGTCATTTATCTTGCAAGCTGCCAAAACTAAACCTGGCAACAATCTGATTTTAGAACACAGAGGCCTCAACACAGGAAGTGAGTGCCAATTATATTAGACAGCTGGAAAAATAGAGCAAAATCACAAAGATTTTAGATATCTAGGAAACTTTAAACAGCAGGGCTGAAAAAGAATTTTAAAACGTATGTGTCCAGAAACAGCTAGAGTTATACAAGAGTAGGTACCTGAAGAGGTTGCAATGCTAGCAAATTTGTGTTAAAAAATACCTGTTTTTGTTAATGGGCTAGAGAACAGTTGCTGAAGAAGTTTGTTTTCTGAAGTTCGCAACACCACCACTATGTCAGCAGGAAGAGTGTCTCTGTTCTTCTCAAGGAATGCACAGGCATCATATAATACCTAGCATGGGAAACCAAATCAGAGAAGTTGCCAAAAAAGGGTTACCCAAAACCTACTATGTTCTTTAAAATTAGAACAGTCGATTTGACCAGTTAGTTAGGCTTCAACAAACCAATATATCATCTGCAAAAGGCAAAAAACGTACAGTTACAGCTGTGTCTTCAGAATGTCAACTGCCTATAAACAGCACCTTTATTCATAGCATGCCACTGCACATCAATTTGGGTTAATTGGCTTAAATCATGTTGTATTGTGCTTTGTCATGCCAAACTCTGGTATGCATGATGCAATATAACAGAGATACCTCATTAAAGCATAACTTGACAGTTTACATGTGAAATAAGAAAAGGTTCTCAGATGGTCATCTTCTATTTGTTTGCACCAAACTTGTGATCTATACCTAGACTTGTTGGAGGAACAGGAATAAGTTGCACATCTAGGGACATCAAAATAGGTTTCTCACTGCTTTGAAAATGATAATAGGAAAATAAAACATTCATCTTTTTCAATTATTTTAATTGGTTATAGTTGTATTCATGTAAGAATCACTTACTTTTGCTTAGCTTTTTATTTATTTTTTAGCTGTAGTAACTTTTTAAACCTCTTTTAATATCACTAGCTATATTCCTCTCTAGCCTAATGGTACTGGTGTCCATTAGCTTACACAGAAACCAATTTTTTTTCTGCAATCGTATACTAGGGCAGTAGTATTTTTATGACATGGCCATTTGGGTACAAATAATTTACTAGACTTGTGTGAAATTTTACAATTATTCTTAACAAGTCAGAAAGCTGGACAAAGTTTACTAGAACGTATCTTACAATTATGGAGCCTCATAATAAGCCAGAGATGAGATTTCATTGATAAATATATAAAATATGGCTGTTTCATTTTGATTCTGTTTTAAACAAATATTTGGATCTGAAATCACAAGCAAATCTCATATTATGTGAAACAACAGGACTGTTATTCCCCATATAAAATAATACGGGAACTGTAGAGAACAGAAGTAGTTAGGTACTAGAGAGTACAAGAAAACATCTGTGCTAGCTAGTTCCAGTCTTTCCAGTGCTTTCTATGGGATTTTAAGTTCTATTACAGATGCTGTTTCACATTGCATTTTATCCATATATTTATATACACTTACACAACAAACCACAATGTTAACAATTGCGTAGCCTGTTCTTGCTCCAGAGAGCTGTTCCTTTGACATGATTGTAGTAATGGTGTTTCTGGTGCCAGATTTCTTTTGGAATAAAAGGTGGTTACTGCCTACACAGTTTGTGAAAGATACCTAAGGGTAGGTTCTAAAATGTGCTACATATGAAAGCTTTATAACAGATTCTAGATTTCTGTAAACTTTATCATTTCCTCTCTTAAAATGAGAGAAAGAAATCAATCATAAAATAGGAACTTTGGATAAAAAAAAATTATGACAATACCACTATTATTTGAACTAAATAAAAATCACATGACCTTACCTTTCCAGCATAGTGCTGAATACCAAATGACAGTTCTACTCCTTTTGGTCTCCAGAAGTATTTGCATCGTAAGTTATCTTCAAATTTATCTAGACATTGAGAAGATATTGATATAAGTGACTTAGAGTAGTTAAGTAAAACGTTCATCCTAATTAGGGCCAGGTTGCTGCTCAAGAAGCCATAGCGATTACAAACACGTCTATTATTAGATTGCTCAGAAATAGCTGTGTGACTACTACTCTGCGTTTTTTTCTAAGCTGCCTGTTCTGAATGGAACAGCTCATTCTAAACAAGCCTGATAAGACTGTCTTTCAAATCCCACTGTTTGTGAATAGTTTTACTCACAGAAAACTATCAAATATGAGAGGTCAACGAGAAGGTTCAATGGTTTCTCATATTTTGCTATGAATTTGCTTACATGCTTATACAGGGCTTGGGGGGAGTTTATTTCAGCTTAAATGCTTATTATTTGTGTTTTCCCTGCCTTCCTTTCCCGATTTATTTAGCTTTGTGCATCATGTTTTAATATATGTTAATGCCTTCATACTGGGCATTTACCTCTCTCATTTACCTTTGGACTTCTGGAAGAAAAAGAAGCTTCTATCTAAGACTTCTTCTAAGGCTTTGTTTCCCATGACTACCTCTAAAGAGCTGACAGAAAAAGAAACATCGCTTTCTGAGAAAGATGTCTTTTCTGCCCTGTGATATTTTATATTAATGATTGGCATATCTGGAGATGACAAAATACCCCGCTTTCCTGTCTCCTTGAGGGATTGTGCTGTACTGTGCATTAATCACCTGTAAGACTGATCAACACTGGACAAGGAAAACATCTCTGTGAAAGTGTAAGTCCGATATTCAGTATTAACTGATTTATAGGACCCACAGGGATGCACATAGCTTTAGTACACAAATGAGGACTGGAATGTAACCATAGCATTCATACTATCTGGGACCTAAATTCGAGTTTCAACTCAGCCTAGCAGAAATGAAAAACCTTGTACATATCCAATTTAAGAGACAGCTGTTATTTTGCTCTAACAGTGTGAGTCTCTGCTGCACATGCTATTGAAGAAAGTGGAACTCTGTTTCGTATCACAGGGAAAAATGTAACTCTAGTAAATAAAAGCAAGTAAACAGTTTTAAACATGGCAGGCGCTGCATGTTATAAAGCTGGCATCAAGATTTGTTGAAATATACATAAAATATGCATGAAAGGAAATATTCAGACAGATGGCACACCAGAAATAACACCCATTTTCTATTTATGATGAGATAATCTGGAGTGAAGCAGTATTTTCTAATTGGGTAAACATGGGCCGAAGAGCCTGGGAAACCTAAATTTTACTGTCAACACTAGTGCTGCTCACAGGGTGGTCCTAGACACAAGATTCTGCTATGTCTCAGCTTTCCCTTCAGTAAATATCGATAAATGCTTCTTGGTGTACCTTACATACAAGGACAAGACACAGATTATTTCCTTGTAACACTGGCAAGACAATAAGCCCTTGACACCTGATACATAAGGTAACTTTGTCAGTATTAAAAAGAACAGAAAATTTACAACTGAGAAAAGTGATGGAGCGCAACGAAAAACGTACTTTAAAAGTCAAATGAAATGGCACAGCCTCAGCAGGATAACTAGGATACTAAAACTTGAGTAAAGATGTCATTCAGCCCTCTCAAAATACATTTTTTATTTCCCAGAATTTTTCTTTGCACATACCAACTAAAGTTAGGTCTGTTGCTTGAGGAAATCTACTTTCTTCATCTAGTAGAGACAGGAGACCCATGGGTTTCTGGAGGAACATATCTAGAAGTGGACGGTTGTCCTCATACTCCACCGTAGCAGCATCGATTCCCTCACTCTGATATTCCATCTAGAAAGTCACCAGCACGGTTTTAATATGGAACCAATAAAAGAAACATCATCATTACAACATTTATGATGCACAGCAATGCTCTGTAAGCCCCAGCAAAATCATTTACAAAACTTCAACTGAAAGATGTAATTATCTTGCATTTAAATCACGTAACCATTTTATAGTTTATATGTACTCCTGAACATGATCTATGGTTTAGATGGCTGATTCAACTAGACCTCATCAGAGCTGAATTTACCTGCTCAAGTGCAAAGATATGTTGATTGAAATAAAACTGGATCTGTTCATTAGCAATATTTATGCACAGCTGTTCAAAGGAATTTCTTGCAAAGTTCTCAAATCCAAATATGTCCAGTATCCCAACATTCATCCCATTTTCAGCATTGCTGCATGTGAAAATACAAATAAAATTAATCAGGGACAACATCAAGTTAAAATAAAGATAAACATGATAACTAGCATCGCATTATTGACTCTGTCTCAAAAAGATAGGAGAAAAAGTGTGTTTGAACTTAAGACAACTTGTGCACTAGTTCAGGCTCATTAACGCTTTGTTTTCCACTTGCTTCTGGCAAATTTCCTTGAAGAAGGCAGGAGAATCGTAACAGACACTGAGCAGTCATATTAAAACAAGTGGTTTCAGTAGGCAAATCCCAAACAAAATCTCTTGCCTGCTCCTCCTGGTAGACAAAAGGTATCAAGCTTTAGTAGTATGGGTTTGTTATAGTGAATCAGAAGAGTAATTACGAAGTCTGCTGCTGCTACAAGCTGGACTGTTAAGAGCCCATGTGCTTGCTCAAGTATACCCATACCACAGCTACTACCAGAATTGCAAGTATGGGTGAGTACATATCTATGAGATATAGTGATGTGCAAAGTAGAGTTTTCAGATCAGAGGCATTTGCACACCACCTAAGGGGTTCTCTTGTTTCCAAAAGTCTCTAGAGCTGCTTGAAAAGACCAAGGCAGTCAGATCAGTACCTGGCCATGAAATCATTAGGATGCACAAGGTGAATGTTTCTGCAATTATGAAAAATTAAAAAACCTCATCACTTACATGTAAAGAAGCAGCACAGTAACAACCTAAGATTTGTATTTATTACTAGTTTACAGAAGCAGAAGGAGTGTAAAGACTGTGAATACACACTAAAGTTTATGTTTTGGTGTTAGTTTTGCTAAAGTACTCCAATTATTTACCAGCATTTGGTACAATTTTAATGTTCAGTACATAGGGAATATCTTTTTAAAGAATTGCACAGCATTTTAACCACCCAATTTCCATTGACTTCAGTAGCTGAACTCCACTCAGCTCTTTGAAAATGCTGGGGTTAATGTTCTGGAAACAGAATTCAGCATGAAGCCTTAGCCAAAATAAACACAGCACCCTTTCTGCAAAATCAAAAACATACAAAGGGATGAACTCATCGAAGGCATATGCACAGTAAATACTTTGATGATTTGGTGACATGTAACTTGCCATATATTTTTATCTGGCTGAAGCAGCGTATTAATACGATTTACAATCCAGCTGAAGAGCCGGCCATAAAGTGCTTTAGACATGGCATCTCGCACATCAGCTGCTTTGTCCACAGTGTTTGTTCGGATAATAGTTTCCCCTCGTGTTACGACACAGTGGGAGGTTAGGGCCTCTTGAAGTTCTTCTGACCCAATACTTAGTAGTGCAGCAGCTAAAAGACAGTGGAAAAAAAGATACACAAATGTGATTATGCAGTTGAAGTCATCAGCATTTTCCAATTGTTAACATGAGTTAGGGATTCTCACAAATACAGTCAAATTGCATTTACAGAACTAACAATGTTAAAATGTATTTACCATTATCTAAGGCTTCTGGGTTGGGGATCTCACTTTTATCTGTTTGGTGTTGTGAAGAAATGGCAGCAAATTCAATATTTCCAGTATTTAAGATTCCAGTCAAAATTCTGTACACTGAGTATACTTCCTGTAAAAGATGACAAGAAGAATTTTAGAGAATCCAAGAAGATCATCAATGAAATAAAAAGGTAGGCACTGGAATGGCTATCAGACTTTGTAGCTTGCTGAGATCAAATTCTACAAATTCAGAAAACAATGTGATACAGAATTGTGAATGGACTTCCCTGAGCATCAGCTGAGACCTCAGGCTGGTCTTGGCTTATGAATGTGTGGTTATGCTTTCAGAGTTCACTTCTGTCATAAGAGAGATCCTGTGGCACAGGTCACACTGCTGCCTGTGCACAGGTCCACTAAGCCAAACAGCAGCCTGTGCACAGGCAGCACTGGAAGCTGGTTTTATAAAGAGGGTCAGTAATAACGGTTTAGCAAGTGGATATCTTACCTCGTCAGTGAATCCTATAATTCTAAAGCAATGCTGAATCGCTTCAAATTGTCTTCCGTAGGAATCTTTTGTAACAATATCATGCATTACTCTTCCAGTTTCATTATCAATATATCTAAATAGAGTGGAAGAAAGAGAACACCATAATGGCAGATATGGCAGTACAACCTCTAGAGACTTATTGCAAGTGCCTCAATAATTAGAAAGAACATTTATTTCACTATCTTCCAATTATATATTTTGGCATCAATTCATAAGAAGTTTTTGTTTCTGTTATACTAAATTTTTCCTTATTCATTGTCAATATCTATTACAATGTCATCAACATTTCACACACGTCCCCTTTCCTGACACAGATCAGATGAAGCAAAAGTTTAAATACCAATTAAAAACCCTTCAACTCCAAGGTACACTCTGGCTTCTCACTGAAGCATTATGGTAAGAAATCATAAGGTGATTGTCCTGATCTGAAAGCATGACAGAATATCTAGATAATAGTAACCTTGACTCTTCCTCCTCCTCTTCAAATAGTTCAAGTTTTCAAATAAATACAAATAATGTAATGACTTATTGTGCATCCTCTTCTTGCTTGGGAGGATTAAAAAAGATGCTTAAGGGATGGAGGAGGATTAAGAGAGATTTTAAGGCATCATACTGAAAGTAAGAGCTGATCGATAGCTAATTACAACAAGCAGTTAAAACAAGTGACTGATAGTTACCTAGGAGGCTTTTTATCAGGAAGTCTATACTCAGAAAGTTTCTTCTGATGATAAAGGCCAGCATAAATATAATAAAATATATGGAAATTTTTCTCTCCCCTGGAAAGAAAAGTATTCTTTTAGAGCACATGTATTTATTCTTGTGGCATCTTATACAATATAAGAAGTCTTTATCATGAGCTCGCTGAAGTAAGCAGCAAATCTCCCACTAGTTTGAATGGTGTAGGATTAGCAATTCTGAAGTACAAAAAAACCCACCCAATCACAGTATTTCCCAAAGAATGGAGGAGCTCCAGCTTCCACTTCATAAGAACCTAACTAACTATTCTTGTCGTCACAGCACTGTACAAGGGACCACTGTTTTAACAGACGCCTTGAAAGCATTTTAAAAAAGAATTTTGGAGAATTAAACAGAATCCAACCATTAAATGAACATGGAAAGACAGACACTTAATATACCTACACAGCCTGTTTTATGACCCTTGATTTTTCAAGTAGATACTCAGAAATCTTTGCCCCCATTACTGCTCCAGTGGGTGTAAACATCATTTCCAGATATTTTCCAAAGCGACTTGAGTTGTCATTGATGGCAGTGCAGGCATTCCCAAATGCTTCAACCAGAGGATTCACCTGAAGAATTTTCTCACGCAAAGCACGGTTGTTGGCCTTGACAGAACGGAAACAGATTAGAAGAATCATTAAAAAGTTATATTGCTTATTCACAATCTAATTCTGGCTTCAGAAGCACAGCGTCCTTTTCTTGTGCTTTTACAGACTTAAATACCGTGTTTAACTCTTCTAGTGTACAAAACAGGGCCAACAAATTGATGAGGACATCTCCCACAAGTAGGAAAAAACAGATTCTTCTCTATCTGCAGTTGTTCTGCCTCTGAGGTGTCATATAATTAGTTACAGTACTAAAACTATGAAAAAATAAACATATCTACTTAAGGTTAACCTCACACACTTGATTTTCCCATCACTAATAGCATTATGCATAACATTTAAATGTATAAGAGCTTCTAAGATTAGAGCCATAGCAAGATCTGTCATTCTTTATCATATAAATGAAAAACAGCATATGTGATAAACACAGCAGGTAACTACAGACATTGAACACTCAGGATCTGGCACCTTCTCTTTAAAAAATTGAATGGCTCGATGTGGGTCATGCTCTAGCATCTTCATTCAATATTCACACATCCATGATTACTCCGTCCCTAACTAAAGCAAGACAATTCACATGAACATCTTTAAGTATTAAATATTAAATAAAGTGGAAATTTTGAGTGGGACTGAGAGGATTTGTTTATGGTTTTACATGATTGGCTAAGAAATACCTTTCCCAGGAAGGTCAAGTGTTGGACGATCAGATGGGCACTTTCTGTCTTTCCAGCACCACTTTCCCCACTGATGATAATACACTGAACACACAAAACACAACCTTTAAGTTTACAGCTTACTACATGATCTACTTCAGCTATTAGTGTTATCAGTTATATAAAATTTAGTACTAAAACTACAGAATAATTGAAGGGTCAGCTCCCTCAAGTCCCTTCTGAAAGGAAAGATCAGCACAGGCTCAGTGCAATAATTTGTTCCTGAGATTATTAAAATGCATCTCAGAATGTCTGATAGCAACGTGCACACCTGAAGCAGTGATTGAATTTCTAAGAGATAAGACACATAAACAACTGACCATGTCTACAGGGTAAAACACACTATGCACATACATGGTTTGTTTCAAATGTTTAGAACTCACAAAATTGCCAGAGCTCAGCTGATATGACTTAATTCAACAGTGCATCTGAGCTCACTGCATTGGCTTCATATGAAATAACATGAAACACAGGGTACAACAGTATTTAATACAGTGACCAAAGGTTTGCTAATGTCTATAAAAATAATGTTAAACAATTGCTGCTGTGTAGAGAGGTTGTTCTGCAGGTGACACTGATATTCAAGCTAGACCAGCAAACTAGCATCTAAACATTTCAGAAAAAATACGCATATATTCATTGGATGATTCTGGGAGAATAAATCCATCTTCTCCCTGAGTCAGCAGTTCTTAACACATGTTTACTTCGTAGGCTTTCCACATGGCTTCCAGACTCAGAGATTAGTTAGAATGGTCTAAATCATTTGGTATCCTACTCTCTGCTGTTACACTTCATGGACAAGACTGAAGTAGAAGGTCAGTGAATGTTGAAATTCAGACACTTTGGGTCATAGCAAGTAAGAGTTCTGGCAACATTTATTATTTTCCCTTTTTATCCAGGTGTTCTACAGATCACCAGTACAAATACTAGTCTACTTAAGGTACACTATCAATGACATATAAATAAAACATGAACACTGAGCAGTTACATAGATTCAAGTGTATTTATGCAAAGACCTGAAAATCATTTGCATCACACTGTTAACTTACAAGATTCTGGGCTGGGAGAAGATACAAGGTCCTAAAATACTTGATGCAATGGCATTTGATATAGAGCTGAGCTATGTGAAAGGTGTAGCAGTTCTCAGCTGGTGTGTGGTATCTGACAGCAGGTGCAGGGACAGACTCTAAATACTTGTGCAATATGATATTTGCAGCTCATTTATTTGATTCTTGTTATGTATTGTTCTTGGAAACAGATAACCCAATAATGGGTTTACAGCGTCAGAATACATAACTATTGTCTTTGTGTGACTACAGAACTCATGTGCAACATTTTGTAAAGTTAAAGCCCAAGAGTTATTGTAGAACTCACAAAACTCTTCTAGAATTGGTCAGAACTTGACTTTACCTTCAGGAGAAATGTTAGACATGGAGTAAATTTTCAGGCTTCACAGGAAAATACAAGGGAAAACTCAATGGACAAAACAAAAAGAATTATTACGGTTTTTGATCTGGTTACAGTGTATATCTAATGCACCTTTACTTGAAGAACCAACATAATATTGGCCAAGTAATGGAGATAAATGTTCTCCTGTAATCCTTTGCAAACAGAAGACAGGAAACTGATTTAGACCTAAACACAAATTACTTCCTAAATGGGTGTGAAACATATAATATTGAACTTGTACACAGTTACCTTGACTAATTTTTTACTCCCACATAACAAGTTCTCACATAACTTATTATACATGAATATATTTTTTTCTTCAACGCATCCATCAAAGATCACATAAGCCATTACAGACATAGTAGTCATCTCTCAGACCAGTGTGCTTCCATATAGTCGGTAGAACTTTTCATCTTCAATGCCCTCTGTCTTTTTTATTTGGTATTTTCTGATTGCAGGTTTTTTATTATTTTATTCTGCTTACATGACTTTAAAAAAAGCATTTTCCATGAATTATTGTGTGATGTGCACAGTAAAATCAGGAGGATTTTATAAATAAAAATAATTATTAGCCTCCAATATTCATGCATGTGTAGCACACGAAATGAGAAAGAGGACAAAATTACAATCTTAAGAATGTAATGAGAAGAAATCTAACTTCTACAGCACAGTATTTCGTTCTTAATAAAATCATTGCTATGTCATTGGACTTGTGTCTTTAGTACATTTATATTAGGCCTATCCTTAATACATTTTAGGAAAAAATTAGCTAATTGTTCCTATTTTTTTGTGACTTGTAGTTAGAGGAATTGATTATCCATTTCTTGATAGAGTCTATGCATCAGAAAAGTGGTTCAAACTCTGGTAATCTGCTATAGCATGCAGACCCTCCCATTTTACACAGGTGTAAATCATTGTAAGACCTAGTGCAAGACAGGCTAGAACCAGAGCATGCAGCAATGCTCTGCAGCTGTGTCAACTGCCAGGACTTCATGGGTCTAGGAAAGTATATTGGTAATGTCACCCTATCATCTTATTTGACTTTTTAGTATCTTTTATGATCTGTGACCTCTTCAGAATTCCCAAATCTAACTAGATTTTTACTCAGGTTTTCCTGATGTAGGAATAAAGGCTTAAAGAAAAAGTTTCTGTAAGTACAGCATAATGGAACATTAGCCATAGCCATGTAGCATAGCGGCAGTACGATTAATATGAAATCTAACCCCAAATGAACAGATTCTTACCTGATCTTTGCTGAAAGTAACCATACTTTGGTAGGCAGCATCCGCAGAGGCAAATATGTGGGGGGGATTGGATGAACGTTTCACACCATGGTAAAGCTTTGAGAACTAAATTTTAAAAAGAACACGATAGTCAAAATATGCAACTTAACTACATAATTAAGAACTGAAGAAGGTAGTGACTATCTTCTGCCTGTTCAGCAGAAGGCAGTTGCCTGTTTTACCACAGAATTTTCACTGAATCACCTGGAAGAAGACTGATAATTCTTGGCACTGCCCAACTTCCAGAATATAAATTACAACACCTAAAATGCACTCCAACTTTTCCCACACAAGACAGTGAAGAGAACTGGATCACAAGGAACAACATTTTAAACACAAGCATTCAACCAAGGAAACACTCAGCCTATACAAAGAAATCTCAAAGATAACGGTGAATCTGAAGTCTTCCCACTTTACCTGCAACCCTGACTTAGGCACCCATGGAGGCCAAGAGTTATGGCTTCACTTCCCTTCATATTTGTTGGGAATTAAGCTGCTTCTGTGTTTACAGCATTTGATTCACTTGTTTCTCTTACACGCAGGCATAGGACAGGTAATAACCCAATAGTGAGAATAATTTGTCAGGAAGCAAGAGCCTCAGCATGAGGAGCTTCATATAACCATTTTCTGTTTCCCAGAAGAAAACCCTAAATTCCAGACAAGAGATAGAACTGTGACTGGGTAATTTTCATCCCTCCTGTGCAATTTGTGCTACCAAGCAGAAAGGATTGAAATCAGATGACAACACTTTTCTGGAAGAAGAAAAAGCTGGAGTTTAGTCTGTGGTTCTAGCTCCCAACATCACTTATGTATTTTAACCATAGGTGTTAATATAAAATGTAAATAATTACTGTTCACAGGTTGGAACCTCTCTTACCTGTGGAGAATAAATGCTGAGATTCTGGAAGGGGTTTAAGGCTATTAAAATGTCTCCAACATAAGTATAAATTTGTAAGTCAGCATAGCGTTTCTGCAGCTGATGGATAATTGTATCCTAAGAAGATTACAAGAAGTTGATAGTTAAAAGTATTTTCTCAGTTAGGAAGAATTTTGTACATATACTGAGAACACTGATTAAGAAAGGAATGTTATTAATTATTTGTCAAATGCCAATGCCACAAAACCCAACAAATATTTTCAAAATTCTTGCTAATGTCATAAAACTAATGTAAATGTCAACTCCTATTTCAAGATCAGTACATATTCTGGTATATTCTGCCTGAGAAGCAAGTCTTCTGAAGAGAAAACAGCTATGCACATCTTTGCTGCACTTCACAGTACATTTCCATTTAATTTTTTATTTGACCATGAAACAAAGATAGTAATTTTTCAAGGATTAAACTTTAAGTGGTAGTAACAGACTGCTTTAAGCAGCACACTAGCATAATTTAGTATTATGTCTTTTTCTTGGTGACATATTATTTAAGGATCATCAAAATAAAAGTTTACAGATACTCTGTATATAGGTTATACAGTGAAATACGCAATTGATGTTGTTTTATCACTTTTTATCCAGAAGCTGTAGATTACACATTACTTTAAATAAATATATCAATTTTGGGAAAAATCACTTAAATCTAGATCTTCATGACTAAACTTCATATTTTAGGAAACTCAAAATAATTTAAACTAGCATCAATAATAACTGAATCCTTCCACATAACAGGATTCACTGCTGCTGCTTTTATGTCACTATATAGAATATTAATAAAGTGATAATGGCAGATCAGTCATGTGACAATTCCTTTTCCATGGTGAGACAAAAGCTTGCAAGAAGGAATTCTCATTCTGTTAAAAGAAGCCTAAAAAGCAGAAACAAGCGAAATGTGAAGAACAATTGTCGGAAACTGCTTCTCTAACAGTACAGTACCTCATCTAGAACTTCTAGATTTACCAGATCATCATCTAGCGAGTACTTGTCAGCTCCATCCACTTGGTAAGGTCTTCTAGTATGTATTCGTTCATGCCTGAAAATTTGTCGGTAGAGTACCAGTGTTACAAAACTGTATCAAAGACAGCAAATGTTAAGAGGCAATGGGAAGTCATGGGTGAGTATACTTGTTGTGTGGAAAGCACAGACCCACTCTCTGAAATATTTATTTTTACTTGAAATATCCTGAAGCAATAGGTCAGTTGCTTTCTCTTTCACAGTATAAAAACCTATCTGTTTATCAATGCTCAGAGGTAAAGATTTATCTGTAGGCTACTACTACCCACTCACGCAGTAAAGTCCAAAAAACTCTCCCTCTTTTTCTTCCCTTCTCACTCTAAGTTAATAAATTACCACTCTGTTTAATTAAATCTTCCCTCATGTACACGGCCTATAGTACTATAGTCTTATAAAGTTACAAGAAGCGATAAGTAGTACAAAATCCTTCTTTACCTTACTGTATGAAAAAGCACCTCCTCAGATGACCCTAAATCTGGTCCAAAACAACATTTTCGAACCACAGCTGCCATCAGACTCTGAATTGTATGGATGCTCAGTCAGCTTGTCCTCAGAGATTTAAGCCACACAATAAGTAGCAGACACAAACTGTCACATAACCCCTTTATAATCAGATTATACTGAAGGAATCTTTGAAAATGCTGTGTATATGTTTTTAAACAGCACATCTTGTTGAAACAGGGACAAATTAAGAAGCTGTAATATGTCTTCCACAGGGGGGTGAACTATGAATGCTGTAAGCACAACTAAGCTTTTCTTTACAACAAACATAATCAAAGCATAGTAGGAGGACACCCACTGAGATACAGTCTGCATCCTGCTGAGTAACATTTAGCATTGATCCTCAATGACAGTCCCTGACAGATTGTTTCTGCATTGGTTGCCATGTAGAAAGTAGGAATCACATGATTACATATCCTGAAACAATGCTAAATGATACACCAAGCAGTAGCAGAATAGTACCATGACTTGGCAGGAAACACTGTTCACCTATAATGTTGAGGTTAATATGAAGATGTAGGAGGTCTTTTTTTTTTATTTAACCATGTTTTCATATAGTCATAAAATCCTGTTTCAAAAACAAGCATTGAGGCTTTTTCTTCTTCCCCCCTTTATGTACACTTCTACATTTGTACCTAGTCAGCTTTCATTCAGTAGAATGTTTTCATGTCTAAAAGCTATTATATCATCAGAAGAATTAGTGCATGTAATATCTCTAAAAAAGAGAAAGGAGGAGACTTTTCTATGAGACTCTTCACTGATAATTGTGAATCATATTTAAAGATTCTAATTTTTTTAAGTCTATTTTTATTGATTTTCTTTATTTTACAAATAAGATGCCATGAAAGAAAAATTGTCAAAGCAGTTATTTCCGGCGGGGCACATAGAAATTGTGTGAATTTGTTTGAAGTATAATTGCATTAAATTTTCCATTTTCAGATCTTTCATTAGGTGATGAGTTGTGGTTCTTTTTAGCATTTTTTTTATAAGCAGTCACTATATTCAAGAACATTACACTTTGTTGACAAGCCAGATACTTAAAGGAGTAAGAATGCAGGTAAGTGACATAACATACTACTGTTTTTTCTAACTGTTGTTTCAGTTTCAAAACAGAATTCAACCTTTTACTTCACTACAGAGGAAAATGCTGTTGTAAATAACGTAAGCACCTTCCGTCTACAAATGAAGCAAGTATTTTAACAGTTGCTTTACTTCATGGAGATGTAACTAATAAAGCAATGGCTAGACATTATAGTTAACACAAGTCATCTGTGAAGCTTTTTCTTCCTGGCGCAAACTGTCATAGGCACAGTGTTAAACTGCAACAAGCTGCAAGCATGGATGTTTCTACCGGTGGTGCTGGGAGGAGGGGAAAGGAGGGCACATTCAAACCTAAGCATCTCTAATTGCAGAATGGCTTTGTAAACTAATCTGTTATCTGATTGTGTATTAAACTCCCGCTGTTTGTTTTCCTTAAGTGATAAACGAATCAATTTTTTTATTAGAAAGGGGTTTTTTTAATACTATGTAAATAATATCTAAAGAAACTGGTCTTAGTCAAATATAAATAAAACATATACACCTTTGTGCATCTATTTTCTTTTGCTTAACTCATTTTCCTAAGTACATGATTAGGAAGAGGATATTAGGAGCATAACATCACATTAGCTTCGAATCTCCTGCTGGCCTCATCAGTTTTCCATTGACCCTATGTCCTGAAGATTCCTGCACTGACAGAGCGGGACAGTAACTATTAATTATTTGCACAATTTATATCAGAAATACATTCTGGTTTTAAAATATTTTAAAAAAATTCTCACAAAGCAGAGGGAAACACTCTTAATTGGAGAAATAAGTGTTAGTATATTTTTTGCATAAAAAAGTGGAATTATCAGCCATTTTTTCAACATATCCTTCTTTTGTAATGACATATAAAATGTACAGCCTTTAACTAAAGAAAAAGAAAAAGATGCTAAGTTACTTGCCTTCAGGTTCCAGCAATGTTCTGAATCATTCTCTGGAGTATGCAGTGTCCTCAGTGACAAAACAAGTGGCATGAAGGGCCAGTCACTCAAGGCACCTAACCTTATCAAACCTGAAAAGCAGCATTAGATTTATTCCAGAACTCTAGTGACTGTCACTGTCTGTTGAAAATGGCTCTATCCTCTCAAGCCTCCAGCCTTACCTTCACCTTTTTATCAGACAGGAAGAGCTGGAAGGGATAGAGTTTTCCTAGATTTTGGAGGAAGAGCAAAAGGTGAGCAACATTTCTCCCTCAGAAGAACAATTTCTTGAAGGGAGTGGGAAAGATTAATTTATTCTACCTGTGGGGAAGAGGTAGTTTGAAAGAAAATAAGTTCTTTTCCTACTAGATGCCAGCCATAGTAATAGAAGTGCATTGTAAATAGCTATATGCTTTTATGACCCCACTATCAAGCTGATGATGGCGAAGGAAAAGCTAGATGGACCACAAAGACTTCTAAATTGAAGTCATCTCACTGGCATGCCCAGCCTGAGGAAGAAAGCAGCATAGACCAAGAATTTTTATGTTTATTGGAAAGCTTTGTCTCTGATCTCTCTCCCCTCCCACTCCTAACATTCTTATGAGTGCCCTCATCTTGGCCTCTAGCACAGTTAAGCATTTATGTTCTTTTCTAGGTCTCACATCAGAGAACCTTTTTCTGTACTTATCATTCTTTACATTATTGCCAATTTTAAAATGAATTGCACACAAACTTAAATTTACTAGAAAAAAATACAATGAGGAAGAAAAAAGAGAAACACAGCCTATTTCCTAAGAATTGCAAAGAATGAATTTTGCCTCTGTACATTTAGTTTCAACCTAGACTAATCTGTTGAAGCAAGGTCATAATAGAGACACTAACATAGCCTCAATTACAATATAAGTGCTGCAGCTATAATGGAAGTCTGTGCAACCTCCAGTAAAAACACACCCACTACAATGAGACCAAGGATCATTCTAGGGGCTATAGGAGCTTTGTGATTTAAAAAAAAATAAAATTTTAACTCAGTTGCCTAATATTCCTATAGATGAAGCCTGGAAGAATTGCATTAAATTACATTGTGTATAGCATCAGAGAACTATTTCTTTTTCTGTTTCTGTTATTATCTCTGAGTCCAAAGGAAATTACTGGCTGGATGCAATCAAGTTCCTTACAGTTAATTGCTTTCAATACTAAATGTGAGCTGGCAGAGAAGATAGATATCTGGTTGTAAGAATTACTTCCTTGGGTGGACTGCTGCTGTAATCCAGCTGGCTAGTAAAAAGGGGGAAGCTGCCAAGCCACCATAGTGTCATCCTAATATCTGACAAGGCAGCCTGAACATACCTGTCCTTCTTGAACTATTAGATGATTAGCTTTATTTTTGCCTTTTTTTTTTTTTTTTAGTTTTGTTTATTTGTTTGGTTGGGATTTTTCTGTTTGTTAGTTTGGTTGGGTGTTTCGTTTTTTTTCAGGCTTCTTCAAGTTTGATTCTTCCTGATGTATAGATTTGCTTTTTATCCTTCAAAATGCAAGGTTTCATAACTCTTCCCCATTACAGAAAGAAACCTCCGAATGGTGTCCAGCAGTAGCATGCTGACCCAGCAAGACTCAAAACAGTAAACTCTGAACTCTTTGCTCTCTACAGTAAAATTGTTTATAATATCCATGCATAAACTGAAGATTTTTTATTCTTTTAAAAACTGAAGCCAGAGGCTGGTTTATCTTTTCTGGTTGATTTCTATGAAGAAGCCTATTTACAGATAGGAACATAAGCTACCCAGACTGTAGGAAAACATCCAAGAGAAGAATGAGCCACGTCCCGAGTTGATCTCTTCAAAGCTGCTGATAACTGGGAAACTGCCACTTTGAACCATATAACCAAAAACATTTGATACTACATCAACATTAACTCTCAGACATCAAAGAAATTATAGATTTTTTAGAATGTATTCTGTGAAGACTCTTCTTTCTTGTTTCTAATTCTAGATCTTTAATCACGTATTTTCCTCCTTGACGTTCTGCTCCTCCACTATAGTAAAAAGGCAGTTAATAGATTTGCTACTAGATTTTAATTTCTTCATGTCACACGTTGTTGTGACTTTGCCTTTTTAGGTTTGCTCCTGCATGTTATATTGGACAGAGCAATCTGCTATGTTAAGATTGTTCAGAAAGAGATAATTTCTTTATTGTGGCACATTCAAAGGTGGATAAAAGAGCCAGAACTTTTCCATTTCATTCATTTTTTCTGATGGTCAGTAATTTTCAAACCTTCAGTTAAATATTAATAATCCTCCAGTTTTCCATTATTTCTAATAAAAAATGTTTAAAATATTTTATATTTTGGGTATTTATGGAATAAAATGGAAAGTTTACTTTTTTTTGAGAAAGTCTTCCTGCAGGATGCATGCTGTTATAGTCAAGAGTTATGCAAGGAAGGACTGGGACAATAGAATATTGAGGTTCCAAATTTGAGGTTCCATTTTAAAAGCCTCCATGACAAGCTCCATAACATTTCTAAAAACTGCTTATGGAACTTGAACTACTGCCTAGCTTAAAGGTCTTTGGTAGTTTTAACATATGGTTTTCAACTTTTTAAACACTGAACCAGCTGCCAGCTTTGCCAGTTTTAGATTAAGTCCTGACAAGGACAAAAAACGGGGGTAATAGTTGGTGTTTACAAACTACAGAGAACATGCTTACTTCTTGCAGCACATTTTGCCAATGTAGACAGCACAGACTCATTTAACATTTAGGAATATTAAGAAACAGACTAAAACTCTTCTAACTTCTCCCTCAGCAGGTTGGCAATCAGTCTGGAAGTTGGAGTCTCTTCTACTATGAATCAAAAAACACTTCACCATATGAATGAGTTCAAGAGATCAAAAGGCATATTTGGAAAGTGAGCAACTCTCTCATAATAACCTCCCTTAATGGATTTTAAACACACTGAAACACTGTTTAACAAAAATATACTCTACACAAACAGAGGAAATGTTTATTGTTAAGTGAGAATTAACAATATTTATCATCTGTCATGTGTCTTTGCCTAGACTTTTCCAAGGCTCTAGGGCAGAAAGAATAGAATTAAAAATGGCTAAAGCTTCAAAGCATTATGCATATATCTCTTCATTAACTGGTTTACAGTGACTGAGGGCATAGTCCTGCTTTACAGAACAAGTAAAAGACAAAGTTCTTGCTTCAGACAAAAGGCTTTCTATTTTTTGTAGGTATAATATATTAAGGAAAGTCATTAACAGCCATTTCATAAGCGGAGGAAGAGAGAAACGCTGAGGGTAAGTGATATAATAGAGGTTATACAGTAATTCAGAGAGAGAATAAGAAATAAAACATAAACCTCTAACAGGTTTTTTACATTACAATTCAGAGGGTGTCTGAGCATTCCCTGGTATTTTACTGACATTCATTTGCATGCATCTCTGTCTTGCAGAACTTATCCCTGCAATACAGCAAGTTTACTATCAACTTGACTTGTGTACTCTTCTTTACTTAGAGAATACAGAATTAGCCACCCAGTCTTCATCAACACTCAGTTACTATTATTGTAGCAAAACCATTTTTTATAATGCTACTTTTCATTCCTGACCAATGTTTGCCTGTTCTGTTGTCCACACTTTACAGTAACTTAGATTCCTACTTTGTTCCAGTTCTGCAGTTTAGGGCTACATGAAGTATAAGTCTTTAGGGATTAATTACATTTCTTGTTCTCATAATGTTTTTATGCACGGGGACACTGTTTGAACAACCTGCAAGCATTTCACAGTCCTCATGTCGGTACAGAACTGGTAAAGTGAAAAAAAAAACCCAACAGCATCCTCCCTGGTTTTAAGAAATGCTTTCTGCATAGAGATAGCTATGTATTAATGGGAGGAAGCGTTCTCTGGCTCACAAGATGACGTACAAATCAATAACTATGTTAAAAAGTAAGGATGTATTTCACTTTAGAATAGATGGGGAAAAAATATTCAGCCTTGCTGGAATGAATGCAAAAATGAAACAAAGTTCTGATGCACTAACATCTATTTTTTTAAAGATTAAAGAACTTCTGTAAAAACAGAACTATGGGATTATTTAGCACCAAATACATTTCTTAAAACTAAGCTTCATATAACTGCTTCTATGGCAAAGCTGTTAATGAAAAGTATATTGTGGTTAATTAGCATTTATGCCCTGGTATTGTTAAAAAACAGACAAAATATACACACAGTTAATTGACAGCTTATTAAAGGGATACAGAAAAGACATAAAGATAATACTAGAGCTCATCCTTCTGCAGTCACGACATTGAACCTCTTCACAAATTTTTTCCACATGAGAGTGTAAGAAACAAGTAATAAGAAACAAGTAGTGCAGGAGTGGAGCGCTGGTGCTGAAATTTCAGCTTCATTCAAGACCATGGTAAAACTCAGTCTATAAGATGTCAACAAATGAAAAAACAACTTTCTTCCTCAATACAGGTGTGAAAACCCTGGCTGGATCTTTTTTTAAAACTGAAAACACCTATTTGCATAAGGATAGGAGATATTTGCATCTCATTAATGAAAATAATTCAGGGAAGAATAAAGCTGGTGGAAAAGTTTCCAAGAGCATCTTTTCCAGTAAATAAAAGCAGGAGATTTTAAACTTAATTTTAAAAGATACCTTTTACTAGCATAAACCTTTTTTGTTATTATTAATTTCTAACCAAAAGGGAAAAAAAAGAGTATAAAGCGCTCTGCTAAGTTATCTCATAGCAAAGTGACAATATGTTTGCCATCAACAAATTGATGATAGCAACAAATGTCTGTGTCAGCAGGCTTCTTTGAGTTCAGCAAAGACAGTGAAGTTCCCCTTCAGTTCAGAGGTATGAAGAACTGTTCTGAAGATAAGCCTAGGTATGGTGCACATAAAGAAGTTTATAAATAAATAAAGAAACTGAATTAAGGAGACATTTCGTTTGGTGGCGCCAGAGGTCAACCCAGATATTCCTTCCAAAAAGTGGCTGCTTGCTTCTTTCTACCCCTCTCTCTCTTGTTCCTGGATATGTGAAGTATTCCCTCTTTTACTTCAGCTGTAACTGTTGACTCACCCCTTTGCACCTAATCACACAGTACAAAATCATCTGTGTGTTTCTGCTGGTTTAGTTTTCTCCTCTTACTTTGGAAGATTCAGCTCAGGAGGTTTTGACAATCATTGGAGCTGCAATAAAACCGGCATCATGAGCTTGTTCCTGGGAGCTGTGGGAAAATGAAAGAAAGAAGCCAATTCTCTCCTTTTCAGTAGAAATGAACTGCTAGTTCAGCTTTCCACATCTCTCCATCACACCCTCTAAATCAGTAGCACTGACTTTCTAGTCTGCAGGCTTGCTCTCAGGCACAATGACCTTAATTGAGTCCCAAAATAGGCAAAACTGGTATGGCTCAGTTGGCAATCCTATTAAAAAACACAGCCGCTGATTCAGTAAATAATCCAAATATGCAAATGCAACGCACTGGTGCTGGAAGACTTTCAAATGAGACAAAATCCAGATACCTCCTGATCAGTTATAATCACCAGTGACTTCCAGGGTTCCCTCACAGTAGAAGTGCTGTTAACACCAGCATCCTGATGATTTTCATGTTTCTGGAAATTTTCAGCCTGTGCTCTGAGAGTTCTATAGTAGTATAAACTGGAAAATATTTGCCTTAACTGATCTTTTAAATGACAGCCCTGTAGTGCTGCTGTGCATCTAAAAAAGAGCATCTACTTTTCTTTATCTTTGAATAGCAGGGAATGAATGCACATCAATAAACAGAAAAAGCATATGCGTATATCCAATGGTGTTACAGAAAGGTCTTTCTCGACATGGGTTTTAATTGGCCCATTTACTTTGAAGTGGTAACTATACTTTCAGGTGACTTCTACAGATCATCACATATGAATGCCAGTAAATTTTCTTGTAGTACAATCTGGTCATGTATTTTTCTGCATGTCAGATTCTGTATTGAAAGTGATTTTATAAATGCTTTACAGAGTTTTTAAAGGCTTTTAATTGGTACCAATTTTCCTTGGGGTTACTATCGTCCTATTATAGAGCCAAGTTCTTTACTATTATGAGACTATGACTATGCCCCTGAGGAAAACTGTAAGTAGATGTTTCTGGTGGTTGGTTCTCTTGTAATAATCTTATGCTCGTAGTCCAATATTAACTGTTTGGCCCACAGACTTGATACTTTGCAGGAATATTTTTTTACAATCTCATAAAACTTTGTAGCAATTTGATCAAATTTAAAATCTTCAGAAAATCATCACTTCAACATTCCAAACAATATGTTGTAGATTTGAATGTCAAAGGATCAGTAAATTTTTGTCCTCACTGAGTAAGCTTTCAGCCTTGATCAAAGTAGGCTGGTGCTTCAAAGAACAAGTAAGGATACCTTAGTGTAAGGCAACAATCAGAAAGACATTCTTTAATAGCATTTAGGCCCATTGGCTTCAAAATGAAGCCAACAGCAAAGTTCAGTGACTTCAAAGTGGAGGTAAAGACAACTATTTCTCCAGCAGGCTTATCATGTCTCCCTTCTTATTGTTCACTGGCAAAGGAAGAAGCCATCTAATTCAGTGGCATGGCTAAAACCAAACGAGGAGTCCAGGGAAGAACAATTTGGCTGCAAGATTCTCCTGAGAGTAGAGTTTCCAGAGTAGAAGAGAAACTATAAAAGACCAGGGAAAGGTGAATTTGGTGATGAGAAAGAACAAGAGGGTTGTGAGCTACATTATAAGGTGAAGATGAACATCAAGACACCAAGAACAGGGAAATGACTGGAAAAATAGAAGAAGCCAAACTACGGCTTGCTGGAGAAGGTGGAGATTAGAAATGTGAGAGACTGGAGTGATAGAGGAAGAGGACACAAGAAGCAGGAGAACAAAGCCTTAAGAACGAACAGAATGAATAGTGAATGGAGACTGATGGGAAAGAGGAACAAGGACAGGGAGCCTGGGACTAGTTGAGCAAGTAAATTTGAGGGCATCAAAGACAATAGGACTTTGACTGGTAAGGAAGATAAGAGTAGGATCAAAGCCATTGCAATAGAGTTCCCTTCACCACTGCAATCTGCAGGTACAGAGGTTGCAAGTAATAACCTTTGGCAAATTAAATATTTAAGACGAGTTAGGTGGTGACAGGATGGGCAAAGAGTTAAACTGCCTTAAGTGAGCACTGATTCACAGTGGTGGTGCTGGGAAGCAAAATCCTTCCTATATTCCAGTCACGTATAAGCATAAGGTACAGAAGCTTGTCTGTTACAGCACTCCCAGTTAAGCCTTGAGGAAATAAATGCTATTTTGGTCTTGATTCCTTTGCACTCCACGTTATGGAGATACGTATTGGAATACCATGAGAAATCCATTCCAGAGCTCATCTTAGCACAAGGATCACTTCATTCTGTCTGTATCTTCTGTTTGGTCAACAGCTGGGAAAGCTCTGATGCCCTTCAGGCCAGCCAACCCACAGCTGTAGACAATCTGATCTGTGAGGCTTTAAAATGAGGGAGGTCTGCTTAGGAGGCTGGATGCAGCAGAAACTTCTACTGTAACACTGGCAGAACTTCCTTGCCCATAGTGTGCAGTTCCTGATATACTTTCCAGAAAATGAAAAAAAAACAACCAACACAGAACTCAGCTTCACCTTGAAACTGTACTTAGAGCTATTCCTTTATTTTAACTTGTACATTTTTGTTCGGACTTTTAGCATTTAAGTTACCAGAGTCTTACGGTATGTAAGTATATACATGTTTATGACTTATGAATCGTGACATTTAATTTTCTTGATCAACCTTAGGGGGTGTTTGTTTATAATAATGTGCCAGAGCTTATCTCACTCTAGACAAATTTCATATTACAGAATGATTGCTGAGCTTGGGAAGGTGTGTTCATTTGCATCTTATTCTCTCTTGAAACAGTGAGATTCTGCCACCCTCTGGACAACAACTAAACGAAGACATATTTACAATCAGTCTCAAAAGTAAAAACTCCCACTGATAAACATTCGTTGCTTTTTAAGTAACTAATTTAAAAATTAGTTACTAGGCTAAATGAGAAATAGCAGTTACTAGTAAACTGCACAGAAACCAATTACTTACTGAATAGCCTTCTTACTAATGGTATTCAATCAAACAGTAAACTTTAAAGTGTTCTGTTCTTAAGCTTTTCTAGCAGTCACTTCAGTGTTCACAGCTGTATGTGTAAAGATCTACAACCAAAGTAAGATGAAATCATGCCAATATGTAATTCCTCAAACCACAACATTCTGGAATTATTAGCAGCTCTATGACTGAGCCAAAAGTGAACACACACAGAGCAGAGTTCAGTGGCAGAAATAAGACTATGGAGAAGGTTGCATTATGGCTGATATCAAATAAGCTTTAAAAAGTATCAATGGGTAAATATATTGCTTCAGTCACACAGCATGCAGCATGCATTGCTAACAACATTGCTAGTCAATGTGTTAGTATGATCATTTGAAACACCAAGTGTCTGTGCATTCAAAGTTTCAAATTGTGCTTCCAGGTTTACTGTGGGGAAGGAGGGCTGCAGCATAAGCATTGTGCAGTACCTTGTTTTGGCTATGGACCCCAGCTGCTGCTGTTCTTGGATGAGATCAGCCAGCTGTTTTTGCAGAGACATATCTTTACCGTGCACTTGCTTAATAAATGGATGCTCCAAAAGGTGGGTGACTGAAGGACGCTTTTCAAAATCCTTGATAAGACACCTGTGACAGAAAAATAGTAGCCTCAGGCAATGATTTTATTTCATTACAGCACAATGTGAGTCGGCTTACTGTGTGGTTATAATTGTACAGTAGTTTCCTTTTATTTGAGTTCCTCAGTATGGAACAAGACTCTTCCTCTACATTGGAATGAATCTAACATAAAATACTTAACTAAGTGAATTCACCCTACAAGTGTACGAGTGCAAAGCTATGAATTGGAGTTTATTTAATCTCTCTTTCTAACAGTAACTAGCTCACTATGAAAAAAGAACATTGTATCTTGTAAATGTTGTACAGTTAATATACATTAAACATAACTGAAGATGAGAGGACAACACTTAATTCACTTTCATTTTCTATTTATTCTCTGATGAGAGTTTTGACTAAGAACTGCAGGATAAAGACTAATAAAAAACCATCAGTAAAATCTGTGAAAAATACCAGCCAGAACAATCTGGTTTAGATCTTTGTTTTGTTTTTAAAAGAAATATTTCAGGTAGATCTTCTTTAATGATAAGTGTTAGCATAAGAATCAGGAAATTCTGCAAACCTGCATAATTCAGACTGGAAGAGAAATTAATGAATCAGAACTAAACGCTAGCCAGGGTACCAAAGTTCTGTCTATGACAGGTGATATGACAGTAACGAGACACGTCCTATTAAATTAACATTAAATAAAGTATCATGTTATTTATATAATCAAGATTTAAAATTGAGAAGCTGAATTCTTTTCTGTACAATGAAGCTGAAATAATATAGTCCAAACAGAAGAATAATCTAACAGGATTAGACTACTTTCAAGTACCCTCTAACTCTTTATATTGAAGTATTCTATGTATCTTGCTCAAACAAAAATATTGACATTATTTGAGAATGTGAAAAAGTAATGTTGCAATTTGGTACATACCTCCTTTCTAGCACCTATCATTTCAGCCAAATATAGCCCAAGATGAATTTATTTGATGAGATGCATTCATATTACATAACTCACAATTAAATCTCTTGTTTTCCCATATTAAGAGATACACCTAAAGTACTTCTTTAAAGGGCCAAATACCACAAATACAGATTATCTTTTTAGATAAAAGGTCAGCGAAACTTCAATACCATTTAGAATAATTTATATTCTAGCAGTATCAATAACAATTTGCAAAATTTAAACTACATAAAAAAATAAAAATCATACACGTGATTTCAAATACTACCAAAAGATTAGCAAATGATTAAAGTTTATCCTCACCTTAAATACTTTACTGAAGCCTAAAATCTGGTCTTAAAATGATCCTGAAATATCTTTCAACACAATTTTAACACTTTAGGTTCCTGAAAACTATTTTCCCAACCTTCTTCTTGATACATCTAGTCCAAAAAAGGCAGTCTGTAAAACGTGTTACCAGTTTTGCAACTATTTTAGTGAGGTTTTCTATAGGCTAGAACTGTAGGTAGAAAGACTAAAGGAACAGAACCTGCTTTATCCCCATCCCTCTGAGCACAAGGCTATAAATACCAGTCCTTCCCTCCCATGAAGAAATCCATCATTAGCTTTCACCAGGTTCTGACACACCCCTTCCCCTCCCTTTTCCTTTTGTGATCCATGGTTTTTAAAAGTCAATGCACCCGCACAGACAATATGGTCCATGCCAATTGTGGTTGCATTTATATGTTTCCTGAGAAAAAGGAAAAAAGTATTTGAAAAGAAAGATAACATTAATTGGAAAGGCAGAGAGGGGAAAAACCTAAATCAACAGAAAATTATGCAGCATACAAAAGACTGATTGCAAGCATTTGAAGTGGAGACTTCAGTCTGGAAAACTCATGCACTCGTGATTTTTATAATTCTAAATATAATTACAAATATATAGTATTTATGCTATATTGTTAATATGCAAATCTTCTTGTTAAATTTGATTGCATCAGGAATTTTTCAGTAACACAACTGAATACAAGTAAAACTATGTCATAGAATAGTTTGGGTTGAAAGGGACCTTTAAAGGTTGTTCAGTCCAACCTCACAGCAGTGAACAGGGACATCTTCAACCAGATCAGGTTGCTGAGAGCCTCCTCCAGCCTGACTTGAATGTTTCCAGGGATGGGGCATCCACCACCTCTCTGGGGAGCCTGTTCCAGTATTATCTTCACTGTAAAAATTTCTTCCCCATATCTAGTCTGAATCTACCTTCTTTCAGTTTAAAACTATCACCCTTTGTCCTATTCACAGCAGTCACTGGTGTCATGGTAGTTACTTTTCAGATAGTAAAAACATTAATGTTTAAATGGATTCTTTTCAAGAAATTGCACAGTTCCAGACAGAATATCTTATCAGAAATGTGAAGAACAAAGAAATCTTCTCCCTGGTGGTATGCAGTTATTAACATGAATTCTACCCTGAGCTGTAGAACAATGCACCTCCAAAGACACTCTATGGACAAGTTTCAGAAGTTGCAGAAGAAATTTTTCCATACAGATGGCCCCTAGGTGAAACATCCAAATGTCCAGGATACTCCATTCATTAAGGAAGCCCAACAAGAAGAGACAAGGAAAACATTTTAGGGAAAAAAGGTCTTAGCTTCTCTGTTATGTACCTGAAGTGCTAGTGGTTTGGGTCTGGTAAGTGTTTCAATGAGCATAGGTAAGTTCTGGCAAGTAGGCAGTCTTGAAGTCTGCCTTAGGATTACCTTTGCTTGCATTGCATACTCCTGCCAATCCCCCACTGGTTATTAACTCTGCATGCATGCTACTCTCCTGCTTCGCAGCCATCGCAAGTTATACATTGTTTCATCTGTATGCAGCCTTCATTCTCTGGTAGCAGGCTATTCTTGCAATCTCTGGTCACATAACTTCGCTTGAAACAGAAGTAAAACATTGTGAATTCATAAGATGACAAAGTTAATGACAGAAGATTCATCCACAGAATCATAGAATCATTTAGGTTGGAAAAGGTCTTTGAGATGTTTAAGTCCAGCTCTTAGCCCAATACTTCCAAGTCCATCACTAAACCACGTCCATAAGTGCAACATCTACACATCTTTTAAATACCTCCAAGGATGGTGGCTCAACCACTTCCCTGGGCAGCCTGTTCCAATGCTTGACAACCCTTCTGGTCAAGTAACATTTCTTAATACCCAATCTAAACCTCCCCTGACACAATTTCCTCTCATCTTATCACTTCTTGGGAGAAGAAATCAACACCCACCTTGCTACAATCTCCTTTCAGGTAGTTGTAGAGAGTGAAGGTCTCAGCCTCCTTTTCTCCAGACTGATGCCCCCCAGTTCCCTCAGGTATTCCTGGTAAGATTTGTGCTCCAAACCTTTCACCATCCTTCTCTGGACATGCACCAGCATCTCAATGTCCTTCTTGTAGTGAGGGGCCCAAAACTGAACACAGTATTTGAGGTGTGACCAGCACCAACTACAGAGGGGACAATCACTTCCCTAGTCCTGCTGGCCACGCTATTTCTGATACAAGCCAGGATGCTGTTGACCTTCTTGGCTATTTGGGCCACTACTGGTTCGTATTCAGCTGGCTATTGTTTTCTGCTAGGCAGCTTTCCAGCCACTCTTTCCCATACTTGCAGCATTGCATAGGGTTGTGGTGACACAAGTGCAGGACCTGACATTTAGCCTTGTTGAATCTCCACATAATTCTGTGAGCAAAGTCTCTGTTCCAGGCTCCTATTGTTGTGCCAAGTTTGCGCTTGTATTAGAAGAACAGAGCCCTTTCAGGTGGTGAGATGCCGCCACAAAGCAGAGAGATAGTGACTAACAGCTGTGCAAGGATGAGGGACAGCTTCTTAAATTCACACCTGTGACTTTTGTGAGTACACCCACTCCATTTCAGGGAAGTGACTGACAGGAGACTGTACGTCCCCACTGAGGCTGGTTTAATCCATCAAGTTAAACAGTAAGTTCCTAGTACACTAGGAACACAGCAGCAGAAAGACAGAGCAGAAATTGTTGACACAGTAATTTCTAGAAATTACTCCTTGTTATGTTTCAAGTGCCAGTAACTGGCGCACAGCTTAGTCACAAGTAGGTGCTACGGACTCAGTGCGTACTTAGATATTCAGTACCAATTTGATGTATCATCAGGCCTGTTGAGATTGAGTGCAGGAAGGAGAGCTGACATGTGACACTGAAAAGATAGTTATGTTTCTACTCTCAGTGCATATTCCTTTGTCCTAATTCCTCTCTGTATAGACAAGACTTACCAATATTCTGAGGTATATTTACATGCTTTGCTTCTACACACTGTCATATCAACTGTGTTCCTTTTAGTGCTACACTGAATGCATGCTGCTGCTTTTCTTAGACACCACTACCTGTAAAATATCAATTTGTATGCCACCACCTATGTGCTAGTGAAAAATGGTGCATCAGACTGCCAGTGTCACTGCAAGTGTTCAATAAAGTATCATCTTCTACAATGGAAGCAGTATTGACATTGTACTACTCTTCAGAAAAAAAATAATTTGATATAGACTATCAGCTCTTATATTGTCAAAGCTTGAATGAAGGTGAGCATTATCACAGTGTTTTCTACTGACCTGCACCCCAACACAGAACTATAATGTGAGAAAAATTTAAACATATGGGTGACTGAGCCTAAAGTTGCCAGTACATTCAGTTAGGAGTTGTATTCCAAGCAGAGTCCAGAAAAAAAGAAATCAAGGAGTAATATACAAAAATCAAGTGTAACTACCATTTGAAAGATGAAGAATATTGTAACAAAACAGCTTTTATAATGTCACTTGCCAGAAAACATTCTTACTCAATGCACTCAACAGATATCAGTGTGTATGTTGTGCAAGTAAAAAAATTATTGAGAAGTTACCTCATTGACGGATTTGCCTCTGAGGAAAGGAGAAAACTAAAATATCTTCAGGTGCTCGCCTGAGTATTCCTTTAAGAATTTTTTGGACACTTAGCTTAGGCACTGTCAAACAACAATCATTCTGCAAATACATATACAACCAATGAATGTGATGTACCTGCAAATTAAGCCAATTTGGAAAATATTGAAAAGAAAAACAAAAAAAAGTGATGAGACTGCCTTGCCTTGCACTGAGCCAATTGAAAAGCAAATTTACTACAAGATGGCTTTCATATAAGACGATGCAAATATCGTCATATTTGGTCTACTATTTTTTGAATGTGAAAGCTAAGTAAGCAGAGATTGAAAATGAAACAAACACTGTACATGTTTGCCTTGATGAAAGTCAATCTATTACCTAATTTGAAATTCTACTATCTTCCATCACGCTTTCTTAGCTGAAAATTAATTCTCAGAATTCATTAGCGTCACTACATTAAACATAGGTTGCAGCCATTTACTGCAATCTCACAGCCAGGCCCCTAAGCACCATTTCCATTTTGCTACAATTACAGGCAAAAATGAAGCATTTATTAGCAGGGGATAAGAGCAGACTCCCATAGACACAGGCCCGTCTGAGACAGCCTCTAAAAATTCACTGGCTGCTTGCATTTGGATGATAACATTGTTGGAATTGCTATGTCTCAACATTGTAAACTGCTATTTTGCTAGTAGCAAACCAGATGACTGAAAAGAGGATCTTTATTAGCATTCATGGGCTAATATTTACTAATGAATACATGGAAAGAAATATATTTCGTAAGAACTGCAATGGTGGTCTAAATCTCCTGTGTGTTCAGAAATAGAAAACAATTACTAACGTCATTCATTACTGCAGCCAAACCTAAGTAGAGCAGCAGTATTTATTTCTTTCAGAAATTTCCTTTCATCAGATCTATTATGATCTACTTGGCCACAAGTACTTTCTTTAAAAATCAGGCAAGCAAGCAACACCAACCCTTACAGCCTAGTTACATTATAGTTTATCTCTAGTATTTTGTTGTCATCAATTATTACATTTTGCGAATGCTACATTTTCTGATAATTTCTGATTGTTTCTTTTCCCTCTGTACCACTTTTAGCTGTGGCATATGCTGGTCAGTCACATGTAGCAGAAGTGGAGAGGAAAAGACATTTCATGAATTACATTTGTAATAATGATGCAGGGATGTGCCTGCTTCCCTGAAGCCTTCCTGCTTCCCATTCCCAGGCCTGCCCATCCCCCACTGCTGCAGGTCACTCATTTGTGAAAATGAACTAAAAAACTGTGACAGCTTTGCCAACAGCACTTCAATAGGACAATTCAATAGGACATACAGTATACAAATAACCTTATCTTCAGAACCATATATAGTTGCCCCTTTGGAAAAAGCAAACACTGAGCATTAAGGGTATGTATATAAGTTAAATAGACCTCCTGTCTTGAACCAGCATCCCATGATAAATAACAAGGATTTTATTGTTCCTTCTGCTACAATCAGATATCAGGATGAAAGAATGAATTTACGACAAAGTACTCAATCATCACGTGCATAATATAAATTCTGATGGTCAGAACACATTTATATCTTTATTGATCTGCCTTTTGAAAGAAAATGCCATAAATTACTAATCTTCCCTAACAATGAGAGAAATACTCTAATACTGAAATGTCACCAGCACCTCTTTTCTTAATAAATCTTCTTGCAGATTAACTTTACAATCAAGCACCACATAATGTAATTTAGAGTACACATCTGAAACCTAACAAAAGTTCACTTACACTGAAGTGGTAAAATTAAGCATAGTAAACAGCTTTACCTCTTCCAAAGCTTCAAAAACTGCAACATGTTTCTCAGCTTCCTTTGGGCTGAGTAGACACAAGAGCCCTGGCAACCCAGAGGGCCAACCGTGTCCTGGGGTGCACCAAGTACAACATTGCCAGCCGGTCAAGTGAGATTATTGTTCCACTCTACTCTGCACTGGTGCGACCCCACCTTGGGTATTGTGTGCAGTTTTGGGCACCACAGCATAAAAAGGGTGTCAAGCTCCTGAAGAGTGTCCAGAGGAGGCCACAAAGCCAGTGAATGGTCTAGAGGAGAAATCATACGAGGAGTGTTTGAAGTTATTTGATCCGTTCAGCATGGAGAAGAGGGGACTGGGGGTGAGGATCTCACAGCCATTTACTGTTTCCTCAAAAGCGAAGGAGGAGGAGCAGGTGCTGATCTCTTCTCTATGGTGACCAATGACAGGACATGCGGGAACGGCAGGAAGATGTGCCAGGGGAGGTTTAGTTTGGATATTAGGAAAAGCTTCTTCACACAGAGGGTGGTGGAGCACTGGAACAGCTCCCCAGGGAAGCAATCACAGTGCCAAGCCTGACAATATTCAAGAAGCATTTGGACAATGCCCTCAGACACACGGTGTGAATGTTGGGATTGTCCTATGCAGGGACAGGAATTGGACTCGATGATCCCTGTGGGTCCCTTCTGATTCAGGTCACTCTATGATGCTATGATATATATGGTTTAAGAGAACAAACAATAGAAATTCTACGGAGTGGCACCACTTGTAGTTTTTAGAATGGGACAGAGTTTGCTCATGTTGAAACCTTTAGAATTTTACCAGACACAACAGAACTTCAGTTAGAGCAATTCTAGGAAACATCTCAAAACCACCATAAACATGATGAAATTGGAGTGTTTCTAGCACTTTACCAGGAATGGGTTCACTCTGTGTCTTTGGCCTTGAAGACCCAGGAACACAAACTGCCTTTGTAACTTTTTACAGTTGAAACTTTTTGTTAGAAACAGTATGATTTGCATTTGTACCAAACATTGTCCCTTGGCATCCACCCCCCTTTGACATTACAGCACACAGATGATCTGAGGCACCTGGAGCATAGAGAAGTTAGGAGGCAGTGAAAGCTTAGTCTGATACTGATGGTTTATTTCTTTCATATCTTATGTTGCAGCTGTAAAATCAGCTAAGGAAAGAGATGCTTTTCTCTTCTTTAGTGTGTAGTGCACACCAGTATCTTCCAGTAGGTAAGGACAGCCATTAAACAGGCAATTGTAATATGCCATAATCACAGACCACCTGGGAAAATTTCTCACTTTTACACCATTAAGTTGACTGCTGATACCCTCTGCCATGAAACCCCAAATCCAGCCATGCTACAACAATCTCATTTGAAGTAATTAACAAACACCTGGGCAGATGAGATCAGATTAGGCCTATTTGTTTGGAGTCCACAGGCAATAACAACATTCTTTCCGTTACTGTATGCCAGACCTGACCTGTACCCCATGGCCCACAAGAGGACAGCAGACACAGCTGTGCTTCTTGGAGCTTCCCTTAATCTAAAAATACGCTGGACTGCTTCATTCCTAGTTCTGCTGTTGATTATTGAGTGACTTAAAGCAAGATGCCCTTCGTCTCAGTTTCTTCAGCTGTAAAAGAAGGAATTGAACTCACCTCTATTCTACAGTACACGTGACTTAAAAATCTACTGACAGGAATAAGGCATTACTATTCTACTGCTTCTTCATCAGTCCAATGCAAAGATACTACTATCTGGCAGAAACGCTGGATGATTATTTGTTTTATATTTTTTGCAACTCCCCATTTTTACTGCTCTCCTATTTCTGTACTTCTGCCTTTCATACTATCAAAAACATGTTCCAAACAAGCCTGGATCATCTAGACCACATTCTTTCATTGAGAACTAGAACTATTTCATTGGAAGGAAGAAGTCCACCCCTAAAAACAAACCATTGCAAGATCAGCACAGACATATCACACTTCTCTTTGCTCCTGCCACCTTCCTTTCCTCCCACCCTTCACCTCAGTTTTCATGTTTACAACTTCTGTCTTACTGTCCTCACTCTTCTGCCATGCTCAGTCTTTACTTTTACTAAATATTATGGATACGAAAACCATGTGGCAACAGGTAGTAACATCTTGCCTCTACAGTTTCTTTCCAGTAGAGCAGAGAGATGGCGAATATTAGCTATTACAAAAGGCTTTCCTTGCAACACATACTAATAATATTAGAGCTCTGGAAGCTTTGAATTAAGCTTAAAAAAGCATCCCAGTGAAAGAGCAATATGCAGTGACTATTTGAGAAAGTGAAATACTGGCACTTAATGACACTAGGAGCCTGAAGGAAGGAGTAAGGAAACTTCGTCTCATCAGACAATTACTTCACATGCTCTCTCTAATACTATAAACTTCTCTGCAATTGCCAGTGCTTCCCAAATAGGCTTGTCACTCCACCATGGATACGTATCTTTCTCACTACACTATACCTACTATCATGTTTACAACTGAAGATAGCAAGCCAACAAACCCACAAACCATGAGAACCAAGGACAGAATTAGTGCTTACCAGTAATAGTAAGGAACTCAACAACATACTTTACTGAATGAAATGATACTATGAAATTCATAAAATGTAGCACAATTTTTTACAGGGTCAGGACTTCACACCTGCATTAGAGTTTCTCAGCTACACCTAATTGTGTTTTTTTACCACAACTTCTCTACAGTTAGAAAGCTGGAGATTACTGTACCTATTCTGTATGCCCATTCATCTACTTGAAAATGTTTCAAGCAATACTCAAATATGGAGGAGATATTTTGTCATGTAGTACAATTTAGTATTTCAAGTTCATCGGTAGACAGATGCTCAGGGTCTACATCAATGAATAAAATGCGAAAACTTACAAATTTGGTGGTACCTTACACATCACAATTTTATCTTTTTTACATTTGCAAACCTCTGCCTTCTTAGACAATGTGAAATTAATGAGTTATGTCAAATTCATTATGTTCTCAGTGACAGAAACAGTAAAATACGTTTTATGTAACATGAAAAGAATGTCACTAAACAATTGCCTAGATTGTGAAAAAATTTGATCTGCATTCAGAGAAGTTACATCGAAACAGAGAAGTTAAAACCTATATAGTTTAGACAATCTGTTGATTGAGTAACTCTGAATGTAGACTTATCAATATGAAATTTGGCTTGCAAGGCTGTGTTTAAAAGGGGTACAAAAATTATCAAGACTATTGTGTTTGCAATGTTATTGCTAAAATAAAAGTTACATTTTTATGATAAATGCGATCATAAATCATGCAACTTCACATTTTGAATTCAGTATTTCCTGAATTTTTTAATCCTTTAATTCCCTCCAGCTCAAGAATAACTAATTAATTCAAAGAACCATAGTATCTAATCATTGGTTAAATAAATTTAAAAGAAGAATGTCTGTCCTTGGAGATACCATTGCTCATTTTAATTAAAATCACTATTTTGTGATGTAATGTAAACAAAGGTTATTGTATTCTTCTGCTCCAAGAACATATCAACTCTTCTATCTACCCCTAGAGACCAGTCAAGGTTTAAACTGCCAAGAAAATTATTTGCAGCATGTGATATAATTGTAATGAATGGGATTTTAAAATTCATTTTAACATATAGCCTATATTATTTTATGAAAGAATTCTGAAGCACTGTATATTTATAATGGTCATGGACACAAACTGTTATCTTAAGAGAGTAATGTCATCTCTGCTCTAGCTATTAAAAAAATCTTCATAAACATCTATGAGCAATGAATAGAATGAACTCTTCAAAACTGATATTTTATTTCAACATAGGAATAAACATAAGTAAAAGTATATTATTTTTAGGAGCCAATCGTCCAACAACTGACGTGGCTGTTTACATGGCCATATAAAAATAGTAAGCCCTATTGAGTGCAGATAAAAATAAACAGATAATTAATTCTTTCTCATATTATGAGCACAGCAGCCAAGTTCTTCATGGCCAATCACAGTAGTACAGATAAATAAGCATACATAGAATTTTACTGGCCTTTTAAAAGTATATATGTGCTGCATGTATCTCAGTAGACACTAATTACAAAATCGGGCTACTGTCAGAGATAGCTTGGCTGAAATTGAGTCGTGTCTGTATTTTTTAATCAAACTACCTATCTCAGATTAGCTATCTCATTGTACAAATCATTATGAGGATAACACATTACAGTCTTCATCTTGAGTCAAAGTCAACAATACTGGGAATAAATTTGCTAAGCTAATAACAGTCTTGACCAATGAAACTAATCATATTTTGTAATTAATGTTTCTTTAAAATGCTGCTGCAAAATCATATATCTTGGGGCAGTAGAATCATAGTTAAAAATACAGACTTCATCTCTGAAAAAATATATGATTAGTATTTTAACAATCTAAAGAATTATCCACAAAAGTACATCGAAACTTCCAGCTCGTGCATGTTGTAAATCACTGTATTATGTGAGAGAACACTTGCAACAAAAATGCTTCTCAGGACAGTGGCATTTCAAGGGATGAGAACGGGAGGTGAAAAAAACCTGCAGTGATCAGGTTTGGCAATCTTGGCATAAATAAAATTATTGTGTAAGCAGAACTGAAGTCAAAAGTATGCTGCATGGTTTTTGTGTGCGTGGGTCTGGCCCACAACTTGAACCAGATAAGCTTGTTATGCAAATTATGTTAGTCATCAGGAAGGAACCAGATAATGAAATTATTCAAAAGCTAACCACTCATCACAAGGGTGACAGAAACATCAGGCAAGGTCCTAACATATGGATAAAAGGCAGTACGGAATTTATAGAATCCCGGCTTTTAATTTATCATAACTAATCTGTCACAAGGTGGGCATCCATAAATGCATAACTAATGCATATAAATGAGCCAATTATCAGTAATGGCTAAAAGGTTTGCAGTTGCATGATCCAATGTTACATTATTTAATTTTTTTTCTAGAAAATCCACTAATGTATATCCCAACCTCCATAAAAATATCTCCTAACCTCTGCATCATAACAACTTCACTAACACATGCTTGACAAGAAAGCAATGTCACAGAGAACTCCATTTCAGTATTCCCTTAAAGGTACCTATAAAACCAGGAAAGTTATTACATTTATTGCATTTCTCCTTGTTAGGAGACTGCATATGAGCATACTTCCTTACTTCATTGTGCTCATTACTGTAAAAATGAAAAACAAGATTTGAGAATCTGCAGATGTTGCTGGTGAGAGGAAGTAATTAGGTAAAAGTGATTAAAAATCGATGTGACTAAAAATGTACAAGTTGAACATATCAAAACCCCAAAGGACAAGATAAAAAACAAGTACAGCCATAAAGCAATAATGTCTGACATCTTTTAGGAACAGTGCTTGCTCAACTAAAGGACTGAAAAAATGTTACAAAATTTTAAACTTAGTTTTTTGTATTGTTCTCAAGCTCAGCAGGGTCTTCTAAAAAGGAGATACTAAGAAAGAAAAATTTGTATAACAATGCTGAAGGTTAATGCACAATGTTTCTGAACAAGGGATGTAATCTTATTTACCAGCTACACTGACTCTCTAAAGCACAAGTGGAATATAACCCACCAGTACTAGAGCCCCCCCAGAATACAGGCTATGGTCCCTAAATACGGTAAAAACAAAGTTTCTCTATAATACAATGGAATTAATTCACCACCCAGTGACTTTTGTAATTAAAACCTGATTCCACCATAGATCACAATGTACGTTGCTACGTAGACAAGGACATGCATTATGGAGAAAGAGAATTTGGATCAATATACTCTAGAGGAATGTAATTCTACTACCTACACTGGAAGACAATGTGAGTTAGGCTGCAGTAATGCTAGTAACGGCCTTAGTCTGCAGGCCAACAATTACAGTGCACGTAACCTTCCTGCCTCATTTAAAATCAGCATAGTAAATCACAGAATCAGAATGATTTGGGTTGAAAGGGACCTTAAATATCATCGCGTTCCAATCCCCCTGTCACCGGCAAGGACACCCTACACTAGATCAGGAGGTTGCTCAAAGCCTCATCCAACATAGCCTTGAACACCTCGAGGGATGGGGCATCCATGACTTCTCTGGGAAACTTGTTCCAGTGTTTAACCACACTCATACTAAAAGGTTTCTCTAATATCTAATCTAAATCTCCCTTCTTTCAGCTTAAAATCATTCACCTTCATCCTATCACTGCACTCCCTGATAAAAAGTCCCTCCCCATCTCCTGCAGGCCCCCTTTAAGTACTGGAAGGCTGTTCTACGGTCTCGATGAAGCCTTCACTTCTTTAAGATAAACAAGCCAAACTCTCGCAGACTGTCCTCATATGGGAGGTGCTCCAGATGGATTATTAACAAAAATTGCATTAGTCTTTCTACTTGTAACTTCTCTTTGATGAGAAGACATTACTACACAATTGACTGAAAAAGGTATCAGGTAGGGATATTGTACTACTCCACAAGTAACTAGACACATTAAAGAACAGAACAGATTCAAAATGCAAATGTGCGCATTTTCAAACCTATCTTGAAAAGTCAGTTCTGAGGAGCAGTGTTCAAAGTATTTGGTTATTTGAACAGCTGGAACTTCCCAAGGGTTTGGTAATATTATTCCCCATGTCACGCAGTTTAGGCTGAAACAGATCACAATGAAATCCTGAAGAACCCTGAAAATCACTCATAAAAATTGCTGTAAAATTTTTAATATAAGGCTAGAAACTACTAAATTTTGATTTCTTAGATTCATTATAAAAAGAAAAAAATAAGGTAAAGCATATTTTAGTTAAGTGACAGGCACATATAGAAAGTTGGTACCATCTAGGTAATGTATTACACTCAATACAACTAGTGCTCAATTACATATATTGGCTATACAACCTATTGAATATTAAAGTGGGAAAAGGCAGCTATTTTCTTTCTTTTTCTTTCGAATTCTTACATTAAATTGACCAGTAGCTATTTTCCCTAACCGTGTTTTCTCCTTGATTCAAAAATAATCAAGGATATCAGGTATACTTATAAACCTTCCCCAGGTCCATGAAAGTCAAGAAGCAAATCAACTAAGGATTTCAGAGAAGCTTTGAAGCAAATTACAGGACAAGATCAAACTATGATGTACACCTTTCAAAAAACGAAGCATGGTCTAGAGTCTCTGAAAAGAAAATTGAAGTTAAAAACCTACAAAAGCAACAACTCCATAAACCAAATTCTGTTTTCAGATTGACACATGTAGGCCTTGCTGAATAAGTTGTTTTTAAAAGAAAAAAAATCTTACTGTGAAATGAAGTGGTTGAATCCTCTGCACCATTTTTCAGGATGTAGCAAAGTAGGAGGAGGATTTCTGAAAAAAAATACAAAGTTTAGGAGTTTAAAATACTAATTTTAACTGGAATTATCTCACAGATAATCAACAAAAATGTTAGTGTTTCCACTAGCGAGAAAAGGATGATCGAGAAAGTAATGCTCAGATTGTTTGTATGTCCCATTCAGCCGCCTGTTGTGTTTTCCTTGCTGTTACTTATTCACCAACAGTTCTCCCTGTTTTCAGTACCTTTGAAGCTGGTAGTCAGTACAGCTCACAGTGTGCTTCCCAACATTTCCCTTTTGATACAGCTTGACTCAGGAAGAATCAATTGAAACTGGAATATTAACCTAGCCATCACCCCACTTTAGCCCTTTTCCCCAGACCACATACTCCGAACAACATTTTTAAGTATAGATGCCTTCATCATAAGAACTACCAAATTGTCAACGATCTGTAGGATTTTCAGCAGACAGTGTAAAGTCTAAAACTATTAAAAACAGATGCTATTTTTAAAGTGAAATTTAGCCAGCAGTATTTTTACATTACATAGTAAGACAGCCTTCCATAAGAATAATCTTTTAATCTCTGATGGGTTCTGTCTTAGTT
Source organism: Tapera naevia (assembly GCA_033556795.1). NCBI lineage: Eukaryota > Metazoa > Chordata > Aves > Cuculiformes > Neomorphidae > Tapera > Tapera naevia. The sequence continues at coordinate 11,733,981 of JAUMJJ010000069.1, forward strand.
TGTATAGAGTTACTTTCCTTTCTGATTGCTACTGTCACAGCTAAATTACATAAACATACTAAGCAGAGCCTATAGCTCATATTAAGTGTCTCAAATTTTAAGTGGTTCAAATTAAATGGAGCAACCTATAGCAGGAAGTGTTCACAAATCATATTATATAATACTATGTTATCTTCCAGAGGTTTCCTCTGCAATTTAATATTGTGCAAGTAACAAAATGTATTACCCTTTTTTAGATTAAACTTATGTTTTATGAAATCTTAATGATTTGTCTTTCGCTGCATTTGAGGGCCCAATGCAAAGGGTCACATATTACTGAACTGGCAGAAAATAAAATCACAGTAAGACTTATTCAACAATAGAAACACTAATATTCTGGATTGAATCATCAATCACCTCATTTATACTGGGACTATATTCCACAGCTTGACATTTCTTGGAAACATCTCACAAAACCAAAAGGCAAACAGTATAAACAAAGTAAATTAATGCTGTTCTGCTTAGTAGTCTTGAATTTCTTGTGCATATTCATTCAAAGAGTAGTTCCATTTAACAATTACCCTCAAAATTCCAAACAAATTGTTTATTTAAAAAAAAATACATATACAATGTGGCTTTGTAATAGATGGACATTTTTTGTTCATTTGTATCTATTCAAAACAAATGCAGTCATCTAATCTCACTGCAGGCTGACATGTTTTCTGAGATGAATATGTTATTACACTTTTGTTACAGAAGACTCAGGGAACCCAATTTTCTTCATAAAGTGAAGAAATCCAGAATGTTTTGAGTTGTGCATCACTTATCAAATTTATCATGAGGAAATAAAGTATGATTGATTATTTTCAATGACAATAATGTTTCAGGATTGTCTTCTATTTACTAAGCTCACATGTTCATGCACATCACAGAATCTGATTATTTATAAGCATAAAAAACCTTGTAAAATTATTTCTAGAGATACTCCCAGAAAAAAAAAGCCTGTATCAAAGAGTAGACTTTCTCTATACTGAAAATAGTTATCAGTCCATAAGTTCCACCCGCTTGGACTTTGCAAATGGCTTTAAAGGACCACCAGATGGGGTTATTATACGTTTTTAGTCTTTGTTTTGCAATAATGTTACTTCATCTGAAAATTTAGATTCTAGTAATACCAACTTTAATTGTACTATGAAGGGCAGTGTATTTCATTTTTAAATTATATCAGCACTGTCTGCTGAATATATAGAAATTTTGAATTTCACTGCAAAATATGTAGTTTCATCTTTTCTGATTGCACTCTTCTTAAAATCTTTCCATGGTGGTAACAATGGCACTCACAAAAAACTTGGTTTGGAGGCTCTGTTAATAATCTCGTGAGAAACTCTTTGAAAAAATACACAGAGATAATTACAGATGTTATGATGGAAACAGGTAGTATTTCCTCATGGAGGAAAAGACCAGCAGAGCAGACGTCATTCAGGAAATATTTAGGCATCTGCTGGTTAATGATTAATTGAGAAATTCATGGTTTTAACCACACAGAATATGTTTTGTCCTACAGATTACTAAGCTACTAAACTCTCACTGACACCTACTCTCTTAGAGATGGATGGGCATCAATCAACACAAGGAAGCTGTAACTCCACAGGTGTTTTCTTGAGCTTGTTATTTCTGTATTTATTGACTGAAAATGCCATGTTATTCTTGGTGCCTTTGTAGTAAAAACATACAGCTAGTGGCTCTCTGTACTTAAGTAACTAATTTGACACCTCAGCTATCCCACCTGTAAAACTGAGCTGATAAACATGACCAGAACCTTGATTCATTAGCATCTGTAAAGTACATTTGTTCCCCTTGATGAAAGATATTACTTAACTACAGAGTACAAAGTCAGCTCACTCTTTCTGCCTCTATGTCCATAAAGGATTTCCAGAAAGGGGCATAAGATGGTCAGCTTCCTAACTTTGCTTTACCTAAGACACCACAAACTCTTTCATGGTGACAGCAGAAAACACCATTGCTTCCATGACACCTCCAGAGGCAGATTTCTTCAGTAAGAACTCAAACTCAAGACTTAGGATAACACTAGATACTCAAGAGTAGCTCACTTTATGGGGTTTTTTTTTGTGAGTACATACTAAGTCTTTTACAGTTTGAAATTATTAAACCCATTAAGATACACACAGAGTTCTATAGCTTTTGTATACTTGCATCAGCAAACATCGCTGCATTTCATCAACATCTGGATTTTCTGCAGTACTCGGAACATATTCATAGAAAAACTAAAAAGCTACCCCTTCTTAACTTGCTGACATAACTTATTCTGGTCTTTTCATATAAAATTGCATGCTCTGCATGCAACCTTTCAACCGTCCTTGTCACATATATAAGCAACAGAAGGACAATATAATCTTATTTTGTACTATAAGTGACAGAAATCGGGAGAGAGATATGAATATTATTGCAAAAATTGGGTATAATTTAGCTTGGCTTTTGAAAATATCCTCTTTTGAAGCAAGATGAGTAATCAACCATTTACTTCCCAACTTTGTGTCTTTTTTCCTTTAGTTCTTTCTATAATTCATAATTAGTCACAGAACTACATGCTCCATTTCCTTAGGCAGATGCATTGCTCTTGTGAGGAGTTTTTCCAACCCTTGTGTTCAGTGCTTTCCATGGCCACATTGAAGCTGGTTTTCACTAGAAATTTTCCCTCAGTGGTGACTGCAGGATCGAGCCTGTACAAGACACTCCACACAGAAGCACCATGTTCCTTAGAACACAAAGACATTAGCAAGCTTATCAAGCAAGAACTGCTGTGAGTTCTGATTGATACACAGTCATGTGCTGGAAACATTTTAATCTGTTGACCTTTATGCATTGCCTGTCATTCAGCCTGCCTCCAAATTCACAGCTGGTAAAACAAAATCGGTCATTCTACCACAATAAGGCCAATGACGCAGCTCAGCAAGCACCAGTTGTCCTTTACATTAAGCTGCGAGTCTAATTACGGATCACATAATAGATATTCGTTGGCAGTGAGGAAACAAATATTTTTCTCTTAAAATAATTCTGACAAGTTTTTAAAAATTGGAAACACATCTACTGTTTTTTAAACTATTTCTTGTAAACATAGTCATACATTTTAAAAACGGAAATCAAGACAGGATCTCCAATGACCAAACTGCATCATCAGCCTACCACATTGTTTCTAATGAGAAACTAGCAGATGAACACCCAACAGCTGTCACCCGGAACAGACTCTGGCAATCACAGCCCTGTACACGCATGTTACAAACTATATTCTAGCAGACTGAAGAGACAATAGTTCTGTTGGCAGTTGCCTAGGTTTATACATAGACAGGTTTCACGTGAAATTAAACCTTTTGCGCGTATTTCAAAAAACTAAATGAAACAGCCATAGGAAAAGCAGAAAATCAAACATGCGTAATAATGAAATCTCCCTACAAAGGGTACATAAAATTAATAGTTTCTATTAAAATACATAAATAATTGACATTAATTAATACCTGATAAATTCTCGTACTCTTTTAAAGTCCTGCCACTCCAGAGTATCCTCATCTTGCGCTATCCTCAAAAAATAACAAGACAGTTCTCAACGGGGCTCAGGGTATTTCCTAATGCACTCAGTTTGTGGCCCATTCAAATCAATAGGATGTTCTGGCTGATCTGAACAAAAAATTCAGATCCTAAACATTCTCCTGTTCATCTGTATCCTACTAAAGGTTACTTAAATTTGGCTAACGTACAGTAATATATTTCACCAAAGTCCACCCAGCAGGAAGCAGGATACCGTATTTGGCTCTGCAAGGTTAAGATAGAAACTGTAGAGTTTAGGTACCCAGTGCAGTGGCAAATTGGCTCTGAAAGAACTGGTCTTCTTGTGTAAATACCTAGTTAAAAATTGGTAACAAACAACTTCAATTTCTTACCTTCTGCAAATCAAAGGCACATATCTATTCAAATAACGTGCAAGTATCTTAATTCTAACAAGGATACTCTTCTTTAAAGCAAGATCAAAATCTACTGAGGAAATAGAATCGGTTAAAAGGAAGCAGAATGCTAGATATTACCATCTCATTGCCAAAACAAAAATATTCTTCTTGCTTAAGTATTTTACTATCTTTTAATTACAGAGACAGAGTTATCTGATATTTTCCTCTCTACTGGAATGGATGCTTTTTATTTTCCACAGCCTGTACACAGTTACAGAAGTCTGGGCTGAGTCCAACAGCATATGATAAGTACATATTGAGTTGAAAGTTAAACAGACAAATATTACTAAGAGACTACAGGATCCTAACTACTTGGAACGCTCAAGGACACACATTCCTTTTTTAAGCTTCTTTTGTAACACAGAGTCCCAATCTAGTAAAATACGAATTGGATATCTCTTTCCACTTTCTCAGAAAAGAACGATGGCTGTATGTCTTGTAACATATAAACGCATATTTACCTCCTTTTGTTTGTGATTTTACGTGACTATTTATTTTGCTGGCACTAAGTAGGTGACTTAACAGGTTAACAATGAGATTTGGGCTCAGCTGCAAAACAAATGCAAGTCCAAAATGAACAAAATATCAAGTACTTCTTCAAAACATACTTAAAATCAAGCTTTATTCGTAAGTTTCCAGCCAGCACAATAAGGAGAAAAAATAAATGGTAAAATGTAGTCAGTTCCAGAATTATGCATGAATCTCCTTTTGATTTTCAAGATTCACTTTATGCATTGCCAAAAGAAAAACTCTTCAGGAAGAATATAAAGAGGCTGTCAAAAGAAACCTAAGAAATTTTCTTCATGTGAACAACCCTGTGTTTCAAAACGGTATACATCTGATAACTTAAAAGTCACCTTTAAAATAATGAGTACGGACTGAAATGACATGCTAAGCACATTAGATGATTTTGAAGGTCAAATAATAATCTTGAAAATGTATTTAAACAAATCTCAATTATGTAATTTTTAGTTCATATAGATAGAAAGAAAACGAATGAAAAAGTATTATGAAGGGTTCTGCTTGGGAACACCTCGCTTATCTTTGACTTTTTCCCTTGAAAACTGCAATTCACAGGCCACTGGTTTCAGTTAGATTTGGCAGCTGCAAGGTTTCATTAGCTTTTTTCAGGACTTGACAAGGCATTTTTTATTTCTATCATTTACTTCTCAGTTTCGAGTTTCAGTTCCTGACTTCACTGAGACAGAAACAAGTATTTTATTCCAGAAATATATTTGGGCAGAGGTGAAAACATACAGCTTTGCATTCCAGTGGTCAAGCTTCAAAAAAAATATTCAGCATAATTGAATTATAATTATGCTTTGTCATCTCATTTATTCACCAAAGGTTCAGAGAGTTAATGAGGCACTAGCAAATTAATAGCAATTGAAAGAGAGAAAGTAATAGGAGAGATTTTTATTTATAACCGGCTCACATCCTTACTGCAATGTAGTATTTTGCTTTTCTATTAAAACCATTTCTCTATGAATTTGCAAAGCAGGAGAATGTCAGTTGCCAAAGAAATAAAAATGGGATGGTAATATTTCTGTGCCTGACAGAAATACATATGGTGTTGTCTAGACAGAACATTTCCGTAGCTGGAATATTAAAATACTGCAATTACACTTCTTAGTTGTAGAGTTGTATGGGAAAGTAAAACATCTGTTGGTCTGAACGTGAAACCATACAGATAAATTTCTAAGGACAAGTCCTGAATTGCACATTTCAAACACCCACCGAACATCAACCAGTTTAAGAGGCCTAAGTAGGCCACTTGCCTGAAGGCACTACCCAGTGGAGCAGATCCACTCTTGGAAAGCTTAAAGTTGGTTCAATGAGAGGGAGGCTTAGAGGGATGCCGCAAATTGTTTCTTTTAAGAAGCATAGGAAGTTTGACAAAGAAAGAACTAGACAGTTTGGAGTCTGAAAGAGAATCTCGTCCCACAGTTCCGTGCACCTGCTGAGATATGGCTCTTCCCAGGACACACACAGCAGCAAAGGCCCTGTCAAACAATGGTCAGTCTGCCAATAGGCTTAATATCATCCTGGAGAGTAACACAAGGAATCTGTGATTTTCGAACTGGTTGAGATATGATTTTGGGGCTTTTCTTTCCATTAATAGTAAAATAAATGTGTTTCTACAAATATGTTAACAACAAAAGGAGGGCCAAGTAGAATTTCCATCCTTTACTGGATGCAGGGGAAACAATACTGACGAAAGGATAAGGCTGAGGTAATCGATGCCACCTTTACCTCAGCCTACAATAGTAAGGTCAGCTGTTCTCTGGGTACCCACACCCATGAGCCAGAAGACAGTGATGGGGAGCAGAAAAAGCTCCCATGATCCAAGAGGAAAAGGTTAGAGATCTACTCAGCCAATTAGAAACTCATAAGTCCGTGTGGCCAGATGTGATCCACACAAGGGTATTGACGGAGGTGCTAATCCAACCCCTTTCTATTATCTACCAGCAGTCCTGGCTGACTGGGGAAGTTCCATTTGACTGGAGGTTAGCAAATGTCACACCTATTTACAAGAAAAGTCGAAGGGAGGATCTGGGGAACTACAGGCCTGTCAGTCTGAACTTGGTGCCAGGAAAGGCCATGGAGCAGATCATCTTGAGTGCTATGACACAGCACACACAGGATAACCACATGTTCAGGCCCAGTCTACATGGGTTTATGAAAGGTAAGTCCTCCAAAACTAACTTGATCTCCTTCTATGACAAGGTTATCCACTTAGTGGATATGAGGGAGAGACTGTGGATGTGGTGTACTTGGACTTTGGTAAAGACTTTGACACCATTTCTCACAGAAAGTGGCTGCTGTTGGGCTGGATGGGCACAGCCTCTGCTGAGTGAAAAACTGCCTGGATGGCCAGGTCCAGAGGGTGGTGGTAAATGGAGTTAAATCCAGTTGAGGGCTGGTAATGAGTAGTGTTTCCCAGGGCTCAGTGCTGGGTCCAGTTCTGTTCAATATCTTTATCAATATCTTTATCAATGAGGGTAGGAGGGCTCTACAAAGGGATATGGACTGGCTGGATCTATGGGCTGAGACCAGCAAGATGAGGTACAACAATGCCAAGTGCCAGGTCCTACACTTTGGACAAAACAACCGCACGAAATGCTACAGGCTTGAGTAGAGTTTTTGGAAAGCTGCCTAGCTCTTACTTTCAAAGAGGAAGACACCTTCTTATCCTTCCACTTCATGGAGGGGAGCCTCTTCTTAGTTAACGTTCTACAGAAATACAAATAAACCTAACAGTAGCCCTATAAAAGAATTTTATTCCCATGTACTTGATATAGGTGGTACTGAACATGGAATTCAATCATTATGCTTGACAAAAGCAAGCACTGCATTTTCAACAGGAAACACGGATGAACACCTTATTTATACTTTTTTATGACTCAAACTTTACTTACTGTTATCAGTTTAGGCTCCTTCATAGCATTGTAAGAAATGATGTTATTCTGATAGCCTTACCAGTTTGGTTCAGAAATTAATTCTTATAGAGGGAATACATTAGTTAATGGTAGCATACTTCCAATGGCCCATTAGGAGGATCATTATAAAAATTCTGAAGTAATAGACTGAATAAATGCTGAAGCGTAAACTACAAGATATATGAGAACCCTTTTTTAAAAAGGAAATTATCATTTAAGGTAATATGCCTCCTTGAGCATGAGGACTACATGTGGAATGTAATTTATTTGTTTCCTCTTCTATTCCATTCAATAAGCTTTATTTTAAAACACTTGAATATTTGCCTGCTTTTAAAAAATATGACTTAGGAATCCCTCTAGATTATAACTAGAATGAAGACTAATACACACAATACAATAAACATTGAGAATTTATTCATTATATGCAGAACTAAATGACAATATCAATAAGACTGTATCCCAGTAAGCCTGTAGATACTAACTTAAAACTCATGAATCTCTTTAACTGGGCAGACTGGAAAATACCCTTGGAAAAATATTGACTCACATAAGCCAGGGAATCTAGGAAAAGATCAAGGTAGTTAAAATGAATTTAAGGCAAGAAACTCTTATGGCAAAACCATGTAACAAAGCGATTGCTGATGCAATGAGAGACAAAAAAATCCTACTGAATTATTAAAACATAAAGGAACATGCAAAAATCAAGAGGGATGCTTGGGTTTTTTTAACGCATGATTTAATCAACACTTTATTTTGAAATATTCTAGGGTAAGCTTTGTAAAGAAGCTTATCTTGGATAACTCAACAGATTGGTAGAAGAAGAAGAGTTGAAAGGAGTAATGGTAAATGATAGACATAGGACAAAGGAACATTGTTAATGTAGGAGGCAACACCTTATCAAAAGGAAAGAGAAGGCAATGCAAAGACTTCGAAAAATATCAAATAAGTAACAAAGTGAGAAGAGCAAAAAGTAAACTTGAGGGGCAAAAAGGAAGATGAAGACAAGCCAACCCAAAATCCCCAAATGCAAGAACAGGGTATTGTCTCAAAAAAACGCAAAACCCCACAAGCACCAACCTAAACACTTAGAGAGGACCAAAGAGAACAGATGTTAGAAAGGAAGAAGGTTAGCAGAGAGATAATTAAAATATTTAAAGTAGGATAGTAATGAAACATGGAAGAAAGAAAAGAGCTGACAAATCATTGTGTGGGCAAGAGCACTGACCATAAAGATCATGAGAGGACTGGAGCATCTCTCTTATGAGGAGAGGCTGGGTGAGCTTGGTTTGTTTAACCTAGAGAAGACTGAGAGGGGATCTTATAAATGCTTATAAGTATCTAAGATGTGAGTGTCAAGAGAATGGGACCAGACTTTTCTCAGTGGTGCCCAGTGACAGGACAAGGGGCAAGATGTACAAAATAGAGCACAGGAAGATCCTCCTCAACATTAGGAAAAAACTTCTTTACTGTTAGGGTCATTGAGCACTGGAACAGGCTGCCCAGAGAGGTTGTGAAGTCTCCTTCTCTGCAGATATTCAATAACAACCTGGGCATGTTTCCATGCAATCTGCTCCAGGTGAACCTGCTTTAGCAGGAGCATTGGACTTGATGATCTCCAGAGGTACCTTCCAACCCTGACCATGCTGTGATTCTGTGACATTTGGCATGGAGAGGTGAAACAAGAAACTAAGCAAGGACATAATCTAGTAAACTGAAACACAGTACAGACCTTTAAAAAAGGTATGCTTTGAAAACAGATTGTGTCTACCACAGAAGACACACTGCCATATGATAGTCTGCATATTCAGGAATGGGTAGAAACTTCAAAGTAGCTGATGGTGGAGGAATGAACAGAAGGAATATATTAGAAAAAAGAATCAGCTATGAATAAAGCACATTGTTAAAGCACATAGCAAAACTTCAGATAAAATTTGACTGCCCCCAAAAATATTATTTTTTTACCACTAGAAAAAGATTTAATCTTTTGTGGGCATCAGTCAGAACCATGGCCTAAACAGTGTATTGAATGCAATGGCAATAAGCATTAAGGATACACAAATGTCTTTTATCTGTCTCTTTCTACAGTAAATATTGACACACTGAATGAGAATTTGAATAACAACATAGTTTTACGTTAAAAAAATACAAAACATTAGCTATTTATGTTTCAAATATAGTCAGGTGGTATCAACAAGGGGGAACTCTATTTCCTCAACAAATCTGGGAGAAAATGTATTTGTGTCTTCTGGAAAGACTGAAATTTTATGATCCCTAACAACAATAAAACTATACAGTCATGTCTTCCTTGCTTTTTCTGGAGTGCAGAGTTCTGACACAACTCTATTGAGATCCACCCAACTGAATAGATCAAGAAATTAAATTTTCCTCAAAGGGACCTCTCACAAAGAACATTTACTGTATGTTTGAGTTGAGTGCACACTATCTGCATCTGTGGAGTCTTTAGAAAGTTGCAATGTGTTCCGCAAGACTTTAATAGCCAATATGAGAAACAATGAAAGTTAAAAGAACAAAACAACACTAAACAAAAAAATCCCAATAAAAATTCAGGGTATAACATGGAACAAAATTTTGCCTTCCTTTTTGAATTTCATGTCAGTAATTAATTATGAGGAACTATGAGGTGATTATATACCTGTTGACATGACATGAGTACTCAATTTTAAATAATACATAGAGTGTGTAAACATAGAAGAACATTATACTTGCATCAAGTCAAATCTTTTTTTTTGTTCCAGTGTAAGATGTTTTCTTTTTGTTTCCCCAGACAGCTCAAGCAGATGCTGCCTGTAAAAGTCTGACGCGTTTGCATGCTGGCAACAGATCACGGATCATCAATTTGCCCAATAAAGCTATCTTGTTTTAATTCAGAACATCCTTACCTAGCACTTATTTTAATATGTGAACAGTCCAATAAGAGGGAATCTGATACAATATATACTGTGAATGAGGAAACCTAGAAGTTACACTTTGGTTAGTTTAACCAAACTAAACTGCATAAAGTTAAAACACTTTAGTCAGCCAGGTAGAAATGACAGCTGTTACTACTATTTTTTTCCTAATTTTCTCAGAGACTGTGATGCCGTATGGTAAAGCACAAATACCAGCCCTCTCAAGAGGAGAAATATGCCCCTCTAAGCTACCGAAGTAAGGCTTGCACAGAATAAAATACAAGTACTCCCTTTCCAAAAGCACAAGAGTAGTATTTGAAGTCTTGCCTGGGAGTTTTTGTTGGCCTCACAACAGTGGTGAAGACTTCCACCTCTTGGAAGACCTCTTGAGAGAATATACAACACGACTGTAATCTAAATGGTTTTGATTATCATAAAATAAGCCCACGGAAATCATTATTAACTCCCTGAATACTGCAGTAATAAAGATTTATAACCAATGTCTACTCCAATAAATATTTCTTTCAAATTTTTTATGAGTTCTAACTTATGATTACGCTGTGATAGGAAAGAAATATAAGACATTAATTGTTAGTAGTAAATGTGTAGATATGCCTAGCACACTATTACTGCACTAATAATGAGTAATGATTAAATATACTTGAGGGAATTTTAACATTAATCGCACTGATAACTGTAGCAGGTAAATCAATATCTTTCAAAGCACAGCTCCTTTTCACCAAATATATTTGCAAATAGCATGATTACTTGTTATTGCATATTCTGGAAGTTACTTCAGAGGGCAAAGCACATAGGTGTTTGGTGACTTTCTATTAAAAAATAAAATAACAAATGCACATTCATTACAATCCTAAGGTTAATTACAGTCTTGCTTGCTAGAATGTGATATCTAAAAAATTCATCATTTTTTTCTGCTTCTATCAGTCAGTGAATTAAGTCCTTCAAAGTCCTTCACAAACACAAGTATCAATGTTCTATTTCTGAGAATGGTATCTGGTTTTCAATTACATACCACGGAACGTATGAGGTGTCCTGTTCTTTCTGCAATACCAAGTAGTGGCCTACTGAATTCTAACATTAAACATGAGCTATAAAGCAGGTTTTGTAAACTCAAAGGGGTAAGGGTTTGAAATGCAGTTTCACTTTTTCAGGACTGCACTCCAACCAAGAACAGAATTTTATTCTTTTCCTTCAAACACCAAGTTCGAACTTGTACCTAAAAGGCATAAATGCGGCAAGTTGCCTGCACATCAACTGCCCTGCAAAATCATACGCTGAATGCGCAATAACTCAACAGAACACCAGTGTGTGTTTTGCTTGAGTAGCAACCTATGGGTAAAGACGTATACATGAAAAAAATGAAGTGTTTGACAAAGTAGACATCACAGGTAAAATATGCAAGTTTTAGGAGCACAAATTAATACATGCATTTCTAAGTTGCCAACTGATGTGGCTTTAACCTGAGACAGTGCTCCAGACTTAACAAAAAAGTAACTTCTTAGCAGCCCTTTCTTTTACCTCCAGATAAGGATTATCGCTGTTTCATAGTAAAATACTTCTCTCTAAAACTAAGCCACACAGATGAGAAAATACGTAGTCTGAACATTTGCCCTGTCAGCAGTATGGCTTCAACCCCACGTAATTTTCCCATCACACACTAATTATGAAGGGGACTGCAGTTTTTTTACACCATGCAACAATTAAAACGTTTCTACCAAGATTCACTGCAGAAAAAAAGAAGCACCTCTCTGGATTAAGTGTGAAGATGGTTATCAATCTAGGCCATTCTTGACTGGCACAGCCACAACGTGATGTAGGCTGACTAAGGATGTTTCGCAGCCAGGAAGTCTAAAGGAAACACTTATCCAATGTACTTTGCAGCAGCACTGACTGCAAGTCTCTTGTGAATCTCGACTTTAAAGTAAAGCTTCCCTCAAGGAGGTCTAGGTATGGGGATATCACGTCTCTTCAACTATGGGTGAGTCCCATCCCCCAAAACAGCACAGTGCAACTTGCAGCCTCTATGTGCAGTTGTAATACCTTGTATTTGGGGCCAGCAAAAGGAATTCAACTAGGAATTCAATTTTCCTTCTTTCCAGAGAATTTAACACAGTAACCAAGGTTTTGTTTGCCTGCAGCTGTTTTGGGGAGAGCAAAGAATAAGAAAAAGGCAAAAAAAGCCCCCACCAAACATGAGTTTACACAATCTAAATCCTGAAAGACCATTTTAAAAGGGAAGCAGAATGCAATTTTAACAGACCCTAAATAGTCTGCTTCATGCATGCTCACTTAATACAGAACCCAGACATTCTTAAAATTTGAAGCAGGGAAACCTGCTCTGGTTACCTTGGTGATAAACTAAAGACAAAATTGCACATAATCATTGCTGATGTCACTGCTCCCAGTTGTTTCCAAGGTTACAGAGTGCCTCAAATAATTGTGATGTTTCATTTCTAGACTGTATTGGAAGCCCATTTTCTGCTCTCAGTAAATTGTTCAGTGATGCAGGTAATCTATCTAAACCTTATCTAATAAGGCATCAGCAGCCTCTCAGCAACCTCTGGTAATGATACAGATTTATATGTTGAAAATGCAGCTACCTAGTTCTTTACTGAGCAATTTGACTCCTGGATTATCTCAATTATTTTTATCCCAAGAATACATTTCCATAACAAAGTGTATTAATCAATCATATAAAAATATCTGAACACTAAATGTCTTACTGCAAAGCAATATTACTTGTGAATTATCTACCTGCAAGGAAGCTCTTCTGTTAGGTGAATGGTGGAAAATTGGCTATTTATAACTGACTGATTTTCCCAACGCCTTCAAACTAATTTCAAATGCAGAGCACAAGTATTTTGCTGCACTAAAAAAAATTTAGCCGTGCTAAAACTCTGTCTCCACCATTGCAACCTCCAGTTTACTGTGCACCACAGCATGATTCTCGTTAATAGTGCCTAACTAGTCTATGTAAGGTTTACTCTGCTGCCCTCATGGTATTACTGCCACAAGACAATGCTGTTAACTACAATAATTCTGTCAAGAAAAAGGGAGCAGTTTTAAAAAACATATTAAAAACAATGCATTTTTACTCTACAATAATAAAATCAAGATTTTGTAGCTCAGCTCCATCCCCTAACTCTAACCAAGCCACCTTTAAAATCCTCACTTCTGAAGGAGACAACGGTCAGTAGCTGTCCATCTACCACCTCTCCTCCTTCCGGATGTGGCTTTCATCACTTGACTGCTCTCAGACTGCAGGGCTTGACCTTGTCAGCATGACACTTTCGACTAGAGCAAAACAAAATGACACTTACTGTATCTTAGCAGTCTGTTATTACTTATGCAATGGATTTAGAAAAGTAATAATTTACTTTACATACTGGTGACTAAAACAGTTTCTGTGCATTTAATGCATAAAATGAATTGCATATAGTGTCACTAAAAAGATCCGTCAGGCACCTCAGCTGCTACCTAGAGTTTTAGAGAAGGTTAGAGTGCAGCACGGAGAAGAGAAAAGAACAGAACATCAGACGTGATTCTTTTTTGTTTACTCAGAGAGTTGAGCATGTTTATTTTCATGATTATTCATTTGAGTTTCTCAATGAATTAATTTTGGCTGCATATGTTTTAGCTCTTCTGAGTGAATGTCCTAGCAACAAATACATTGGCAGGAATGTTTGTTGAAACAGTCTGTTTTAAGTAAGCACTGAAGAATACATATATAAAATAGCACCTTTCTATTTGTAATTGCATGTGTCCACGAGAAAGCCAGCTAGAGGAGAGAGTCTTAATGAATCAAAAACTATGTCAGTTAAGTCTTCCCTAACAGCTGAAATAGTAAATGCTTATAACCGACTATCCAACAGCCACAGAGCATGAACTGCTTGCTGAAATTGTGCTATGAATACATCCAAACAAAGCACCCATCTGCAAAATCAAATTCAATCTGTACACAACTTGCAAAAAGGAACAGAAAGACAAAATCAACAAGAAACAGTTGTGCATTTGCACATAGGTTATGTGGTAACTGCATAGCCAAGGAAAGAGAGGAGTGAAATTACACCAAGATGATTCAATTTTAGGACTAATTCTCTACTGGTTTATGTAGTATATAAAAATATTTATAATATTTTAACACTTTCTCAAATATATCAAAATGACATGATATGTCTGCTAACTGCATACATTTCAATTTTTAGATCTACTGCCTGACCTAAGAGACTAGTTATCCATACATATTTGGTATGGTCTTAGACACAAACAGCACTCTGCTTTAGACACAGATGATGTAACAAAAGCAACGCTACTACCAACCACTCATTACTCAGTTCAGCCCTGGCACAAGTCTAATTCTGATATTCAGACCCTAGGATTTGACTTTTACCAGCTCATGTATCTGTTAGAAATGAACTAGTAATGAATAACTCCTATACATCTTTGTAACCCTGGCATGTTTTGGCAAAACCATGATACAATGTACAAAACGTGAGACAGTGTGATAGCAACAACATTAAAATACCCTGTCCTCATAGCATGGAACTTTTTCCCTGTGGAATTAATACATGGATTGCTAGATTATACAAATAAAAAGCCTCATTCGTCTCTAGCACTGTACCCCAGGGGCCACACTGAGTTCAGTCCCACACGATGCCTTCATTAATGATCTGTATGATGGAGCAGAGTGCGCTCTCAGTGAGTTTGTTCATATTCCAGCCTGGGAGGAATAGCTGATACACCAGGGGGTTGTGCAGCCATCCAGAGGAAAGGAACCTCAACAGGCTTGAAAAATGGGACAACAGGAACCTCATGGAGTTCAGCAAAGGGAACTGCAAAGTCCTGCACCAGTTACGCTGGAGGCTGACCAGTTGGAAAGCAGCTTTGCACAAAGGACCCAGGGACCCTGGTGGACACCATGTTGAATACGAGCCAGCAATGTGGCCTTGTGACAAAAAAGGCCAGTGTTATCCTGGGCTGCATTAGGGGGGTGTTTCCGGCACGTTGTGAAAAGCGATCCTTTTCCCCTACGCAGCACTGGTGAGGCCCCACCAGGAGCACCGTGTCGGGTTCTGGGTGGGAGAGATACCAGAGAGATACAAAGCTCCTGGAGATCCAGCAAAGGGTCACCAAGATTGACTTAGAGACTGCAGCACTTCTCACATGAGGAAAGGCTGAAACAAGTGGACTCTAGCATAGGGAATAGAAAGCTCAGGACAGATGTTACCAATATATATAAATACATGAAGAGAGAGTATAAAGATTTCAGTGAGGCCCAGTGTCAGGGCAAGAGACAATGGCCTCACACTTAAACACAGGAGGTTCCACCTGAGTATCAGTAAACTCTTTTTCACTGTGAAGGTGACCGAACACTGGCACAGGCTGCCCAGAGACACGTGGAATCTCCGTCCTTGGAGGGACTTAAAAGCTGTCTGGACATGGTCCTGGACAGCCTGCTACTGGTGACCTAGGTTGAGCAGGGCAGTTGGACAGGATGACCTCCAGAGGCCCCTTTCAACCTCAGCCGTTCTGTGATTCTATGGAAGAAGATATAGCCAAGCACACAAAATTACTGGCATTTTCAAAAACACATCAATGGTTCACTTTCTGTGAAATCAGCGATCCTGAACTCTTTGGAAAAATCAAATGTGGTATGGAGATTAAAACATTTTTAACAAAAATGAAACACAGAAATACTTCTTGGAAATTTTACAAGTTACCTAACAACATATATAGGGACATAAATTATCTTCAAAATCTAGTCATATTTGACTTGTTCAAGATTATATAAGGAGCTTACAACCTCCTGAAGAACTAGTAGTGGTCTTCCCAATTCTCAGTCACAGTTCTGTTATATTTTTCACCTACAAATAGGTCTATGCTTGAATTGCTTTGCTATTCACATGCCAACCAAAAAGGATCCTGAGGACCTTGTATTTCTGCTGATTAGATACTTCCCCAGCACCCTTAGATGTCACCTTACATTTTTAGTATTTGGGATTTTCTGTAAAAATACATCCACAAAGTAATGGAAGTCCAATACATTAGATAAAAAAAACAACATCTAAAAGTCAAGTTATTACTGTAAAAGTTAGCAAAGCCAGCTGCAACATAAAATACTTTGTTAGAAAATGTTAATATTTAAATATTACTGCCAAAAAATAATGTCCCCACAACAGTTTTTATCCGTTTAGATGGATGAAACTACCTGTAGCACTCTAGGTGCTCCATACTGTATAAACCAAAGCAAACTAAAGGTGGAAATACTTTGGCTCCTCCATCTCATATGTCCGGCCCAAAATCAGAAGTGAAACAGGTCTATTCTCGATATGATTATACCTTACAAATTATGATAACTTTACTCTTAAAGAATGTCTTCTGAGACCATTAATAACGTTAAAGATGAAGGATATGTTTGCACAGAAAACAAAGATAATTACACTGCCTAGCTGCAAACTACTGGAAAGCAGAGGTTGTGATGGGGTAGGAGATGGAGACACCAGGTTTGGTTCTACTAAAGCCGGATCAGCTCCTGAAGCAGACCAAGCTTCACTAAATTCAAACAATTAAGCACTCCCAAGAGCTTTAGATCGCAATACAGTACAACACAGGGGAAGAACACCACCATTTAATGAGCACTCAGAAGCTGAACTTCATCCCTCTCCTGGCTATTTAACATTAATTAATTAAACACGATAATTTTTAGTGAAATTTCATTTAATTCTCTTTTTTTTTTTGTGGGTTAGAAAATTAAATAACTATTTTTTATCACCAAGCAGTTTTAAAAGAGGTGCCTTCTACTGCTTTCAAAAGAGCAACACTTGACTGATAGAGATACAAGAATATGGTTAAGTATCTCTTCTGTCAGCTGTTAGTGTAACCTAGAAAATTGATCTTAATTTACCTCCCTGTAAACAGCATTATAAAGTGACATATCTTTGCAGTACAAACCAGACTCCACACTTTACACCATTATATACACCTGTCCTTTGCAGAGTACAACGTACAGCTCTTATCTCCTCTTTGCCACACTACTTTTCATAGCCATGACTTCTTTTTTCAAAATTTCAAATCACTGCTATCTTAAGAGACAGTAGTGATATAATGTAACATTCCTCACAAGATAACATCATTTGAAGAATTTATGGGCTTATTTTACTTTAAAAAGGTTAGGCTTAATCATATTTGAGAATTGCTTACTTTGTAATATTTTGCCAAACCAGACACACCTAAATAGTGCCAGCAGATGGAAGAGGTTAAAAGTATCAACTCCCAAATTACCAGCTTTGCTAGGCCACCTTCCCTTCCTAATTTAGACCCTTCTGTTGTAGATTTGAAAATATATCCTAGACAGATGACATGTTAACAGAATCATTTCATGGTTCAGTGTCTTCACAGTATGATCTATCTCTGTCTCTAGGCACTGGAGGTCCCTTTTCAGGAGATTTATGAGTTAGATCCAAGTATTCATTTTGATGAGGGAGAACGTGTGCATCATTGCAAAACAGAACATTAACATTTGCTCTAAGATAATGCTTCCTTCTCATTAGCAGTTTTAAGAAGTCTTATGCACGTGGTATCAAACTGTTTCCAAGACACTGCACATTAGTATAATGAAATGTTCATGAATGGAAGAGATTTTTAAAATTTGCATTTCTTCCATGAACTTGTAACCCCTTCTCTTCCAAATCTATGTAATACATACAGAAATAAGATCCAGAAGGCTAGTGTCTAAACACCTGACTTAAATTTTAACTGGCGTATTCTTCTTCACTCACTTTTGCTATCAGACAGTTACTGCAGACATTGCATTTTCAGTAGGACAAAAAAACAGTTAACCACTGGAAGGTGTTTCAGCATTGGCCCACAGCTCAGCTTCAGACTTTTGATAACATGGCCTAATACTTATACATCTCAAAAATCAGTGTTTTCAAAAGTGCTCAGCATCTTCGGCTGTGAAACACTGGTTGGGTTTTCAATTGAATCACCTCTTTTTCATGCCTGACTTGAAAAATAAATTTCCTTAAAAAGGAAACCTTTTTATTGTTCTGTTCTAGCTGCAAGACAGAATTCTAGATGCAAGAAACAGTGTGTAGGTGTATCAGATTCAGCACAAGCATTAACAACGTCAGTCTACTAGTGCACCTATGCCATCCACCTCCCACTGCAACTAGTTTTTAGTTACATTTTAAAACACGTTAAAAATGGAAGACAGGGAGCAACAGATGCATTTGCAGTCTTTTAACTAAGGCTGTTTATCCAACAGAAGCATTCATGGGACTTTCACTAGAATCTTCATAATGAAATCCTTACCCTGAAGAAGAGAACTGCAAATAAGAAAGGATAGGTCATGTTCTTTCTATATAAAGTCACAGCTTTCAGACAAGATAGTTGCTGCTCATGTTGAGGAGATGGAGAAGACCAAGAGAGAGACAGAGAGACATGATTGGGGCTTTATTATCTACAATGCCCCATTAAGAACTAATCTTCAAAGAAAACAAAAGACAGGATCCTAATCAGAGGCTGAAAGGACAGAAATGTAGAAACTATGAAATAAAAAAGTTACAAAAAAAACAGAGCTAGGAACCTCAGAGCACTAACAGAGAATGAAAAGTCAAACTTTGTGCCATCGGAACTTGCCATATTTTGAACTTCTGCCTTACAGACCAGCCCCCAGTCTTATTTGACAGATCACAGGGCTACCACAAGAAATTTTGCCATTTCTATATAAATACAAGCCTGCACAGAGAAGCATGGCTGGCAAAATTCCAATTTCAACAGTCTTCCAATGATATATACACCTAGGATGGGAGAGAGAGAATGTTCATGGCAACTGGAATGTTTTATTGTGAGATATGTTGTTTTCAGTTGATGCCTCCAAAGAGAGGAATGCAAAACATTTGAAATAGAAATGATGAAGATAGATCTGGATTTAATCGGGCATAAAGGGTCTCCTCTTCCAGCAATGCCATAGGATCCAAACAGCTTGGGGTCCTATGATGCATCCACAGACATGCTCTTTTGCAGACCTCTCAGCCATTCAACCTGGATCTTCGTCCATCCATCAAGTTGCATAATTCAGCTGTGGAGCTGTGTTAGTTCAAGGTGGTTAAGTTTAAGAGAAGCCTTACATTTGAGAATAAAGTTTTCATTCCCCTGAAGAATTTTCTAAGCACCAAAATTTTGACTATGCTTTGCTGAATATTTAATTTCCTAAAGCAGTGTCACTCTGACCTCTTCCATGGTTATAGCTGCTGTAGAGAAAATATAGAGAAATGTAATTATTACCTTAGGCTATGTAACTAGTACCAACTGATTTTAATAACTTATTTGTTTGTCTTTTAGAGAACACAAATAGTGCAAGATGCTTGCCTACTGTTAGCTTTTCCCATTTTCCTGCTTAAATTAGCATATGAGAACAGTAAAAACCTCAGCCTTGACTTGAGTTCTACATAAGAAGACGTCTCCAGAGATCTTGGAGGCATGTAACTGCTGTGACTGTTAGTACAAAATCATTCATTCAGTCGTTGAGTCAAATGCTATAAAGTCCAAGTAAAGACTCACTGATTTCATTCATATTTATTTAAGACTAAGGCCTAGCACCACAGCTCACTAAGTCGAAACTCAATGCCAGGACTAACAGCACAACTGTTGGCTATCTCGAGAAAAAAGCCAATGACTAAACTGGCATAGGAACTTAACTACTTTCTTCCCTACTTGGGAATGGAATAATTCTGTGGAAACATAAACGCATATTTCTGTATCTATTTTTTGGCAATTTTGCCATTATTAACATTTTAAAGTACATTCATGAGAAATATTATTCAGTGTTTGGTAATGAAATTTGAAAACTGTTGCAAAGCACAGATAAGACCAGTCTAGCACACAGAAAGCAGTATAAATAGGAAGATGTGGATCAACTGCAGTCAAGAACGTAAAGGAACAAGGAAATAATTCCTGTTAACTCTCTGAGTGATGCCCGGTTTTACCATTAATAGCAATTTCACCTCTTTTTCTCCAAACTGAAATCAAGTCAACCCAATCAACAAAAACTATCCTGAGAGAACACATACAGAAATCAGAAGTATGCAGTAAATCAATAGCCCATTACATCTATTGGTCATTGTTCGCCATAGATTTTACACTGCCAGAAAAAACGAAGCTTGACTATAGTCTACCACAGTCACATCACAGTTGTGCAGCACACTTTTGTGTTATTTGATATTAGTGCATTTAGTACATTTAACAATAGCTGAAACCCAATTTATGTATTTCAACATCAAACCACAAGAAACCACAGCTGAAAGATGAGTTGTTATCAACAAATTAAAATATGTATATCTGTCTGAAATTAG
The DNA here is from genome assembly GCA_033556795.1 of Tapera naevia. Classification (NCBI taxonomy): domain Eukaryota; kingdom Metazoa; phylum Chordata; class Aves; order Cuculiformes; family Neomorphidae; genus Tapera; species Tapera naevia. Next base: position 11,754,704 of record JAUMJJ010000069.1, read on the forward strand.
AGTACGGGTACATACACAAGCCTGCAGTTATATACAGTTATATTGTTTCCCAGCCCAGGTCTTGAAATCACCTCCAGAATCCCAGGAATAGAAGTATGTAACTTTGTATTCAGCTCCATTGTACTCCAATCCTGATGTGGTTTGAACGGCAAACTACAGTTGTGAGATAATTTCAGAAATGGCTAACTTCCTGCTAGTGGCCATTTTCCAGATGAAAACAAAACCTAGCTGAAGGAGTTCTTTCTTGCTGTATTCCCTCAGAAGCAGAAATCTCCAGATTTCATTTAAGAGCAGTGCTGTCACCATCCATGAACTAAGAGCAGTCAGCTGTGTGACACCTTCCTCCATCTCACCTGATGTGCAAAATGATATATAGATTTAAACGAGGGGTGAGTGGAGCAGAGCTGGGTAGGGAAAACTCATGCAGGCAGCCTTCTATAGAAAGCAGGAGGCAGCAGGTGGTAGTGGTTACCATCCCTCAGCTGAGAAAAGAATTTGAGCTGCATGAATACCTTGCCTCTCACTCACTCCACCCTAACCTAAGCTAATATCAGCAGAGCCATTTTAGGACATGAAGGTCCCTGTGCACAGTGCAAATGCCTCTGGAGATGTGACAACTGCTAGTCTCAGTTAAGAAACTTGTTGAGTCCAGAGTTTTAATGTAGTCTCACTGAGCCAAAGGCTGAGAACTTTGGCTTAAATGCACGATGGATGCAGAGAAAAGTCTTGGGCAAGAAACCGAGAACCAATAATGAAAAAGAAAACAAAAAAACTAAAAAAGAAAAAAGAAACAGCAGGGTTCCTTTTCTTCCGATTGGCTCTTACAATGACATTGTCGCATGAAGAGGCGAAAGAGGGACTGACTGTACCTTTCCTCTCCTCATAAGGCAGCTAAAGGTTACCAAGTAAATCTAGTGAATGGCACATAAAAGGAGAGAGTTCTTCCACTAGAATATAGCCACCCTATAGGTTTCTTTACTACTAGATGTTCTAGTAGATGAGAATTTGTATAGGATAAATTCAGATATGATACTCAAGGATTTTCTAACTACCTAAGAATGACCAAATGGCTTAATATTTGGATTTAGAACTTCAGAAACAGATATTATCGTGAAAACAGAGAGTGTAAAGATTTTGGATTGAGCAGTCTCAGAAAGCGAGCTGCAATGCTATACATTGTTGCTTGAGCACTCAACAGCCAATGCTTGGTAGAACCACTTTCACCCTGTAAAGAGCCTCTATCTCACATCAAAAATGGTGTTAAAGATGTGTGAATTGTAGCTCAGATATCAGAACTGCAATTAGATTACTTCTAAACGGTCAAACTGCTCTAAGAGGAGAGTGCACTCTTTGATCATACTTACCATTCCTCTGTATATATACTCTGCCCCAGGCCTTTATGCCATCTAGCACTCATCATAGTCCACTTTATCTAATATGAATGCACAGTTACCAGCAGCAGGGTTACAGCTTATAAAACACAAAGCAGAGAGAAATCGCTTGACTTAAAATGTGCTGCCATTCTCTTTAGTAAATGCATCCATTATTTAATTAATTAGTAGATACTTCACCTTTGTTTTGCTAGGTCACGTAGAGACACAACAGCAAATAGGGAAAGTGGTAAACTGTAGATAGGAATCAAAGACTCTACATGCCCTATTCTAGGTATCTTCCTCTTGCTTGCTGTTAATTTTGGTATGCTTCTGTCCTTTAAAACTATTTTGAGCACTGATAAAAAACTGTAGATATTGTTTTAGTAATCTGAAGCCTCCATTGCTGCCTTAATCTGCAGAACCTGTTTTACACTTCTGCAAAGGCAACAAGATGAACCACAGCTTCAGTATGAATAATTTTAGAAAGAGGGGTAGCAGTTCATGTCTGAGCTAGGTAGAAGGAGATAACTATATGACGCAGAACCCAGCACAACTGCATCTGCATATAAATAGATTTAATCAGAAATGCAAATTGCAATCAGAAGAAACTTTAAAAGCCTGTGATAATTGTGCAGATAACAAAAGGTCAAACGCTTGTATTGCTGAAGGTTTAAAACTGTTGTCAGTCGATGGCAATCCTTTTTTTATGAGCAAAATGTGGAAAAGGCAAGTATGTGCCAGTCTAACCAATGATGGACAAATTCTTTCCATATTTCTTCTATAATTACAACTGTTCTGTTGTTAAACTCTATTTTATACTGCCAATCTCATCTTAAGTTATTCAGGAAGACTCAGTGAAATGAAAACACAATGAAACCAAAACCAGACAGCATCAATTAATACAGCCAAATTACATTATTATACATAGAGGGAATTTCTATCTGTTTTCCATATCCACATACGACTATCTAAATCTTCACATTTTAACATCATTGGGTAAATGAAAAACTAAATTATGATTAGAGATTGCTGAAACTGCCAGACTGCTTCATACCATTGTCAATATCATGTGGGTTTCTTCCACAGTAAAGCAAATCTTGGCTTCTTTCTCTTTTGAAACAAATATTTTCATCAACTGTAGCTAAGAAAACTACTTTTGAAGTGAGGTCCTTTGTCATTATATGATTTTATATTCTAGGATAAGACTAAAACAAATATGTCTCTGTCATTTCAAGGCATTCTAAATTTAAATTATCGTAGAAATCAATCAAAAAAAAAGAGGCATCTTTAACATTACAGCTTTTTAATGTCTTTTCCTAGGAGACAGTCTTAGGATTTGAAGCACTAATGTTTACCAAATACTTCTTTCTCATTTAACTAGATTGCCTTTAAACATACTGATGAGTGAAGAGAGCCATCTAGTGCCATACCTCGGAATTTTAAAAAGGGTTTTCACCGGATGCATGTCAAATAAAGGAGGGTCTCCATCTCCCAGTTCAATAGCTGTGATTCCCAAGGACCATACGTCACATCGAGCATCATATGAGTAGTCATACTGTTGCTCACAAGCAATGACCTATCAGAAAAGCAGACAAAACAATGCTTTAACCTCATGCACAATTCACGCCATCCTAGTGTGACACAAAAGTACTTTTTCACTCATTCATGCCGAAAATTGAATGTAGCTTTCAAATTCATATCTTCGCCTGTATATCCCAGTTAGGGAAAAAACTCACAAAAATGTAACAGTAAATTAGAATTTAGCTTTAGTTTGTTTTCTATGAATACAATTTATTTTTTTTTATTAAAGAGGCATGTGATGCTTCAAAGATCTATACAAAGGACATCACTACTAAAATCTGGTTTTGAAAACACTTCCTACAGAAACCTATTACAATAGCAGAGAATGCTATTGATGTTATTCTTATTAACTTCTATGACTATTCATGAGGATAGACTGATCTGCACAGCTGTTTTTAAGATAAGAATATTCCATCAGTCATTTCTGCCACTTTTTTTTTTTTAGTTTATCTCTACTAGATTTGACTAGCTTAAGAAAAACCTTCATTAATATTCCATATATCTTGTCTAAAAAAACCTGAAGTTAACAGGAGTGTCAAACTCAATGCATACTTCCAGCTAACCCACTGTTTGCAATCTAATCATAAGCTAACTATTCATATAAGCTGCAAACAATTCTACATCTCAATGTGCAATTCAAACTAAAGTTTAAATTTAGCCCTTATCTCTGCAAAGAGATGAGACAACAGTCACAGCTATGCTGCCTGTTACCCTATCATGATTTGGAATCCAGTTTCAAGTTTATCTTCCAAAATCTCATCAATCAGACTAACTGCTTTGAGAAAACTGTTAGATCCCCACATATTGCTAGCATTAGCTTCTGCTATTTTTCACCTGTTTTTAAGTATTTTTACCAATTTGTACTTAAGATAAGCAGAACTTCTGACAGCATTTTTTTTTTTTCTTCTGTGTTGTTATGTAAGGGCTTGAATTTGGGACCATGCTTTGTAGAGATGCTATAATGCAAGTCAGCTCCCTAGGTAGCTGCTAGCAGAAAGCTGCTCAGAGCCTGCTCTAAGAAAACTTTTCCTCAAGAAGATGCTAATTCCAGCTTAACCTCTTGGTTGCTTTCTCCATAACCTGCACCTATCAGAGGCATCCATGCCTCTGGTAGAGATTCTATCCAACACGCCCATAGGACCTGTTCATCTTTTACTTTGGAACTCATGAACCCCTCATACAGCACTCACCATTTTTTTTTAATCAGAAAACAGAGGTGTTGAACATACTAGTTTTGATAGTAAAGTTGGATATAGTTAATTCCTTTGCTGATTGATGAGAAACTTGACATGAGCCAGTAATGTGCACCTGCAATGTGGAAGGCCAACCATATCCTGGGCTGCATCATAAGAAGCGTTGCCAGCAGATCAAGGGAGGCAATTCTCCCCCTCTACTCTGCTCAGGTGAGAACCCACGTGAAGCCCTGTGTTCAGTCGTGGAATCCCCAACATAAGAAGGATATGGAACTATTGGAATGGGTCCAGAGGAGGGCCACAAAAATGATCAGAGGGCTGGAGCACCTCTGCTATGAGGACAACCTGAGAGAATTAGAGTTGTTCAGCCTGGAGAAAAGAAGGTTCCAGCAAACCTCAGAGTGGCCTTCCAATACCTGAAGGGTATTACGAAAGAAAGCTGGGGAAGGAGATTTTACAAAGGTAAGTAGTGATACGGTTAGGGAGGATGGCTTTAAATTAGAAGGGGAAAGATTTAGATTGGACATTAAGAAAAAATTCTTCAGGGTGAGGGTGGAGAGGCACTGGCACAAGCTGCCCAGGGAAGCTGTGGACACCCCTTCCTTGGAAGTGTTCAAGATCAGGTTGGATGGGGCCTTGAGCAGCCTGGTCTGGTGGAAGGTGTCCGTGCCCATGGCAAGGGCTGGAACTGGATGATCATTTAAGGTCCTTTCCAACCCAAACCACTCAATGATTCTATTCTGCACACAATTAGTTCAGTTCTTTTCTTAGAGCAGATCAGTGCTCTAAGAAAAATTAAGACTTTTCTGAATTTTCTATAAATGTTTTGACAAGTGCTGAGATATCTCACTTCTTCCAGGTTAACATGCCAAAGGAATTTCTTTTCATACGCTACCGACAGTAGTATTTCCCCTTTATTGCCGTAATGTCAATGAATCTTCTGACAGAGTATTAGACCCATTTCTCAACTATTGTCTGAGGAACACTGGTGATCTATAAGACGTGATAAAGTGGTCAGCAAAACGTCTGCGAGCCATCTGAGGAAAACATGCATACACATTCCTCTATGTTTCAGCTATCGAATAAACAGAAAGGGGAAAAAATAAAGTAAGGGCTGCAAAAGAGGGTACAGGGGTTTTTTCTTCAACTCAAAAAGACAGAGTTTTGTTACCTAATGCAGTGGCATTCAAAATTGTCATGCAAGGATCATTTTCCCACCTTCCTTTTCTTCAACAGAATGTCTTAAATAAAAGTTCTGAAATATTTCTTAGTTTTTCAAAGAGTTAATTATAGCTTTGATCCCATCCCAGAGATCCCTCTATCTCTTGAAAAAGATGGGTTTTACTGTGCAGTAGATGGTTTTTATGCAGCTCAAGTGGAGTGCTTTAAGCCACCACTCTTATTCCAGAGGCCTCTGTACTAATTTAATTTCCTTATACTACGCTTTAGAGAGAAGGAAAAAAAATCAAATTTCATGTAAAAACTTGTAAGAAAGTCAGTGCGGAGATCCATCAGAGATACTTAAATATTATATTCTAAAGAGGCCATACGTGACGATGGCTGGAGTTTCCTTCATTGTAGTTTTTCTCAGAGATTGAAAGGGAAGCTTGTATTTCTTAATTATTTTTGTTTCTTTATACAGTTCCCCAAATCATCTGTAAACTTAAGGACACTTCCACAAAAAAAACAAAATCATGCAAGTCAGCTTCCAAGTCCATGACTAAGAATTCACAAGTAGCTTATCCACACATGACTAATTTAATACACTGTGTTCTCCCTCATTTTCTAACACATGAAAAATATTTATTCCATTCATTAAAAAGCTGCTACAGCCCATCTCATTGAAGTGACTACCTCAGAAGTTGCGTGGTTCTCATCAGTATGCTGAGTCCTTTGTAAATACTTGTCTATTTGTTCTCAAACTTTATGGTGTAGAGGAATATACTTTCTTTTTTACAGAGAAGGAAAAGAAAGACCTGTTCAAGGTCACTCTGCACTTCATCAGCAGTGCCATAAACATGGCTGGTCTCCCACATTCAAAGAAATCACCGCTTCTACCTCTATAAGCACATCACAATTCCTTCTACTGTAGGTCGATGGCAAAACTCATTATGTATCTCAGTCTTAGAAAGTTTAACAAGCTACACTAAAATAACATGAGCACCTGAGGGCTCTGCACTCATAATGGATGGGAAGAAAGTATACAGCAATTGTTGGTTAAAAAAAAAAAGTCTTTGAGCTTTTCTCAACTTCACAATGTATTACTTACCAAACAAAGACAAAGGAATGTATAACACATATTTGTGTGTCTTCTGCTCCACAGCTAACAGCTACCCCTCCAGTAAATATGGTACAAGGCAGCAAAATGACACTAGGGCAAAACACTGGTGCACTACCCAAGGGATAAACACTACCGGATTCTCCTCCATTCTAATATCAGAGCCTGTACTGATTCTTCTACCAAATAGTCTTCTGAATCTGCATGTTCTTTGTTTACAAAAAATTCAGCCAGTGGACCACACAACTCAGTATATTTTAGACAGTTTGCCTGTAGTGAGATCAACCTCACAAACCCCACAAAAATAAGTGCTCTTCTGATACCAAGTATGCAGAATATATATGAATTTATTGAACACTTTGGTTTCAAACAAGTTTCCAGTTTCTGTAGGATTTATTATTAGAATCTTAGCAACTAATGCACCGCTTAGACACACACAAATGCCACTAATTTGACTTTTAAAGCAAGCATCAAAATCTACAGCTTTCTCCTTGATGAAAGGTGCACATTGACAGTTTGCTTTTTACGTTGGTTAGCAGAAAACACTCCACCTTGAAACCTGAAGATGAAAGAGTTCTCTCAGTCACAGCACACAAGCTAAGTCCTTGGGAATGTTGGGAATGCCCTAGTCATGTTATGCCTTGAAAACTATTGCAACTCCCTGAAGAGCAAAAATCTCTAAAAGCCAAACACAGAAAGGAAAAATGCCATTGACTTTTCTTTTATTATGTTCCAGTCTCTATCAGGAACTCAGAGATATTTATTTTTTTGAAACATCTATATTTTTTGATCAGAGTTCATGACCTAAGAGTGCATCCCAGCACTGCTGATACCTGCTCTGCCCAATGGGACATGAAGACAGAGCGTCCAGAAGAAATGATCTGAAGATGGAGATCATCACATCTATATTTATTTTTATATCCAGTAAAATCCTTCCCTACTTGTACAAGAAAAAAAGAACAGGGAGTTTGTCTTGCTGCAAGCACTATATTCATGCCAAAGCTTCAGGGGGTGATGTAGTTAATCTTCAGATTTGCAGTAATCACCAAGAGAACAAGCACCAAGTCTTCCACTTTGGCACAGGCTGGTTACGTGTACACAGTGATCCAGGTTGCTATGGAGACAGGCTGTCTCCTTTTTCATTAGTTGCAATTTCATGATGATTTTGTGCCCAGCTGTACTGCCGTAGGATGGAAAGCACCTCGAGACCACACGAAGAATCAGACAACGTGACAGTTGTTGTCAACACTAATTGTGCTGAGGGTCACGCTGGGACAGAGTGAGCTGGGGGAATTCACTGGTCTGGCAGAAACAGCACATAAACAAATCAGTGACACTAACCAGAGGGAATTTAGAGAAGCCAGTGATCAGGCATTTTGTGTGATTTCTCACTCCTACAGAAATACAAAACTTCACAAAGATACACGAGATGATTCACACTCTGACAAAGAGATTTTATATTGAAGGAAATAATTCTACTTGTTCTGAAAATAATGCAAAGATTTCTTTGAACTTAGGCAAGCCTGTAAGCAGTTCACAGGTGGATTTAAAAGAGAGAAAAAAGGTAATATGGAGAAGTAGCTGTTATTTGTACAGTGATCATACTGACTTGTGGGCAGAAATTAAGCTACATCTATGTTTAGCTGAAGCAAAACACATCAAACTCTTTCAAATTTACCCAGAATGATTAGAAGTGAACTTAGTTTCATTTTGCCTCAGTATACACAGTGCAGGTAAAAAGTATAGCTGCGAGCATACACAATACTGATTATAGTAGTACAGATGTGCTACCTGCAGATGACTGCTACAAAATTAGTGCTGGTGACCCACCCACAGAAAGGAGTCTGGAGTTAAAAGGGTTGATCCTCCTGAGGAAAGGTGGTGCTGTACTCAGCTGATGTAGCTAACTAAGCAGCTTGTGAGGTATGCAAGTACAATGCTGAAAAGCACTGCATATGTAAAATGAATGTGGCACAACATTGCTACCCTTGCCTCAAGGAGAAAAAAATTGCTAGCTATGCAAGTCAAATGAAAGAAACTAACTGAATTTCTGACACTATGTAACCCAGCTTTATCTACATAGAGAATATAGTAACAAATATTCTTTTTAAGTCCTATGCACTAGAAAAATATTATTTCATAATAACATTTAGCAGCACTGGGGATACTGAATCATGCAGACCAAAGTGATACCTAACTATCTCCATTTTCCCTATTAACATCATTAAGAAAAAGAGCAATTTTGTGATAGAAATTGGTTCCATATTCCCCCATATTTATTTGCATTTCAGTTCTTTATTTATTATCATCATACTGATTTTTCCAGTGTATCAGAAAATTATTATATTGTTAGATGTGTTACCTCAATAACAAATAATTAATATCTTTAATAATTCTTCTGAGTAATTATCACAATTAATGTTGATTAACTGAAAATTAATTATATGTCAAGTAGTCAATTGTGTTTTAACAGCTGTGAGTAATCAATTTTTATTTTTAACTCACCCAAGTGAAATATTCCTGAGACCATTAGACTGCTCTGGCAGCAGGCTACATTTGTAGGGAAACATAATACCTTTTATTAGACCAAATGACATAGTAAGGAAAAATAGATAAGCTTTCAAGCACACAGATCTTTTTTGCTTTATACTACGAGACCATCATGGCTTCAGAACTGCCAGTACTAACATAATTGACATATTCTCTTTGTGACCCACAGATTTACTCCTGAGCAGTAAGGTTATACACTACACACCTCACATAGATCTGTAAATGTTTTTTCACAAAGAAACTGAAAACTCAGAGGCAATTCCAGCCTCATAAGCAAGCACACTCCATGTAGAGATCTTAGTGCAGGGCAGCATGGTACTGAAATAATTTTCTCTGCCGTTTTTAAGTTTTCGGTTTGTTTTTATTTTACATCTTTAAATATCTTACATTAAAGTTTTGCAAAACTTTCCATAGCTGTGGTTTAGTTTAGAACAAAACAGAAGTATCTGCAACCCCCCTCCACATCCCTTCATAAGACTATGGTCAAGTTATCAAGGCTACTGGCAAGGATCCCTGAGGTTCTCTTCAGGTGTCATGTCCTTTTTAAACCTCTCCTGTCATGCTTGCCCATGAGAAAGTCGGCTCTCCTGGAGGCAAAAGAGGAGGTCATGCATTCTACCAGACCCTGCTCAACAGGGAGAGCTCATTGGTGCTGCCCTGCTGCGCACTCTGCCGCTCTTGTGTGCCATCTCCTTTGAACAAACTTCTGTATTCCAGTTCAGCTTTCTGAATTCCACTCCTTTCCTTCTGGATTTTGAGCAAATAGAGCATAACTCCTTACTACTGCAACTTGGTAAAGCTTGGGTTTGAAATTAAGAAAGTGGGGAGAAAAAAAAAACAGAGCAGAAACTGCCATTTCGTTTATTTCTTTATTCAGTTCCTGAAGATCTGTGTTCCTCAAAGATAACTTTGTTTAAATCATGCCAATAGACTCTCAAAAGGTGGAATCTCAGAGTCATGGGCATTTTAGTCAAATGCAGCTATTTAGAGACCTAATTCTATCCCACATTCTCCCAGGCACCTGCTGTAAGTCTTTAAGCAAGTCATTTCACTTTTATGTCCCTCAGCTCTTCCACACAGTCTTGCCTTATCTATTTAGAGCAATGGTTGCCACTCTTCCCCTGCTGCCTTCCCACACCTACACTGTAGTAGTTCCCCTCCGGCATGCGCATACATGTCTACCACGTGCACTGAGGACTGCACTCAAACCCAGAGTTGCGTTTCAAGAGGACAGATAAAATTCCCTAGAAATAGCTTCTAATATGCTGCAGTGTCATGCTACTTTAACCTCCAGAAAACAGGGATGTCATTTCAAAATGTAGGCAATTCCTTTACATAATATATAGTAATGTTAAACAAGCAATTGATCAAATCACTACATAACAAAAATCTATTATGAATTATTTAATGTTACCATTCTTTAGCTTTACAACTTACTTATCACTTTTATTTTTACCCACTAAATGTGTGACGTTTTCAAGTGTTTCACTATCAGTTAATCATGATGCCAGATAAAAACAAATTCTGTTAAACCAGCAGAAGTTTTTTCTATTCCCACCTGTGAGCTTCTTCTCAGTCTAAGGATGTTCAGTTATTTTTTGTAAATTATAGTTTAAATCTTACCTCATTTACTGCAATTCACAAGGTAAAAAAATGTCGGTAAGAGCTAATTCATTTATCTATCTTATCATCAGCTGTCAGAGAATAGTAATTACACGTTCATGGAAGATATTACATGGAAATATTCCCAAACTTTTCCTTTTTAGAGAAAGTACACAGTTCCTTATGTTTCTTTATCACAAATATACGCATTACTGTTTCACTATACAACTGGTTTTAAATGGTTTTCAGGCAGTATGTAAGAGTACATACGTTCTTGAAATCTATATCCTATATATACTGAGCGGTGGATTCCTACAATTGATTACAAATCAGCATTTACAAAATTCCATGCTTAGCTGGTCTTTAAAAGTGTAGTAAAACTGTCTATATCAGAAGAGCTGATTTTAGCTAACAAGGAATTGAAGAGACCCAAAGCTATTAAAAAGATGCTGACCTTGAGTCCCAAGATGCTGGCAAATAAGCTAGGTTGAAGTATGACAAAAAGAGAATATATTCAGTAGTTTTAGAGGAATGTATCACTGTACGTGTTTAGAGTTAAAAACATAAGTCAAGGTTAGTGATGGGGTTCTCTCTTCTATGCTGTTTTTCCAATTCAGTATTTAAACAAACATGAAATGTATGTACTATTAAACAGATTTTTTTGCAATTTTTTCATGTCTCATGCAATAGAGAGGTAAACAAGAGAAATGAGCCCTAATCTACCAAAAAAAAAAAGATATTTTGACCAAATTCTAAGGCCTGAATACAGCCTTTACTGTTATGAATATTGGCTTCAGTGGAAAAGCTGCTGTGAATCTTCACAAAATTCACAAAATTTTTCACTTTATATATTTTTCAGCTACGTTAATGCAAGTGACCTCTTGGGGTGCTTTTTTTTTACCAGTTTGGTTGATATTTTTCTATAGATTAAGCAGACACAGAGCTTCATTCTGAAACAATGCAAATACTATTCATTGTTTCAACATCAGACTTACTGCACACACATATGATCAGATTTAAAGTTTAAAAAATATAAAGGAACATTGGAAAAAGAAAGACAATTTAAGCTAGTCCCCTATTGCTCTAATATTCAGAAATTTATTCTGATGTTCAGATGCACTGAATTTTATCCCAGGAAGTATACCTTAATTCAGCAGGGGAAACGAAAACAATCTATTATTACTAGGGCAGTCTTATTGATCATTATTTCATCTTGGCAATGATACAAAATGATACCTTTACCAATGTCACAGCATTGCCTACTGTCATGTGTCATATTTCAACATATAATTCTTCAAAGGATCAACTATGTTTTAATTATGCTCTTTTTAAAACATAAGTATTCATGCAACATTGTCATTTTGCAGCAGTTATCAGTAAAATATAACAGTAAACTCTCTATGGTTTTAAATTATCTTCATTACCTCCCTAGTTCTTTCTGATTTCAAGTATCTTTCTCTATTTCTCTTTCTGTTCTTAAAAATAGATTTAGGCCAAAGAAAGCCTGTACAGATTCTAACTGAGCTTATTTCAAGAGTTAATTTTTCACCTAAATCATGATAATATAATGATATTTTGGAAAAAGGAAAACTGTAAATCTATTTGAACTAGATTTTGTTCGGTTCTGCACTGGAATTGAAACCAAGACATGTTAAAGTTTAGAACTAGAGTTGTAAAGGCAGTTCAGTTCAGAAGTTTCAATTCTGATTCCTCCTGGTAGCATTCAACACAATTTATTTCAGCATAATAGAAGTAGTTTTTCGGTAATTCAATTGTTTGGCAGCAGGCAGCTTTAAACATCCACCATACTTAAACTATCCTGCCTTATTTATGTTTTTTTGGCATGCCTATATTCAGTGTGCCAGTTTCTGCAGGTCTATGCTTGCAAGTGTGAGACAATACTAATAAGGCTAAACAGCAATGACTGTTTTTCAGCAAGTCTACTTTAAAGCAGCTCTCAAACTAATATCCTTGACAAGTTCGTCTGTTTTTTCCACGCAGCCTAGTTTTTCTCCGTATCTTCATTTTTTCATCAACTTTTTTGTTAATCATATGCTGTCCTCAGAACAAATGCACTAGGACAAATGTTTTTCATTTGTCCTGTTGCTGCTAAACAAAGCCTCACAGTCGACAGACAAAAAGAGCTAAGATGTTTGAGTCACTCAAAACGGTTAAGCTGCTGCTCTTCATGCTGACCAATAAGAACACTGATCTAAACAGAATACCTTATGCCATCCACAGAACTTTTGCTATTATGAGTACCACGCCATATAATCCCTTTGATAATTTTGCAAACTCAATTTTAAAATATGATGGTTTTCCTCATTATACAGACTGTTCCTGATTCAGGCTGATCTAGTGATTCCAGTTTCCAGCATATTTGTCTCCTGCTTATATCGAGTTATTCCTGTCTGTCAGTTTGAATGATCTTGCAACATTCTTCTCCAGGTTTTCTTTTCCTGGCATTTACCCTGGAAAATACTCCCTTGTCAGTTTCATTTCACAATGGTCATTTCTCTGAAACACTCTTGCAGTCTTTCCCTCCAAGGCAAGCTTGACTCCTCTCCTCTCTCCACTCTCCCTTCAGATTAAATCCATTTTTCTCACCCTTAGAGAAGACGAGGTCCCATGATTGCCTTATGCATTGACTGAGGCTTCTGGTTTTCATGTACAGACAGTAGAAGCCCAATTTAAAAAAAAAAAAAATCCTGGTCTTCAAGCCTTCTGTTTCTCTGACTAGTAACATTTCCTTCCTGTCCAGTTATTTTATGGTATTTTGGGGTTTGACATAGATTCTATGTCAAAGCCTTCAGACAGCAAGAATTTTGCAACTGTTAAGTGCTTTTCTGGTTTTTACTGATTTCACCACAGTCTCATCTAGAAAACGCTGTTCCTAATAAGCTGTTACCTGAGCAGAGTTTTCAGCTTATTGCAGTCCTAATATTTCACCTTTCACGTAAAAATTATGCTGCACGTTTTAAAAATACCAGGAAGAGTTCCTCAGAAGTAAATTGCACCTTATATGTCGGTTGAAATGTGACATTTATATAAACAAAGAAAGAAACTGTAGTGACTTGAGCATGAGTGTTCTGCAACTTTAATAATATCATAACAGATATCTGAGCAGCTTAACAGCTGCTTTGCAGATTGGTACATCTATGAAGCCTGATCACCATGCCTCATACAGGCATGCAAATCTGATGTGGTACTAGGTTGATTATTTTGACAATTTTTTTCAAAACAGGAAGGATTCAAAGCTGCTTCTGTTCCCATTTTGATGTGCTATGCACATAACATACCTTGGTTACATGTCTGTTGCATTTTCAAGCCAATTATTTTCAGATCAAAACCTCTGCCTATTTATTTGGCTTTTTACCTCAAGAACTAATATTTTCAAGCCGGATGCAAAAATAAATTTGGTATGATTACTTCCTTTGATGGCAATTATTCAGTAGGACAGTACCGTAAAAACGATTTCTAATAATCAGTTCAATAAAATATTTCATGATATGTCCATTACTGTCTAGAGGAGTATTTTATAAAGGTTTCAGAATGTCTTCAACCAAGGTGATTCCATAAATAATGCTTGCACAGTGGTTTCTAAGGTATCTTGTGCCTCCTTTGTGACGTAAGCCGGTTGTTATGGAGATGGTAAAATATCAACCGTTCTTTGTGAGACCGTGCAAGATCAATTTTGGATCCGCTACAGCAGCTTCTTTTCTATGCTCAGCTATAATCAGCCTTTCTTAGCAACATAAAGAGATGTATAAAAAGTATAAAATGTTTAAAGCAAATGCTTGCACAGTAATTTTAACTGACATACAGAAATAGACCTGTGTACATTAGTAACAGAAGCAAATTCCACTGCAAATTCCCCAAAATTTAAATAAGTCTAACAGCCTTCAACAGAAATGAGGCTACTACTGTTACTGAGGTTTAACAACCTACAAATAACAGACCGCTTCCTTTTTATTCCCTATTTTTGAATATCATAATCTATACTGTACCAAAGTATTTTTTGTGTCTTAAAGCAAGGAGGGCAAATTTCAACATCTTTCACCCCAAATTTAAGGAATGTACCTAAGTGACTTTTGTTCAAGTGTGCTAAAACTTTCTAGAGCTTCATAAAATAGAACAAAAAGGGTTATATCTGGGGAGTAGTATGCAAAAACAGGGTCTAAGATACTTGGCTAGGCCAGTTGTAGATTATTCTTTCCCATTTTTAATTTATGCCAGTTCATTCGTCGAAGTGTGTAGGTGCCTGGTCAATGATTAAGGGTCAAGAACACACAGCTGAGTCAGGGTTTTGCAGTCATATTAGCAAGAGAATTCCTCTTTCTCCTCCCAATTTCTATTTAGACACACAGACAAGCACACCAAACCATACAATATTTGACTGGAAAGAAAAAAATTTCAGGGAGATCTGCCATTACTTGCAGATTATCTTAATTTTATGGAAACATTACAGGGAAGAAAATAATGAAGATTATTAGAAATTTATTTTGTATATTCTAATAGTACATTCATATTACTGAACAGGGGCTTAGATGCAAAATAATGAAACAGAGTCATAAGGGAGGGAAGATAATCTTACTGTGTGAAAGTGGTAACAAAGTGTGTGATGCAATGAATGCAGACAATCCAGATATAGGAGCGTTTGCTTACCTCAGGTGCCATCCAAAAAGGTGTTCCCACTGAGGTGTTTCTACGTAGCCGTGTGCTGGTGAGCTGGGCTGAAACACCTGCAATAAAACAGATCAAAAACCTTGGCTTCAAATTCTTTCTGCTGTTTCAATCAGTTTACTTCAAGTATCAGGAAAACAAACAGGAGCAGAGCTGCAGAATGCCTGGCCAAAGTAGGTGCAGCATTTGAACTGAATTCTTTGTTTCAATAATTTTAGCTTACTATTTTCTTTCAGAATTGCTGAAAGATTTTTTGTGAGTGACCCTCAGTTTGAAGGAAACTCAAAAATTCAATTGGCGCCTAAACATCACAGCCTTCTTTCAGCTGTTTTCATGAGTATAAACAGGAGCTATTCAAATTACAACTTGAACTTATAAGTTCCGTTTCCAAAAATTACTCCCTGAACACCACTGGTAGAAAACTTATTTGCAGAGGCTCCTGTTCAACAAAACATTTACGCACTTGCTTAAATATTTCCCTACTGAGACAAGCACAGAAAATCAGTCTCACAGCACAGCTTGTACTTAGGGAGTTAAGCACATGCTTAAAACAAAGCCTGTGCTTCATTGCTTTTCTGACTGAGGCTGAACGACTGAAGCACTGCTGAAAAAAAGAAAGAACTAAGTGAAATCAAACATTAACAAATTAGATAATCAACTTTCACAGCAAATCTTCTGTGCTCTTGTCAACATAAAATTGAATTGCAAGAGTTCAGGAGCATTCAATAAGCTGACACAAAACGACTATTGACTTAAAAGTTATTCCACCTTAACATAGCTTAAAACCCAACAAAACCACAGGGGTATGCTTCTATGGAATTACCCAGGAACAAAAATGAGCAGAAACACATATAATATATATTGCCTGATACCAATAGATAAAAAATTGGGACTCATTATTTGTAAGTTACATAATTCAATTGCTGGCTCCAAGATTCAATTCTGTATTTATTTTTCAGTTTTCAGTGTGATTGCAAGCCTTCAGTATTACCTAAGTACTGCTGTGAAATAGTTAATGGCTAAGACCTGCAGCAAGCCTCTACACATTTAACTCTGATCTCTCTTCAGCTCGCTCCTTTTGTAGCTGCTGTCTACAGACACTCCAAAACAGTGCAGAACACCAAAGACATTCTGAGGCTGAGAGACAGAGACAGTAGGAGAGAGTGAGTGAGCATGAGCATAAATGAATGATATGTTGCAGACTTTTCGAGTCGACTTACGCTGTCACCAACATTTATTCAAATATGTCATGCTGTCAATAGCAGCTGAGGGAAGAAATTTGTGTTACATTGAAAAAGCAAGTTGTAAAGTCATGCAGTAAAAGAAAAAACATTTATGATAAATTAAGGATATCTGTGTAATCCTCTCTGTGACCTAATAACCACAAGTAGAGCTAAAGTAATTTCTTTTTTCTTCAACTTCTGTCTTATTCTGTGGATAGAATTGATGGCATTCACTGAATAGTTGGTGATTTAGTTTTTTATCCCCACTGATTTGAATTCTAGTTACTTATTTAGTATATTAATATATGTTTTAATTTAAAATTATTATTTTCTTTTCCTTCTGACGTGTTTCTTTCCCTCCTCATCAAAAAATAAATCTCCTTAACATTCCTGCAAAATGGGTGAGGATTATTAGTTCCAGGTCTTAGCCTAAAAATATCCAAAGCAGCCACTGGTTTGGGGTACTTAATCTAAGATCTTGCAGTTTTCGGGCATTCCACATGCTTCAAGTATAGCTGCAGCAGTTCTCAGCTGCAGTTCAAGAACACTTAGCTCTTCTGAAAAGGAGGACAAGATGTTTCAAACCGGCTGTTGGGAAAATGAGGAACAGTGGCCACTTCTAAAAGGTTTGATGCAAGGGAGCTGCCAACATCACACTGGTAGAAGCAAGAATAATCCCCAATTTGATGCCATTCAGCCATCCGAACTGCGAGTCCCTTCTCTTTCTGAACCCCCCTCTGCATTTTTCATAATGTATCTTCCACTTTCTGCAATAGATGAGACAAACATCAAAACCTGTGACTCGGTCCTAATTTGTTCCCAGATCTCCTTCTGTGACTAGGGCAGTGGACTAGAGGGGAAAAATGGCACCTTAATGAAAGCTTGGTGACTGACGTTTTTTTTTACTCAGGATGCACACAGATACATGGGCATTTCTTGGTATTTCCTAACTGTTAAGTGTTAGGAAGCACTCAAGATTTAACTTGTTTTTTTTACGAGGTAGTCGTATTTGATGTAATTGATTTCTAGCATTACTGTTATAACTTAAAAAGTAGAAAACAATCCGTAAAACCTAAATGTGATATCAGAGAGACCCGTGACGCTAGAAAGGTTGGGATTCCCAGTTCCCTTGAATGTGGCACTTGGTTGCAGCACATTGAGTTGCCTTTGGAAGCCAGAGTTCCAACCTGGGCTTCTGTTACAGTTAAAGCCTTTGATACGTCTGATAAAAACATTTTGCTTTGGGGAGAAAAGCCAAAATGAGAACCCCAAATGAGAAGGGATCTTCCTTCCTTGTACTAGGTTAGGGACTCACTCTAAGTTTTAATTCAGTCCATGTGTTTCAGCCAGCAGTATTTTAAATGTTGCCTTTACCATTCAACATAATTAATTTCTGTCCCCAGAATAAACTTAACAGTCTCGTGTTTCCCAATTTACTTTGTCATCTTCAACAGATTTTTAAGTTAAATTTATAATACCATGCCAACATCAGTATTGCATGTTTTTCCACTGCATGAATTTAATATTTTTTTGATTTTTTTATTTTAAGATTGGTATTTGCAGGAGGTTTTGGCACACCATTTCACGTTAGTCTAATTTTTTTAATGTTGGTCTTTACCTTCATGCACTGCTAAGCAAACATCTCTTATTCTCACAATGCTAGTCTCAATGACCATTACCTTATGCATTATATGGTTTCATTAATAAATCATATTATTAATGATCTGTTTCTGATACCTTCAATAAAATTGTCCTTTCCATTGCATACATATCTGAGGGACCACAGCATTTCCTTATTTTTCTAAGTGCATGTTTAAAGGGAAAAAAATTGCTTAAGTAAGTTAAATTCTACTCACAAATTCCTTTCTACCTACCTATATTTCTATTTGTTTCTTGCTCTCTATCCTGTTTCTTATGATATTTCCAGACTGGCAATGTTCAAATCTAACTGCAATAATCACAAATTAAATGGATGTTGGGTTTTGGACCCAAGGGATCATTTTATCTTCGGCTTAGAGGGCAAAAATATGCTTAAGGCTAGCAAAAACCATTTCAGAGAGAAGAATGTTTCCTTTTCATATGCAAAAGAATATCTAAATTCAAATTAGGAGGACAACTGCCATGAAACTTGCATTCCTTATGAAATGCAAAAAGGTTTGTAAATAAAATGGTACCTTCAGAACTATTTTAAATTAATCAATTAAGTTTAAGCTTTTAACTTAAAAGTCTATTACTGAGTTTTTATTAGAATTTTTATTCTTGCTATATCGTGTTCCTCCTGCATTTTTCCTTCTTAAAACAATTCTGAGTATCCTTCTGAAAAAGTCTCTCATTATGGCATTCTGCCTTCCCAGGGGAAAGTAAACAGATGCCTTTGGCAAAATGATATGTATCAGGAAAACAAATGGGAAGTGGTCATTACCAAAGTCAACGAGCTTGACTCCACCTTCTGTTGTCAGGAGAATGTTGTTCCCTTTCACATCACGATGAATGATCCGGTTATTGTGTAAATGCTGAAGGCCCTATATACCAGCAGTAACAAAAATAAGTTTACTCCCTTATTTAAAAACAATTATTCTACTATTAGGGAATATAATGAAGACAATCTGCACATTCAGAAACATCTGTCCACCGGATTACATGCTTGATACAACCCCTGCTGCTATAATAGCCCACATAATACTGTCAACATAACCATATTTTATAAAAGGAAAATGTATGTATGAGATGAGTAAATTGCACCCTCTGCTGTCATTACAAGCCCAATGAACATCCTTACCAAGAGAGC
Organism: Tapera naevia; assembly: GCA_033556795.1. Taxonomy (NCBI): domain Eukaryota; kingdom Metazoa; phylum Chordata; class Aves; order Cuculiformes; family Neomorphidae; genus Tapera; species Tapera naevia. The sequence goes on from JAUMJJ010000069.1 coordinate 11,773,975, forward strand.
ACCATATAAGATGTACGAGATTATAGCTTCATCCAAGCGTTGGCCACACTTCAGCAGGCCCTTGACAAGCTCTGTGACAGAACCTCCATTGCACAGCTGTGAAGGGCAGAGTTGGAGGTGGGGGGGGAACAAGACAGGTCCTCAGTTACTCAATATACTTATTTAGGCTGTGAACAGCTACCATGCAAAACTACATCACAACACACATCTGGGAACAATAAGATTTCTACCTTGTCACCTCACCTTAGAATATATTTTATTAACAATGTAAATAATATATCACAGCAGCCAGAGCAGGAAATGAAAACCAAAGATTATAAAGTGTAATTTACTAAATGTAACTACAAATCAAAATATTATGAACAAGACTGTATTTTGTTTTCAAAAGAGGATGTATAAGTCCAATTTTCATTATGTGATAATTTTTACAATAATACGTGCACTGTCTTTTGAAAAACTAGTTATGTGCGAAGAAAAGGCCAGACAGAAAAGACTGATGTTCTTGATAACTGGGAGGCAACAAATTATGGCCATTTTAAACTTTCACTCTATCAATGCTCCTGCTGGCAGGCATTATAAAATAGACAGAAGCCGTATCTCTATACTCAGATTTGATGGCATGTGCTGCCAACAACTGAGATGATGAAACAGTCTGATCTAGGAGAGTAGCTTCTTGCAAGCGTTTCCTATTAACTGTCTACCATACATCAAAGGAGGAGGCGAAAAAGTAAAATTAGAATCTTTGTGAATATGTTTTCACCTACACAATCTAAGCAGATATTTCCCGCTTCTCTTTCGCTGTCCTTTTCTTACTTTAAAATTCACAATTTTTTGACAAAAAAAAGAAGTATGGGAGAATTGATTGCTTTTCTTTCTTTGAATTTTCTCCTCTTGCCCTGTTTTTGTAGCCAGCACCCTTATCAACATTTCTGGCATACAGAAATCACACGCATTTCAAAACAAGTTCATTCTACATTATCAGTGTTCAGTTTAAAAATACTATATTGTAAAGCAGGAGAATGGTGTGAGAACAGAATTCCTACAAATGTTCAAGTTTTTCATGTCACAAGTAAGTTTTACCAATTATATCAGTTTAGTCACTAGTTTCTGTGATATATTCATATTTTCCTTCATTTATTAACTTTCCCTTGCATCAAAACATTTCACTAGACTAAATGTTTTAGTTCGTGGAAAGGAACAGATTCCATGATAAACAAGATATCCTTTATGTAAGTAAGTTCCTGAAACAAAATGAAAACATTGATGAATTCTACAGGAATTTGCCTTTACTTTTATTCCACTAGTAGTAATTAAAAAAAAAATAAAGTCAGTGGGAGTATTCAGCTTAATATCCATCATCAAATATATTTACAGGAGGACTTCATCATCTCACAAGGCAAAATACATGTTTTTCTTTCCATGCTTAATCATTTGCTGACAAGTCATTAAGTGAAAGGGTTTTGTTTATTGCTTCCATTGCACTGTATGTTCTACTAAGACAGGTTGTACTAAACTTCTCTCTAGCCTGCAAATAAAGTACTCCCTTACTTCAAAAAGACCAAAACACACAAGCTGGTTGTGACTGAAAAATGATACAAATTGACAGCTCTTTGGCAGCATATGTTAAATGACTGACTGACTCTGAAGATAAATATACCCTACAAGCACTACTGCAGCTGTTCTTGACACTGTTCTTGACAGTCAGAAAAGTCCTGATACAAAATGAATTTGTAAACTTCATTATCTCTTTGTACCTAATGGTAATACTCTAAAGAGCGGACCGGTTCAATGTTTAGATGGAAAAGTAAGGATGTTTGTTTTACAGCTATCTCTACTACACTTACCTGAGAAATACAAAATGCTTATCCGTACCACTCTATGCAGAAAATTGCATCATCATAAAAATATTAAAGTGCCCACTTTTGATAAACGTCTAGGATGAGAGAGGGTAGCAAAGTAGGGCCCTGCTCGTAGTGAGAAAAAATGGCAAAATTGAGCCTAAAGAAAAAAATCCACCTTTTTATTAAAAATTTTGGAACTCATACATCCAGTGAATATATTTGATCAAAGACTCAGGGATGAAAGTCTGAGTACTTTGTATATTCCCTTTTAATGAAAAAGTGTCATTAATTCATAATATAAAAAGGAACTATACATATATACATATATGCTATATATATATGTATATACACATAAATTTGCATCTAAATTCCAAGGCAAGAAACAGTTTGTCTTGTCTGGTAAATAAGCAAAGCTCCATTTTTTTTATATGTCAAACTTATTTAAAACTCCAAACGTGCTCCAAAACCCACCCAATATTAATGTACTTAACTGATAAATTCTGTAAAAAGACCTAACTCTCTCAAACTCTACATTCTATTTTGTTATACAGATTATGTCACCATTTTGCTTTACAAATTTTTGTTATATGAAAGCCACATGGGGTGCATCTCTTGGATAAGCTTCCCTTGTATCAAAAAAGAAAACACAAGGGAAACCAAGTGCAAACTCGAAACAAAGCAAGCAGGTACACAGTAAAAACCAGTATCAAACAAAATTACCGATGTCCTTTTTTTTAATAGTTACTGAAATTTAAGATGAAAAACCTCCCACCAGAGCAGGATGCTCAAGGCCCCACGCAACCTGGCCTTGAACACCTCCAGGGAGGGGGCATCCACGGCTTCCCTGGGCAACCTGAATCAGTGCCTCTCTGCCCTCATCCTGAAGAAGTTCTTCTTAATGTGCAATCTCAATGCTCCCCCTTCCAGCTCAAAACCATTCCCTCTCCTCCTATCACTAAAATCCCTTGCAAAAAGTCCCTCTCCAGCCTTCCTGTATCCCCTTCAGTTAGTGGAAGGCTGCTGTATGGTCTTCCTGGAGCCTTCTCTTCTCTAGGTTAAACAACCCTAGCTCTCAGCCTGTCCTCATCTTGCAAACAGTCTTTGGCAGTCACTTAACTGGCAACAAGACCACCAAACATTTTCCACTGCAAGAAGACTCATTGCTACTGAACAAGAAGAATTAATAGAAGGCATTTCTGTTGCCAGGTTTTCAACAACAACCAGCCTCCAGCTTTAAATTACTATAAAACAGTTTACCATTATATTTCTCTGTTCACTTTTTCAATAGGCAGCATGTTTTTAACTGTCTTCTTTGTTAGTATTTCATCACCTTTTACACTAACCTCAAGTTCCCTAGCTCTCCAAAAGTTTATGGAAATGTCTCATCTAATATTTCTTCCAACATGACGAAGTCAAGTTGTTTTTAAGCAAACCATTCTTATCAAAAGTATTTGCTTGCTTTAGAGGCAGTATGTATTAACTTGAACTGAAATAAAATGCAAGGACACCCCTTGTTGAATAAACTTCAAGTCTGGATGTAACTTTCAACAATAGACCACCACACATAATCTGTCACCAGTCCTTTGATTAAATGGCCCCAATCAGAGAATCATGAAAGCCTGTGTGACTCCTCTAGCAATAAAATACAGAAAGCCAACAGTTGCTAGTTAAGACCTAATGTTATCAAAATATTTTTACCTCAAGTACTAGCCAGAGCTGTCCTCCCACATATTGATCTGATTTGTAAAACATCCCATAAAATCTAACAACATTAGGATGATTGGGCAGAAACTGCAAAATATTGTATTCGGCTTCAATTTCTTCATCTACATCCTAAAAAAAAAAAAACAAAAACCATAAAACATATAAACATAGCAAGTCCACATAAAGCATGAACAAACTCTCATGGATAAAAAGAATCATTAATAAGTTTGTACTTTAAAATGGTTTTAATATAATGCAGCTGCAAGTACTCAAATGATACTGTAAATTTAATGCACAGCAAATAATGCCACTCTTGCTTTTTTAAACATACAAAAATGTCAAGTCTGTGCAAAACAAGCACTTTTTCTTCAAGAATTCTTTCAGTGAGTGCATAATATACTTAAGCAGAAAAATTAAAATTACATTTAGCTTGGCTCAGTTGTCTAATTAAGATTTACTCATGTATTATTTTCTGATCTGCTTTTAAACATGTATATTTTTTATTGTGCAAGCTAAATGTAAATACATGAACTTTTGATTCATTCTTTTTTCCTATGGTCTCCAGATGGGACCAAAGAACAATTTCGCACATCAAAGGGAACTTCAATTAAAATAAAGACATCCTTATGAGGAAAAGACATACACCAGAAACAATTAAAGAGACAAAAACCAAAACCCACAAAACAAGATAATGTTACTAAACATTTGTTGATGAAATAATTCATGACAATTAAAAAATATTATGTAATATTGTCACACAGGCCACAACTCAGAACAGTACTTCATCACTGAATCTTTTCTTGTTTCTGCACAGATTGTAACTATAAGAAAACTTGAGCTCTTACATGCATTTTCCTTTCTTTGTGTTTTGCTAAAAAGGATACCATCTTATTTATTACCTTCAGATTTATACACGAGAAAATCAATATGAACTTCAGCAGTTGTAGATGACAGAAATGTAACTTTTCAGTAAATACTGTAGCTTGACTGTAGTGATCAAACTCCAGTTTGATCCAAACTGAGCAAGCTGCCAATTAAATCTTCCAGTGAAAACTAGAGCCTTGGTTCTCAAGGGAAGCTCAGCATTTAATACGCACTAAAACTGGTGCTGGCACAGAACTGCCTTGGAGAATGTGGGTTGTGCTCTTTTTCAATTTTTATCTTAATTATTGCCTCAGAGCATTACCCACTTATAAAAGACAAATACAAACTATTCTAAAGTTCACAGTATTTCTGTGATAGAAAGTGTAATTCTTTTAGAGAGTACATAGAATAAAATACGAACATTAAGAGTAACAGTATTTTGTATTTTCCCTGCTATTGCAGGTCCCTAACAGCAATGCCTCTGTGCCTTCTTAGCATCTGCATGTTCCAGGTGCAGACATCTAAATTTGTACCAGAAGACACAGACCTGGAAAAGAAACTAGGCAAATGCTGTTTTAAAATAACATACAAGATGATGAAATTGTAAGTTGCAGCTTTCAGGTGTTGCTACCAAACACCCTCTGCCAATGCATTCTGCAAAATTGTTCCCTTCAAGATCTTAGACATTTGATTTACATTTCAGCTCTTGAGAATTCTTTTAATTTAACAATGAAGTTAGAATTTAAACTTTTTTACTTACACTGATAGGATCCAGAATCTTTACTGCTGCCAGGCTCCCATCTTTCTTATTGGCAACCTTATAGACTTTACCATAAGTGCCTTTCCCAATAGTCTCTATAATTTCCCAGGTATCTGAGGGATCAGCTAATGATTCTAGTCCAATCATACTGGAACTATATTGAAACAATCCATACAATGGCTTCCTGGAAAACAAAGCAGACACACATGCAATGGGAAGCCCTAAGTAACTCTGTACTAAAGAAGGCATCTTATGATAAAGAAATCGAATATTTTCCTAATTTGAGAAGAAATACAGATAGAATCACAAATGAAAACCAGAAAGAAAGATAAGAACACTGAAGGAATGGAATGAAAACACCAGAGAATGTTTCTCTTTGCTGTACAAATTACTCGCTTTAAACACTGCATAATTCTGAACACATTTTAACAAGTTCTGACAAAATTTGATCCCTCCCTCTACTGCATATGTTTTTAATGGTCATTTTGCACAATTGTTTTAACATAGCTCATGAAATGAGACCTTACTTTGACTAATGCTCCCTGGGTAACGGGCCAGACAGACATTCAGTAGGTATAAAACCTCATCATGTGACATATCTACAACAGGGCCACAGATAATTAGCTTAATAAGAGTTTAGAGTGGGTTGGTTGGCATCACAAAATACAACCCAACTTGATAACAAGCAACAGGTACACTACCAGGGTGACATTCATCACTGGAGATGTTTCTCAACAATTGCACTTGTCTCTATCTCTATTATTTCAGTCATTGTGCGTTATGGTCAGCTACACTGGCTTCAGGAGATGGTCCAGTCAGGGGAGCTGTGTCCTCAAACACGCCTGAGTGATGTATGGACCACTGCAGCCTATACAAAGGGCTCCTTCCCATGCTTGGAATTACACAGATGGCAAGTTCTGGTAATTAGGAATATGATAATACCGTTTTAGGATTTCATTTCAAGCAAGCGAGAACCTAGATCTTGCCCCTGAAGTACAATCAGAGAAAGACGACGTTTAAGATGAGATTAACTTAATCTTCTTAGGAAATCTGATCCATTTATGGATTCTCTAAACAAGAATATTATTTGACCATTTTCTGGCTATCGATAGATACACTTAACCAGGAGATGTAAAGTCTGAGATCCATGAAAAAATGGAAGGAGAAAAATTGAAAACCAATTGAAACCAACACCATAGCTGACTGCATTTTTGGAGATGGATCCACTAAAACCTCAAACATACACTCACTTCTTTCTAAGCATGTGTGATACCTGCAAACCTACTTGAAGTAATTTTAAAAACCTACTCTTATTTACCTCTTCACTATTTCCAGTACTAGTGACAACTATCTGTCATGAGAAATTTAGTCAGAAAGAAATGTGAGCCTGGCTGGGGAAACTGATAAGTTAATAAGGAATGAAGCAGCAGATCTTCAACCTAATTAAAGAAATAACTGTCCTTTTTGTTCGTGATAGAGAAGAAAATAATCTTTGTGCACATTCACATGCAGTGCATGTGATCTGTACAGCAATATTCAAAAGGAATGTATGTGTATAAACTCATTTGCATACTTTGTTCATTTCCAGAAGAAATTTTTAAATTCCTTTAGAACCTAAGACAAAGTGTTCACATGTTGTTGAAGTAATTTGCCATACAGCAGGCACAAATCAGATTAAAAGCAGTATAATCCTTTTTTTAAAAAAATGGCAGGCACCTTTAGAGAAAACATCTATTTCCCTCCTTGTTTAAAACTGTATTTGCACCAAAGATGGTGCCAAATAATATATCAAATTGATCTGGTCTCTTGACTAAAAAAAAAAAAAAAAAAAAAAAAAAACGCCAAATAGAAGAAGGAAAAAGAAGAAGAGAAGGATAAAAAAGTGCTAGAGTCAATGTCATTTATCCCTTGTGGGTCAATAATGTAAGTTATTAGGACAGTTTCTCACTACAGCATGCTGCAAATAATGAACAGTATTCTGAACACGTACAGTTAGCACCTCAACACAGAAGCAGGTTAGGTGAAAGGCTTCTCTGAAATCAGTGAAGAGACTGTACTACATGCATTGGAGACAGCAGCCACAGACACACAGCTACTGATAAGCCAACCTTAAGAGCAAGATTTTCTTCCAGGGTGTGGTGGTGAATACAAACATAGATAGGAACCGTTCCATCAGAGCATTTAAAAAAAAAAATCAAATGTGATTTTAATGCTTTAGGAGAAATGCTACCCATGTTCATGTGCAAAGAAACAGAGAAGGATAGACTGCAAACAGTTTTGATGACTGATATTTATTTCATTGTCACTGTAACAACTACCCTACCACATGGATTGTCCCAAAAATGATGCATGGCATTCTTTGTACCAATGTCATATTTATTGATGCCTCCCTGCAAGAAGCTGTTGTGGATAAATATGCTTTTTCTCAAAACAAAACAATCTAGTGCCATTGTCTACCTTTTTCTGATTAATAAGTAACCATTAAAAAGTTATTTCCAAATTTAATACATTAACATTTCTTCATACTAGAAGACAATGTTGACAAAATAATATCTAATGCAAAATTGTTATAGATTGAGTCCTGTGGAAGACTTGCAGTGAGTGAACCCTTCTATGCATTGTAATAATAAGGCAGCATTTACAGAAGCCTGATTATGCATTGCGTAGAATCAGATTTGCCAAATACAAGCCATAAAGGCCTTCTACTTAAACTAAAACAGCCTCTTCTTGAACTCAAGCAATATGTATCTAAATGAGTCTGCCATCAGTGAAAGTGCCCATTGTACACTACGTAGTAATACTTATGGCATTCCTATGATAGATGTAAATGTTTCACAGTACAAAACAAGCAAAAGAACAATATCTGCTATTATACATTATAAAATCTAGGTTTTTTAAAAAAATACAAAATGTTGTAGAGTGAGTTAGTGCGCTTCTGTTTCTATTTTCTAATGTACTGAGCTTCAGAAAATAAAATGACAGTTTTAACAAGGGTTGACATTTACATTTCATTTCTACAGTGAAAACTTACATATGAATGTGACTAATTCTACAAGCCCATATCCACAAGACCTTAACACTGAAAAGCTGAAATTTGTTTAGGAAGAACTTTATCCTTTCAGTCCACCCACATCGAGCCTCACACATTTCTGGGCTTTGAAATGATGTACAGAGAGTAACTTCTAGCTGTGAAAACTTAGCAATGCCCTCCACAGAGGAATCTTCAACCTATTAGAGACCTACTAATTACAAGCACCACATGATTTCTGCCACCAGCTGGAGAAAACTTCTCAGTGGTTGAATGTGTTCCACACAGGCAAGCAAAACCGCCCACACCAGATGCTGAAAAATTGCACTTTGGCAATTAACTCTACTGGATGGGGAAAAGCTTAGACAAAGCTATCCAGAACTGCATACAGGCTATTTAAGGAACAACGGAAAGTTATCAACAAACCCATAGCACACTGCTAAACCTTGTTTTGCGTAGCTGGGAAGAGAAAGAGTACAAAGCAAAAGTTAAGGACAACTTGAAAGAACCTAGTCAAACTGTTCCCAGGCTGAAACCGGGGCATAGCATGATTATTTGTTTTTAAGCAGAGATAATATACAAACTTAAAATAGATCCTGTAAAAGCTGATCAAGCAAGACAAACAATAGGGTACAAAAAAAACTATTAAAAGGCTTCAGACATCAACAGGGTTCTTTCATTTATCCATGAAAAGAGATATTCTCCATCAATGAAGTACAATTCAGGGGTTCCTTCATAGCACCTGAATTTTTCTATTTTTAAAAGCTTTAGCAATCAGAACAAATTAAGTCAGACCAGGCATAACCGACTAATTTAGATGGCAGTCAGGCAAATGTGCAAATAACACTTACCTGCAGTTGAAGAAAATATTTCTCTTTAAAATAGGCACTATAAATAATGATTACATATAATAACCCCTTACTAGTATTCGTAAGACAAACAGTCTAAAAGTATGTTTGATGAAGAAGATAATGTAAAAGAAATATGGGTTACAGACAGTGCACAAGTAATTTTTTCCCCTGTGAACAGCAATCTTCCAATTGTGTTCAATGGCTCTAAGCATCCCCAAAATAACCATCTGGAAAATCATGCAGTGTCCTGGAAGTTCTACTGTGGTCTTCACATATGTTGTGAAAATAAAAGAAAAACCCAAAGCCAATACAGATTAACTATATGCAGATATTTTTAATGATATAACTACCTCTGGAATAAAATCAACAACTTTTTTTTTTCCAGATTTATCATCACAGCTGTCTTTCTCAGAAATTATTGGGACAAGAGGCAATTATAAGTAAGAAAAAAATTATAGAAATAACTTTACAATTACTGTTCTATTTTCAGTACTATCTTACTCAACTTCTACACTACACTGCCTGTTGCCTTCCAGTACTAGACAGTTTTTAATTCTAAAAAAATTGATAGGGACATATTAACAAAACCAGCCAATATTAGTGAAACAAAATTAAATGTACTGTTCCCATATGAACAATTCATGCACAGGGCTAATTTTTGCAATGTTCTGTTTGTCTGTCCCCTCTTGTGAAACAGCTGGCCCATACTGACATCTACGCATACCGTGGAAGAGTAAGAATGTTGTATTCAAAATGAAGGTATTTAACTATTTGTAGGAAGATCGATGTTGCTTCCATGCTAAATTAATAACTCATACATAGAAAAATTCAAAAGGCAAAGTTGACTTTATCAGCAATGGCATCATCCAGCCATGACAGCCCCTATTCTGTTGGCTGGTGATGGTCATACCCAGCCAGCTATCTAAGAAGCAATTGTTAGAGGAATTAATGAACCACTGAAAGGCATAAAAAAATCAATAGTCAGAATATCTTCCTCTTCTAGTCTCCTCCTACTGTTCCTCACTAGCTAGGTTAAAACAAAGAGGATGTCAATATCTTGAAATGAAGCATACAAAAGAATCCATCACCACACCATCCTGTGACTGTTCTCAATTGGCCTCAGAAAAAGAGACTGCAGAATGTGATGTGTGTAGTTCTTCAGGGGATAAAGGCCAGTGATGGAAGCAGATGAAGGATAAACATATGTTCCAAAGCTGTTATTGATGCTACGCAACTTAAAAAGAACCCTACTTGAACTGATCACATCGTTTCACCAGACCAAAACATAGGGGAAATAAGACAATTTGGTACAGAACTGCTATTATTTATGGATGAAAGGTAGATCATTGAAAACACTCCCACTAAATTCAGTTCACAGAACAAGTTTCTGTTGAATATACAAACCATGAAACTGGCTCTGTGAGTGTTCCAAATGGAGATGGAGAGGACATAACTGGGAAACATGTTCTCCCTTTTCAGGCACCTTAACTTAAACTTTCTAAACTTTTTACTAATTGTGCCTACACACACCCTCTACTTTACATAAAGCCCCTTAAATTCAGGATTATCTTTGTTACTTTCTTTCCTTCTGCTTCCTTTATATGGATGCACTAGATAATCTAAGCTTTTAGATATGTATTATCAGCCACAAGGCCAGAATAGAGTGCTAACCAGTGGCAATGGATTGTAGTAGGACACTAGTTCTGAGGAAAGCATTGTGAATGTTTCCTTTCTTAACATGTCTGTGCTTCCAATTCATCACAGCATGAAACACAACCCCACCCCTAGGATCAACTGTGATAAACTGCCCACAAAACAGCTACTGGCATCATGGCAGAGAAATCTAAATTCTGTTTTTATAAACTGTACGAGGAGTGGCTGAAATCACTTGGCCTGTTCAACCTGGAGAGGACTGAGGGGAGACTTCATTGCAGCTCACTGCTTCCTCACGAGGGAAGGAAGAGGAGCCGGCACTGATGTTTTCTCTCTGGTGGTCAATGATAGAACCCAAGGAAATGGCAGGAAGATGTGCCAGGTGAGGTTTAGGTTGGATATTAGGAAAAGGTTCTTCACTCAGGGTGGTGGAGCAGCGGAACAGCTCCCCAGGGAAGCAGTCACAGTGCCAAGCCTGACAATATTCAAGAAGCATTTGGGCAATGCCTTCAGACACATGGTGTGAATGTTGGGGTTGTCCTACGCAGGGACAGGAATTGGACTCTATGATCCTGGTGGGTCCCTTCCAGCTCAGGACGTTCTGTGATTCTATGATTCTAAGTTATTTTCCTCCAGAACCATTTAGATTTCATTCTGCGACTCCCAAGCAAGTGACACAACACTCTCGACAAAATTCCATCTTCCATGGGGTCCAGATAACACTACAGGTATCCTGAGCCCTTTATAACTGAATCTCACTCAAAAATCAGGTTTCTTTTTCTCCCCAGGAATTCATTCTGAAGTTGCTTCTCACTTACATATACCCATGGCTTTGTGTTATCTGCTGTCTATGACAACCATACCGGCTCACTTCACCACAAGATCAAAAAAATATTAAGCATAAATGATTATACAAGACCAGATTAAAACATCAGAAAGCCAGTTAAGATCAGCAACTCAAACAGGAAGTCCCGATCAGTGGCATTTCTATTTGCAAAGATGGTATTTATGTTAGCCATGTAAATAGAATTCCAACAAGCAATATACATTAAAGCAGTTACAAATGACTAACAGGTTACACAGTAATCTCACCTTAGACTTAGAACTCAGTGCTAAAATGAAGTTTATAATTCCATGAGTCCATTCAGTTATAAACTGTAGATGGCAAATCAAGTGACTATAAGCTATAGTCCCCGTGTGTGAAAAAATCAATACCTGTGGTTTTCTCCGCCTCCTTGGCAGCAATTTAACAGGGCAAACAAAATTCATGTGCTAGTGTTAAAATGGAAGGATAAAGGGCTATAGTAGAATGATGACCCTTATACCAAAACCAGGCTCTTCACTGCAGTCTAATAAGAAAAGCTTGATATGCTTTATGCACAGATGAGGAAAAAGAAATCTAAGACAGATGTAGGATAAACTTGGAAAGAAAATAACTCCAAACTTACATTAGCAACTTATTTTCTGAAACCAGGTTATCTTATAATGGATTTTTGTCCCGCTAATGATATCAGAATTCTTCAGGACTAAGTCAGCTTCCTCACAGGGAGCACTTGTATTGGTCAGTGCTGCACAGAGCCAGGTCTTCTGCATACTGGTTCCCATGCCCTGTACTAGACAGACAATGCAGTGTGTGTTAGCTTAAGATGTTGTCGTGAAGGGTACAGATAAACTGGTTCAATCCCAGAAGCTTTGCTTCATTAATACTACAGATCATTGTGACACTAATTGATCCTGAGCCTGATCTATTTATCAAGTCTTTTACATGCAGGAGCTGAAGAATTAAAGCCACTTAGTCTTCCACAGAGAGTGAGAAACGACTGTTTAATTTTTTGAAGGGATCTTCTTATTGTTTCACAATATACCTTAATTGTATAATATAATCAATCACAATCCATCACTATAGTTCTCCAGTATTACTTTTACAGCAGTTTTATGCTAATGAGGATTTTTAATAAGAACAGACGCTCTCCTTTATCCATAAGAAAAATAATAATAAACTGTTAACCATGACACAAAGAACATCTCTTATTGCTGACAATTACTCCTGCTTAAGATGAAATATTTTCATCAGTGAGCTAGTTGTTATGCATTACCAGCATGTGCGCAGTAGCCTAGCGTGACACCAATTTGCATAATTTCTCTTTTCTAACAGGCTTCAAAAATAATAATAGGCATATGAGATAGAATCCATTAATTTTAAACTTCCTTCAGTAGCTATCTTCATGGAGCAGTTATCAAAAGAACCTTTAAAGAATTAAGTTAAATAAATTAATGCTGTATTATTTGGGTTATGCTATCTGGGTTTATAACCATCTAAGCTGAGTTCAGTAACAATGACCAAGGCAAATCCACAAGCTTGAAATCTTCCTAGCCAAAAAGACTGACATGTGGCAGAAAAACACCAGCACCAGTTGCTGCTCATAGTTAATTACTGAACTTGAAAACAAGTTAGGGATTTGGAGGTACAGATAGGTAAAAGAAAAGGACAGATAGTGATATGCATAGAAGCTGCTCAGAACTGTTATACCTGTATACCTTATTTAATAACGCCTTAATCTAGAGAGAGGAACAAAACCAACTTTGGGTTTTTGCTGATCTGAACCCAAGAAAGACTTTGCCATTTGTTAATACTTAAGACAAGCAGAAAGATTAACATGTTAGCAAACTCTGATGAAAAACTAGTTTCAGAAAAAAAAAAGGTGAAAATAGTTTTCCACAGTATAATGTAATAACTGATGGAGCTTCTCTCATCTTCACGATTTATGCATTTGTATATTCTGACTTGCATAACAAACAACATTGCTGCAGTAATCTCATCCAGTATTCATCCAGTAAAAAGTCTGGCTTTGTAACCTAACCTCGAAGAGTAATTTAGACGTTGTACTTCACTATACGTTCTGATATATGGTCAGCAATAAAAAAGATCTGATTTGTTTTTAATCACACAAGAGAAGATGCCTGAAAATCTACACAATTTATATCTAGGCCTAATGTCCACTAATAGAAAAACACATTATCAAAATAGTGAGCTATGCCATTGAGGGAAAACGTACAAACATCCGAGGAGAAACAACAGATACCAATACAGACACAAGCAAAAATCCTCAGAGCTTGCTCCTGCCAAGTATTTCACACTGAGAAGGACTAAGCAATTTCAATTCCTTCTGATTCAGGGGATCTGATGGAGATTAACACCTCAGAGAGCTGTGATCTTGAAGAGAGAACAATTTAATGACAACAACAACAACAAAATGGGCTGTGAACATTCAGAATTGAATTTAAACATAGAACAAAGTAACAAACTGGCCTTTTTTTCCCCAGAATAACTCTTGGGCTGTTGCAGATACTCCTGAAGGAACCTAAGAGAATGCCTGAACCGAATTTACAAAGAGAAAACATGATATGATGCTGTACCATGCACCGACTACAGTAACTTTGACTTGGAATAACCAGCCTTTAGCAGATCATTAGCAGCTATAGAGTTTAATTTTTCATATTTTTTTGTTTCTGGAACAGCTCTATATTCAATTCCGTGGGCTTTCAGAACTTGAAACAGGAAAGCATCTTGTGATACCATTCAACAAACCCAAAAAAGAGAAAGAATAGATAATATGCTTGCTTGTCACCGCAAGCAGCACTTAACTAAGAAATCAGTTAAGGCTTTCACCATAAAACTAAGAAAATTAGATTGCACATATAATAGGAAGCAGCACTATGTTTGCAATAAATTTTTAACAATGCTTTAACCTACAGACATTATTCTATAATGTTATATCATGGGTCATTTTTCCTCAGTGAGGATACCCAATACAAACAACCCCAGTTCCTACCTCTCTGTTTAAGCAGAAAGTATGTACTAAAAGAATAAAACTTGAAGCAAGAATAAAAACATTATGAGCAAAACAGCAACTGACATCACCCATTCAAGAAAGATATCTTTATATGGCATAAGTGATGAAGAATTTTATTGTGTTATTTTAGGATGCTCCTTTTACTAGATAGCATTATAAAGAGAGTTCACACTTCAAGAACAATCCTAGAGTTAGGAGAATCCAAGATACACTCTTGACTGTAATTCACTTCCTATACCTCAGAAATGATATTTTATACATGCTTCAGGTTCTCCATTTACAAACTGGACAAACGAGTACCTTTCAACAGTAATATCTTGTGCTGAAAGGTATCTCCTATATAGGCATCCCCAGCTACATCTCTCTAACCAATACAGCAATATTCTGTTGCAATAGCCCTCACAGAAGTCTCATCAGCTGTCACCAGGTAACAGTGCAGAGGCAACCCCAAGGGCTGATAAGCTTTCAAGTGTCCTTTGAGGCTCAGAGCACATGTATTTTGGCTTCTTTTGTCAGACGTGACTTTGTGGACCAGCTCAGCTAGCCACAGAGGTATGCTGAAAGCTCATTTTCCAGTGCCTTGAAACCTCTTCTCCAAGCTCCACAACAAGAGTTTTTAAAAGATGTGTGTATGATGAAAGATAAAAGCATAGATTTAACAGGGGTTCTGAAAAGCCCTTTAGTTTCACTATAACAAGGAACATAACCAATCAGAAAAACAAACATCATGTTTTAAGGCTTCACTGACTCACCTTCCTGACATCTCAAACTCTTTCCAGCTTCTAACTCTCTATAACCAGGAGTTCTCAAAAGCTCGTGACATCTGAAAAGCTTGTGACACTTACTTTGAAACACAGTTGCTTTCCTTTTCTAAGTCATTGCTTCCAATCTTTGAAGCAAGCACCCGTTTTGTGGAAATAGAGGCTGATTTTCCTTTAAAATGACAAGAATCCCTTCCCTTTAATCTTCCAGCATTCCTTGTTAGGTGGTTCCTCTTTAAACCACTACGGGACTAAAGACTCCTACTGAAGTCTAGTGTATCAGTTTAAGTTTAAAGCCTGATAACTGGCTTGTTACACAGAGTATTCAATCCTTTATTTAATACTATTGACTCATCAAAATTTAATTTTTCCTCTTTGTTAGCTTTTGGCAGGTACAAAGCTTATTTCAATCAACCTACAGAAGCAGGAGTACTACAAAAAAAGGCAAATACGGCCCCATTCAAAATGTTGCTTATAGTCTGATAGACTGTCAAGCAGAAACTTCCCAATATCAAATGGAAATCATATGTTGTAGACAGATTCCCTAAAGCATCCAGCTGTCAATATACTTGTATGATATGTACATTTCTGTTACCACTTTCTCGCATCACTACTATTCGCACGATGGAAGATTTGTTACCCAGCTTAGAACAGCAATGGTTGCAGCAAAAAGTTACTCACTTGCGGATGTTCAAGCAAAAATTGTGCTGCTTTTTTGAAAATTGCCATATCTGATTTATATCCTTGCCATATCAACTGTACAAAGTAATTTTCTATAATGAATTATTCATTTCCTGTTGTAAACAGACATCTGAGATAGTCATAAATATTTATATGTCCAGTTACTTTACTAATGAGAACTGAACTAATTCTAAAAATGGGATGTTATCTCAGAGGCATAACAGTCTTCTCAGCCTTCGCATTAGTGAAGGCAACCACCATATGGGAACCAACTAACAGGATCTGGAAGAAACTGGATCTTGAAACCATGGTATAGGAAAGGGTTAAGTTATCAGGAAAGAAGAATTTTGTGTGTAGCCTAGAAATATCATCTCACTTTTCTCTATCTCTAATTTTCCAACTTGTTACATTTGCAATTATATCCTCTACCCTTGTGCTCCTTTGCAATCCTTGTGCTTTTCAGAGAGATCTCCTCTTCAGCAATGTAAGTATCTCTTCTTCTTGGGCACAGTTATTGGCTTGTGCTTTGGCCTGTGCAACTCCACTGTCCCTTGAAGCCTCTCAGAAACGTTTTAGGCTGCTGGCTGCCTCAGAGTAGTTCAGTAATATCTACGGATTGCAAGAGCCTGAGGGCACAAATTTGTCCAAGTTAGCTAGCTGCATTGGTATCATACCTCACCCAAACCAGGTCAGCATAAATGGCTAATAAAAGGACTTATTTACTACATCCACAACAGACAATGCAGTTTACCAAGACTTAAAAAATCACAAGAGAATGGAAATGAAAAGAAATAAGTCTACATCCACCTAGACTCAGATCAGCCTCAAAGGGTCTTCTCTAATAAACTCACAATACTTTTTCAGCTCTTATCACCATCATGGAAGAGTATCATAGTTTGGCAACCATTTTTGCTTTATAGTCCCTCTCCGAGTAATTCACCTTTGCCCACACCCCTAAAATACAAAATAACAGCCTTTTATATGAGAAGGGAGTAATCTCTTCCTCCATCAAAGTATTGCTTGCCACTTTATGGAGAGGCTGATGACTTCAGGGCTGATGGGAAGCATCTCGCCTGCCCCGGAACACACTTTAATGATTATTCGCATTTGGCTCAACTTTTCACAGTCTCTTGTGGAAGTCTCTTGAGAAGCATAACATTAGCTGGAAAATGGTCAAATCTCAGAGACAAAATTTAGGATTTTATACATTTAGATTGTAAATTACTGGCCATACTTAAAGCAGACACTTAAACAGGATCAACAGATGTGTCTCATTTAAGTGAGTCTTTTAATAAAAACTGCATGTGATAATGTATGTTGCTGGAGTTAGATACTGATTTAGTATGCAATCCTATTTTTGAGGGATGCTGATAACATTTCCAAGGCAAGACAACAGTTACTTTGTTTAGTTCAGTTCAGAACACAGGAGAAACACTGCTACTGTGAGTCTGGAAGCACAGGTATTACTGCAAACACTAGGAAATAACATTACAGACTATGAACACTGCTTTCCTCTCATAACTACTGAGAAAAATCAGCCAGAAAAAGGCCACAAAGTACAAAGACTGGTGATTTGAAACTGCAAATACATATATCTTAGATTCAAGGGCAAGAAAAAAATACCAGTATGACAGGGACAGGTTAGAGAAAGCTGGACTTGTTCTCTGGAAAATAACTCTCTTTCAAGGACCTCAACCCCATAGCGAGTTCAGAAATTATTCACTGGCCTCCTGGGCTCCGGGAACAAAAGAGTGAGTGAAAACGAGGAGTCGTAAACCACATTTCTCTCTGTACCTTCAGCTGCTGGATGCGAGTGAAAAAGGAAGAAAAACTTTCAGATGACAGTTAATTCTGAAACAGTGTATTCAGGTGTAGAAAGGAAGGACAATGTAAGCAAGCATTTGAGGCCATAAAGACATACTATTCCTAATTGAGACAACCAATAGTTAATTACACAGAACTCCACACTGTAAAGCAGAACTGCTTTAAAGAAAAAAATCCTCCTTCACAAAACCTGTAGTCAAATTTAATTTTTTTTTCCCTTCTATTAGAGAAACAGATCCCGCAAAATGCTGGCAACTTAGTATGTATTGTTTAACAAACTATTCTTTGCCACAGATTATAAAATTAGTCTGGTTGATAAGTCTCAGGAGTTCATGAATGTCAGTAACAAAGTATTCTTCTGGTTGATGAAATATTCATATCCATTTGTCATCAAGACTTTAATAAGGAAGAATATAGCCTTTTCACTTCTGTTCAGTAAAGAACTGTGTTGAGACAGCAGATATACATATACTTTATTACAGTCAATTGTGACAACTCTTCACTCTTGAAACTAGAAAAAGGCCAAATCACTGCTAGTGAAAAGCAACTCATACTACTTACATGAGTCATGGTCGAACTCCTTTAGTTTATTAGCAGACTTCTACAGTCCCTCCAAACCTCTGCCAGCTTATAAATTGCTTCCATATTCTGGACCTATGAAATTACCACCAGCAAGGCAGTTGCACTGACATAATCTTCCTATTGATTATCAGCAGCTAAACTCATCACTTTCTTTGACTGACAGCAGTCTTTCGTCTACATTTCATGACAATATATATGATTTTCAATACAACAATCAGTTTAGTTTTATAATTGTTTTTGCACTGAGACTGATCTTGCCACAAACCATAAAACATCGCACCAGGTGCATTTTATAAGCAAATTCCCCACTTTTCGGCCTATTCAAAATATTTGTTACAAAGTAATGTAAGACTCACAGCTGAAAAATATCCTCTTAATTAAATTAATGGGGATTTTCCCTATAAACATAATTACAAATTATTTCTAACACTTTTCCGAAAGTACAGAAGATAGGTGATTTTTAAGTACTCTAACTTTTTGAAGATACACTCTTCTTTCTTGAACTCATTTCTAACCACAGGAAAATTTTTGAATCATGTACCATATCTACCATATCTATCTCATTTTATAATCTTTCCTGGGTTGCCTCTCAGAGTCATTAATTCAATGCTCCATCTGCTCATACTGCAGATGACATTTATGTTAGGTTTGTTTCCTCGGAATAAAATGTATTTGAAACAGTAGTCTGACAGGTCTTTATATCCACTTCACAGGCTACACACCAAGCATAAAGATCATCTATGTAGCTATTGACGAAAACGATGAGAGAACAAGTGAAGACAAGATGTGCGCCAAACACACCCACTTCTTACAAGCGAGATAGAATTTATCACATCTATCATTCAGCTCTACAGTAAGTTTAAAATACAGGATGAAAAACGTACAAGGAGATATGAAAACTGGCATCTCACTCTACACTTTTTACTACTCCTCCTAACCCACGCTGTCCAAGTTTATTCCCCACACATTCAGGAAAACTGCTAGCAACAGCAATTCAATATCAGAAATAGGACTTCTAATTTTTTTTCTTTTCCTTTCAGAACAGTTTTTACATCAATTCTTTACAGCAAATGCAAGCATGTAACAAATATCTCAGTGACAAGTTGTTTGGACGTGCTACAAACAAGACAGAATTGTCCCATGGCAGAGGTGAAATGACTGGATACTGGTCACACAGGGAGTGTCTAGATGGTCTAGCTGACTTATTGAGAGATTAGGACCTGAAGGAGAACAGCCTCTGCTCTCTCCATACCTCCAGGTTTTGGTGGCTGATCTCAAGTTAATGTATTAAAAAGCACACAATAATTGGCACAGGGAACTCCCCAACAATTTCTCATTTTCTAAATCAAAGGAAACTATACTGGAGAACAATGGTTAAAAATAGTTTTTAAAACAAATGCCTTGATGAGCTGACAGGTCTTGCAAAATTGGAGGTGAGCTGCTAAGCATTTGAAAGCAAACCATTTTCTACCAGTCAAAGTCTTAGTGTGTCCAGTGGATTGACCCTCAGACCTTCTTATACCCTAAAAGGGTATAAGAAAAGGTATAAGAAAGGGTATAAACCCTTTCTCTCGAAATCCTTGTACCACGTGACACTATTTCCCCATTGCCATTTTGTCTCCATTTATAGTCATTATTACTTTGTGTTAAAATTTACTGCCAATTAGATAGTTTTGGATGCATTTACTCAGGTCAGATCACAAAGAAAGAAGTGTTTCTGAAATCTCTAGCCCTGCCTGCCATTCAGGTCCAAATTAACTACATTTCCCTCCTCCTCTGCAGTCCGTGCTAGGCTGGGTAACACAGAAGAGTAGAAGTAGCGAGACCCATGGAGAGGAGAACAAGGAACAGTACCGGCCAACAAAGAACAGTAGAAAAAATTATACTTATAGCTGAACTATCATAAACTGTTTCTTTCTTTCCCTAACATTTGCTCAGTGCCTAAACTGAGGGTAAAAGTAGCTCAGAACACTGAATCAGGAAACTCTCCACCTGGCAGAGTTTAGTAAAATTCTTCTTGCATGGAGAAATATTTATGAAGCAATGAATCGAATTTGTCTTCTTCCAAGTAGTAGCAAAAGGTAAGGACAAGATACCCCTTGGGACTAGCATCAGTCTTCTAGTTCTATGCCTACCTGGAAAATTAAAAAGAGCAGAGACAGCACTTTTCCAAACAGTTTTAACCAGTACTTTCTGTTGTTTGAGATTTTAGTGCCAGGAAGAAAACTTTCCCTTAATAATCCTATCTTTTCCTTTATTATCCACCAAACAAGCAAACAAACAAAAAAGCCAGAGATGTCTCTATCTTCTTATACCTAAACAAGAGCCCAGTTTATTTTTACACACAACACACCATTTCCATATGAATCTCAAATCTGCATTTAGTGCCAGCCTTGCAGCTAGACCAAAGCAGCCTAGAATAAAAGAAGTGCCCTCCCCATTTGCAGGATGGTTCCCCCACTGCAGGATATTATAAAGTCTTTATCAAAACATTTACAATAGGCTCCTTATTCGTGACACAGAGTCCTCCTAAAGAAGTGTTCTGCAAAAAGCTTCTGTCTCTTGAAAGCAGTAAACAGAAAATAGCACACCTGGAAAAAGGAGATGCAGGTTTGTAGTTACTAAGCTCTATTTGAGACTTGCACACCTGAGCCCAAATGATAGAAAGAGGAAAGGCTGAGAAGGTAGCAAAGATAAGGCACAACTGCATACCTACAAGTTCAGTACAGCCTCCATGGTACAACTGGAACTGTGTCAAGGACAGAGTAGAGGGTTTTCTTGGTGCTAGGGCAATCTGATACACTTGGGCCTCCAGACAGCCTTACCAGAGCAGGTATCATTGCAGCACTCCAAGGTCCTCTGCTTAGTGCCCAAAACATTTACGTATTTGCAAGTCACAAAGCATTTTGGAGGGGAAACTTTAGCATACAGTAGAGATCACTGTGCATTGTAAAGATATATCTGTCTTGCAAATACAGTTTTGTCAAAGACAAAGACATCTGCTGGCTAATAGGAGTCACATCTTTTATACACATGGTTAACTGCATATTTCTGCAAAAATGTGCTAATTTAACCGTATTTTGTCTTACAAGAGTGAAGATCACCTTAGCACAAGAGTACCGACTGTCTTGTCTTTAGCTCCACTATCACAACTTCAAAAGAACTACTCGTTACTACATGCATATGTAAGAATCCCTTGCAACAACATTTTTTTAAGAGCTGACACTTAGATATGTAAATCCATAGCTGGAAACTGTGTTACTTACAACATTCATACTCTCAGTAAACTGAATTTTCTTTCTAAAATTTTTGGTGATGGAAACCTTATGTGTCATTTCACAATAGGTTGACACTGGCAGGGCCATGAATCCTCATGAGAAAGAGAGCTACTGTTTTATTTTTTTGGCAAAGAACCCAAGAAGGAAAAAGTATTCCATGAGTCAATTCTTCGGACAGGTGTTATAATGAAAGCAGTACAGGCTGCACTTTTCACAATACATTCTTTCCTATAGTATCAAGGTTATAAAAGCTTATCCCTCTTCCAATACCGTAGGCACTGCCCATCATCAAACCCACCAATGCTACAAACTTGTAACTCAAGAATAGCTGCTCTTGAGGTACAATTTATAACACTCATTCTTGAAAGAGGCTGGCAGGTTAGCCTGTGAAAACTAAGCACTGCATTTTCTTTCAGAGATGAGGCTGAATAGGTCCCTGATAAATAGAAGTAAGAATATTACCAGCCACAGAGATCTGTATTTCATTATGCCATGCACTCCTCAGTTGAAAAGTCTCCCTCTAGCAAGCAGTTTCTGAATAGCAGAAGAAAGGGAAGTGGTTGAACAAGCCCACAATCACAAGGATAGTTCTACCCTTAGGGAATGTTTGTGAATGGACTTAACATTTCTGCTGTCAGCCTGAGTCAAATAGAGCTGTACTGCTACGAATGCACAAAGGTGTTGAGAAGCAGCAACAGTCAGAAACCATTATTTTTAATTACATGTCTTCAGCAAATAACCTTATTTTACCATGTTCTTGGCATTATGATGAAATCAGATGCCAGCTATTTTGCCTAGCTTTAATTCCAGTACTTGAGGGAGAAAATAAGAAAAAGGTTAAGAAATACAGCCGCAATCAGAGCTACTAGCTGCCCATCTGTAATATAATTATGATCAGTTACACTACAATGAGGCAAAGACATCTTTTTGTGGGGAGTCAGAACAACACATTTGTTCTTTCTCCAGGGTACCATAGAATATGATGTTTAAAAATTCTTTCTTACCTAATCCAGTTTGTTTCAGTACTTGCTGTGTTCTCAGCTCCTGCAATAACAAACATAAAAAGCAAAGGCTTGACAGTCTTCAAGACACTCAAGATCTTTGGCACTTCTCCAGCTGTTTCAAAGAAACAGGCTACCCAATCTAGCAGCTGTTGACACACACAAACCTGACTGCATGTACTTCTAGTTCTTTTCCAAAACTTATCAACAACTAAAGAGAGTAAAGCAAAAAAATTAAAGGTTGCATTCCTTACCTGACATAGCTCCTGTTGGCCATATGCTGGAGTCAGCAAAGGGCACTATCTCTCTGAGCAATGAACCTAGAATAGGTAAAGGCTGAATTATTAACAAGAACATGAGGAGGTCTCAAAAGCACATGATGAATGAAACAGAAATTCAAAACTTAGTCTGATTCAGTTTGTAAAGGGAACTTAAAGGTTTCCTGAACTCTTCCTCAATTGATCTATTTCAAACGCTAAATGGCGCACGGAAAAAAGCAGGACAGTTCTTCATTGCAATGCAGGGGAATGATGAACACAGTCCCTTAAACTGCCTTCATAAGTCTCTTTCAAAGTAGACTTTGACCAAAATGGAATAATCTGGCTTTTATCGTATGGTTATTGTATACATTCCCTTTTCACTGGTCACGTCTTTTCAGTCATTAACTGCTCATGCGCTCCCAACACTGTTTTGGCCTCCAGCTTTTGTGCCTAAGACAGTAGATGTGCTCTTCAAGCAACTTATAATTGCACTGATACAGTCTCTAAGTTCATACAGTATTTCAGGTTTAAAATTGGGTCATCCAATTAACTTTGAATATGGCACAGCACAGCAGGAATAAAATCTATGGATTTCTGGGCAAAGGCTGGAACTTCTTTTACATTAACTTTTTGTCTTTTGATACTGCTGATAGCAATTAGAAAGTACCAACCAGCATAAGAAACCTTGCCAGGATGAAACGAAAAATTGACATCAATTTTTCCACTCAAGAGAGAATTTTCTAGTTCCTCTGTATTCTGTTCTGCAGAATTCTTATTATTACCTGCAGTGCCATGCAGCAGACACTAATGATCATAAAATGACATTATCTATTTGGACATTTCACACTGCTCCACCTAAAAGCTAGGTTCCTAATTCTATAGGTGGGAGACACAGGACTCACATTAAGTATTCAAATGTGAATAGACACATGGAAGTTGGACATTTAAATTGACATCCACAATAACATGAAAGCAGGACCAGCAGGGAGAGGGCTATCACCCAGGAAAAGGACATAGGGGAAACTCTCTTTGTCTGCATGATGCCTCTGCAAAACTCAGACTGAAAGCCTTAACTTGGTTACTCCACTTGCTTACTCCACTCGCTTACTTTCCCAACTAGGAATTTACTTTTCTTTCTTATAACCTTGCTCTGTACTCCTTCTGGCTTTGCATCTCAGGCAATCAAAAGTCAGGTGGTTGGCTTTCACATTTAGACATAAAGGAAGATGGAAAATTTGTTCCTGTCTTCTGTGAATAAAACCCAGTTAAACACAGTGCAGAAAGTACGTATTTATTAACGGAGGTCCTACCTGATTTACAGAGTCTACCTTGTTATTGAATAATTTTCAGTCATTGCACCAATGTGGGAATAATAATTCAACACAGATTAAATACAAACAGATCTTTTTTCACCAAAATGTCCAGCTTAATATATTATCAAAGCTTTCAGTCATGAGCACTGCCTGCCCTGGAAATTACATCCCTTTCAAGTGTTTCAGGTTGCTTACCACAGAAATCTCTTGGGGTTCATGCAAGTGTTGCTTTGTGAATTGGAGGGCTAAATGATTCCCTATTGTTTCTGCTGCAGTAGTGGTGTGACCAGGAGACTGAAAGAGATGGAAGTTTCTTGTCATTTGTGGAAACTGTGTGTAAGGTGAGAAAGGTCCATGCAAAGCAAAACAACACAGTATCCATGCAGACAGTTAGACAGACAGCAGTAACAACATCATTACCGCAGGTAGGCTGAACACATTCACAAGCCTACTGAACGCACCCTTCTCCACAGCCTACTGTTACTATTACCACTAGCACAAAGAAAAGGAAAAGAAAATTGACTCCAGGTACTTTAACCGTCATCAACTGCAATGCCATCAGCATAAGCAGGCAAAGAAGGAACCAGGAAAGTAGTGGCCACAAGGGCAGAAGGAACTGTGAAAGACGCAAAAGAACATGTGCTAGCTTTAACTCTTCCCTTATTCTGATATATTTGTATCTCATACATGCTTTACTACTGAAAGCTACTTCTTTTGTTACTTCATATCACACTATGGAAATGTGTTAATTTTCCTGAATGTTCATCTATTTCATAAGAAGTATTGTAAAGTTAACTCAGTCCAGTGTTTTCAAATGTGCAGTTCTGCAAAAGTCTCTTTTTTTCCACGTACAGTATCAGCTCTCCCCCTTCACACAGCAGGGTACAGTCAGTGCCTGAGGAAAGAACAACGGGATGAGGAGTAGAGAAAGAGAGGACCAGCCAGGAAGAGGCTACTGACATGCCTTGTTCCTTACAAGCAGCAGCAAAGAGTGAAGAATCTCATACTTCCCCCTCATAAGCCATTACCACAGGCCAGTTCTCAGTTGTGTTCAGCGGAGTTTCTAGCATTCTGTGCAGAATTCAGACAGGAAAGTTCAGCCTTACACTGTGAGACATTCATTCAGAGTAGAGCCGTTCCAGCCACAGCCATCCAGCTTTCTGGCTCTGACACAAGGGAAATATGTATGGCCTCAAACAATGTACTATTCAGAGAACTTCTCCAGGGACGGGAAAATTCCTTGCAGAAATTGTGCACAATTAAACAACAGCAGTTTCTCAAGTTATTTTTCAGGTTTCTGGTGTTGTGAGTCAATCCCAAGGTCTTTCTTTGTTAATGCTGCATCAGGTTTATTGTGGGGTTTCCTATTGCTGAAGTACCACACGAATCAGCCACATCTCATTGCTCCAGACAAACCACTCTTTCCCCACTACTTATGCCACTTATCCAACTCACAAAACAAGAGCT
This sequence comes from Tapera naevia, assembly GCA_033556795.1. NCBI lineage: Eukaryota > Metazoa > Chordata > Aves > Cuculiformes > Neomorphidae > Tapera > Tapera naevia. The sequence goes on from JAUMJJ010000069.1 coordinate 11,799,697, forward strand.
GCACAAAGACGTGAAAGATGCATGAACAAGCTAGGAGGGAACTAGCAGGAGATTACTTGCATGCTCCTTCTCCACTCCTACCTGCAGAGCAGTACCCACACTTTCCACAAAGAGAGGAACAGGCGCTTTGCTCGGCTGCACACTTGGGTAACCACCACCTTCACTGTGCACTCTTCTGTACTTTAGATTCTTCTGCTACAGTTCCCTTACCTTCATTCTATTTCCCTTCCTTGTTTTAGGATCTACATGGATTTATCAAACAGCACAGTGATAATCCATCACAGCTAATTAGTCCATATATTTGATTCCTCCTGATTGACCTAGGAGGAATGTGGCTCCTTGTCTTAGTCTGTAATGCAGAAGTTTTTACCAAAAAAAGCCCATTCTGAACTTGTGTCCTGAATGATTGCCTGACACATCGTAGCTTGCTTATTCTGCTGCAGCACAGCTCAGTTCAATCTCATGAAAAGGAATTAAACAGCAACAATAAAAGAAAAATTCCTATGGAATGGAATGCCGATTGTTCCTGCAGGTGCAGAGCATTTCCAACTTACCTGAAACAATCAAGCCAAAGGTGCTTTTCTGTTCTCTGCCTCTGCATTATCCAAGTTCAGCTATAGAACAGATTGGTAAAAAGTTTGGCGCTCACCTGGCCAGTTCCGCTCAGGGTTAGGAGGTTTTTTCCTCCCCCCTTCTTTTCTGTTGCTGTTCCACAGGCTCTCCTCTCATGTCACTTTCTCCTCTCTCATAGTTCCTTGAGTTAGATCACTAGAATTCAGGTAAGGAAAGTTTGAAAGAACCAATGAAAGAGAAGCTACAGACACAAAAAGTATCACACTAACTATTTTCAGATGGCAGCTTGAAACTAGAGCTAAGAAAAAAAAATCTCTGACCAATTTTTTAAGTAGAACAAACGCAAAACAATACCATGTTTTTCAGTATTTCAAAAAACCTTCCTGAACATAAACGTGCTTTGACTGCCCTCAAAGCACTGGACAGCATTCTCAGCACTTTGTTCATTACTCCCTTCTATACTTCTTCAGCGGTAGAAAGCTGGTAAAGACAGTAACTTCTGTTTTCCTGACACAAAATGTTTCCCTTCATCAGACAAGCATGCACTCAGGAGCCCCTTGTTAGTGAGCCTCTCCAGGCATTAGCCCAGCAAGAATCATTGTCTTTATGCAATGAACGTGTTATTCTGAATGCATTTGGCAAAAACACTGCAAAACTGGCCTTGGCAGCTATTAAACAACCAAACAGTCACTGCACTGCTCACTAAATCTCTCTTCCCTGTAGTTAGAAAGTCAATAATAAGTGTACAATATTTCTTCTAATCCAAGATTTTGGATGGCACCAAATAAAACACTTACTCTGCACATACATCAACAGGGCAGCATGTAATTCTGAGGAAGGAATCACACAGTTGCCCTCGCTCTCCAACGTGCACAAAAGTATTACTGTTTTTCTGAATTTTTGTATGCTGGAGTATACAAAGTCTTCATCACAAGCCATTATTTTCTCTGGTTTTCTGCAGTTGTAAAATCCTGTATTAGACAGGATTATATAAGCACTACAATAACAAATTGTAATATAGACCACAAATAGTAACACGGCCTCAAATCTGGTAAAAACTGACCCTGCTGGGCAATCAACAGGCTTGTCAAAGGGATATCTAAATGTTTACTCCTACATGCCCTCAGTCTACAGAAGTTACAGCATACTTTAAAGCATCCCTATCAGTTGTGCATAAGATTCTGAAATGTCATTATTCTTTATCAAGTTGTGTAAGCACATCTAAATTCAACCAAAAATTTCATCTACGTGCACTACTTTGCACTTCTTCCATCAGTATTCTCAATAATTTTTTTGTTACAAATCGAGAAGCCCTGGGTATTCCCCAAATTTCTCCCAGATTAATATGCTGGGTTTTGAACCATAAAAATTTCCGTGATTATCACTCAGTAATTTTGGCTTATACAATCTAGACCTTTGCAAGCTCTGTTACAAAAGCTTATTTACATTTTTATCTTCTTTATTACAATCTCTTGAGTTTGCATTTTCCTGTACCCTCTTGCTTTGTTCTAATGCTGATGTTTTTTCACTAGGGTCTTGCAAAGACAGAATCACTTTTCCAAACACTGCCAGCCTATTCAGCAGACCTATTCAGTTTCCAGTCAGGGTAGAGCCATCTGTATTACATGAGCGTATGCTGACAGACTTCATATCCCACAGGTGATTTCCAAACTGTCTTCTGTGGTGCAGCAATTTTCATTGCAGTGGCTTTGTAAGTACAATCAGAATTCAGAACTTACCAATAGGGTAATCCATGAATCACAGGAATACCTTAATAAGGAATTTGAAAAGGCAACTGAGAATTTAAAATTACAAAACCCCAAAACAACCTTGAGAAACCCTTATCGTAATTCTAACACCCATTTCGATAGGAATAAATTTCAGATCATGTAACCCTTCCATTTTTTTAATGGTATACAAGGTAAAGGAATAGTTTTATTTTTAGTCATGTTCTTTATTGGCACCTGCACTTCAAAGGTTGGCATTTGTTAGCAGTTAGATTGCTAATGTTCCTGCTTGCAGTAACACGAATGTTGTCGAGCCTCAACTACAATTTACAGGAACGTTTTTATCCTGAAGCCAAACTGAAACAAGCCATATTTAAGTGAAGCCATTACTTTTTGTTGTTGCTTGCAATCTCCACTGGAAAAGAACAACTCTTAGTTGTTTTTTTATTTCTGATTACACATGCAGTGATGGCTCCCCTAATGCAAGCTCTGTGAGAGATCAAGCCATTCCTAGCCTTTCTTTAAGGTGTATTTGAAAGATAAAGGATTTGTCATTTGAATACTGTGGCTAGATGCCAAAAGGTGAAAGCTATTATTAAGTGTTATAAAATGCTATAGCCTAAAGAACTGAATGGGAACATTTCTTAGACGGTGAATGGTCTGCAGTATTTAACTGATGAGCTTTTCCAAAGTGTGTTCTATGGAAGCATTCAGCTGCTGCACATCAAGTAGGTTTTCTTTTTGTGAATCTTGTGTTTAAACTGACATACAGTACTGGCTTGTAGTAAACATCCAACCAACAGATTATAATTGAAATATTTTAATCATAAAACATATCATTATAATGGAACCTACTCTTTCTATAATTAAAAAGTTGAGTTGCACTGTCTTACCCTGATTTATAATCTTGAAATGTTCTTATTTAAATGGGTATGCACAAACATTATTTACTACAGTAAATCCCTTCATAAGTCAGGCAGACTTTAAGCTTTTTAAAAATACCTGCTCATCTCTGTGTGCCCTTTTTCTTTGCCCAGAGGTGGACTTGTGATTACAAACAGAATGCATGATTGCATTTACCTACACGCATCGTAAACACTGGTGAATCGGAAATTAAGGTAATAATTAAAGTTTTTTTGGAAAGCAAACATAGTTGCCAAAGACTTTAAGGACACTGCTGAAGTGTGCACTAGTTCCATGAAAATGTTGAGTTTTAAATTCAGGCAATGCAAATACAGATACAGCACTTTGAACTATAAGTATCTGAGTTAATGTGTATTGTGTCATATTGACTTGTCCTATCAGGTCACCTGGGTGCTGTTTTGATTTTCCCTTCTTAGCTTTTAAATAAATACAATTGCATCTTATCAAGGGTTGCCAACATCTTGGAGAAAACAAACATAATGTAACACCTCTGTGGTTCAACAATTTCTTCACGTCCCTTTCTTACCTCAGCAGCTTGTCAGGATTCTGCTTTGTTAACACGGAGAACTCATTCCCTCCACCAGTTCTTGCCTCCTCTTCTAAATCACGTCAGATTTTGTTCACATGGAAACATCCCCCATCCTGCCTGCTACTTTCTCTGCCTAAGAGTAGGATTGCTGTATTTCTGAGATCAAAAGAATGAGGTAAAAGGAAGAATAAGGTGTGCAGAGACTATGGTGTACTGTCATTTCTAATAGCTCCCTGGGAGAGTCCCAGATCCCACCTCCAGTCTCAAACCAGGGCTCAGGCTACAGTAGTGTAGGTCAGGGCCCCAAAGGAAAACAAGCTGCCACTTTTCAGCCCACTTGAGCCAAAGCCCAGACACTCTCTGGTTTGTGCTGGAGCAAACAAAATGCTTCAGTTTAAGGGTCTCACCTCAAAATCATAATTTCATCCCAAAGCCCTTTTCATCCTAGAGCACGCCCCATCCCATTGACCTCTTGAGAGGAAAAGCAGGACACGTGCAAGTACAGACACAGTAAGCTATGTCCAAGGTCTCTAGCAGCAAAGGTCTTACTGCAGTTAGGCTTTCATTTAGACAGACATCTGGAACGACACCTCCCAGCTTTAATGTGTCTGGGCATACCAGCCTACAGAGACAGCTACTCTAGCTGAGACTTCCAGCTTTGTTCTCATTTACATTGGTAGAAGAAAAATCCTGAATCTGAAACGCCTGCATTACCTGAATAGCAAGGACAGCAAGGGCAAAGCAGCTGAGGAATTTTACAGCATAGATTCAAAGGAAAAAAAAAAACAAAACCAAAACCAAAGGGGACCGAAAAGGAGAGAGAATTGCCATTAAAGAATCCTTCAGCAATGAAGAAAGTGAAATACTGGCAACGTGAAAGTAAGAGTGGATTTCACTGCCTCTGAAATCAATGGAAGTAGTGAGAAGAATATTGGAACTTTACACATATATTCAAAGATGATTTAAACTAGAAGCCAGCAGCAGCAGAGGAGTCAGATAAGGACTACAGAAGCACAGCAAAACTACAAAGGCATCTGCACAGCGTTGAAAAATAATTGCGCTTGGATCTGGAAAGAGCAGAAGAAGCAGTTCAACAATGTAACAGTTCTAGCCAAGACTAAAGTGCAAGGTACATAACCATAGTCCAGCCCATACAAATCATAAGAACTGCAGACCTTAGGCAGACAACTGAAAACAGAAGGGAGGAGATGGAGTGGCCAGTGTAGAGACAGCACTGAAATGTAAACAGCATCGCTGAGCTACAGCGAGTTAGAATTATATTGGATTCATTTGAGCCGTAAACTCCAGAGAGGTGACTCAGAGGACTTTAAAGCCAACAACAAATTAGATATAAATTGCCAAGAGAATGATCCACACAGACTCTACCAAGCTGTGCACCAGTCAGCAGTACCTAGTTCATAGCTCTTCCACAACATAAGTTGGGCTACCCAAATACTATAAACTTGACCCTTTAATACTTCTTCAGAGCAGGAGTGTGATGCTCCCAAGAGTAACCCTTAGTCTTGTTTTGTACAGCTTTCTTCACAGAGGCAGCAGTAACATTACAACCTCTCATGGCTATATTAAAAATTATTGCTGGGCAGGCTTGGCATGGGTTTTATGTTTAAATCTCTGAATTCACCCTCAGTGGATGAACATTTGAACTGCTGAGTGGTCTATGTCACTCAAATGACAGGCCTGAGAGAAGTATACAGGACATATTAATAAGTTTGGAAGGTGAACTCACCCAAATAATCATTATCCTTTCTCAAAGCTCGTTCTCTTTGCCTATTCCCATATATTGTATTTCCCACCCCACCCAATATTACAGAAAAAATGTTGCAGAAGGAAAAAGTAAAATGAGATTATATTTCACATTAAGAATATACTATGCAAATTCCCCATAATTACACTGTATATGACTGTAATAAACAGTAATACTAGGGAAGAGAAATTTGGTTAGGTTTTGCTGCTTATCTTCTTACAGGCAACAAGTTCCCTTAGTGTTCAAAATCCATCTCTGCTATGACACACTTACAAAGGTAAATAAATTGCAGGGGCTGAGCTTTCTTTATTTATTGTTGCTAGGGGAACAACCTTGTTGGTATTCACCAATGTAATATGTCTTTCAATATGTGTTTCTGAGGAACAGATGCAACACAGCTGTCAGCAGTCAGTGAAAAAAACATATTGCAGCATCCCTGGAAATACAATCACACAGAACAGCAACATTATAGTAGCGCCCTAGCTTGAGATTGTTCTGGATTTCTTACTTGTTCCTTTAGACAGATAAAAATTGTAAAATTGCATGTAATAATCTGAGTGATATTCCCTAATTCTACCCACAATTTAAACACAAAGAATCCCAGTCTGTGAAATAAGTGTCGCTAAAATAGTGCCTGTCTAATTTTTATTTTTTTTAAATATTCTTTTTCTAGTATAAGGAAAAATTTCCATACACAATCTTTAGTTCTGTGACTAAAAAAACCCACAATCCAAGTAGGGATAAAGTGGAAGCACAAATCATTTCTGAATAGCCAGGTATCTGAATGTTATTTGCATGGCGTCAGTCACTTCCTGGAAAGCACCAATTGCAATGAAAAGCAAAAATCACCTTTGACTCTCAGAATGTACATTTGAGATAGCAGCTTCTGGCAGGAAAAGAAAACATGATGTAGAGATACTGAAGAGGCATCATTATGTCCGGAGTCACAGCTGACTATGGGAAACAAACCAATTTTAATTTCCTCCTAATTTTGATTACTGCCAAAATACCTCTGTGGGAAGGAATGACATTTGAGGTTGGAGGCAGCAAAGCATAAAAACATTCAGAAAGTATGGAAGTGAAGCATGATATAGGGCTGTGCTTCTCAAGTCCTGTGTGCACATTTGTTTTTCTTTGATGATGGCAGATCCTACTACCAGGATTGCTGTAGCACCAGTTGATCGACCCATTATAAAGCAGCACTTACTTGATTTACTTACTGAACCAAACAGGTGTTCCCTGTCTTAAAGGAGCTTGGAAGTTGTGTGAGACAAAACCCATAGGATAAAGTGGACGGCTACAGAACCTAAATTAAACCATACTTAACAGTCCCTTCAGCTACCCTGAAAGACTTAGCTTAACAAAACTGGCACGCCTATAGTTTATACAATGCAATACTCTATACCAGTGGCTCGCACCAAGTACCTTGTTACACAGCTCTCAGATTTTTAAAAGAGTCGCTCTGTACTGAACTCTCTAGAGAGCGATGGGAAATTGTTCTAGGACACAGGCAGTATCTTTTAGGGCCTGTGGAGATAGCTTGAAAAAACGTGTAGTGAGTTCTAAGTTTTTAAAAGCTGGTGTGTAACAAATCTACAGTGACTAGCAACACAGAGCAAGGAAGCAGCCACAGTCTCTACAAACTAGTTTTAAAGCTTCACTCCTGCCTATCCCTGCATAAAGCAATTGAAGAGAAAGCAATCTTATTTGCAAGGTATTGTTATACAGTTGCAGGGAGCTCACCAGCTGTTTTAATGTTATTTTGTCATCTTTGAATAATACACAAACAAAGTAGTTGCATATACAATATGGAGACAACAAAGACGAAAATAGCGGCTGGATTAGACACAGAGAGACCCATCTTTTCAAGGAAACAGAAGGAAAACAGCATTTCCCACAGCAAATTATTATTGGCTTCAAGAGCCGGGTGCAAAGGATATTTATCAACTCCTGAAAAACAGACCAAGTCTCATTATCTGATTTAGGTATTTGCCAGTACTTACATGTAATCCCCAAGAACACGTTGTTCTGATTTGGTAAGTGCTTCCCTACACAGCTCCATTCTCCTTTAATGTGACCCACAAACATTTGGCCACCACATTTAAGGCCCAAGCACAGAGACAGTAGATATGCCCAACACTAACAAAAATTATTGTTAAAATGAAGGAAACAATACATTTGGGATTTTTTTTTCAGTTTTAAACTCTGAAAAGTAGCTTTTTTTTTGCTGAAACATTAAAAAAAATAAAAAAATCCATGAGTAATAAGCCCAGCATAATAATTCTCAGTCAAAATTATCAAAAAGTTCAGTAGCCACCAGCTGAAAGTCATCCTGTTCATTAGACAACAAGTGATGTAAACAATCCCAGTAGCTGAAGTAACACAGATATTATGGGCAGCATAAGGAATTGACTGAGTTTGATTTTACAGGAAAACAGTTCTCTCCTGGAAATTCCTGCTCCATGACAGCAGGTATTGGAAGAAAAAAAAAACCAAACAGCTCCAGCCCTTAAAACATTTGTTTCCACATTCAGAGGAAATGGAAAGGTTTACCATCCATGTGGTACATGCGAGGGATAATGTCTAGTAAATAAATAGTAAATCATTCAATGATGTGAGGGGTTTCCATGGCACCAGCTCCTGCTTCCATGAATTAAGAGACCAGCTTGCTCTACATCAAGTGACAGAATTACAGGAAATGGCTTTTCAAATAATGGTGCTTTCATGAAAGCTCATTTTGAGCCATTTTAACCAGGACTCGCAGCTAAATCTAAAATCCTTTTCAAAAGAGGAGGGAGGGGGGGTTTCACATTTTCCTGTACCATATATAAAAGCATATATAGCAAAAATCATGTTTTAGAGTAGCAAGATTAAGTTTTTCAAAACCATCATTTATTTAACAAGGCTCAGGTTTGCTTTCTCAGCAGTATTTCAAAGAAACACAATATTTGAAGCACATGGCATGGAATCTCCCGAACAGCATTAGCGGCAAGAAAATAAAAATAACATTCTAAATAATAATAATAAAAAATCTCAATTAATAAATGGATTTTTTTCCATTTATTAAAACACACTGGCCTTTAACACAGCTAAGAATTCATGAAGTGTTTGACTTCACTGAGCATATGCTTTTCCTAACTTAAGGATATCTATTTCCAGGAATTAACAGCTAGTACAACCTAGCAAGATTACAACTGCAGTGACAGGAATTATACTGGCAGAAGAGGCAAGTTTTAAGTCATGAGGGGGAACCTGCAGCAGCTGGGGCTCTTCTCAGTGTAAGGGCGCTTGCTGGCAAACAACTTCCCATCCGAGAAGACATGAGAGCAGGTGCTGGGGGCACCGTGCCCCACCAAAAGGAGGTGTTCATGCAGCATGGCCTTCAGACCAGCAGCGTGGATCTCGCTGACCACAGCCAGCAATCCACACAACAGCAAGTGCCACACAGAGCCAGCCTCCTCACATTGTGTGCACCCCCTTGCATCCTGCAGTTGGCAGATAATTGAGAGCTGTGAACCTCCATGAGCTGGGTCAGCTCATTCCTGTGGGTGTCTTACTTTGCAAACAGCATAATTTCATTCTTATCTAGGCTAATGCTCAGACAGGCTCCATTCATCACTACCCCCACCTCTGAGAAACAACAGTGAAAAGCAGGACTGCAGAATCTGGGTTAGATGAAAACGAGATCTAAATCATAGCAACATCAGCAGGGAACACGCTGTCTCCTCTGGCAGCTACGCACACAGCACAAACTCATCTTGTGGAACTCTGAAGCAAAGAATAACATTTGTTGGATGCTGTAGCAAAAGATCCTCTTCTTAAAGGAAAAATGACATTTTCTTGTGAAATACTGTGAGTTCTGCAGGATTCCCATTGCAGAAGTGATGAAAATATTCAATGAAAATTTCAGGCCACCACTAAAAAAAAAGCTATTATCCAAAGGTCAAGGTCGAAGTAAGACTTTCACCAAATATCTCAAAGGTCAAAAGTAAATGAAAAATCCAATACATAAATATATACATTCATCAAATTGAAGTAGCAGTAATTCCAAAAACAGATTTGACAAAAGAGATCAAGCACATTTCTCCCAGAAGTAGTTTCTCAATACAGCACTTGACTTTCAGCAGCATACAGAAGCAATACTATAATAGTTGGCATAAAAAGAAGCACAGCTTCAAGTAGTATGAGCAAAATAATCCAAATTACTAAAATAAAATAGAGGACTGTGCATAAGTAACAAGAAGAAAACAACATACCAGATTTACTCTCTATGCAAAGTACGTTGCATGCATAAGCTTTAGACATTTAAATAATTTCGTGGCTGTTGGGTGGAATTCAATAATAACATTTTGGATGACTGGGGTAGGGAGAAAAAATTTCACAAACACACATATTGACAGGAGACTTTTATTAACATATCTTACAATGTCGATTACTGTATTCCTAGTTTTATACTCTTCCAATGTGTTATAAAGATTGATTTAGACTCTACAGTAATGTACTGTACTTAAATGATCATTCACACAGGATATCACACCAGAACATTTGAGTAATACTCGCACACACCACTCTAGTTTGGACCTGTTATTTTTCAAGGTTAGCTTAATAAAGTAGGATTAAAAAAGTTGTGGGGGAAATCAAAATTCTTGTTTAGCAGCATGCAAGGGTATTCAAGTACAATTTTTCAACCAAGTGATTTTTTTTTGTTTTTATATTGACTGGTGACTAATTCACCAGTACTAAAATAAACACTATGACATACCCAAATTTTAAAGTTAAGGCTAATAGTTTACTTCACATCCATATGCACAACCAAAGAACATTCCATTTTAAATAAAACACAATAATCAAATTCTGGATACATGTTCTCTTGTAAATATAGCATTGTAGCTTCGAACTACAGATTACTCAAGTTCATGAGCCCTGTAATAATGTTACGTTGGAGATGTAAAGAATCTTTTTAGCTCTTTAACCACACTTACAAAATGGCCTGATATTCATAATGAGCAATGCAAAAATATTACAGGCAGAACTTATAATACAGTATCAAAAAAGTAATATTTTGGAAAAGACTTAGTAATTTAATTGGTGAAACAGTAATTCTAATCTTACAGGAAGTACTGTAATACTTTTGAAATATATATATATTTATATGTATGTATAAAACACAGCATCCTTTATTGTAGGGATTTTTGAATTACAGGTATCCAGAAAAACTCACTGTATTTACTTACGCTTCCTTCTGTCCATTCTCCTTGATTGCTATACAGTCATTTTATTTCCCCTATGAACTTTTCACGAAGTAATGACTTCCACTGGGGAACTGTTTTCATTGTATATGTGGTTTTATTGTAAGATGTTTTTATTTTACACATATAAATTTTATTTTACACGCAAGCTATGAAAGTCAAAACTACCAGGAATTGCTTGGTAGTAACATATGAAATAGCCAACAAATGTCCAACACTTGTGAAAAACATTAGTAGCAATATATTACATACCAGCATTATAGGTATAATCTCTGCTACCTACTTACATTGTGGGGTTTAGCCCAGTCAAGTCTATTCTCATAAATCTTTCAGCTCTTTTTTAGCATAAACTGTTACAGCATTCATCCAATGAGGCTGCACATGCATTGGCTGTTCATCTAGGTTATTTCTGTTGATTTTTTTTTCTTTTTAGGAAACCAAGCAGAAAGAACTGTGATTACTCTAAATACAATATAGAGGAACCTCCTGAAATGGCAGGAAAGATACAAAATTATGTTTCATTTGCAGAATAGCCTGCACATTTCCAATCAAATCATTCCGAAACATACATCCAGTTTGAAATGACAGGCAGGTTTACGGATGTTCTGCTTGTAACTGGGACCTGCTATGTTGGGTGCCATTCAAGTTCCCTATATACAGCAATTTCTGTATGTGTTATCACTAACATTTTATTCAATTGATACAGAAAGAAAAAAATCTCCTTTCTGGAAAATAAAAAAAAAGAAAAGAATGTGTGTTCTGGATTACATTAGGAGCAATAAGATACCTAATTTACAGCTAATTCACTTATTTATGGAGGAAAAAAAATACGAAATTCCTGAGAACACATAAGTTTTCAGTAATGCCTGAAAGATTTCAAAAGACTTTTCATAAGTGAAATCCTCTTCAAAATTCAACTTTCAGACCATTTGTTACCATGCAGTCTCATAATTGTTTTACAAATCCTGTCAAATGACAAACGTATATCAAGCAGAAACCTCAAATCAACACAAAAAAAGGCAAAGAAATTTTATCCAACATATTTAGTAGATGTAGTAGACACATATGCGGTCTCAGCAAAAACTGCTAAAAACTCAACTCTGTGCAGAGAAAAATAAAAACCTGACAGCTATCCCTGAAGCCTCTGAACAACTGTAAGTTTTGTGCTTCATAACAGTACTGGGCTTTAAGAAACAAAAGAAAAATGGACTACTGAGTGCAATCAGATCGCTCACACCATTTTGAGGATTTAATTTCAAATTACTATATCACTATTTAGTAGCAACAGCAGCTAATTTTGCAAAGATTTCACATGTTGACAAAGTCCCATTTCCCTTTTATGCCCACACCCCATGCCACCCCAAGCCAAAGAGCTAAACGCCCGTTCAGTTAAAGCTATTGTCAGTCAAGATGCATTCATTCACGGTAACAGCAATGATATGGTGCGTAGATTACGATGATCATTTACAAGCCATTATAATGTGGCCCCCATCTTTTATTTATGTGATCAAAAGTATGAGATACCCACTGCTGCTCAAGCACTTTGTATCTTTCCTTGCATATATAGAGAGGTTTACCACGCCTGTATGAGGAAAAAAAAAAAGAAAAAAAGGAGAAAAACTAAGTTAATACGACAAATAAATGGAAAACTGCTTCAATATCTAATCAACACATGATACTCATCCAACTTCTTTTCCAGGGGAAGCATGTAGTTTTATTGGTGATGGGCTTCTAGTTTCGTTTTTTAGCAAGATAACTGCTGGGACTTCCCTTCCTCCCGCATGGGCAGCGGAATGCAGAAAACCTCTTGTTCTCTCAGGCACTTGGAAGCTACACTCCCTCCCTATGCTGGAATCCACCTGTATCGTTTGACAGAAGGCCAAACAACTTTGGGTGGTATTTCCCAGTGCAATGCTCAATTAATCATCATTGCAAATGGCAACATTGGAATCTGTCTGTTGGGTGCCTGGTGTAGTTAACTCAATGCTCATGATTCTTGCACCAAGAAAAAACAGAAACAGAAGAAAGTCAGTTGCCCTTGCAATAAATGTGGATTTGCCACTCAAGGAAAGTAGAGATCTATTATCATCTGTTATTGCATGGGCCATGCAACATAAGGCTGATCTACACAGAGGAGCAATAACGGAACACATTTGAAATGAGAACATTACCTAAGATCTCTGTCTTCTTCACCATGTACATCTAGATAAACAGAACCCCAAAGGCAGAAACGATGGCCTCGTATGATAATGATCACAGATGCATTAATCAGAAGAAATATTCCTGTCCCAGCTCCACAGTTTTGAGAATGCTGCAGTATTATTGGTGTGAAAAGAGAAGAGGGAAAAAAATGTTAGTGTCTGTCAATGCTTTAAAAACCAGTAATTAGCTATTCTTGAAATAACACATACTTTATTCCCTAAGTAACAGTTTGACAAAGTATAGCCTGCCCCAAAATTCTCCCAAGGAAACCAGAACCCTGTCTTGTGCTGTCATAAAACTTCCATACAAAAATGGTTCCCTGCTCAAAAAGGGAGGACAGTCATTATCATGTAAAAATGAATTATCTAACAAAAATGAGCAAAAATATTCTCTACAATATTTTGAATTTAATGATGTATAGCACAACCAAATATTTTTCAGAAATGGCAAGAGAAATTATTCAGAAAAACTTAACATTACCTCTTTTACAACAATATTATTAAACATTTGTTTTATCTATCCATGCTCACAGATCTGGTCTATGGCTCTACAAATGTAGTAAGAATATTTTTTTAATAATTCTTGCTTGCTTCAGCATGTCCTTAATCTCTATGTATGGCATGATCTGTATTAATCAATTCCTTTTAGCAATAAAAAACATGCTCTTCCTACTGTAGTATTAAAATTAGAGGCTATAATCCTATCAACTACAATAAAGTGTAATTAATTATGTATATTTTTAATTCTATTTTTATAATTTTATGTTTTCATGAAACTTTACACCTTAAATGTAACTGTTAATTCTATTTTAAATTTTGCCCATCCCTCCTTCTCCCACCATATTAGCAGTAAGATAGAATGGTGAATTCAAACAATTTCCAGAAGGTCCAAGATGCCCCTAAAACAACTTTGGGTTTGACTTTACGCCTCATTTGTAAATATCACTGCAATGAATTCACCTCATAATTTTCTAACACCCATGCAGTCCCAGCCTCCTAACTGTGCTATGGTAGAAAACATAACAAAATTTTATCATAGACAGGAAAGCAATACCCAACCTGAGCTGTCCAACTCAGGTTCCTGAAAGAACTCATAAATGCTGACTAGGAAACTTTGCTGCTGAATTGAAGTTGCAGGCCTTAAAATGATGCTTATCTAGCTATAGTCTGTAGATTACTAGTAGATGGTCAGATGTATCAGAAAGTACTCTACAACAGGAAAAAACCCAAACCCACACATTGATATTCTCTCCACAGAAAGCAAGGAAACAAAACACAGGAAAATTAAGATATGAACAATCAGAATGTACACAAATTTCATCTGGTTAAGAATCAAAACCATATGTTAATAATATGCCCACTGGCTTTGTAAGAGTTTTTCAAACATGCGAAATAGGCAATGGGCTTTGAAAGGTGAACGAAATTACTCTCTAGAACCCAGTCTATGTCCCTCTATCAGAAGCAAGCACTAAACATTATACAAATGCATCTGGGAAAGAAAACCATCAAAACTGAGCAATGGAGCTAAAAACTATCCATAAGTATGAGAATCAAGTACAGAATTTGAATTAACTCTCTTACCAGTACACATTCACAGTAACTCTGTTGTTTGCAGCATAGTCCTTTCAAACATACAAAAGTACCACAAACTAGACAAACAGCAGGATCTTTAGGAACCTTGGTACAAACAGCACAAGTCTTTCTGTGATAATACTGAAAAATGGTATTGTAATTCTCAGGCAACTGGAGGAGGCGTGGCAAATCCCACTTAGGCTCATAGATAAGCAAAATCTACAAAGAAGATAAAAACAATATATCAGATCTGCATATTCGTTTATGCATTTTCTAAGAGAAAAGAATACCAAAGAAAAGAAGCATACAGTTTAAAAATCTCTCAGCAATACTGCATTTCAAAAATTTAGAAGTCAAGTCACCTTGCAGTAGTCACCTGCCTCTGGCTGAACACCCTCCCCAACTGCTCTCATTTCATCTTTTATAACAGGTGCAAAATAGGCGTTAGCCTTATCCCAAGGACGTTTTCTGAATGTGACATTTCTTAAGCACAAAAATCTTCATAGCTAAGGCAAGAGGATTAAGACTGATCTACAGGGAAGACTCCTATTCACTACACTAATTTATCCCGGCAATACAACCCTGACAATGACTGAAAAACTGTCTCCTACCGAAAATTTAGACCAACACTTTCAAAATCAGTACTGAAGTTAGGGACTGTAAATGATACTTGAAGACATTTATATGATTTTCAAAACTGTGGTGAAAAAACTGAGGCCATTAAGAACTTACGACTACCCAGAATTTTTTTTATAAGACAGACACTAATTAAACACTGGTTTCAAAGCCTAACTACTTTTTTGCTCTTAAAAGCACTGTCCAATTTTATGTTTTGTGTTTAGGTTTTCTGTTGTTTTGTTGTTTTTTTTTTAAGACAATAACGTGTTTTCCTTCAACCTACTTATTTTTACTGGATTTATAACTGATGGCATAGGGGTCAGGTGGATCGATCTTCCAAGATATAACATTTTTGAAGAGCGCATGACCTCAAAACCTAACTTGCAAAAAAAAAAAAACAACCCAAAAATTCACACTAGCCTAATTCATGCCTGCAAACATGCAAAGGCAGGTGTAGATCACGTTGCAGGAGCAAAGAAAGCATCTGACTTGCCTCTTCAACAACACAGACTTTGGAGGGGGTACTTGAATTGCTGAGATGCAGTTTCTTCATAAAAACAAAGGAATAATGTTGAAACATTTCCATTTCACAAACAATATTCCAAGTGCACTGATTCAAGTCTTGTTATTGTTTCTTTCACCTTCAGAGAAGATGCACTACCTTTATCAGCCAACTCTTAAACAGCTTTTATCGTTTTGATTGTTTTCAGTACTACACCTGAAGATGCTAAAAAAATCAATAATTTGCAAGAAACATTTCTATTAAGTATTTTCTTAAATGAAAAAGTTTTACACACCCTTCATAGGCTTTAAGTGCAGAAGATACGGGTACACAGTATCATTTAAGGACAGATATCAATTTTCTGTCTCCATTTATCATACAAAAACCAGAAAGGTTTTCTTATTTCTGTTTCTAACCAATCCAACTAATATACTGTAATTAATATTTGCAATTACAATTTCTCTCGTATTTACAAGTCAAGTTCTCAAATCCTTCTCCAAAACAACAAAACAACAGTGTATGGGCATAGTGAAGCAAGCAATAAATAGCTGCCTCCACATAAGGACTATTTTAAAGAAGTAATTTTGCTACGTACCTTTGCTTGATGTGGATGTCTATCTGAAAATGAAACCAATTCTGAGCACCACTGTGATATCATGTCAAATGCTGGCACTGGCCAGTCAAGACAAGAGGCACTGGTGAACTGATGAGCCGACTGAAAAGATGGTAACAGACCCAGGCAGCTTGCAAGAACACTGAATTCTTCATCCTCCTTTTAATTATGAAACCAGAGAGGTTTAGATTAATACCTACACTCTGAATTTTCAATGATTTATAAAAAAGGAACAATACAATAAACCCAGCAAAGACAACCTAGTACAATGATGCTAACAGTCACATTCAGAGACACAGAAAAGCTTCTGTTTTTTCCAAATTACCTCAAACTGGATTCCTAAAGTACAAGAAAACTGATCAGAATCAAAACTAAAACAAAACGAAAACAACAAACCAAACCCCTATAAAGTCACAAATCTAAAAATACAAAGAAAGAAAACTCCAGACTTCACAATAATTTTCTTCCCGTTTAGCACCCCAAACTGGCTTGTAGCTGTTTTACACAATAGATGATTTTGAGGTAAGGGAACAAGGGAGCTGACCTGCAGCAAATGCTACTTAAATCAGTTATGAAATTTAAACATATAACTGCCCACTGAAGCAACATCTCTGAGAATGAAGTCCAAGTATTATCAGCCGTTAAGTAAAATCACGACAATTCCAGTCTGTGTGGAATTATGTCACCTCTGCAAATGCCAGACAAGTTTTAAAAGTACGCTGGCATTTTATGAGACAGTCATCTGCGACATAATAGAGTAAGCATGATTTTGCTGAATTTGAAGAAAAGAGTACCATTTTTCAGGGAAACTGCCTTGCAAACAAATTTATGGAAAAGAAACAATGCTGCAGAGTAAGGCTATAAAATATATTAAAAAAAACTTAGGATAGAAACTATATACAATAAAAAAGACACCTTAAAAGTCTAATTTTTGACCTCTAGCTTTTAAATGGAACAGTTGAGCGTGCTTCTCTCAATCTGTACCTGGCAACTAGGTAAATCCCCTCCAAAAAGGTGGTGCTGTAGAAGGCTTGTGATCCTGAGGAAAGGCAGGCAGAAGTCCTGCAGATAGCACTCTACAGAATCAGGATTTACCTACAGGATAAGAAAGCAATTATTAATTTTGCCCAGATAAGTTGTCTCCTATGTAAGAAAATCCAATATGAATCAAACATTTTTTTAAGCGTTCTACATAAATCACTGCACCAAACACATGTTCCAAAAGCCAGCGTTTCACTAATAATCTAAAAAAAACTCCGTGGACTTTCTTTTCCCCCTTGATAGAACTTTTTTCTACTAAAATATTCAGTTTTCCAAGTTTCTAAAAGATCTTTCATACATATGATTAAAAACCACAATTATAAAAAGTATTTGTCAATAAGTTTCTGAACACATACTTTTACTATAAAAGAAAGATTTGCACAGGCAAACTGTCCCAAAGGGATGTGCTTTGATCTACAAAACGAATGAGTTGTACTGCAGTCTTTAGCAAGATCAGAGAAAAATCATTAAAACAACGAAGCTGAAAAACTTGAATAAAAGATATAAAGGGGACGTGCTGGAAAAATTCTCAAGAGATCTGCCAATACCACTGTTGATTCTTCAGTCTCTTCTTCTTCTTCTTCATACATCTTCCCCTTAGACAGCTCACTAATCACATGACCCAGTAATACTTCCCAAGACTTTTCTCCACTGGGTGTATTCTGCAAAAACAAGGAAAAAGTCCAAAATGCACTCGTCATGAAAAGGAGGAGGAAAAGTTTCTGTACTTTTCCTTTTGATCGACACATGAATTTTGACCTACAAAGATACACATTGTTTATAAAAAAAAAAAATCTACAGAATGGGAATGCATTTAGCTCAGGGAGTGAAATGTGAATTGCTACTTCAATTACATATGTTCTAAACTGAACGTTACATAAAAGCACTTTTATAATGTCATATTTCCCGTGCTTTTCTGTGAGTATAAAAATGCTTCCTTTAAAATTAGGAAGAATCACTTTACAGACACATCACGTTTTGTCAGAATTTGAATTCTAATACAATTTATTTTAAAAAAGGTAATTTTCTAAACTGTACCAATCAGAATGAACTACAAACCACTTTTAAGCTGGAACAAGTCTATCAGAAAATGAAAAACTGTGTTTGGAATGAACAGTATCTACTGCAGATAGGAAACAATATTTAGTGGAAAGAATAAACAGTCACTTTGTGCCATACTATGTACCTTTAAAGGCAACAATTACAGAAAGCCATCAGAAACGGAAAGCAATATTCCCATAAATATTTTTCTTCTAAGTCATAATAAATTCTGCCCAGGAAAACCATTACTGGATGTGAAATTTGGTTATCTGTTAGCATATCATCAATGCAACAAAAAATGAAGGAGTGGAATGTTACTGGGATTCTTTACAAAAGTTCCAAAGCAACTAGGTGACATCAAGCATATATAACAATGTATATAATTTATGAGTTGGTTTCTTGAGGACATTTTGACATCAATTATAATTGTTAATTTTAGATAGGGGGAGTCTTCACCTTTCAGCATCAGAAAGTCAGACTTGCTCTTTATGCTCACAGTTTAAGAGCCAGTAGGCAACACATATTTAAATTGGCTGTTCAGACAAATCTTTCGCGTACAGTACTCCTCCACAGACATTTACAGTGTGTTGCTTATGACACCATAAGGCAACTTGCAAAGATAATGAGAGTGAAGTTGGGAATCAGAAATGGAATATCCATGTCTCAGCCTTGCGGAGAAATTAAACTCTTAATGTTGTTTGATCTTCCAGCATGAATACAGAGGAAAGACTTAAACTCATATTTAATGTCTGGAATACCAAACTGCAATAGATTCACTTGGCATTATCCACAGACAAAAGTTAAATAGGTGTGATCTGTGTAGATACCTCTGTATCAAAGTGTCAACATTACTAGCATATAAAAAAGCCAGCCAGAACCATACGTTTTAAACCATCTGGGACTCAAGAGACTTTAAAGAAAGAACTTGGAATTTTAAAATAAAAACCAGCTTCCCTCATGACATGCAAAGAGAAAGAATTGATCTGAGGACTACGGCTAGGCTCAAGAAGAGAAGAGCTGCCAAAGGGCTGGGTGAGAGGAACAGGGAGCAGTGTGGTTACTGCCAGCTGGAGCTCAGTGATTAGAAGTCTCTTGCACACACATAGAGTCCAGGTAGTAACATTATGCCGGAGGAGCAGGAAACTGTAAAGATACCTGCAGAACGGCAAACTTGCACATGGGACTTTTGCAAAGCCTCTGCACTTGGTGGGGTTATCACTGGGGTGGGATGGAAGCCAAGAAGGATTAAACGTAGGAGTCCCTGAAAGCCTGAGGATCAAGCTGAGATCACCCCAAGCACAAACGACCAAGCTGCTGTCAGAACTTCGACCTTTGTACACAGATGAGCTACAAGACAGACAATAGGAAGGAGGAGGATGTTTTCAAGGGAGAGTGAGAGATGCTGTTAGTATAGCACATACACAGCAGGGAGCAGTGATCATATCTACCTCCTACCTCTTTTACTCTTCCACTAAAAAACCATCAGCCTTAAAAAAAAAATCTCTCACAGTAAACAGAAAATTAAGTATTCTAAATATACGTTCAGATAAACTTCAACCTCTGCTACTAAGAAAAATGATCCATGTTTATCATATGGACTAAGAAATAACGTAAGCTAGTAACACTTTAAGCAATTTATATGCTTTCTACCACAAACTTCAAACTGCAGCATTATCTATCACTTGGTAATCACTTAAGCAAACAGAAAAATGGAAAAAAACCTCACCAGTAACAATCTCAAGCAAATATTTTTGAATTCTAAGAATATTACAACACATTGAAACAAGGGAGTAGAGAGGAAACTAACAAAATGCAGTACTGCTCAGTGATTTCAAGTGCTTAATGCAAGTCCAGAAAGAGAGTCCCAAGTAGCAGCAGTTTGGCCAGTAGACAATGTGCTTTTACTACCTGGGAGCTGTGACTGACCAGTATGACAAATCAACTTACTTGTGAAAAGCAGGTCATGCTTCTCAGTGTGCATTTCATATTACAGCCAACATAATCTAAGGCCCAGCTGTTGTACAAAGGGCTATTCCTCCTCCCATTTCCTCTCCTGGCCTAAACACTTCCACTCTTTCTCTTGGTCTGGCACTGGCCCCCTTCTGATGTTCTGGGGAATCAATCCATGGAGCAGAAAACTAACTGAGGGATTAAATGAATACCCAGGCAGGGAACTGTAGCTTTTGGTGGGATCTGGCATTCAATCAGTTGAACTGAAACAGCAAGATCTACCTTCATTTGTAAATACTATCAAAAGGTAAGGAAACAATAGTGAAATATCTACCTGCCTAGTCTGCAAATTTCCTTCTCATCACATGAGCACTCAGTCACATACTGAGAGAAATTTACATGGCTAGTCACAAACAGAATGAATGAATAAGAAAAAGTTAAGAGTTCTCCCTCACCAACAAGCTTGCTTAATTTTTCTGTAAAGAACTGCACCAGATCAACCTATGGTTTACTTAGGAAAGCTTCAATTCCACAGGAAGGAAAGCTGCATTTAATTTATACCACTGCAATAAACTCTGAAAAGACTTAAACTACAGAGATAAAGCCTCAAGTCTGAACTCAGTTCTAGAACTATATTTTCATTGTGAAGCTTTTAAGTCTCATCACAAACCAAAACCTGAAAAAAACTGCACACACAGAAACATAATATTGAATTTTTGTGAAGCAGAAGCAAATCATTGTCTGTAAAGCAGAAGTATCTGTTACATTCCTACCAGAAACACAAAAATGTTTTAATAAATTAACCAACCTTTTTGAGGGCTCCTGACTCTTTCCATGCCATCCTCTCTTCCTCACTGCATTTAACAGAAAATGCAGCCAAGGCTTGAGTATACAATAAAGTAAATAGCACTTTTATAATGCAGGTGAAGTGTTCTGCAAAACAAAGATAGTAATTTTCAAATACTTGATCTTTTTGGCCAATATACTGATTACAGAGTCTCTAGTTATGGAAATGATGCTTCTCAAACGAAAATTAAGAACTATACAAAAAGTATAACCCTCCCCAAACATATGAAATGACAAATATATTTACTGGCTTTCAAAAAGACTTGGCAGCCATTGAACGGAACAAGTACATGATTTTCCACTGCTCCATATGTTCATCTTAATCCTGATCAACAGTGACTTCCTCCTAGGGACTTGGTGATATTACAGAACCTTTTTTGGACAAATGTTAGGTCAATTTAAGCTACTGATGACTGATAGCAACAACTAACTGAGTGCTGTAGATGTAAGTAAAAGCATATCCTACTATCTCTTCTGGTAATGATTAAACCGTCTGGGGTAATTTACATTTATACAAATCCTGGAAAAGTTAAGCTCCCACAGAAATCACTGCAAGGAGGACACTTAGTATTCTTCAGTTTCTAACCCTTCACTTGCAGATACAGTTCCAGCCATACAAGACTTGCTGCAACTCGTTCCTCAATAAGTACCTACATGCTGGACCTCACGTGAATACAGGCGGGCAAAAGACAGACTGCCATTTTAGAATCTACCTTCCTTGGAAAGATCTTTATTTGTTTACAATTTTTCATAACACTTAAAAGATATTATCTACTACATACAGGGTGCAGGGGAAAGGTTTTGAAATCTTTTTTGGGAAGCTAGCAAGAGAGGCAAAATGAGACTTCCCAGAATTGGAACAGGAAAAAAAGTGAATGTGATCACTTTTGGAAATGAAGATATGGTAGGAGTCCTTTCTTCTCTTTTTGCTTAGGTTGTATTTTCCATCCCAAATAATCTGCCTTTTTTTTTTTTTTTACATCTAGGCAGATCAAAGAAGATTCTATCATCACCTACACCATTCCTTAAGCACAAACATAACTATATTATCTAAAACAATGTATACAAAAATGAGGGTTTTAAAAAGTCATCTCATGCTTTGAAGTCAAGTAAAACAATTTCATTTACATAAGCATCTCAAAAAATTGGGTTAAATTCATTCTTTCTTCCCAATGGATTTAAACAAGCTTTGTAATGTGAAAATGAAAAGGAGGTAAGGGAGATAAAACTCCTTGCTTCTCCTTTCCTGTACCTAATATCAAACTCTACCACTGTATTCTAAAACATATACAACCAGGACCTGAGTACCTAATTAAATTTGTGAAATAACAATTGCTCTTTTATATAACTAATGTTTACAAATCAACGCAGACACGGATTTCAAAACTTATGTCACCGAGTACATACAATAAGCGCAGTTTAAGTATCTAAATGATCATCTGTAACTACATAATGAAAAGTGTGCTTTTTTCTTTTATTATCTTCCCATGAAGCTTATATTAAACATGACAGTGAGCACTGCTATAGTTCATCTGCCCCATTATAAAGGTAGCATTATAAAGGTTTTCCCTCTCCACATTTTCCTAGAAGAATTCACTAGATCCCATTAGATCTCTAGGCCCTGATTTTTTCCTCTGATGAAACCTTCATTTTCTTAGCAATCCTCCTCCTGAGGAATAATAGCAGGCAAGCTTTCAGTAAATTCCTGGAGACTGAGATCGCCAAGATAAAACCACATGCAGTCATGTAATTGTAAAAATTGCCTCTTCAGCCTGAGCTACAGTCTATAATCATAGCTAGAACTGAACTCAAATACAAAGCTCTGTCTCCAACAATAGCAGGCACAAGCAATAAAGATCAATTCTATACTGTGAAAGCATGAATGAAAACCCCTGCACTTAGAGCAGCGAACTAGACTGCTGGCCAGCAGTTACCCATCTGACACAGCTCACTTCATCTCCAGTCCTCGTTTTGTTCTGCCGAGGTAATTACAATGTGCTTGACATTGGGTGTCTGAACACCCTCTAGAACTACGAAATTTTTAAAATCTGTTTTTTTCTTAAACATCTTTACTCCTCACCTTAATGCTAATCGTTCAATTCACAAGAAAAATTATATCTATTATAAGCCAGAGCTGGAAAGAAACCACACACACTGACACGTGGGTCACACTTAAGAAGTCCCAGCTTCCACAGAAACTTTTTTTTTTTGTTTTGTTTTTAGGAAAATATCACAGGAGCAGCTCAGAAGCTGCCTGGGCAGTGTGCTGTGCAATGAGCACCAATATTTTATAGTCACAAAAGCACCCCATGGAAGACAAACTAAACACATCAGTCAAAGGATCAATTATCATTTTGTTACTGTGTCATCCTCCTATCCATAAAATGCAAAGCATTTGACAGCTGGAGGTATCAATTATGCCAGAGCTGTTACCTTCTTGTTTACTGCAAAGAAAGATTTTATTTGCTTCTCTGCAACATGCATGTAGGGGCTGCGTGGTGTTTTTTCCTGTGGAAAGGTGGGAGGCTGTGGCTTTGCTACATCATGTTTTTGATTTAACGATTCTTAAGATCGCTAGTATACTTGTGTGCTGAGAAGCAAACTGCTGTCAGTCCCCTCTGCTACAGATGATGTATTGTGCAATGTTCTGCGTTAAAATGTGGTTAGGATGTCTGTGTTTGTACATAAAAAAATCTACTCTGATATTCTGACAGCCTGAAAATTATATTATTATGGCTAGAGCATTATAATCAAAACAGAGTTTAATGCAGAATTTTTGTAATTATTTTTGAATAATACTGAGAAATGCTTTTTTGCTCCTAATGTCAATATTTTTAAACAAAACTTTTTGGAATCAAATTACTTCACAGCATTCCATTCATTTTATGCATTGAACAAACTCCCTTAAAAATTAAGTTTATACAGGAAGCGCTCCAATTTTAACATTAGTGCAAGAAATGTGCTGATGAATAAGTGTACTACTAACAGTGTGCACCTTGCAATTGCAGTATCAAATTAGATGATACGCAGTGGCAGACAATGACTGCAGAAAGAATCCACAAAGCAAATCAAATGCAAAATTAAGGGCCTAGGACCTTCTTCAGTGAACTCTGATAACCTTTGAAAATATTATTCTTGATCTAAAACTTGAATAGTTATTTGAAAAAATAACTTCAGAACAATTGGAGACAGCACTGAATTTCAGGTAATCCATGAAAAGTTATTAAAAGTTCCAGGATACAGATAAATATTTCAGTTTCCACATTGAAGTTGGATACCATTCAAGCTGATTTTGTTCATTTGATAGTTAGTCAAGATCTTTGCCCAATTGTTAAAGAACAGTGCCAGTGTTTGCCTGAGCGATGCTTGTTGTGTTTGTTGCATGTCACTAAAACCTTATAGAAAAAAAAATGTATCAGAACACCCAGGTCAGGACCTTCAGCATGTGAGCCTTATCAGAATTGTGAAAAAAAGGGGGCTGAATTTAGGTGTTGCGCACCAGAGAAGAAAATCTTTCCCACAGTCCACAGAGGCTGGGTTAAACTCTCAAAACCAGCTTTCCAGTTGGAGCATATCCACCACTGCCAAATCCTGGATTTCGTAAAAGCAGCACACTGTGGTCTACATCAGAGCAAGGCCAGGCTGTGGAACACCCAGGTTGCTGCAGGACCCTCTCCTTGTGTGTCTGGCACCAAGCACAGCGCAACTACTGGCCAACTGACCACCAATTTTTTAAAACACATCCTAGCCTCAGGCTCACCCCTGCTCACCCAGACCACAGTTTTTTCAATATTTTGCAACAGTATGATTTTTTTTTTTTAACATTCAAAGCAAAGCAGAAACTGAAATCACTGGAAGCAACAAGCACTCTACACTTCCAGAAATCTGGCTGCGGGGGTCCCAAGACAGCTACTGGGAAAATATTTTTTTTTTAAATTGATGGTAACAAAGAAAAATGTCTGATTTGGATTAAACGACTCGTTCAGCAGATAGAAACTGTGTTGCAGAAAGGTGTGGGGGAGTGTTGAATTCAGTTTACAATGACAAATTTAAACTTCATTAACCACTGAGCTATTGCCTTCATTTCTGTACTACCCTTCTCCATATTCAACATCATTTTCTATTCCAATAAGAAAGGAGTTACAGTTCTAGAAACAAAATCCTTGCTTTCTACAGTCCCAATTCACAACAGCATGAACACTGTCCATTCTCTGTACAACAACGGAAACAGATTTAAACCAGAAACCCCTAAGTGGGCTATCATGTATTTATCTTGCTCAATTTCAAAACGCTGAGCATAGGAAGCCTACAAAAGCTCTGCCCATGCCCTCGTGTCAAACACACACACACAAAAAACCCCCACAAAATATTTAATATCTTGAACACAACATTTATTTTGCTGGTCACACTACACAGGAGGCACACACCATCCTCTTTGTTTCTGTAACTGTAACTCATTGTGCTTGTAAACGCACTGACCTCCACCACAAAGTTTTTCTCAAAAAAAAAAAGATCTAATTTGTAGCGTTCTTTCTTAGTGATGGGTTCAGATGAATTTTCCTCTCCGAATGAAGAGGCTGAACAATAACGACAGTTTTATTGCTTTAATCAATGTCGAACTGAAAAAAGATACCAACACCCATCCAAGAGTTAACAGGATAGTTAATGTGATTCCTACTGCTAATTCTGAAGGGCAAGTTTGGGTCCTCCTTACACAGTGCTCATTGTTTTTAAAAAACACGGCGTAAAAAAAAAAAAAGGTGGCTGAATACAAATATGAAGAAAATTTAACACTTGGACAGCTTCAGTTTCCTGTAAGGATACAAACATGGTTTTGCTGAGTACATCAACATACCTAATAAATGGTACTGCAAACCCAGTACCATTTTAGGAGAGTCCATGCTAGAAGAGGAATCTTTCGTGGATTCTAAACCCTATAAATTCTTCCTTCATTGTTCATGTTCTAACACCATTACCATGGCATTTTGCACCAGATGGCAACACCACCTCTTTGGCAATGGAGTAATGCATATTGTTAATGGAATATACTGGAAATACCTGTTAGTGCACACATGCATCAACCTTTCATCTGCACACTGGTGTCCAGTCAAGTCTACAGCTCCTACACCCCACAGTAACACCAAAGTAGCACAGAAAAATCAGGAAGCAGTAGGGTCAAAGCAGATTTTGTTGGCCTCTATCGCGGACCTGCCACATGACCCCGCAAACCACTTGACCTTTTCACACCTCAGCTCTCTACCAAGAATTAATGATACCAAATTCAACTCTGTGCCCTACACACCCATTACAAAAGTTCTAAACAAATTTATTACCTGTTATTCTCAACTGCATTCTACACCACAGGACAAAGAAATGATGGAAGACTTTTCTTTTATTCTGCCTAACCATTTTGATGAAACAAAAATTAGAAAGATAAATGGCAATTTATTTCCACTTTAACATTTCATAGATTTGAAATGGTTCCATTCATCATCTTCCTGCCACTTACCGTTTCCCTTTCAACTGAAACACACATACAACCTAAGAGCAAAGACAAAAAGGTGCTACTGGTATGTGGTATTCTACAAGAATCTCCACAGGATGCCTTACTTTTAATTGAATATTGTCTTTTCTAGGAGAAGGTATACTTTCATAAACGGTGTTTTGCAATGATTGAATATAAACTACAAAAAGACCACTATTTGTACTCTGGCTTCACCACTCCCTTACGTGTATTTCAGAAGACATCAGTGTTGTTCAACTTTTGATAACTGCTTTTATTAAGTTGTTCCAATAAAATTTAATTTAAGTTAAAATGTAGTAAAAAAATCATATTTTTGACAGTACGTTTCCCAAAAATATTTTATTCTGTTATTTTTATACTCTAATAATCTGCTGGACACACTTAATCCATAAACATATACATTGAATCAAAAGAACACAAGCCACAATGTTAACAGATACACACAGCGTCACTTCAGCTCAATCTGAACATTAAATAGCAAGGACTGGACAACTCTTCAGGGGAAACAGAAGTTTTCCTATAAATTAGGTGTATGCATAAAGAGCAGACGAGTCCTTGTACTTACCTACTCACAAACTACCAAAACTCAGTAGGTATGACAATTGCCACACAGACCCTAAAGCACATACTCTACCCACTGTCAGTGAAGTACTAAAAAGACACTTGATTGTGCTCTTGTTTCAAAATGAAGGTATTATCTGTAACTAATCGAGCCAGAGATCAGAGGGTCTGAATTACCCATCTGCTAGAATGTATGCTGTCTCTTAACAAAATGAACCAGGTTCAGCTGTTCCTTTTGTACAGAAAAAGAAATTTATAATTTAAAAGTTTTGATTATAGTAATGAAAAATTTAGTTGTTAAAGTTTGTTCATATTTATTCCAAATTATACTATATGCTGTCTCTACTGAAGTTGCTGCATTACAGCAATTATAATCTTCATACAGGACCTCTTATTATGTAAGTGCTGCAATTTCAACTCTGACATTCAAACTGAATTACAATCTCTCACCTTTAGATAACTTGAAGTATTGAGTTGCCTCTCTACACAAAAAGATGAAGGTCAAACAAAGGACACTTCTTCAGTAAAAGTACTTAATAGTTTTTGCTCAGCTCTTGTACCTTGACTGAATAGGCTGACTGATAAGGTGAGAAGACAGGGGACACAGATAAGGCTGTCAACCCACAACATAAAATTCTGTTCAATGCCACCTTCTGTAGATAAGGCAGAAACATTATTTTAGAATACACAGTAGACAAGCAATGATTTATCATCCTGGAAATCACCATCTAAATATAGATATTTTTGTAAAATACCTTTGTGCAATGGTTGAGGCATAGTTAAAATCTGGATAAGCAAAAGGGATGGGACATCTCTGTAAAGCACAGGAACTTCTGGCAGCTCTTCACTTATCACCCTGGAAAGAAAACCCAAAGAAAATCACTTCTGATACTGTAAACACATTTTTCATATTTTATTTTGCATTTTATTTTGAATAGTATTACATTTGATGTCAAACTTACAGAAGCCAAATACCTGACAATTCACTAACTGATCTCGATTTTAAAAACATTTTTTGCTACTAATACATGGTAAGAACTCATGAGGAAGTTAAAATTTGGGTACCTGAATCTTGCAAAACTATTTTAAAGCTTCCCCAAACTGCCTGAAGTAGTTATTTCTATGTACAAACCTAAGGAACATTCAGGTTTGCACTTTTAGATGCACTAAAATAAGAAAATATACCGCTTAGTATCATAGTAATTTAACTGGTTTACAATGCATAGCATTTCACAAATATACATATATATCTGTGCTGTAACAATGATTCCTCAAATTACATTACTGGTACAGGGATCGCTCCTATTGGAAAACATGGAGACCTCAGAAAAGTTATTGCTTTCCTTTGTGTAAGGAAATGAAGACTCAAGCAGCCATCACAGGTGAGACTGTGCAATCTTACAGTCTTTATTTAAAACCCTATATGGCTAGAAGGACAACAAATAAGCACAGAAAGAGATACTGCAAATTTCTGAACTATTTGGAATCACTAAATGACATAACAGCACCTTGAAGTCATATACTTAAAATCAGAAAACAGATGCAGATAGGAGGTAGTATTGTTCTAGCTTTATGTAGCAGTACCCAACAATATTCCAAACAATATTCTACAGGCACAACAGCTGATTCAAAACGGCAAAAAAACAAAGCGCTGAAAAATCATTCTCCTGTCTTTAAGTGATCCAGTGTGTGAAGGAGATCTCAAGCAGGAGCAGCTGGTACAATGCAATATGCATCCTTCATTGTCACCTTTCCCCTTCTGCAATGAGCACAGAAGAAATTGTTGTTTGGGTTCTTAATCCCATTCCCAAGCAGTGGTTGGCACTGACTGGTTGGGCTGTTGAATGCCAGTGGAGTGATTGAGGAGATGCTTGTTGGAGATTCTTGTCTGTACTACTGCCACAGGAGCTACATGGTGAGACCCTCACATAACTGACCCTCAGTCTCCATGGAAAACAAAGCCATCAACAGCTTCTTACAAACAGATGCAAATTTTGCAAAGGAAAACATCCCATACCACAGAGCTCCTTTCAGTTGCCATGTCATTGAAATGCTGTACTGGATAGGCAATTTCTTTCTATCACTCCTTATGCTTTTACACCTTGTTTTTCAGTTTCTTGCCAGTGAGAAGAATGACAAAGGAGGAAGTAAAAATCAAACTCTCTCTAGGCAGGAGCTTCGCTTAATTAGGGCAGCTACAGGGCTCTATGCCATGAGGCAATTCATCGGGCCTTCCGTAAAATCCACCAGAGTGTCAGGAAACCAAGACACATCCACCTGCTACAGTTTCAAGGCTCACTTCATGTTTCCCAGTGAGGTGCTCTCAAGCCCTGCAGCAAGTGCCCAAGTTTCTGTACAAACAGACTCAGATTTAGGATACAACATACAGGCAAGACATTGAACCTTCTTCTGTCTCAGCTCTGTTTCAGAGCATGAGTGGTGAATTATTGCTGGATTCGATCAATGCGTCACTTCCAAGAGGACCCATCTCTTCCTCTGATCCAACTCAGCCAGCACTGGCTTAGTTGATGCCTCTCTTTATGAGGGCACCAGCTCCCCTTGGTGTCATCTATCACACACGTAGCAGACAAACTGAGCTCTTGCGGACCACGTACTGGAAAAGGTTGTCCCACGCAGTTGGGACATGGATGCATGCATAAGATCCCTAGTGCCTTCTAATAGCTTTGGGGATGCAAGCAGTTTATTATCTCTGAGGCACATAAACATGTAGGTGCTTTTGAAAAAAGACCCCTACATAGTTACTGATTTCATTAAAATTTAGACTTTTCTCTACAAAAGGTACTGCTAAGAGCAATCTGTGACAGGAATTTTAACAGGCAAGAAGTATGTAAGAGGAGGATTAGAACAACACTCTTGATCATATTAAGAGTGTTATCTAACTATATATTTAACTACTCTCCTTCCCCTCTCTCCTAGCTCACTAAGGCACATCCTGAAGCAATGCTTTTATTGAATGGCTGAAATTTTCAGTCATTTTATGCAACGCTACACTGTGAGAATGAACACAAACAGCTTGGTTGATTAGTTTTATAAAACGAAGCCACAGAGACCATGGTCTAACTGGTCCCTTTGAATTAATGAACCCAAACATCTACAGAATAAACACTATTCATTACACCTTTTTGTTACAATCAAGCATTTCATGAAAATCATTGTTGTAAAACACTGTAACATACACAAACATACATAGTTGTATACGGGAGCCTCTCAAACAAAAACCCAAATATTCAAAAAATCAGCATATTGAATTCTAAAAAAGACAAAGGGGGTAAAAACTTGTATCACCACCAAGTCTCATTTTCAAAATTATATAGGTAATAAAGACGCTAATCTCGCTGTCTTTCTAATTCTACTTTTACCTACAGTTAGTTCTATTTTATGACCTATGACTGAGTTTTACAATAACCCTCACTATGTAATGACTTTAAAACAATAGACATCTCCAATTACTTCTCACCTTTAATTTTTAATTTATATATAAATTTGCAGAGAAAATTAATTTCAAATAACATTAAGAAAAAAAATTAACTCCCTCTGGTAATATTTAGCTGCACACCTCTTTCCAACAGGCGTATCAAATATCATCTGTCATGTAACAATCAGGTCAAATACCAGTTTTGATAAAATTAGTCAATGTTCTTATATATACAGAATACTGCTGTTGATTGGCAACTTCACAAATAAATTAACTTGTTTTCACATGCAGGACCAACTGAATTATTTGTCTAATTTATTCATTTCATATGAATTGGAGAAGCAAAACTACATTAAATGTCAGGATTGTAGATAAGCTGCTTCTGTTTACGTCAAGTGCCGCAGCTTAAGAAGCATTTAAAAACTGCTCTGTCATTTCTTAAGAGCCTAAGCAACTTCTTCATTATGATACTGAAACTGAATTTATAAAGAGTGTTTAGAAAAGTGTTTTATGGAAATTGCCCACCCTTATAATCCCCAATGCATATGTGAAAGCTTGATAAATCTGACTTTACAAAAAATCGTGCCACAGAAGCATTGAATAAAACGAAAGCAAGTACAATTCCAGATGGGAACAAAGTAAAATAAAATTATTCAAATGTATTATAGTTGTATGCTGTATCCATTAAAAAAAAGGGAGAAAGGTGAGGTGGAAATAAACTGCACAGTGCAATATAGACATGTACCAAAATGAAATATGCATTGCTTGACTTTCTCCATGGAGCTGACATCTCCAGTCCAAGGGAACAGAGCTGCACCTCTCTCTGTGCCAATACCAGACCTGTTTATTAGCTGACAGCTGATCAACTCTGCCTCTGAATACTGCATCCTCCTCCTGACAGAAGTTATATGGGCATCACTTCTTTGGGAATAGACAGATGAATAGAAAATTCTGTTCTACTTTGAAACAAGCAGCATTTACTTATGGCCTTCCCTTACATATATGCTCCCCTCCCCCTCTTATCTCAGCTACAGACACTTAAAAATTTTGTTTGATGCTAACTCCAACTCATTACAAAGCTGGAAAATCAATAAATACAGTGGAAGCTGAGCCGCACACCTCTTCAAACTGTTGGATACAGAAAATCTGAGACACAGGGATATGGATACAGCTAAACAAAGGTTTAACAACTAGTGCAAATTTGTATTCTCTTCAGTATTTGCAAGATAAGAAATACAGCCCACAAATCCCAGCCTGCAGAAAGGTCAGAGTAATACACAGTTTCTGATGTTCATGATAAGAAAGCAAAATTCTACTATTTATTCTGGATACACGCTAGGATATAATCACAATTTCATATTTGCTCTTCACTGGGTCACAGCAGATTTTACAGTAGGTCAGTTTTTCTCATTATACAACACAGAACTTCAATGACAGTACTAACACTGGGCATCTCACATTCTCTCCTTCATCACTGTGCCCCCAGTGCTCCCTTGCCACTTACATCCAAACTTATTGAAATAAACCTTTTTAGAAACATGGATTAGTTCCTTGACTGTGTTCATGATGCAGCCTGCTCAAGTTACATCAGCACAGCTGAAGAAGGTGGCGAGCTACGGTACAGGGGAAGGAAGAAATAGCCAAGAGCAAGTACTCCTGAAGCTGGCATTACTGACAAACCCTCTGTATCATAACATGTGTCCTGAGACACTGGTGTTTCAGGCAGGATCTGTGTGTTTATTGAATAGATCACGCACGCCATGTTGCCATATGTGAATGTATATACCACCTCTTCCACAAGCCTTAACTAAATCCCACTGTCCATCATCCTACTCTCCGCCTGCCTCGGACTACCTTCACAAAAACAGTTTTATTTTTTTCACTTCACAACAGATGTGACTTAAGAAGCTCCCACGCACAACTGTTTATTTCCCATCCTTGTGTTGCAGTTATTTGCTTACAGGGTCATACTGGGGCAATGATCAAAGTGATCTAGCTTAGAACAAAATGTCAGCAAAACACTTCAGTGAAAATAACCCAGTAGGTTTCAGCATTTCACTTTATCCTGCAGTTCCCCCCTGCAAGTGCTCCTACTGCAAAGAACCTTAATGCTTACCGAATCATTTTTTGCTGACACATTTCATCTGTCAAAAGAGAGACAAAAATTTAAGGCTTCATAGAGATGTAAAATTTAAAAAAAAAGTATACCCTTTTATTTCAGCCTCGCCATTCCCGAGACTCTGGATATTGGGACCAGTCCATTAAATTCACATCTGGGTTTAGTAATTACTGTTTCCAGCTGCTCCTTCTCTGCCCCCTGCCAGAAGCTATCATTCCCCACTTACACCACAATAATTGTTTATTTGATCACCATTGAAACCAGATATGTCCCCGGAAAAACAATTTGCTTAAGCACACCCTGTGGGACCAACTGTATATTAAATCTGACAGTATGAACTGCACAGGAGAAAGAATCCACCACACCTTTCACATTTCATCAGACTTAGCTTTATCTTTTTTCCTCCCTCTTCCTTCAATTCACATTATTTAGGCCCTTTTTGATAGGGCATCTTCTTGCTCAAAATTTCCTTACTTCTACTTTACCTTGGTGTGACTTCATGAGCTCCTTCCTATCTTTCCTCTCAGCTGCCGCTTTCAACTATGGAGCAATCTAGGTACAGTTGCAAAAGGTGACACTGGGCAAAACACAGGTTTTGGAAGTGTAGTAGAGCAATCCTGTGAGAGTCTTTAGACATTATTTTGATCAGTTCTCCCAGACACATGAAATCCAAGGCATCATTTATGAATAAAGATAGTTGGGTTGTGGAAAATCAAGCTCTATACCTGGATAGTTTTGATTTATTTATGTATTTAAATAAAGCAATTGCAGTTAAATAAGGGTGAAACAATAATGCAATGGCACTTGCATCCCATAGATCATTTTATTTTTTAGTTTTGAAAATTACCTTTTCAAATAAAGAAGCAACTAACCTCTCCGGAAAACTGCTTTCAAATGAAACAATAATTTAAAGTAAAAATTAAATAGAAAAATATTGTATGTTGGGTTTTTTGCTCCTGTGACTTCCTGATGTAAATTGTTTGGAATCACAGTAAAACACTCAGATAATACAGATCTTTTCCTCTCACAGACTCTTTTTTCTACAGGTCTTTAAGTGAAGTCTCATGTACCATTCAGGCTGATGATTCAGATTACTCTGTTAGCTTCAAAATGTCAGCAATATCCACATCTTAAATCTGCAGTGATATTTCCCCAGCACTCTCAATCTTCTTCAGTTTACAGTAGTGTATCACCTTCTCGTTGCCCTTAGCACTTTTTGCCTGTATCTGAAAAATCTCACTATTCTGGATTTCTCAAAAGGCTCTGTGACTCCAAGAAGTATGCAATCAGATCATACACACCAATCACATGAATGCCATCTTCAAGACAAACTACTACTTCAAATTTCTAAAATATAATTACGGCTACCCATCTCATGCTCTAATTTATTCATTAAGAACATGTCCCCAAGTTGCTGCCCCTGCAGCTTTCTGGGGCCTGCAGACTCAAGTAGGAAAAACATTCCAAAGAGTGGGCAAAAAAAAATCCAGTTTGATTGCATCTGTGCATCTCAACAGTAAACTATTTCATGGCAAAATGGATGGTCTCTCAGTTATAGCTTCCTGAACAACTTAGGTTTTAGTGCCAAACTAACATCAGAGAGTTTACCAAGAAATCTTGAATATCAGTGCAGAAAATGAGAGAACTGTTCAAATGCATTCCCACCATGCAACACCTGCAAAGCAAGCCGTTATGTACCATTCATTTCGAAGTGATTCAAAATATTGCCTAATCAAATCTAAATTGCAGCAATCTAACCTTGATATGACCAACGCATGGTGAATTCCATCAAGTCTGTAAGGGCAAAAAAGAGCTGCAGAAAAAGCAGTCCCACAATTAACAGCCGCTTCCAAAGCCAGCATGCTCTTCAAATACCAAAACGAGAAGTGCATGATCAGTCCCACAGCCTTTCTGACTGCTGAGGGCCTATCAATGTGATCTTAATTTTGCCTGGTATCATTCAGTCAACCATACATGAAATGGATTAACCTGGTTCTACTGCTCAATCTAGGTCAGGGCACAATCATATGAAAACATATTCTCAAAATGCTTTGAATGCATGATGAATAACACAGGTTTTCAGGTTATAAATTTTTTGATGCTTTGTTCTGCTAATGCTTTATAAATTAATCTGTTAATCTAGTCTAACTGTTGCAATCATCTAATGTTGACTTCAAAAAAAAGCCTAGGCCCAAGAGGACAAACATGTAAAATTTCAAACCAGAAGCAAGCACAAACATTTTAACAATTTTTCCTGATTCACAGATTGGGATTGCAGCACTGCTATCCTAGATCAATTTTTGAAATCTCAAGATGCTTTCCACCTCAGGCTCCTAGAAATACACTGGAAAACACACTAAAGATAGGCACTAAAAAGACAGTCTTTTCAACGTTATTATAAGGTACATAGTGGAGATCTTAGCTATGAGGAAGATGCTCGAGATGCCAACATAAAATAAAAAAAATCAGTTTCCTCTTATGAGGATAAACAATCGTGGTTTTAGGCAAGTATTTTTTTTCTTTAAGGGCAAACTCAGTTAAATAACTTGTTTAAAATAACAAGTACAATAAAAAAATTTAGCTTCAAATAGAATTATTTCTCACATATATTAGGCCTACCTATGGTATTTCTATAACAGTTGTTAGTCATTGCCCAACTTCCAATGAGCTATTTACAAACTTAATTTCAATATAAATTTTGTCTAGCATATATACCAAGAACAGCAGTGCACCTATCCACTTACCCAGTACTATTAAATTTGCATGAGCTTAAGCTTGCAAGTGGTGAATTTAAGTTTTAACTTAAACCTGGAATATGTCAGATTTAATGTAAAAGAAATCTGAAAATTTCATTTTACAAATATATACAGTTTTCATATGTTAAGTTCATCAGCCTACCTCACAGACAATTTAAATTAGACAGAAGGTTACCCAAAGTCCCTTGGTAAGTATGTTTCTTTCACAAAATAAAACTGATATTTGGTAAATTAAAATACTTGCTCTGAATTTTTGTCCGGCATCATCTGAGTTAATTTTCTCCAGGGATTGTATGCAGAGTCTATACTATAGAGGTGCATGTGCATGGCCAACACATGGAACAGCTGATCTGAAAGGTCAAGAAGATAGATTGATGATTATTATGCAAAATAATATGAAGGATTTTACATTAAGTTGCTATAATCTAGTTTACAAGACTCAGAAAACTCTGAAAAGTCTGTCATCGCATTCCAAATGAGCTGGTACCCTAACAAGTATATTTTAAAAAGTTATATTTTAAAATAGGATTTGAAGATACGATTTCAACACAAGGCTGGTAACGTAGGCATGTAAACAAAACCAATTATTTTTCTCTCCTGAAATTCTGAAACAGAGAAGGTCTGTTTATAAAGCTTCAACCAGATCACAGTTGTTTCCGTGATTCTAAAACACCAGCTCCATGTACTTAATTACAGGTCTTTTAAAATTTATTGTTTCATACGCTGTTATGCTGCTAGGGTTCCATACTTGCTTCACTCGCCTCTCCAGTTTACATAAGAATAACTTCCTAAACATCTCTTCTAAACAGAGACTGATAGACTTTTCCTACACTTCTCTTATTCCTCACTCTCACAGTTGATGTCTGTGCACAACATATTTGAATTAAACCTAGAGTTGATAGAAGTTTCAGCCTATAGCAGGATCACTTTGGCTCTTCATCCTAAAAAGTTATTATTCTTTCTGCCTTCATAAGGTTATCTTGCAAGTAACTTTTGGAAGAGAAAAAAACCCCAAACTTCTGACTACACCACAATGACACTAAAGCAGCAACGGCCTTTAGGACTGCAAACCTGCAGAGTTTGCTGACATTCATCAATTCAGAACCTTCTGTACATCTACTGTGTCAAAAATATAATTTGCAAAGCACTTCCAGAACCTTTTGACTGAAGGATATCTCGTTTATTATTCATGCGTGTTACTGTAGTATCATATATTGAAAGGCACAGTTTTAAATTCTCTATGAATCACAATCCACACAAACATAACATCTAATCCTTTCTCCCTTTAAGCAAGCTAAGATGACAGGTACCATCTACGTTGACAGTATTTTCAGAGAGCTATGTACAAAAAGAATCTCAGGCTTCACTTCTTTTTCTCCATTTATAAAACAGTTACAGTTTGGGGAAAAAAATTATCTTCACAGTTTTATATTAAAATAATACTTTAAAATACTATCTCCCATGATATTGCTCATTTTTTTCCTCTTGTCATGCTATATC
The DNA here is from genome assembly GCA_033556795.1 of Tapera naevia. Classification (NCBI taxonomy): domain Eukaryota; kingdom Metazoa; phylum Chordata; class Aves; order Cuculiformes; family Neomorphidae; genus Tapera; species Tapera naevia. The sequence continues at coordinate 11,836,744 of JAUMJJ010000069.1, forward strand.
TTGCTATTTTTGGCCATGTTTGCTCCTCCTCTTCAGTTTTATGGGATCCTGCTTACTTCCGCCCTTCATTTTAACTTTTTCCCTTAGTATCTTGCCACCTTCTTTCAATCTTTCAATTGATCCCTTTGCCTCCTCTCTAAATCTCCCTCCCTTCTCTCTACAACCCACTTGCTCAACCTACACACTCTCTCACAGGTCTTTTTTTTAAAGTAGAAATAGCAGCTGTTAATTTATTTTCCATAAATAGACAATTACTCAGAGGTATGCAGTGGCCAAAAAAGTCGCATGATGAATTCAGCTGACTGCCAGAGCCTGAAGGCAGTAATTAGCTCCTGGGGTTTGTAAAATAATTGAAGATGTAGATGGCATTGGAATTGATTGCTTTCACCTGCTTTCTGAATAAAAACAGTCAATGAGGACAAAATAAGTCATCTTTTCTCCTGCCAAGAGATTCTACCAAAACACTGTTGTGCTGACAAACTTCAGAACCCTGAAAATACACTGATGTTTCATCAAAGTAATTTACAAAAAGCCAGTATGGTTTTATTTGCAATGAACCACATGAAAGTACCCATTCTTTCCCTCTTGCCTCTCCACTACTAAAAGGAATGTCTTTTCTCTATGAACTGCTCCTTGCCTCAAAAAGAAATGGGCAATTATGCAAAAAAAAGAAATGCTTAGCATAATTAATTAACCCTCTGTTCCTTTAACAGCTATTTTCGTGAGCTTTTACTAATACAAAATTAAGCAGGCATTTGATGCTATCAAATTCAAGCACTGGAGAATTTATTTGTAATCTCTAATCATGTAACAATCGTGAATCAAGATATATTCTAACAACAACTGAATTTGCATCAGAAAAATTCAGTTTAGCAGCCTTCTAAGACAATAGTTTTTGTCTGTGATCAAGGCAGCTATCGCACCTTTGCAAGAAAATGTCTTGAGCACATAAAGTTAAAGCAAGGAAGTAGGTAATAAGATATGGCTACAATGACCTTTCATGAAATATTTATTATGAATTGACTTAAAAACATCAAGATACTCTCAAAATCAACGTGGCACAGCCATGCTTGTTTCTAGGTCCTGGTAACCAAGGAATAACATTGCCCCCTAATGGGAATAGCCACCTCCCAAGGCAGTAAAACTGACTTCTGATTGGTTTATTGCTTTGTATTCACATTTCTGAGAAGATTTCTAACAATTAGCAAAAACTAAGGACTAGCCAGAGGAAGATACGAAGGTTTCTTTCTTTGCAAACATTCTTCTGTTTTACATTACGGTGATTCCAATTACTTTACTTCAAACTCACTATGATTCTGGAGTACTGGAGAAAGCCAAGGAAAACACCAGAGCACTGAAAATCTATAACTGGTAACTTCTTTGTGCACAAAATTCTTGGTGTTTTACCACATTCTTACACTTGAGGGACGGGCAGAAAACTGCCTTGGGCCAAATGCAAAGTTTTTTTCCCTGTGTATTCATGTGAACGTATCAAAACATAAATATAACATAGAATATCTTCCCACATTTTAAAAACTACATAGAAGCTTTAAAATACTTTTTTTGTTTTAAACACGTAGCAGCAAAACATTCACATGAGAATGGCCCACAAACAATAGCCATGCCTTGTAAAGAACAGAAAGGAAGGTCATAGACCCAGTAGGCATCCCAAACCCCTCCACTGCTCACAGTCTGTCTTATAGCTCACTCTCTCCAGGACAGCCCACCTTTGCAAGTGGGAAAGACATGATCTGGGTGTAGCTCAGTCTCCAAAATACTTTCTTCATAAATTTGGTAGAGGCATATTAATTATACAAAGCCCAGCAGCAACAAAATTAGAGAATGGTAATTATGAGGTCACAACAAAATGAGAACTAGAGATATATTGTTAATAAATTATGAAAAGTAAACAGTGAAAAGAATTTGAACATGGTTCTCGTCTCCTAATAACTTTGTAATATTTGGGACAGGCTGCATCAGTTATACTGAATGAATATAAAAATCACAGAATTTGAATGGACAATATAACTTATTGCTGCAAATCACCAGGGGCATGGCAGGATTCCAAGATTTAGATAGTTAAGTGGGCAAAGCCGCTGGCTTTAGAACACATTGATGTGACTCAAATATTACCTACATTGAAGCAGTGCTATTTCAATTATCCCAAACTATTTAGATGGCCTTTGTTTTCACAGCATGTACGCATACAATTTAGTTAACATATTCATCTAGATTAGCAGTTACATATTAGCTTTAACTTTGATCCGTGTTAGCTTTACTTATTCCATTTATAAAAATTCAAAAAATCTATTGCTCCACACACCGCTGCTCTTGGTACATTCATTTCAACACCAGCTCTACGTCTCAGGGTTATCCTGTCACAAGAGGAGCAATAAACTCAAACTCATTTGGAATTGGTACTTCCAAAGGAGCAGCTGAAACGATAGACTCTGTCTTTGTACTGGGACTGAAGCTATTAGAGGAAGCTGCTCCTCTCAAAACAACAAAAAATGGGAATTTCATCTGCCCATCCACATTGCCTGCACTAACACCTGCAGTTGAATACAATTTTCAGTAGTAAAGCACAGTGATATTACAGACATTGATGAAGCTCTTAAAAATATTCTGCTATGCCAAAGTGCACGAAGCAGGAGTCTATAAAGGTGACTTCACAGCTCTGTTCAGGTCTAGCGAGGTATGCACAGCACAAAAGGCAACTAAATTCAGAGATGAACAGATAGGGATTTGACATACGAATGGCAGAACTTCTGAAAATGCTGCGCTGAACTGGCAAAAATTAGTGATTCAGGAAGTTACATGCAGGTGTAAGTTTTGGTCTACCTTGGTTGGTCTTTCCCAGATTCCTATATGAGTTTTGCTGCCTTTTTTTTTCTTTTTCTTTTTCTCCAGTCTCTTGATTGCAAAATAAACAAATAATCAAAGCTGAAATTTGAGATTTTTTCCATTATTAATTCTACTTCCACAATGTATAACAATGTGCTGTAATAATGACAAAGAAAATTAAAGCATTTGCTGACTTTGTTTTGCTTCCAAAAGTCTACATGATTTTATTCCCGTCTCTTTCATACTTGTTCTACAAGCATGTAAATAACACATACTTCTGTCATGAAAATATCTACTTTGATATTTTGATCCAATCTTCTCTTTTTTATTCCATAAATTAGTATTCATATTTACAATGTCAAAAGATTACAAAACACAGTGACACAGCAGTTCACTGGAAGCAGAAATGAAAATATCCTTAGCTCAACTGCTGCTTGACGATCTTGCCATACTAGAGATGTTATGTCCTTCTTTTTCTGAAGTTTCCTGGCACTATCAAGAATAACTTAGAGTATAACAAAAAACACTTGATACAATCAGATGGGACTTGATTGTTAATAAGGAATCTGAGGATTTTTTTTGTCCTTGTAGGGATTTATATAGTCCACTTAGCAACAGCAGCTGCGAAGACCTGTCAACAGCATCTTCCCATTCATCAGTGATCCAATAGATTGGAAACAGTGAAGAAAAAACATGTGAAGGTCAGGAAAAGCCTATTAAGGCATTAAGACATTAACAGTCTACAAAATCTTAAGCCTTAATTGCTGAAGAAGCAGCTAATTATCCTCCACACCAAACTTACTAGTGTATGAAATCAACTTCAGTAAGAGAATTCTAAGAGCATCTATCTTTGCCTCTCCCACACTAGGTATGAATGGCGTATCAAGCTTTTTTATGAAATAGGTAGGATCATCTGCTGGCAAGAAAAACTGTTTTTTTCAAAGTTAGCATGAATGGATGGGAACTAAAGATCTGCAGGCTGCCATCTCCTAACTAAAAAACAAAACAAAACAAAACCAAGCCACAAAACCAAGCTAAAAAAAACCAAACCAACCAATCACAGAAACCCACTCTACCAAGGCAAAAAGCATTCCTGAAAACTATTTTTAGTCTCAGTTTCAGTGGTTGCAGAGAGCTGGGTAGGAATCTTTGCAACCATATTCACATTAATAGATTTCAAGAATTGAGCAACTGATAAAACAATTAGATTTTTCCTCCTACAGGAATGAACCATACTTAGTGATTCCAAGTACCACTGGCCTCATTGATAAAACAGAAACAGCCATTACTATCACCGCAGTTGAAAAATTTTTGTACAGAAGGAGCATGAGGAGCTTAGCAAATACTTCATGTCTAGCTGACTTTCTGTGCTGATAAAAACACTAAAAGCACAGATTAAAGTGATACCAAAGTCGTAATCAAGACAGATGACACCGCTGAACCATATACAAGCACAAAATACAAGTTTCAAATGAACACAAGTAGGTAAAAAGCCAACAAAATCCCTCAGTGGAACAATAGCTTCTCAATGGTATGAAGGTACTGGACATTTTAACTAAGGTAAGCTTATACAAGTCTTAAACACTTTTTTGACGTCCACTTGTAAATTAATGTCCTTTCCAAATAATGCAGTTGATGCTGCAATGCCAGACTCTGCTATCTGTGGGAAGCATAAGGATAAGGAACTCCCATATAGGGGAAACTGAAGCCAGAGGAGAAGGTGACAGAATATTTAAGAGTTCCCAAAAAAAACTAATCCTTTCCTTATCACAAAGGGAAAAAGGGAAAAAAAACCAAAAACCCAACAAAGCAGCCAGAAAGAAAGAACTACTTAAAAGGAAGAAAGGACTAGATTATAAATTAATTCATAAACAACTTATAAATTTCGTGCAATTTTTCTTCCAGTTGCAAGACTACCAGAGGAACAGTGACAGAAAAAAAGCACGTATACACAAGTTAGAGATACAAAAGTCAACACAGAAGTCCTAATCATTAAGCCTTAATAGTGTTCTGAAGCTGCTTCATAAACACAGAACAATTAAAACAAAAAGCAAAACATCAGATCTCTTAAACTTTATAAAACAGAGAAATAAGACCTGTATAATTATTATGTATTATAATTATCCCCTAAATCCAGACAATTTTCAAGGCCATAGGCTCTAAAGAACTCTAATGTGGACTTGATTTCCAAGTAATAAGCAAACAGGATTCTATTTGCCTTTCTGGTTGCATGCTGTTCAGCAATACACTTACGCAAACACATAAAAAATTTTAAACCTTAAAAGAGCAATTTAACAGCCAAATTTTCTTCATCATTCTTCTGTCTCAGCCTCGATCACTGACACTAACAGCTACATTAATATTCTTAATTTTAATTCCCAAGAGCACCTGCCCTCATGGTGCAATCTACTCCAACAGGCCTTGACCTGTTTGTTCCCACTCCCCTGATGCTGGCTGCTGTAACTGCTCACTTGGGACAACATATTCTGTTTTCTGCAGCACCTAATCATCAAACTTCACAGTTGTTACAAGGCTAATACAGAGTGGTACGCTTCACCACAAGAGACACACCTCATTATCTCACACATAAGAAAAACAAAACCCAGGTTACATTTTAGATTAGTTCTGCTGACATGTATGACATTTAAAAAATAAAGCAGCTTCAATTCTGTGAGAGCAAGAGTTTAAAAAAATAGCACCCAAGTTCTAGACAGGGTATAGATTTTTAAAATAATACTTTCCTTACTGCACAAGATAATGTAGAACTTGAAGGCACATTTTAAATGAAACTTTAAAAACAGGATTACCTCTTGGAAGAGATGAAAATGGAAAGATATCAATATCTATTACAGGGCATGTATCTGAAGAACTGCAATTTTTCACCTCTAAAAGCACCAATATTGAAGGGGCAATGAAGAAAACTCATATAATTATACAACATATTAGTTAAAACAAACCCTGCTCTATATGGAAAAGTAATTCTGCACCACAAGTCACATTTAGCCTAACATCCAATACTAAAGATAAAAATACTAAGTGGAAGTACTTCACAGATCTGTTCTAGGAAAACCCCGTTACCTTACATTGAAACCTAGCCCATTTTAATGAAAGATGAAGTAAGAAAAGTTTGCTACACCATAATTTTACAAAATAAGTACCAATACATAACATAAACAGCATGTAAATGTTTTCACAATGAAAATGTAACATTTATATTGCTGTTTAATGTAACAACATATTCACATACAAAACAGATTTCACCCGAAAGCTTTAAAGGATTCCTTCCATTTTTCTGAAATTAAAGACAGATACTGAAAACATCAACATGACTGTTTATATATAAATAAGAAAATTTACTTTTCTACCTAAAAGCAAGTGTATTGTATTTAAATGTTGTCCCTACCTCTTTATTCGAAATACACAGTAGAATCTATATGCACTAATGCAACTGCTAAAGGAAAAAGCATTACTTCCATGTACAACACAAAAAAAATACACATTTTAAAAGAGGAATAGAAAAATATTATAGTAAATAATCAAGAAGCAGTTTATTTTAACTAGAAACAAAAAAAAAATCAAGAAATGTTACCACATTTAAAAGAAAATCATCAACATGATCTTCAATGATAGGAATTACTAAACCAATTTCAGATTACACCCCCGTGTAATAGACAACTAAAGCACAGTTTAACAGTAGATATGCTGCTACTGGAGAGTGATGTATTTCATGAAGACTTTATTTTGTAAACTAACAAGTATTTATAAAAGCAATAGTTGGTGTAATCTTAATTAAAACTTTTCATTAAGAAGACAATTTCCACACTTCTCAAGCTTGAGAAGTATCTTCAACTTTCTATCAGTTTAGGCTTGTTGCACTGATCTATTTTGATGCATGGACAGCACTGGTTCATTTTCTGAGACACAGAGAATTAACAGCAAAATAATAAAGTGCTGGAAAAACAGGTAAGTATGACATATGAATTTAAATAGGACTTCAAGCTCGTCTTCTTAAAGTAATAGCCCAGTGCAATAAAATTTTCCAGTGGAGACTGATTCTCCATGTATCATTTCCAATTTTGTAATTCTCCAAAAATAAACTTCTCCAATTATTACAGTATTCTCTGTGCATTTCAAGACTCGAGAAATATGTATTAAAAATCCTGACTGATCTTTTCACTAATTGACAGCAAAAGCCATGTTCTCTTCCAAAATCAGGTCCTAAGTATGTAGGAGCCCTTCTTTACGTACAATGAGGTCGAGGGGATGTTGTGGTATAAGTACACAGAAAAAAATCAAAGAATGTATTATACAAACCACTTGGCGTAAGCTACCTGGCCTCAGCTTGGTGGAATTTCTTTCTTTCTTTCTTTAAAAAAAAAAAAACAACAAACCAAACATAACCAACTTTGAGGCAGTTCCTCCCTTGATGTCAACTGATGCAGTTCAAACAAAAACAACGAACCTATACAGACGTAGATCGAGGAAGTTGCCCAGCACTCTGGTGGTTCAACCATACTCTGCCAAGTCACAGTCTTCCCGCATTTACTGACATCAGTTGGTGATAAAGCACCATAAGAAAAACTGTTATCTTTAATATATATATATATTTTTTTAAGCTTTTAAACAGGTACACGCAACACAGATTTGATACTGATATGACATCAAACATTTCAGCATCTTACGATGTAATGAGTGCATTTCATTCCACTTTTATCTTTGAAAAAAAAAAAAGTGACAGAGAAAATGAAACCTCCTGGCTTTGAAAAATCAGATAAAAACAAGACCTTATGGATTACAGGCCACTTTAAATAGCAAGACTTATAAAGATACTGTGGGGCTAGTAAAGCCATGTGAAAAAAAGGGTACACACTGATTATGTGTAAATCATTGTAATTGTTTTCACTTCAAACACTTCAAAAGCCTTTCAATTTTAAGCCAATATCTCTGCCCTAAGCTGCTCGTCATGGTCTTCCAAATAACATGCCTGTGACACAGGTAACATATCCAGTAAATTGCTAAAATTCAGAGAAAGTGCCCATCTTAATAGATGAGCATACAACTGAGAATATATCGTAATCCAAGTAGGAATTATCTGTAGAGCCTTTATGTTACTAAGTGCTGCAAATTTGCAAACAGTGGTCTAGCAATATTCAGCACATGCATTTTTTAGGTACTTTGCACTGATGGGAAAGGGAAGTGATGATAGTGGGGGAAGACAACGTGCAGTAGGATTTAAAACTACTTTTCGCAAATCACAACACATGAATGAGATCAATTGAATTACATATTCTGGCAGTAACAGAAGACTTGTATCTTAGGAGGATGTGGACAGCACAGCACGTGATGGGACTTCTTTGGTGGTTCATCACCTCAAAGGATGAGGAAAGTGTCAACCACAAATCAAGATGTGGGCCCAAGCTTTCTGACATTTTTATTACTGAATCTGCTGCTACTGACTGCTGCATGAGCTTGATTTCAACAAGCATTACTACTAGCACTAGTATTCTAGCAGGCTTCCTGATTTTCTGACAATAGAAAATGTCCATTCCTAACAGTTTATATTCCAGTAAAAGATGAAAAGATTTTATGCTAAGAAAAAAAAAATTACTTCTGTCAACGAGAAGTGCTTCATTTGCCAAATATTGTCCTGTCACAGAATGAGCCAGGAAAATTAAAGACATGGGACATGGCAGCTGCCATGTCCCATGTCTTTAATTAGACCTAGCCATGAGCTACATCAACACACAGAAACAAATTTCTTTACTCTTAAGTAACAGCCAAAGTGAACAAAAGCTTTCCTGCTTTACCCTTAAAATATTTCTAGTTTTACTCATAAAAAATGAAAAATTATTAAAAAAATATTACAGGAATACTATGACAATTGATTTCTAAATAGATTATACTCACAATACATGAAGTGCTCTAATCAGTAATTTGTGCAAATCAGACCAGTTTTCTTAAATTGCAACAAAAAACAAAGGTTCATAACAGCAGAAATTATTTTCTTAAAAGAAAAAAGCTGTGATTTATCAAATGTTAAAAAGAATTACATATCTTTATTTGAAGTTCTAATAATTTATGTTGCATTTCATAACATAAAACTTACTTAAGCATGATCTTTTCCCAGCTGTGCTTGCACCTCCTGAACATAAATTACCTCCTCGATGGACCAGCTCAAGTTCCAGGTTTGTTCTGCAAGAAAAACATAGCAGTACTGAATGAAACAGCATTATCCAAGCTTCTATGGACACAAAAGAGTCACCACAAACTCCCAGCATGCAGTAAATAAAAGAATACTGTAATCTAATCTTTAGTGTGAGATAATGCCAAAAAATTACTCAGAATAAAACAAACTTGATCAAGATATTGTCATATGTGATTTTAAGTAGTTTGATTAGCAGATACTATATTAAGAAAATGGCTACAGTTGTGACTGAAGAACAAAAAAGTTAACTCTGAGGCTTTTTCTGTATGCACAAACAAATCCTTGATAATAAGGGAATTTATGTGCGAATCTGAAAATACAATATACAGATAGGCTAAATTTCAAATCAATCAGGTATGTCTGAAAGTGTTTTATTTAATGGTAGGGCTTTTGTTTTGCTTTAAACAAACAGTACAATGGATATGCCTTCAAGTAAGTAAGTATGAAAACAGTCTAAATTATAATGCAACCAGTGACCTTTATAGATAAGTTAGTAAAAGCCTTGGAGGTTAATTCTGAATCAAACACTTGTATTCACTGCAGCTCATTAGTATGAAACAAGAGTTGTGTCAGTTAATCTCTGCATGTCACATTGATGCTTTCTTTCTTAGTATCATTGTTATCTGATACTTGGGCAGCAATTGTTTAGGCCAAACTCGATAGCTTTGTTTAATTTGGGGATTGAGTGTTTCAGTCCTGCATTATCTTTTACCCCCAAGACTTCGAGAAAACAATTTATGTTACGTTTTCTAAGAGTTTGTTTCAATAAGTCAACATACATTTCTTTAATTAAAGGAATATAATTCTATTATTCTAAAATGTTATTTTGCTAATTTAATCCAAACTGCAAAGCTCACTCTACACATATTTTGTCTTTTAACCAAAAATCAAACAATTTTAGGTTCAATATAGTGTGACTAAATACACACTAAAATCTGTTCTAGAATTTTTGGCATATAATGTATCTAAGCTAACACATCACACACATATATATATCTAAAAAAAATGACAGGATGACTATTTTATTCAAAATAAATTATTTTTTAAGAATTTGAGCTCCATCAGCTTGAAAGAATAATACAATTTTGATATGCAGTGTTTGTTAAGGTACTTGCATATGTTTTTAAAATAGCAACTTTTCAGAATATTACCATACTCTAAGTTTGCAGCTTATGCCACCCATTTCTGAAGGAATGCTTTAATCCTCTCTACTCAGAAAAGGCAATTTAACATTGATAATATGCCTGCTCAGAGCTCCATCTGGTTGCTGCTGATAAGGGCATTTGTGTGACAGGGGAATTTTCCACTCTTCAGGCAATTTGCAGTGCTCACTGAACTTCTAAAAATCTACCAGCAAGGAAGCAGGGACTGGGATTTCATATTAGTGGACAAAATAGCAACCGCAAATCAGAATATGCTAGTTCATCATAGTAATATAAAGAAAACCACTATGTTTTATTTCTACAAGCCTTCTGATGACTAAATTGTAAAACCAAATAAATTATAATTAAGATTAAAATTAAAAACACTACCTGAATTCTAAGAACAACTTTCTAGATCTAGAATTGAAAAATCTACTTTCACCAAGCAATATGTTCAAATTTACAAAACAAATCTCAGGGGCAATCTGAAAACCATCATCTCTGTATGTGTGAAGTATTACATAGTAATATTTGCTGTAAGGAATGTAAGGAGAGAGATTTCTGGAAACATATACTCCACCACACATAGTATACTAAATCTCATCTCCCACACTTTTTCATTGCCTCCAGCCCCTCAAAGACAGCAGTTTATAGTTCAGCTTTCCTGGACACGTAAATATTAGCCTTTTCCTCTAAGACACCTCTTTCAAAACATACCTAAACTTTAGCATAGAAGTGCACAGTAGGGAAAACATCTTCTGTGAAACTGAAGGGTTCTTTATAGCATGTTCCACATCAGGAACCAGCCCTAAATCATTTTTGAAAGAGACTAGGGTATCTCCTCCTTAATTCAAGCTCCCTTCTCCCTTGAGGACCTGAGTACAATCTGCCCTCTACTGAAAAGCAGAGCTCTCGGTGCCTATTCTCTCATCAGTGAGGAAAAACCTGGGGCATCTGATAGAAGAGCAGAACAGAGTGGTCTCTGAAAGCATCCTTTGCTATCTCAGCCCCCTCAACATGAAGGAAAGAGAAGGAGAAAGAAAATCCATATGAGTGCCTGTTTCCTCTATCTAGAAATCTTTGTGTCATTCCTTGGAGCAACAAATTTTGCAGAACACTGGCTTTTATCTTCCTCATTCACAGAAAAAAAGAAGATGGATTTTGCTCAGCCGTACAGATGCTCAATTAAAAACCATCCCTAATTCATCCCTTCTTGTGGACTTTCATTAAGAAGGAACATATTAAAGGGGTGATTGCATATTTCTCAGAATTCCTATCAGAACAGAGTAGGTGGAAATTAAAACGCAATGCCCTTTCCAGAAAGAGAACATATTTGGATGAACCTCTTCTTTCTAATGGGACAGAAGAATCAAGTTAAGCACTACCATTTTTTTCCACTTCACTTACAAAGACAATACCTATAAGAAAAAAAAGCAGATTCTGAGACAGACTAGAAAAACAACACAAGGTTCTCATATTAGTCTATACATAGCTGACACTAAAAACAAAAGCTCTCTTTACACAGCCAACACAGGCACAAGAGGTATAGCTACGCAATACAGAAACAGTCCTGCAAAACCCTGCCACAAATGAGAGTCACCAATGCTATGAATGTGCAGCTATTAAAACCAAAGTGAGGCACACATGATGTGGGAATGACACACTATAGTAATCTTGAATGTCAGAAAAAAACAAGGAGAGATGCATAGGAAAAGCGGATAAATTTAACAAGGTAAGACTATAGGAAAAGATACCTAAGGAACTGCTTTCCAGCTGTGCATAGAATCTGGGTTGCCAAGACCCTGAGTGCCTCTTCTGCTAAGAAAACAGACAGGGGTAGCTCTCTCACTAGGTGGCAGATAATTTGCTTGTAATTGCTTTTCGATGCTACGAGTGACATCTGTCTGGGTAAGCAAACATGAAGTAAGAAAATTAAGTTCCGATTTTCCTGAAGCAGAAAGGATAGGATGTGGTAAGTGGCTACATCTTGTTCAATCAGTAGTATTCCCATTCCAGCATGCAAAAATACACTTCAGAGCTGGCCTCCAGCATCTTTTAAGAAGACCACAGATGATATTTTCTGATTGAAATGGAATATGACTTACAAGAAGACTGTTTAATTCACTTGTAAATATACGGAGTCAATAAAAATATCATTGCATTCAAACACTTATTTGTACAGGCTCTACTCATCATCTTGACCACTATAGCTGTAGATGGTGTTATGAAAACAATGAATGTTTTCAGAATACACGAAACTAAAAACGCTCAAAGGTAACTGGTTGCTAAGGATCACATGAATATCATTACCTCAAAAAGAATTGGACAGAAATAAGGAAGAAACAGGCTGAATGACAGGAATAACTTCCAGAAAGCAAGTTACTTCAGTCTGTAATTTAAATTGTGGATAGTCCATTCTTTGGATACTTAAACAAAACATACTAAAATCAAATAAAGCTAACTCTTATTCTGGGAGATGACGAGCTCACTTACATATTTATTTCCACAAACAAACTGTACGGTTCTATTAAAATGTCTTTTTAAAAGTTTAATTTTTTTAACCCATAGTTCTTATGCAATGATGCAGTAGTAGCAGCCTCTAAATTAACCATTTTGCAGCTGATCCACCAAGCACCCTCATAAGTGCTCTTAAAAGTTACAGTAACAATACAGAAGGCTGGATACAACATCTGAAATCTTTCAGGTGTGGATAAATGGAAAATTTCTGACACCAGCCTAACCTAACAAGAGGAGGTTCACAATGACTACAGGTGGTACATCCTAATCTGGGTGCTCAACCTTGATCTCTCTCTCCAGCAGTGCAAGTAATAATAAATGCAGTTCTGGTTTGAGGTATTTTTAATTGTTAGAATGAAAAAAAAATCTTGCACTTAGAGTGTTAATATAATAATAATAATAATAATAATATAGAGATATATTTAAAACGTGTTTCACTATCATTTTTTAAATTATATAATATTACACCCACAAATATATTATAACACCATTTTTGCATCTTAAATGACATGTCCAGTTACAGTCACAACAGTCATATGGGAACATTACTTTTGAGTCCTTTGTATTTTTGTAAGGGTATAAAATTATATTGACCAAACATTGCTGCTATTAATCTCGGTATTATTTATCCTTGTACAACAAATACCACTTAAAACAATGCAGAATAATCTTTCAACTTGCCATGCATAAAATTTAATTGGCTTTCTTCATCAAGGCACAGTTAAGGTACTCTTAAATCATACAGACAGTATGTTTTTTTTTTTATAAGAATTATACAATGAGCTAGTATGGAAGGGAATTCCGGAGATCAGATGGTCGAACCTTCTGTCAAAAGCTGAGCCTTAGGTTTGATTATCCAGAGCCCTGCCAAGCCAAGTCTTGAATATTTCAATTGCTTGTATACTACACACACTCACCAACCAGAGTTTATGAAACTGCAGTAAAAAATATGTAATGTATTATATCGCCTGCATGCTTGCACTTTCTCTGCAATCAGCACCCTCCCTGCAGGCCTCAGTAAATCACAATGTGGAAAATTATTTGCTTAATGAGTATTTCAACAACTTCTTATGGGAAGGAAGATTACAGCAAATCTGACCAGATTAACCATTTGGAGCATCTTAACATTAATGGCATAGACGGAAGAAGGCACTGTTAGATTTTCTTGGAGGCAGTGTCTGTGACAATTAACAGTTACAAAACCAGAACCAAACTTCACAGAGAAAATAATGGTAGCTTTGACACTGCTTTAGAAGTCTTATTCACATGAAGAGATTTCCAGTCACTGTTGTAGAAAAGGCTCCTTCTGTGATTCCCATTTAAGTAAATAAAACTAAGGACTGACAGATTAAAACCACCCTGTGATTTAAAACATAGTAATATGCCTGTGATATGGAAATAATCTTATTCTGCTAAATTGTAGTAGAGGAGATTTGACAGTTTGAGAAAGGAAGGTAGAAAAAAAAAATTCAACATAAAATTCTGATATATGGAAAGCAAAACCTTGAATAAAGAAGAAAACTAAATAAGTCTAAGATAAAATGTTCTCCAGGCTTTGTGCCACTGTCACATATACTGAAAGGGACCCGAAAAACACATCTTCCCATTTTGCATTCACCTGCATAAGAAAATCAGAAAATGGAACCTTGATGTACTGAGTGCTCAGAAAGCGTTTTTTGGAGAAGATGGAATCTTTTTTTTTCCAGAAAACTACTTGGTGAGTAACATCACTAGTGAGAATCACAAAAGAAAAAATATAAAAACATACCCACCTGGCTACTGAATACATAAACAGAAAATCATTGTCAGGTGATCCAGGACTCTTACTATAATCTGTATATTTTTTCTGTGTGGTACTTTTTATATCTTTCATTACAGATTCCATTTCTTTACTGAGATTGGTTTCAGACTATGAACAAAGACACAGAAGAAGATTAGTTAATTTTACCTGAAGAAACGCAATAGCTGATCACACAGTGTAGCGCTTCCAAATTGATAACAACACATTTGCAGATCATAAAAAAAAAATGCAGAATCAATATTCTGTCTCACAGCAGTGTTATGATAGTCTGCAAGTTATTCTGACTTGTTCTGAATATAAAAACATTACTGTTTTGTCCATCTAAGATTACAATAACAAAGGCAGTGAGATTCTTGAAGTATACTTGCATTGCACAAGTACATGAAAATAACAAAAGGCATCTCCATCAAGAGTGGAAGGCTAGCAAAACATAATAGAATTAATGCCATCATTCAGAAAGACCTCACGAAGCTTTGTAACACATGAGCATCTGCAAACTTCTTTCTGTCAAACAAATAATCCATTCTCTAAAATGTTCTTAATATACATTCTTTAAGTAGCTTCCAGTTACAAGGATATTGTTGGTTTTATATTGTAAATGGATTATAAATTAATTTTATATTATATAATTCAATTCTTTATAAATTTCTATGGAGAGAAGTGAAAATGTACTCCATAAATTATAATCACATTTTGACATAGCTTTTAATTGTTTATTTTTAGTAGGTAATACAGTAAGTGCTGTAAATACTTAAAATTTCTTCATATAAAAAGAATATAATATGCAGCCTTCCATATTAGAAGAAAAATAAAATTTCCCAGGTTGGCAATTTTCTAAAGAGGTCATAAATGCAACATAATGCAAAAAATGAAAAGTACAGGCAAATTAACAAGGATCTTTCTGCCTTACACTGATGCTTACTGGGAAAGTTCCCAGCTGTTCTTGAAGATCTTCCACCTCTTGTACAAGATCTTGTATAGACTTGTTACTGTGACTTTGCCAAAGGCTTCTTTCCACGTTGTTTCCAGGATAACAAGGAAGAACACTGTTAGCAAACTGCCTACAGAGGGGACAAGTAAATTCTCCTTTGTCCACTGAAAAACCCTGGAGGACTTGGTCATTCTAAAAGAAAATAGAGAAGATGTAGCTGAAATTTGCAAAAGATTATAAGTTGTAGTTTGGTATTTCAGGTGCACAGCAGATGAACAACATTATAACCAAAACTGCTACAAAAGATTAATTTTAATAGCTCCTCATTTTAGTGAAAAACATCTTAACTACTAGAGACTGCCTTACTATCCTCCAGCTCCACTAATTCTCATAATTTTTAAGTACTCCTCATTGTCAACAATATCCCATAATAAACTAGAAATAATTCAATGGAGTATTTTGAACAATTCACACCGTCTCTCTCTAGCAATTCCCATAAATTTTGAGACTCCATTTATAAGATCTTTCAATTTATCAAACGGTATTTTTTTTCAGTCACGAGAAATATTTCAAGATACTTCTCAGAAGTAGCACACACTGAAATCCTCAATCAAGTAGTAACTGGAGGGTAGAATGACAAAAACCCTGATTATTCCTCCTTTATCATGAAGGATCAAAAACAGACACAAAAGTATGTATTTGGGAAGTGGAAACACCTCCCAAGTACTCCTGTAACTGGAGAGCAACCTTGCTTCAGGTTTGTGAATTGCCTCAACAGTTTCCCACTCCTGGGAGAAGAGAGCTGTTAATAGCGACCATAATTGAAACTTCAAGCTATCAGTCCAAAATGCTGAGGTATCCTGGTAAGCCTACTTTTACATACCCTTCTGAATGCTGATCTCCGATTATGTTATGAAAAACCATGTTTCCTTCAGATGAACACAAATCTACATCAATTATTTAGGTAATAAGAATTAATTTAGTCAAGTATTTTCTCTGATATCTCAAAACAACTGAAAGCGAAGTACTTCTGTTAATAATGCCAGGAAGTAATAAGAGATTTAGTATCCATAAGTTCTTGAAACATAGTAAAAACGTCTTGTCCATTCAAGTAACCCAAATCTTTCTTCCTCCGAATTAAACAGCATAAATCCAATTAATTTCACTAAGAATTTTTCAGATTCAAATTTAAAAAAAAGGATCTTTAATTTTACTTACCCGTAAAGATTCCATGTAAGATTTGTGACAATCTATGTGTAAAGTGTGACCACAAGTTTGTACATAAACACCTCCTTCCCAGCCTATTGACACTGCTTGCAGACAGGAACTCTATAACAAAGAAAAACAGTAAGAAAGAAGAACAATAATACATATAAAGTTAAAAAGAAATTTACCACAACTTATTTTAAGATTGAAAAAATATATAATTTTTATTTGCATGCTATCTAATTATAAAATATTTCCATAACATGTCTTTTAAAGTATTTACTTATGCTAACTTACATGGCTGCCATTGTGCTACTCTCTGCAACAAAGAGCCAAACACTTAGGTTAGACATCTACAGATCTTGTCACTTAAGATAATTTCTTTAAAGAACCTCTTCTATTACAATATGAAGACAGCTCTAACCCTACATTTGTTCCAACAGTACAGTTATTCCACATACAAGGGCAATACAGTGCTCCCATACATTTAGTTCACTTTTGCATGTAACAAAATAAGAAAATTACAGTTATATAATTAAGCCCAAATCTGTTATTAAAATTCAGTGTAAGCACTCAGAGTTTTTAATGAGATGTTGAACAATATTGTATATAACACACCATAAAAGGAAAAACAGAACAAATACTTATTTAGGCAATTGAGCTTGATACCAGCGTTGTTTTGAAAACATTGGCCTTACTCAAAGACTTCACTTATAGCCCACGTGTCAAAAATAAAGTTACTTCACACACATTTCTCAGAAAATAATGACATTAAAAAAAGAGTCACGACTGGCAAATTTACAATAAGGAATTCTAAAAACTTCTTTTGCAGAACTCCTACCTATAGTAATTTAATTTAATATCTAATTATAAGTCTCCATTTCAATGGTTTTAATGTATAATGCAAAACCAGGATACTATGAATAACCAACTCTGATAGTTGCATTTTCAGGAATGTCCTAGCATCTAATTTTTTTTCCTACATACGAGCAGGAAACAAAACAAAATTACAAATTCTAGCTACAATAAACACTCCTGTTTACCTTGCCTTAACCAGATATTTATAATGTGCTGTGATCCTCACAGACCACATAGCAAGAAAAACTTTTTTCTCTCCTGTGGTTTCCTGCATGATTTAGTAACCTGCACTATTAGTAGGCCATGTTTGTATGACGTATCTGGATAAGGCCCTCAGGACACATGTTTCACTCAGGAAAAGCATTATTTATTGCATTTATTTAATGAGCTTACTCAGTAGCATTTGCAAAAGAAGAAGAAGAAAAATATAACCCCAAAGCCTTTGCACAAAGGCTTTACTCTTCATTTCAGAAATAAAGGAGATTCCAAAGCAAGCCATAGGCTTGGGATGGAGCACACTAATATCAAGTTACAGGTTACAGAGGACTACGTGATTCTGGAATGAGTTCTATCAATCTAGTATATGAAGTTTTACCTCCTAATCCATAGTCATCTCTCTCCATATTAAAAATAATGACTTTCAGTGTTTTTTCCTTTAATGGGTCAGAACTCTACTCCCTGACTGATAGCAAGCACCAAATTTTAGCTAAAAAAGTGCAAAATTAATTTCTATGGAAAGAAATGGCCTCTTTTGCCCAACCTGTATATGGCATGTAGCTTTTGAATATTTTTTTTTTCTAGTAGAATAAGATGGATTACGTTTCATAACTTGTGAATATTCTCTTGCCTTCTGAAATCTGTTGTTTTAAGAAGGACACTTACTGGGAAGGACACAGTTGATAAACAAAAGAACTTATTGCTTAGCTCAGCTGAGCAAGACACTCAAAACCCTGATAGGTGTTTCCATTTTTATGCCAAAAGAAATTTAAGGATTTGTTCTTTCATGCACAGTCATTTTTTAGCACAGTAGTGACCTGGAAACTTGAAAGCCAAAACAGCTAATGCAACACAAGTTTCAATCGGGACTGAAATTTTTGAAAGCAGGACACATCCGTACATTGCATTAGAGTGTATTTTAGACCGATCTGTTGGTGAAGCTACTGCACAGAGAAGGAAATACACACTTCAGTGAGATCAAGTTTTTGAGTAGCATTTTCCTTGGAACTCCTTCCCTTTGTAGCATGTAAGCATGTAAAAATAAAGCTACAGTATGGCTTCAATGTTTTTGATTACTTCAGCAGGAAAAAAATATTAAGTATCTGAAACAATAAACAAACATCAATGTCAAAAGAAGAAAAGCTTGTCCATAGATTACTTCTTAACTAAAATAACTTTTGCTCAGAAATAATTTCCAGCTGACATCTTTAGAAATTTTACCTTCTAGCAAGGAAATGTATGCTTGACTCAAGAGATGATGATCTGAAAATATTGCCCAATTAAAACTATATCAGTTATTAAATTTACTCTAAATTAATTTGCTCTATGAAAGCAAGCTTGGTTGCAGCTGGTAAATTTCAATTATCAGTGGATAACAGATTATAAGGAAGCTAGCAATAGTCAGAGCAAAAATTTCGACAGTTTTTCCCCTTTAAAGCTTCCAAAGGTTGACTATTTAGTTAGATCTGCCTAAGAGTTGGTATGTCACCTGGGACTAGTGTCTAGGAGCTAATTCAGGGCCACAGCTTACATATTCTTCTCTCCTAGAACAACTTCTCAAAACAGTTAAATATTACGTTACGTGGCTGTTTTATACACTAGCAAGGAAAATTCACAGGCAGGACTTCTATGAAGGACTACAACTGAACAAGTTCTGTTAAGCAACAAACGTTGCCTCTAAAACTTAAATATGGAAAGAGGTAATGTGACTTTGTGAAGCAATGCAATACTCTGCTTGGAAAAGCTGACAGAACTGTAAAACAGAAAATAACATACCAATTCACATAAAACTGAAAATCAGTAATGTTTTGCAGAGTTAAGGATTCAACAGAAGAGGGTGAAGTCTTCTGCTGCTCTCTTCTTCCCATCCTCTTATCCTCCCTTTCTCTGTAGTGGGTCAGAAAACTCTTATAGGCTAAAACAATTCTTGCCACTCACACTGTGCTGCCAAAAATACTTCTAAATAATTAAGAATAATTCCTTGATCAGGCCTTTTGCAAGGCCACTATAAAATAGGTGTTTTGAAGGTAATACCTAAGACAGCAAAACCACATCTCAATTGCGTGGTCAAACTGAATTATGAAGTACCTTCCAGAGAACATCTGCATGGACATTTAATGACTCCATAGCCTGCACATACACTAGATGCCTATGTAAAAAATTAATTAAAGAAATGCTATATGCCATTTAAAAATAAGGACTCTGTCAAACAGACCCACTTCATACCTGCTGCCACATGACAAAGTGTTCACTAAAAACAGAAATGAAACTAGGAGGACTCTAACTGGTAATTTCATTTATCTTTTTACACAAATTTTTCATAAGTGGTAGTACAATTCATACAAAATACTTACATCTTTAAAGTATCTCTGTAAAGTTGCAAGCCTCACTTCATGCAGTGCTGCACAGGTATCCCAAGGGTATATTCTCTCCTCTTCAGTAGTTGGCAGTTTCTTTGGCTCAGTGCTATAGCGGCATTGTCCCAACACTGTAGGAAGAAAAGAAGCAATAAAGAATGCATTGGATAACAATACACTAAACAATTAAGAAAACAATCAAGAAGTTTTGGTTTATAACTAACAACATGCTTTGTTGATATTAAACAGGAAAAAAATATTAAAGAAACTAAATATTTCAAGTTGTGCTTTTGCACTTGTACATAAAGCATATACACGTACACAGAAACACATACATACAGATACTCCAGATACAGATACTTTTTTCTTTCAATATCTGTTTTCCCACAGGTCTATTATAAACTAGTGGGTTTGCAAAAGGTAACAGGAACTAGGAGTGAATGAAACTGTTCACTCTTTACCCAAGCATTTAAAAATTTTCTCAGTACCCTTAGACATATACATGGACCTCATGGAGGACCATCCACAAAAAAAAGAAAAAGGACTCTTTCCAGTCTCCATGAGCATTTATGGACACATATGAAAAGCTGCAGAAACACTGTCAAACAAGTCACACATTCATACCTGAGGATGCTTGTAGAAGAACAACTAGCCCTGTGGGTCTGTCTTCAGTAGAAGGACCACTTTGTCCACAAATAACACAATCATATATTGCTTCAGAGACATGTTGTTCTGATGTAGCTACCTCCATGGCAATATCAGCATCTGGTGACTCTGCAAAAGTATCAGAAAACTAATATTAAACAGAGAGAAAGAAATTCAGTTGCATCTGCACTGAAGTCATGACAAAAAAAACCTCCAAAAAATAATCCTTCTAGTTTATCTACAACTAAAACATTGCCATCACTTGAAACTTACATTGCTGCTTCAAACAGAAAGACATCTACACGGTGAAATACAAGTTTTCCCATATTCAAAATTACTCCCAGTGGAATTAAATGTTCAGATCAAGTTTTGTATTAAACTTGGTCTCTGTTTCAACTTCTATAAAACAGAGATCTAACTTTTATTTCACTAGATACAATACTGAAAACTCAGAGAGAGATGAGGGGCAACAAACAAGAAACTAATAAAACCAGATTTGCTCATAACTGACTCTAAGAACAATCAGAAGGAAAAAGTCAACCTGTAGACCTCAGAAATACTTCAAAGATGCTTTGTCAAGGTGAAAGAAACATGCGACTAAAAATTAAACACTTTTTTAATATTAAAATTTGACAATCTTTAGAAATTTGGGGTGCATTAAGTAATCTCCTGCTATGCAGCATGTTTAGCTTAACATTTACTATACACAAGATTTATCATAAATCTGCTTTTCTAATGGTCCACATGATTATCACCTAGGTGAAGAGACAGAAACATTCAAGGCTAAGGAACACCTTCGAAGTATTGAAGCAATTGCACTGGATGTAGCTTTGTTCACCTGGCTTGGTGGTTGTTTTCAGGGCAGGAGGCTAACCAAAATAGAAGGAATTTTACATTACGTTACATTAAAGATAAAACTTCCTTATTGACTTGAAAGAAAAGCACCTTAAGAGTAGATGATCCTCTCCTGATTGCTCAGGAACATATACAGGCAAGCCTCAATCTAGAATATAAAGGTGCTTTGTTTCTTACATAGTAGATATTTTTTCCATAGGAAAACACTACCTCCCTACCTTCAACTATGCCAGGTCAAGCTGCTGGAGAGAGAACCCGGAAACCTTGAGTGCAGCAACAGTCCTCATACAGAACTGCTTTGAGGAGAGTTGCTCTCTTCTGAAAGCCTGCTGCAAGTTCAGAACAGAAGGCCTGCTGCTATAAGGAGCAGCATATGCCAGGTAGCATCCTTCTTTGCTATGAAAAGTTCCATACAAAGCTCTCACTCACAGGGCAGAATCAAAACTACACTGTTTTAGTAACTACTCATTTCCCAGTCAGTTATTGAGGGTCATATGAAAAAAAGTCAGATCTTCGTTGACACAGAGTTGTTAATATTGTACACGCGTCTATCACCATCTAGTGGCAGCCAG
This sequence comes from Tapera naevia, assembly GCA_033556795.1. Lineage (NCBI taxonomy): Eukaryota > Metazoa > Chordata > Aves > Cuculiformes > Neomorphidae > Tapera > Tapera naevia. Next base: position 11,858,893 of record JAUMJJ010000069.1, read on the forward strand.
GTGTATTATACAATGAAAGAAAAAGCAGAATGCATCAACCACAAATGCTTTTTAAGCCCAAACATCCAGAAAACCTAGGAGTAACTGTAGCCCAAAAGGGAGAAGTAAACACTAAAAGTTATATTTTATATTAATGTAACACACACAGAGACCTTTGTATCAGAACAATCAAGAATTATGAGTTCCAGTTTTCTTTGATCTTTTTCAAAAATACTGTCAATAGAACATGCAATATGCATCCATTCAATATTTCAAAGAAGTGTAATAAGGGAACACAGTGTGTCATTCTGTTTTTGAATAACTCAGTGGAAGTCCTCAACATTTAATTTGCAAAATATGATTCACTCATAAATTGTTATCTTAAAACTTAGAGGAAAAAATAAAAGCCTTAGTATTTAAAAGGTGCTTCAAACCAATTCAGCATATGCAATCTATACTTCTAGTGCCTATGTGCAATAGGCACTTAAAAATCAGGTTAATTTAATTGCAGAACTTTGTTATCAAACGCATATTTCTTTCACAACTACTTAGATCTATTGCTAGGCTACTTCAGCAAACAATAAAATTTCAAGGGAACTATACTTCTGACATCAACAAAACTTCCTAATAAAATAATTTCCCCCAGAGCTAGTGAAAGAAAATAAAGTCAACAAAACCCATGGGTAAAAGAAACTGGCAAGAATTTAAAATCTCAACTAATTAAGCAGACCAAAACACCCAAGCAAACAAAAAAACAGAATTATTTTTGAATGAACTATGATTACTGGCTCAAACTAGTTATTAGCTTCTTTGGATGTTAAAACTTGGGGTGTGGGTCGTTCAATTTTCGCAGCGTAATTCCTGGGGTGAAAATATTATCAGTGGCAACCTGAAAAAAAAGAAAGTAAGCTATGAAGATAGCAATGATCTCAGCCTTGCCTTCCTTGCCTTCCTGAGCTTTGCCTCTGTGGAGTTCCTGTGGAAGCCACCGACCCTGTCTCACCAGCTACATGATCCACTTCCCTGTCAAGGACCAGGACAAACAATTCAGAACACTGTTGAAAATGAGACAAACTCTTTCCTACAAACCTTGTCCTAAAATATTTCATTAATGCATTGATAATTGTGAATATAAAGTGACTGGAATGTTTCCATTATTCTTCACTTTCAGTTATATATTTCCTATTTCACACTGGGAAAAATAAAACTAAATTGCATCTTACTGCAATAGCACTTCTATGGAAGCATAAAATGGCCAGAAACTTAAGCTCTGCAGCTTCACTTTTTTCCTTTTTTTTTTTCCTCCATTTCACATAAACAGAAGTACAGATTTTCCATGGCAATCTGTGAAGTATTTATTTAAAATGACTGAAGTTATCATGCTATTTTATTAATTTGATTTAGAAAAAGCATATGTTCTTACCAATTTAGAAAGCACGAGCTAACATTTTGGAAACGGCCTCAAGTTGCGGCAGGAGAGGTTTAGACTGGATATTAGGAAATACTACTTCACTGAAAGGGTTTCAAGCATTGGAACATGCTGCCAAGGGAAGTGGTGGAGTCACCATCCCCGGAGGTATTTAAAAGACATGTAAATGTGGCACTTAGGTACAGGGTTTAGCAGTGGACTTGGCAATGTTAAGTTTATTGGTTGGACTTGATGATCTTCAAGGCCTTTCCAACTTAAAACAGTTCTGTGATTCTAATTTCCTAGCTCCTAGAACACAATTATAAAAAGATAGCTTAATGAAAATTATTCTTTTATTAAATATCCTTTTAAGTTGATAGAAGTCTTTATAGTCAAACATTGATTGTAATATAACACAAAATTACTTCTTTTCTGACTAAAAACCCTACCCAAATCACCATCAAAAACTGTCATGTGAATAAAGCTATAAAAGGTGAATAATACTCTAAACCTCCTTATTTTGCTTCCACTGCTGCAAACCCCCAACATTTTTTTTGCCAACACCAGGAAGATACTTCCATGAAAATAGCACTTTTATATTATGTCCCAAAATGTTGCCCTATTGAGTGCCCGAGGAATCCTTTCCCATTTGCTAAGATAGTGATCTTGAGGTATATTACTCCTCCACCTTTCAAACAGGTTTTGTAGGCACTTGCGGTTTCATTTTGCATGAAAACACTGGCACCCAAAACAAGACATCTTGTCACTACTCTGGAGATTCAGAAAGCGGGTAGTGGCAACGAGAGGGCAAGGAAGACCAAGGAGGCTTTAGCTGCCAGGCTGAAACATAGCTTTATTAGCCAGGCAGCAGTCATATCAGATAGTGAGTGTATTTATGACATGAATTGTTGGAATACAACCAAAGATGCTTTACAGCTTAAAACTCGTGCTATCCAAAGATGCAACCAAACTGATTTAAGAGAGACGCGTCCTCATGATGTCAATGTGTGTGAAGGAGTAAACACAAGATACGACACATGGCATTGCTATCAATTCACCAAGTCTCACATGAGATTTGTCCAGTGAGTCACACCCCAACCCCTCTTGGACTTTTCTTCGTCCTTGTAAATTATTTTAGAAACCTGTATAAATATGAATCTCATCACAAACTAAAGAAAAAAACACTGAAGGAGGATTAAAACATTTAAACTGCGACAGCAATCCAGGGTAGTGTTAAACACTATCATTCCCAGCTTTTTAAAAAAAGGTAATTGTTTAGCTTTTTGTTTGTTTTTTTCATCAATACGACCAAGAGACCCAAAGTTACAGAGTCCTAGCATGTCTTTCTTACTACCAAATACTTCCAGTCTGCTAAAATGTAGCACGCTTTTATCACTAAATGTATTGCTACATGAATTTTATTTCATTTGTACTCTCCACAGTTAAAGATTCACTCCCCTTCTTCTCGCTATCCAGCAAACCAGCAAACCCCCAGACTCGAACACGTTTTGCAAACACAGTAAATACAGTTTACAATCTCTGCTGACTATAGTCAACATTTTTCCTGCTGTATACATTGCGTGTCAAAGTGGCCCCGTGGTATCAAAGCAACCATTAGCATGCTAATATTCTTGCCCTGACCCAGCATTTATATTCTCAAGAGATCAGTACTTAATTTATTTTTCTATCTGGGTTCAGAAGACTAAGCAGTAGGAAATGTATGTCACCTTGCATTAAATCTCTGCACTTTTTAACTCTAGCTAAGGAACGTTCACTTGAAGGACAAAATGATGAGAGAGACTTACATCATCAGAAAGAAATGCAAAGATCGTACTGCATACTTATCACGAGGCTTTTAAAAAAAAATCACATTGGGCACTTCAAAGACAGCAAAAGTGTTGAAGGAGTGCGAGATATCTTAATATTTATAATTCATAAATTAACCAGTTCACAAAGTTGATTAAGTAGTTCAGTAGCTTGCCTGGCTTTTGTTAACTTGGAGCAAAGAGATTTATTTTTGTTATTGTCAAATCCTGCCTGAAAGGCAGTGAAGTTTCAAAAATCTCTTGCTCCATATCACAACAGATAAACTTTAGCCTCACACCGAGATAAGTGCTCTCAAAACAAACATTTAAAAGTAGCCATTACTAGGAGACCAGAAGGCCTGCAGAGCTGACGGTGTATGTGACTACATGACACCACGCTTTTGACTCAATAGACATTCACCTCAGAGATCTCAAGAGCTCTATCTGCTGCACTCAGAACAATATTCTTAGTTTATTTTTGGACTTCTCATGTTTGTCCTGCAGTCAAATAGCTAAAGACAGCACAATGGATTCTGTTCCATCCTGGTTCATTAACATAACTGTTTCTAAATTCCACCTAATTACTTCCAGGCAAGCTTGAATGGCAATACAGCTCTGCAGATGTCACAGAATATAAACAGAAAATAACAGGGGGCACAAATAGAAAGTACTGAGTAATTGGAATTTTTTTCTACAGTGATTACATGCAAGAAAATGCCAAACTTTACTTTCAGAATCTCAGATGAATTTCCAAATTCCAGTTTAAATAAATAATTTTTCCTGGTAAAATGAGACACGTTTGATGTTGAAAAATGAACATGTAATGAGGCAACTTCCTTTTAAGCCATGTTGCACGGCAGCATCCGTACAACCAAACAAAAGGAATGCCTCCAGAGATTAAAAGTGGCTCTGTGCACTTTAGTAAACATTTTGGAAACAGTTACTAAGTTTATGAGGTTTTAATAAAATAATCTTTAAGCTTTGGCTATTCTCCATTAATCCTATTATTTGCCAGACACATTTATTTTCAGTGTATTTTCAGTCTTTTACACTGTCAAGAGAAAACTATTTTTTAAGTGATATAGCCAAAAATTACACTAGTTCTCATATTTTTACCACTTAATTACATGCACATTTCATAGAGAAGTTTTAAAAGATGATGATAACAGTGTGCCCAAACATCACCAAATGAATCAGTGAAAAAGCCAGGTAGCAGAGCCTCACCATCCTTGCATTCAGACAGTGCTATTACTGTTACAACATAGAACCAAAATTAAGAAATAAACCTATTGCTGAATTCCAACCTATAATAAAATTTACAGACAATAAGAGTTTGAAACTGTGAGAAGGAAATGCATTTTAATTAATGGATTCTAGTAAGAAAAGACTTGTTTTCAAATGCACTTATTTGAGCATCGCTACAATACAATTCAGGATAAGACTAATAAATACTTTTATTAGTTTAAAGCCGAATCACTCCAGAAAGACTAATTTTGGAATTCTTCCCATGTTTTGTGGTTTAAAATTAGAGTAACAATAGCTTCTGCAACATTTTCAGTATTTTGCTGTAAAATGTGGAGACAGCATTCACAACTGAACAAGTTACTTCAGTTAAAGTAAAATTAGAACAAACTGAAGAAAATATTCCTGGGAAAAAATAAGCTAGTTTAAGTAAAATCTACACACTATAATGGAATAAGTACTTCCCTTCTGCAAGCTACTTCAATGCCAGTCAGCACAAGAAAGCCAGCTAATACTGGACTATAGAACAAATTCAGTGAATTTTCATCACAAATTCAGAAAAGAGTAGGGCAAGCTTGAAGATGCTGAAAAACATTAGTGGAAAAAGCAAAGCAATTATTCAGCTAACACGATGCTTAGAATTCTATTAAGCTGTTGCCAAAACCGTACTCATGCAAAACAATTTTATGAAAACTTAGTCCATTAAGTTGACTCTATCTACTGCTGAGGATGACCTGGTATAATTGACAGTAAACACTACCTTTTATGTTGTGATATCTTAAGTTATCTTAAGTTAACTTAAGTGTTACGTGCCCAAGTTTAATGCACAATCATAAGCACAAAGGCCCAGGTCTGCCTGTTACAGAAAGTGAATTTTTTTAATATTTGACATATGTAATTAAGTAAAAGTTAAGCGTTCCCCATCCTCCACACAAATAAATGCTGTGTAATTCATTGATTTAACTAGCATGCTTCATCCACAAATCAAAGCAGTTACCTTAAACATGGCTTATAAAAAACAAGAATGGAAGTATTTATACAAATACAGCTATGACAGGTAAATATATACAGATACAATGTGGTTTCATATACAAATCCATCAACTTTAGAGTTGCAATATCAAGAATTCAAAATACAAGTGACTGCAGATCAAAGTTTCCCAGTTGCTTTTAATTAGCCATGACTGCAAAAAAGACCCGATTTTTAATAAGCAGAACTGCATGTTTCTTCCTTATTTCAACAAATAGTTAAAAAAATTACCCATTTAATGAGCATGCCTTAAACTCATTTTTATCTGCAGGCTTTGTGTCATACTGCACACTCTGCAAACTTAATATATATATAGTCATTAATTTGCTAAAGAACTTTCAATGATTGCTGTATCCAAGACCTTCATAAGTATGAGCAGATAAATCTTCTCAGCAACGTATGAACTGAAGGGAAACTAACAATTTCAAAACCAGAGTTTTTCAGCAAAAACACTTGTCAAAATATTCCTAACCAGTGCTGAAACTAAAATCAACACCACATAGCAGATCATAGTTGATTGAAAGAGTCGGGGGGGAAAAGAAGAAGAGAGATTCCTGTTTTTTCCTATATTTCAAAAGTGCCAATTTTCAATGAAGTGATCCACACGATGAAAATATTTTCTGTTCTTCAGTTAAACAAAAGCAAACTAATCAAGATTATAAGCTTCTACTCAGAAGAACTAATCCTCAAGAAATACAAGCGCTGATTCTGCTGTAAAGCCTGTACTTCAAATAGAATGCAATGTTATTATTTACAGCAACCAAGATGATATAAAAATTATGCTGTTTTAATCCTATACATAGATTTTAAGTGCCCAACTCTACTTTATTAAATTTTGAGGATTTTTTTTTACTATGAAGTAAAAATCTCAAATTTTATTATTACAGATTAAAGACAATGCAATCTAACTTTGGGATGTTTATATTAAAAGGTAAATACTTTAATACACATCACACATATTTAATAATTTTTTCCACTGTGTATTCAGAAAAAACAGGAAAAAAAGTTATGTCCTACAGATAATGTATTCTCTATTAAATATTTTCAAGATCATTTAATCTAGTCTTCAGCAATTACGTATTCAGTATTACCTGTCCTAGAAACACAACTTTAAGCCTCTTAAAAGGTATTTAGTGAACAAGCAGTTATAGTAGTGAATCAAAGTGGAGGGGTTTTTGTTCGGGCTTTGCTTTTTTGTTTTTTGAACTGAGTGAAAACCTTAATACTAACATGGAAATTTAAAAAGGCAGTCAACCACACAAAAACTTACCAACATCCATGGCAGTTTCCATAAAGCTTTTCTGCCTCGAGGCAAATTCAGCCAACAGTTTCTGTTGCCTTTCTCTGGCCTTCTGTCGTCTGAATGAAAGAAATACAGAGAGAGGAGAAAAAAAAAAGAGTATACATAATGGAGGAAAACTTAATTTATTGTATCAGGTTGATCACAGTTGCTACCTTCAACAATATTCAAAAATCAAATTTTTGCTAACTACACAATTAATTTTCAAGCCCAGAAAGGAATCTCTTGCTTTAAAAGTATTTTTTTAAGAAATAATAGTTATTTTATTTTGAGACTAAAAGAAAGGAATAAAATCCTGCCCTTAAAAACACTTTAAAAAAGCCAAAGGATACTTTAACAGATTAGGACACAGCATCATAAGAAAAAGAATCCAAGACCTTATTCTTTATGCTTATTTTTCTGTTACATAAGGGGAGAATAAGAATAAAATGCAGCCATTGCACAAAAACACGTACTCTTGTGAGCAACCAACAAGCGAGTAATCATCGCAACAAGAAGCCTACCTCACCCACTTTTGATCTCAAGCTTGATGCCAAGGAAAATAAATACAAATAATTTATTTTTTCAGCTAAGGCTCCTCCTACTGGTTCCTTCTCCACCTCCAAACTTAGATACTGGTCAACAATAGCTTTTATACTTGGACTTAAAGTCTGAGATTGCTTCTGGACCCAATGCCCTCATCTCCCTAGACCCAAGCTGACTTTTTCCTCATCGTTTAACACAGCTCTGGATTTACAAATAGAAGAGGTCAGAGGTTCCTTCTTGTCTATCCTTCTGTTTAAATTGTATTAGTCCTCTGTACAAGGCTGTATGACCAGATATTCTGTAACTCCCTAAATATACATACTGTAGCAGGTAAGGGAATATTGATGGATACACAAAGGTAAAGAAAAAAAGATACATTGATTCTTTTTCTTCTTGAGGGACCAAGAAAGTTTACAAATAGATGTAATAGGAGAGGTCCAGTGAAAAAACCAAACAAAACACACACCACAGCTGCCCCACATGGCACCATGAAGAGCAACGTGATCCTTGGATGAGGGCTTTGGGTAGTACCTCCCCCGTGCAGCTGGGGAAGCTCTATCAGAGCTACAAACTCTGTGCATCAGCATTTACAATGATTTTTTTTTCCCCAGAGGTGATTCACGTAACTAACATGGGATTTAACAACATCACTTGGCATCTGGTATACTGATGGGTTGTTCTTCAGTCTCCAGCACTGTCTGATGATCACTGTCCTGGCACAGGAATAGGCACGCACAGCCCCAAAGCAGCTAATATACTGTGACATGTTATCCCCAGACAGCCTGCTTGTAAGTCAAAGCTTCTAACTTGTTTTCCTAAAGGCAATTTCAAAATCCAAATATCTTTCTCCATTTCTCTCTCATGTTGTAAAGCCACCATTTCTCAAAATAACTTCTATTTATAACAATCCGAAGATTCATTATTCTGAGGAACACACAAGGGCATTCATTAAACCTCATTTTATTTATTTCTCCCTGAGAAATTTCTCTCTTTTCTCAATATATGCCTTAACTAAAAACAGAGTGACTGTAAATAGAGGCCTTTAATACGACGAAATAAACAAACCCTGACAGATTCAGTACAGCTCAGTAATTTTCCATGATGGCCCATGGGAATATGACACTGCAATTGAAAAAAACACTGCAAGCAGCTCAAGCTCTCTTCTAGTTCTGTATTCTGGTTTCTATGGCGACCACCCATTGCCTGAGTGATGTCAAGCTTGTCATTCTATGTTAAAGCAACCAAAAAAGGTTGATCACTCACAGTCTGCTTTATCTTCACCAATATAAAACTGGACTTGGGGGAAAAAAAGCAAAACAAAACAAAAGCATCAAAAAAAGAAAGTAAAAATTTCAGCCTGACTGTATGAGCTCTGTCAGTCTATGAGATTAGGCATATCAGTTATCATACCATCCATTAATACACTTCATGGGGCCCCAATACCACAATGGATATGGGGAGAACATCAGTCACTCAGAACAAGAAAGAACTGAAAACATTTATTTTAATCATCGCGTTAGTCCCAAAAATTAACTGAAAATTTAAATTGCCCACAATAGATCCTTGAAAATATCTCATCCTTCACAGGGGAAAAGGAATGACCTTACCGTTTTCTACATGAAAAGTTACTTGATTCATTGATCCCCATGCTTCTCCCATACATAAATCTAGCACTACTGAGTACTACAATAACAAGTAGGTATCCAAAATGTCACTGTGTTTTATCTAAAGCATCTTGGATCAGTCTGGCATTTTGTGAATGACAATTTTACATGTGAAACCTTGACTATTTCTCTCCTTTACTGAACTATTACGAAGGATACTGAAAATTAAATCATTAACGGAACATAGCAAAAAGAAATTAATTTTACTTTGTAAATCATGTAACATGGAAAATTTTTAATCTATTTTTACTTTTTTCATATCTAATTTTCAAGTACATTGTAGGTCTCAGACATAGCAGAGAAAATCTAGTGAAAAAACTTATCTTCAAAAAAATAAAAATAGCAGGATAAATAAAGGTAATCCAGAAACCAACAGAGTCAGGTGGCTGCATATTCCTATCCAAATTTCTAGAACCATCATCACAAAGTCTGGTTATACCAACTAATAATATATCAAAACACTGCATGGACAAGCACTCGAGTACTCTCGTCCATTCCAGCTTGTGCCCTGTCTCTACTTCAGTGAGTGTGGCAAGTTCTCTGAACCAACCAACCCAGTTCCTACACTCCAATCTTCTAACCCTACCCATTATCCCCTTGTTTCAAATGCCACATTTCAGTCGCTTGCATGAACCAGCTACCAATCTCTTACCCACTACCACACTCCTGCCAACTCTTCTTTCCTGTTGGTTCTATTAAGTCCCCCAAATGCCAACCTTGGTCTTACTTGTGCCCTCCAGGCATCTGCATTCCTGTTCCGCATTCTCCTTCTCTTATCAGTTCGCAAGACCCCTTCTCCCTCACTGAGACTTTCACTAAACATTCTTTCATTTGCCCTTCTTCACTGAGTGTTTCTTTTGTGACAACCAAGTTCTTCCCTAACATCTCTAGCTTGCCAGCTCGAGTGTTCCCACGACTACTCACTTGACCTGGCATCTTCCCTTTGCTCACTATTACATTGCCCAGAAGATTGCTCCTTCCAGTCCCAGTCTTCAGCTTTTTACCCCTGCCACTTGTAGTTTTCACCTCTGCTTATCAGCTCTAGTTGCTGTCCTCTAGGCATTTGAACTGAATGATTACTCTTCCATAGGACTCAAATGCCAACACAAATGCTAAAGGCAGAGGAGAAGGAGGCTGCCCACATTCAGTTTCAGTAGTGCTAATATTCTGGGAGCACTCCGGACTCACTACTCCCCAACCTCAATCTCAAAACTGTCTGAACTTTTTGCAGAAAAAAAGTTGAAGACAAGACATGTCTGCCAAGACAGACATCTGGCATGCAAGTTTTCAGGCCACATTATAAGAAAATGTAAACATAATTTTTTTAAACATAAACTATAAAAAGTTTAAAAGCATGATTTTAAAATTGAATGTGTCAGACAAAAAAGGCAGTATTACCAAACCCACATACAGTAAACAAACAGAAATAATCAGTGTGAAGTGTGCATGTGAATGAACAGACAATACAAATCAAAAAGGTTTCTAAGTCATCTTGAGGTTGCACAGTTACGCCTCAAAAGTTAACACAATCTTAATTCTGCACCTTTGTATATGAGGGGCGTACATGACAACGTGAATGGTGAGCATGTGTGTGACATAAAGTCATTGTGAAAGCTTTCTAATTTAAAGATCTAAATAAGAAAGATGCAGTTTCTTCGCTGGTAACCACCACTTATACACAAAATGGATAAAGAACCGTAGAATTAAGACTTATTATTTTAGTAAGTAATTTATGTAAAGACCTAGAGACAGATAATGAGCAGATGCACAACACACGCTGGTCCCCCACCGCCCCTTTACTTTGTTATTTATATTACCTTTCTTCTTTATCCAAAGTTTTCTTCTCTGCAGAACTAATCTTTTTTGGTGGTACAGGAGGTGTCACCTTTCTGCATATCTCTTCAATTATACGTTTATTCAGTCTGCTCTGTACAGCAGCTTTCAATAAAATTCTTTCAACTGCCGTCATTCCATCACCGTGAGAGTACCTTGGAATTTCTGGGTGGATTAAAACATCCACATCATCCAACCATGGAGGATAGTAAGAGTTTTGTTTTCCTGACAGTTTGTGATGCAGTTTAATCAGCAAGGACAGGATGCTTTCCTTGACTTCTAGAATGGCTGTGGTTAGCTGTGGAGTTGCACCAGGTGCTGACCATTTCATCGATGTTTTGGGCCGAACCACTTGATTTGCCTCACTAGTGTTCCGATTGATGATCTCCTGAAATTTCTTTCTACGTTCTGCGACCAAACTGAACACTTGAGCTGTCCCTGAATTCTTGGGAAAAAAAATTACAATGTTTAATTTTCAAAAAATACAAGAATAAACAACATACATTTATAAAACTAGGAGAAAAAAATCACAAAACATTTAAAGTTTTCTTTCTCAAAATGTAATGAAATTTGGTATAGAAAAATACTAACTCTACATGTCATGCTTTTTATACAAATCTGTTATACATAACTGCATAAAAAGCCAAGTACAAAGTAAAAATATCATCCACACCAAAACAATTGACAATCAGCTTCGCTCTAGTCAAACTTAGAATTCTATTCCCCAAGTAATATTTCCCTACTTTTTCTGGAGTATTACTAATTTCCGTATCTTTATGACATTTCAATGTCTTTAATAAGGTCTACTGAGCACTGCTGAACACAGGTGAACCTACACATTCCCATGGGCATTATCCATTTTGTGTGGATTTATCAGCTGAGAACCAGAAGCCACATACCCATATTTGCAAGCAGAGCTTACTATTCAGGGCACATAAGCACAGGAGGGCAGTTGCATTAACGACTGAGCTCATACATATGTTTATATTCTATGCTACCCTTTCTTCCATGCATCCTTAATTTGGGACTGAAAGCAACTTGTATATGCCGAATGCACGGCAGAGATGCTTCCTGAATACTTGAACACAAATCCAGAAAGCTTTAACAACTTGCACTCTCCTTCTCAAAACGCTGGGCAGCCAAGAGATACTGATCCCTTCAGACATCAACTATAAAAATGGTATTCTGACAATCACCTCACCCATCATCTTTGTTTTAATATATTTTATCTTGCCTTCCTACTTTAAATTTTGATCTATTTTTCTAACATCTAACATGCAAAAGAAATATCCACTGTATTTCACTACATCTAGCACACAATAATCTGAAGTGCTGTATACAAAAGCAATCCGGAAAGGAGACTATACTATGTACCAATTATCAATCTTTCAGGATCCCACCACTTACATGTTTATTTTGATTTTTACCAAAAAAAACCCTAATTAAACTTGCCATTAATAATTTCAAATGCATTTTCAATGTAAGGTTAAACATACCTAGATTTGAGAAAGCTAGGGCTACACTACATTATTAAATGTTAGTAATATCTTGACAAGACAAAGCAAGTCTAAACACAAAGCTCAAGCAGTAAGTTATCAATGCCATTTTATATTTGATAGAAAGCTTTTATTTCAAAGTATGTATTAAAAATCTACAGACATTTATTTGCCTAAAATATACTACCTATGATTACAATAAAGGATATGAGAAAAGCGTAGGTCCTTACAATATAAATTAAAAGGAAATTCATGAAAATTAGAAGATTTCACTGAATGTTAAGGTGAGCACAATTAAAGCCATGTTGCCAGTTAATCGCTTAGAAGAACAAATTGCACACAGATCTACCTCTCTCTGGAGGCTCTTCCGCCTTGAACTCTGGTAGGTTGAGGACAAAGAAAACCATTAAATATGTCATTTGGAAGGAGGTATGATTTGAAATAATTTCTATTTCTGTTATCAGTACACTTCAGAAAGATTACTTTATGGATTTCTTAGAATATCTTTTTCTAAAAGCAGTCAAATAAAAATCCTAACAAACAAAACCAACAAAAAAACAGGCAGTAACTCAAACTCATCCAGGAAAAGGACTGGCATTTGTAAACACTTACTTGTGATGAAGTTAAACCATCAGAACTCGTACTTGCAGGTGGCTCCCTCTTCACCTCTGGAGCAGTTTCTGGTACTCTTACTCGGACATAATTAATGAAGTGACGCATGTTAGAAACCAAGTTACTACCTGGAAACCAACTATCATGGCAACGCTCTTGTCCACCTGCAGATTCCTAAAATAGTAGTTTAAAAAGTGTACTTTTTATTTTATGTTACAATAACTCATGTTGCTTTTATAACTGTACTACAAAGGCAATCACCCCTCCACTAAACAGGACCAATATGTTGAACAGTAGGTGCCTCACTAAAGCTGATACATCTCTTAAAAATTATGAAATGACTGATACCTACAATGAGGACTACAGGTCTGAGAAATACATAAATCTATACATTTGATTTTAATATAATCAAATATGTGCAATCAGTGCTATCCAGCAGAAGTAAAAGAAACCACCTGAAGCAATCCGAAGCAGTACAATCTATAATAGAAAGAACTGAGCTACAGAGAAGGCAATCTCTGAAAAAAGCATGGCAGATCCTTAGTCATAAGCAACGTTAAACAGGAGGAAAAATTATGAAAGTCATATACTATAAGAGAACCTGCAATCTTGAAAAAAATGGCTCTTTATATTCAAATTCTCATCAAAAGCACAGCTAAAATTTTGGTTAATTCACATATTTTAGAAGAGACAAAGCTTTATCAATAAAATGTTCAGTGATGAAAGTTTCAGTTGTAAATCTAGAAATCTGTGTTTTAGATTAAATCATTGCAATTTTTTTCTGCACCCAATTTCAAATACTAATTTACAGAGTAGTAAAGATCAAACCAATCTCTGCTGTCAGGTTATAGATAGATAAACTTTTGCAAAACATAACAAGATACTACACATTTTTTTTGGCCTAGTTGATCCCTGCATAAAGATGTTTGTTCCAATTCCTACAGTAAAATCATAATTTTAATTATTATTTATTTTTAAAGAATATAAAATCATTAGACAATACTTTAAAATTTTAATGAAAATGATAGTATTTCTTCTTACCTCTTCATCTGACTCTTGTTCTGGAGAATTTTCCAACCCCAGCTCAATCAAATACAAAACCATGCAAAGCACGTGTTCTGACAAATTCTGATGATCCATCAATATCTAGGCAGAAAAACAGGCATTCACATCACAGAAGGTACTCACAATCCTTATTACAAAAAAAAGCCAAGAACTGCCAAAAACCCGATGGACATCTCTAACTTAAACTAGAAGGTAAAGAAAGTAGCCAGAAGTCTCATATGAAAAAGCTCAAGGTATTACCTACAAATTTTATCCCCAACCATGACCTTCCAAGTTAGCCACACATGGAAAGCTAGAAGGCATTGAGCCAAACATGTGACATTTTTGACTGTTACATATTTTTTTCCTTTCCTTAATTAATCGCTGTGCTCACAAAAGCTGGATCATGAGATAGGAGTATCAGTTAAAAAGAAAAAGACTGAACAGGCAAAACACCGTAACAGCTACCCCAATGTGTTTTGAAGCTGAGCACCAATTTTAGCATTTTTTTCTTGTTACACAGTAACATTTTCAAAGTCCTATTGTGTGAATAAAAACACAGTTAGGAAAACATTATTTCAAAAGCAGGGAATTGCTTATTCAGGCTGGAATATCGACTCTGAAACATCAGCAAGATATTGTAAACTTCACTCTTGCAATGACTGAATGAGCCAGCAAAACAATAAAAGAGAAGTTCAAAGTAGGCCAAGAATAGTAGATTAATAACATTAATATAGCTCTCCAATAGCAGTAATGGAACACTACTACAAAATAAGTCATATAATTTTGGATGTGATGGATGTACAGAAGCATTGTATTTAAAGGACAGGAAATCATTATTCCACTCAGCATATTAAGACTTCAATATACCTAAAAGTATAAAAAGAGTGTTTTGGATAACACACTTCAGATTCTTCAGATTTGGTTTAATTTGTTTTAAGATGATTAAAAATTATTTTGAGACTCATAAAAAAAATAACCTGTTAGCATAACCACAAAAGCAAGGTTTAGTTTTACATCTCTATCCAGTCAAAAAAGCTTGTACCTTAAAATTCTTACTAGTTCAAGCTGTGATTTACTTTAACACTGAAGTGCTAGGTAAAGTTGCACAGACAGTACTACTGTCAGCTACAACAAAACAGCTGCACCCAGCCCTCCCTCCCTTTTCATGTGATCAGGCACCATAAGGCCTCATGAGGTCCTAATCCTATAAGCAATGACTAGATAGCTGGGAACACCAGAAGGGTTAACATGAATTTACTTCACAACCATCTTCATGCAATCTTTTTTAATTACAAATAATAAATAGCTTTATCTTTAAATTAATAAACACCCATATTTTATTTCCAACATAGCTTTTAATGCATTGAGAGGAAGAACCAGTGCTGCTAAAATTAAATTCAGGACAATTTTTCTCTTGAGAATATTACGATTTAAAGGGAGGAAAATGGTAAGAACCTGCAAGTTACCAAAAAAGCAGATGAGAAAACATATTTAGAATTTCATTGTAGACAGGCTACTACAAAAATAATTTTTTTTAGAGTGTAGCCTAGTAATATTTTAAATACAACTTCATTTCAAATGGCCAAATTTCACAAGTAGATACACCCATTGGAAATAACCAGAGAGAAAAGTTCTTAAAATAAATACTGTTCTATACAATAACTTTTCTAAAATTATGTTAGAGCAGCTGATTTCATCAAATCAAATCTGAGATCACAGAGATTATTTAAAAAAGGGCACTCAGTATTGCATTAATATGAAAACTATGTGCAGTTGTACCAGTCAGAATCAAAAGTCATGTTGACTAACACTTATGAAAAGCCAAATCATCAGATGTGGTTTACTGTTCTTCTGTAAGCAGTCCGAGAAGGCAAGAGATATAAAGGCTGCCAAAAATTGGAAAAAATACATAAATAGACAAAACAACATTTCAGTCAACCCATGGCATCTATGACTATGTAATTTCTACCAGCCATAAATTGGGTAGAAATGTGTTCAGCATTCCAGCTAAAACAGCAACCCTGAAATTTTACGACTCTCAAAATTTAAGTCCTTGAGGCTTCCTGATGGAGTAAGAGAAAAAATGCCCTTCCATCCCCCAAAATACAAACAAGAAAGATATATTTCTTCCCTACTTTCTCTATTTTTGTTCCATGCAAAAATACTATTCTATGTTCCACAAAACCCCAAATTCTCCTTTTCTTCAACAGCCTTTCTGTAAGTCTCCTGCCTAGTACCTTTTCCAGTTATATTCCTCCCCCCATCTATGTACTACTGCATCTCAGCCTTGTTCTTCACCCTTCCCAGCCCCTGCAGCTAAAGGCTAAGCAGGGTTAAATATACTGCACAGCAGTTCCAAAATGATGGAAATGGAAAACAAAGTATTGCCACTCCAGGCAAAGTTCTGGTCAGCTCTGGCGTGGCACATACTCGATCTGTGGCTGAATTTCTTGGGACTTCAACTGTTAACAGAACAAAATAAACCACCACTAAACATGCACTCGATCTAACTTTGCAATGAGTACAGATGGGTTAAAGTCAGATTCAGCATCTTCATAAAGGAAAGTTTAAAACACAGGAAGAGAGGATGTATTTTGTCCTTGCTTCAGTCTTGGAAACTCATGCCAGAACAGGCATTCAGCATGAAAAATATCAGCCTTTGGTTAAATTTTGGCAAGATACGAACAAGATGTCTGACAATGGAAAACCTTGACCAACCATTAGATGTTGTGCTACTGAGATTCCAAGATCTTTTTTCAATAGTCTCTACACGTGATTTTCAGTCTTCACCATAACAAATCTCATATATCATGGGTAAGGAAGAATTAGTCGTAAACCCCTCAAATTTTTATATTTTGCATTGTTAAAGTAGATTTTTGGAATTGCACAAATTACATAGCAAAACCTATAGTTTACTGAAGTCATTAATTTGTAAGAAATAAGATGATTCCAAGAAAAAGTCCTTTTCAATCATAAAGGTGAAATCTATTGAATAAATTCAGGTTAAATCTTAAGTCTTCACTAATCTTAGACACTGACAACTTGTATGGCACTTCATTACAGAAACAAATCAGCTGAAAAACCTTGGAGTAAGTGTGACTCTTTGTGAATACCACATAGTTATTACTACCCTTAGTAACAGGTATTTTCTATTCAACAGAAATTTAACAGTGAAACAAAACAAGAGCTTTAGGGGAGCTGGGAGCACCCAAAAGAGCACAAAAAAGTGTGTCCTTTAAAAAGCACAACTTGATCAAACCACTTTTTATAGTCCTTCATCTGGCTCTCCAACACACCAATTTGAAATCACTTTCCAAGTACAAAGACAGATTCAAAGTCCCATTTTCTGCACCAAAAAAAGGCTGCACTTCTCTAAGAGCACAGCCAACTATCAAAGATAAAACCAAACACAAATTAAGGGCATCAGTTAGTCCTGTAAAAACAAGTGTTACACCATTATCATAAGCCAGAACATAACCGCAGTTGGTTCCAACATCACTTTTTAGATATGAGAGATATTTGCCATTTAGGATCTAAAGCCATCAAGGTTGCATACGTTTGAAAAGGCTGCTGATGTCTTAAAACTCTACAGTGGGAGCCAACGGAACACGACTCACACCACCATGCTCCCTGAAACCATCAAAGAACAACAATTCAAATGGAAGCTTTGATGGTTAAGATACTGTTCCTCAAAGTAGAGCAGGACTGTCACCCACTTGGGTACCTGACTTAGAGTACACATATATGGAACAATCATTTCTGAAATACTGAGAACAGTAGAAAAATATCATCATACTAGACTTAGAAAATAAAACAAAAATAAAATCATTACATAAATTTGAGCCTGACTAATGTAAAAGACCTATTAAAAATCATGCTTCTAAGAACTCCTATTCCGAAAACGTGCAAGTGAAACACCAAACATAATGAGAATTACGACTGTACCTTGTAAAGAAGCGTGAACAGCACAATGTGCAGGGTTTTACAGTGTAAAAGCTTTATAAGACCTTTGTAACTTGGATGTAGTGGTGTTCTCTTCTTGTAAGGAGGCCATGGGTTCCCAGGGAATTTACCACTTTGCTTTAAACTGTTAAAACAAATGAGACTTACGTTGAATGCTGCAATAATGTAGACAACGGACATTGTTATAGACAACTATCCAATATTCTTTTTCTTTAGACTGACGTCATAACTGATGAGCATTTCCATATCTTTTAATTCATTTAAGCAGCATTCCACAAGTTGGAATGCATACACAAATTGAGTCCAGTCTTCTTCTGTAAATGACCCACTGATTTAAACGTCCTTTATTTATGAAGTTACACCAAGTCTTCATCACAGCTATCAATTTAAGTTCCATTTTCATTCTAAGAAGCACATGGAACAAATAGAAAACTTTTCACTTCACAAAAATCCACATTAATCAGACATCCAACATAGTAATCTCACATCTGTATGAATGGATTATATGTCTAGGAAATGCTAGACACAATTAGCTATAGTTGATGGTACCAGTGCTATCCTACCTATGAACTTAAAATTTAAGTGTTAAGTTTAATGTGGACCCACAGTTCTAATAACGAGCTGGAATCCAGTATAGGAGATAATGCAAATATTTAACAGAATACTGTCTTGCTCAAAAATCACAGTATGTGTTTATGACAACCCTTTGACTTAACAGACCAAGCACAGTGGGACAGGATTATTCCATGAAGCTGATTATAGGGGTTTTTAACCTTGATTTTTACTTCCAAGGTGTGAAATAAAAGACAACCAAATCAAACTAGCTGTAATAAAAATCTGTAAACATAACAAGCTGTAAGGGAAGAAATGTTAAAGGACAGAATTAAGATCAAATGGTCTTGCTTTTTAGCTTAAAATAGTGCCACAAATGTTTTTTCCTACTTTTAAATCCCCCATGGTTTCTGTCATGGATGAATACATAGAAAAAAAACCCCCCACATTATCCTCATTGTAATTTCAAAACACAGAACACTGATCGTGTACTTACATGGAAAATAAATAAAAATAGATATGGCCGCTTTCTTCAGGTACTTTGTAAGTGATCTTTAAAGATTAACTTTTGGTTAAGTATTTTATCTGTGATGTCATTCAGTATTTTGTCTATGGCACTTTAGATGTATTTTTGAACATTTATCAGAGTAACAGACCCAGTTAACCAAAACCCTGATACTGCCTGTAAATTTATAAACTACATGGATAATATGACCACCATCACCAGACAGTGGAAAGAGAAAACTTACGGCGAAACGAGCAACAATACGGTATTACATTTCTAAAAATGATTCCACTTACAATGCTGTATATCTGTCCATTGCAGACTGCACATCTCTACGGTAAACTGTTCGAAGTATCACCATGACAGGGTCAAACTCCTTATCCCAAACTTCAGCTGTTGTTTAAAATAAAGTAACACGTTACATTTCGCTTTACAGACTTCTCAACTGATTCTAGATTCTCTTAACTAGCTTTAATTATGTAATTTTCTATCTTTATTTTTTTTGCTGTAAAGTACAGTAAATTTTACTAGTTCATACTAATAATACTTCCTATACGATAATTTCCTACTGCTTACCAAGATATCAAAATTTCACCAATACTTTTCTTCATTCCAAACAAAAATTAATAATCTATTAAAGCAATATATCTTTTCTATTAACAAGTTTTATTTCAGTGTCTTCTAGCCTTCTTCGTCAACTATTATGTAACAGAAATATGGGATAAAAGATAAAAAGAAAAATCATACATTTCTTATAAAACAACAGTTGTAACACAGGTCGAGGAAATTTCAAAAAAATCCAAATTAATTTCAAAATCTAAGTAAATGATAAGGCACCCCAAAAACACCTTTCCCACACACACCTTGCTTTGCTCTTTTTAATTTCCCAGTACACGCAAGAAAAGGTTTTAATTATTTTTCATTTGGTACTGGATTAGAAGATGCCTTCTTGAAAACAGGAAGACTACAGAGCAGTTAGCAGGAAGGTGATATTTAACTATTAAGTGCAGTGAGCCAAATGACACCACCACAATTTTTTGTGCAGTCTCACAAATGGGCCAAGTTTCTTATCAAATCCTTTTACAAACATGCTTTTGTTTTGTAACTAATACCTATGCATTATCTTGGCATTAAAGTCCTAGTTATCGCTGTTTAATTTAGTACCTCTATAGTAAAATTCAGAGTGGCTTTTCAGAGCAATCACAAACAGACTATAAGGATAGTTCATTTACTTGCTATTTTTTTAACTATTTAAAAGGTATTAGCAAACAAAACTTTTTTAGGTTCCAACCTAAAGCCAAATGAAGCTGCTCGCTCCATTAATTGTTTGGAAGCGTTTAGTTCCTGTTACACAGCAATATGAAGGCAAGATTCAATGATTAGAGGGAATAGATCTCAACATGACAGGTCACAAACTTCAATTCTTAAAATCAACTGGAATACCATCATTCTTTTCAGAAACCTGTATAGTCTTATGAAGATGCTAAGGACTTAAAAGGCTACAGTGCACAAGAAAACCATGCTGGCTTTTATTCCTGCAGAAGCTTTCTATTTTTTTATTAGTTTAAGGGATTCTGCAGAGAGTTAGAAATTACTTCAGTATTCACTGCTATAGATGAGACACTTAAGAGCTTTTTTTAAGATAAAGAAACTATTCCAGATGTTTAAAAAAAAAAAAAACAAACAGAAAAATCTCAAACCACTATATATTTAGGGAATCTAATGCTAGATTAAAATTAATTAAAAATACCACAATCCATTTTTTTTTTCATTCATACTGTGCTATGAAAAAGATCAACATGTCACAAGCTCCATGAACCAGACATGACATAAGGAAACGTAGTTTACAGAACATTAAAGTAATTTTAAATAAGTAGGTGTTCAGCTGCCTAATTACACATCAAGGAAGCAGAATGAATCGATTCCCAAGACTTTGGTTTCAGAAAATTAATTTACTGGTTGTTATTTTGCCTAAATGTAAGAGCTTCACTGACTCATCAGTCTCCCAGTACAAAGCCTGGCAAACAAGTCAGTACAGAATCGGTTCCTACATTAACAAGAAAATCCCCAAATCACAGTCTACAAACCAAATGACTTCAAAATTGTTAGACCCCAACTCCGCCATTCTCAAGAGAAGTGCTCGGAGGAGGAGGGAGTTAATCCTTCTACAGCTTTGCCAGGAGCTGAAGCACAACCAGAGCACATGGAGCATTTCAGATTCCTACAGGCTTATCTCTGCTCAGCGACAGAAAAGAGTAATGGAACACTGAGTTCTTAAATTCTTCCTCTTTGATGTACCAAAACTACATTGCATTCAATTTAGATGACAAGCTGGTGTGGGGAAGAAACTTGACATTTTTGCACTGTAGAACAATATTCTATAACCAGTTTAGTCTGAACTTTCCCTAGACCCTCACTATTAGCTGGGAAAAATGTTACAGGCCACTAAGATAGTTCAGCAGCTCTTCCTTTTACATTATGTATCGTGATACCTTCAACAATCAAAATGGGGAGAAGTTCAAAGAAAATCTTTTCACAACTGACAACTCGCTTGTACAATCAATTCTAAACTGTACTGAGTATACATCAGATTTTTTTTCAAATCACATAAATGTTTACCTGAAGATCAGTCAAATACAAATTTTTCAGTTGTCCATTTTTCCTTTGCTTTCTAAGGATACCTGATTTATACAGGCATTTCATTTTCACTTTAGATCAAAATTAATTTATTAAAAACTATTAATTAACTTTAGCAATGCTCTTCAATACCAGCAATAGACAACAATGAAGTCAAACAAGTTTTGTGGGGTTTTGGAGGTGGTAGTTTTGGGGGAGGAGGGTTTACTATTGTTTGGTGAGTTGGGTCTTTTTAAGAAAACACCTCTGGTTAAGCATCTTACCACTGAGTATAAGATCACAACGATTACTGTACCTTTAGGTGTATACATTCCTTGCTGCATGGAACCTCCAGGTTCGAAAACAGGAGCTTTAAAATCAGCAACTGCTGACAAGACCAATTCAAAGCTTAAGCTTCCTGGAATAATGCCACTTTTAGGATTGGGGTTTTCTGGAATGTAATGCTTGCGTTAAGGACAGCAAAGTTAACTTGGTTGCAGGACACAGCATCTTACCTCTCCTGACATTTTAAGTCATTCATTTCAGAGTTTACATATCGGCAGTGCTCTGTGTTTGCCACAAGAGGTCTCTATGCTCCAGCTGCTACGGAACAAGAACTATTACTGAAGCGAATCCAAGCCTCTGATCTAGGACATTAAACGTTTTTAAAAAAGGGAATTGCTACATGTTAGGCTCAAAAGGTAAATACTAAATGAGAAATAAATACTGCTACCTGTAGTGAGAGTTTGTATGTATATAGCACACAAGTTTTTGTCCTTGCCTTTATTTAGTAACACTTTGGCTTTCTTCACAGCAAGAATATCTTTTATTTACAGCTAAGTGCAGAAAAAAAACAAGAAAATAGCTTGAGATCCATAAACACAATAAGTAATTCTCTTTCTTGGATTGGTTATTTCTCATTTTTGGTAGCAATGCTTAACTGATTTATTGACATTACCCAAAATCACAAGTAGCACTTACAAATAAGGAAATTTCTGCTTAGTGACAAGTGATTGCTTGTATAAATGATTCACTTCCTTAACATACTTAGGCGCCTAAGTGAATTGTTTAAAGTGATTCACTTATTTTACATACTTAAGTGATGGAGCTATTAGGTCATATCATAATAATTAAAAATTATTACATATTTGTAACTCTCAATCTCCTTCCCTAGCTGTATAAATTGTTAATATTTTTACTCAATGCCTTTCCCCACACTGCAAGCTCTTCTGGGTGATTACCACAAGCTACTTAATTTGCATTTGCTTACGCAACCTAACACACTACTTGCAGTAAAACCTGTGTATTTGTATCCTGCTCTTTGGGGCCATGAACTGTACCACTGCACAGAAAGACTGGAGTTTGCTATTCTTCAAGTAAGACATTTCCCCCTGTAACACATTTCTAATTCAAACTAATCTCAAAGCAGCATTCAGAATTGTTATTACTTGCATTTTCAGCTATTGATTGTAAAAGCTAATACAGCAGCTACTTATACTGGCATAAAATTAACAATAATCAAAGACTCAAATTCAGATAAAGGTGACACATGGCAAAACTTTCTACGATGTCACTAGAAAACAGAATTTTCACCTTACATCTAAAAGACTTTCGTCATGTTAAAAAAAAATAAAAATAAAAAGCAGTTTAGCACTTTTAAATTAAAACTATTACAAAGTACTGCACATTTTCTAATAAAAAACAAAGCTGAAGCAAATTCCTTGGCTGGAAAGTATAGACAAGTACACCTTCACACAATTTGTGGTAACCATCTAGGCTGAAAACACATTGCTTAAGCTCTAAAACCCCACCACTATCGAGGTACCTGTCATTCTCATTCATGCGCATTATTTAATATATTCCAAGGATATGAGATCCAATAATGAACTGTGTGTCCTGTCATTCATACAGAGTTGGGCTACCATCTCTGCTCTGAGGATCTCGTCGTCTGTCATTCCTAGAAAAATAACATTTTAAAAGCCATTAAAATAGCATGATTTTAAAATACACAGTCAGCATACGCTTGTCATTAGACGCAAGTTAAATCCGACAAAACCATTAAATAATGATACAGTGCTATAAAAAAAAAATCAGAAAAAAAAAAGGGGGAGGGTGTGCAAACGTAATGACACAACCTTAGCCAGAAAAGACAGATTCAAACTAAAACTGCTTTCTGAAAAAGACGATTCTTCACATGATCACATACATAAATGATCCGCTTCAAATAAAGCCATTCTTCTCCATTTCTGTGTATCATGTCTATTTCCAATTCATAAAGGATTAAAATTCAGTAACTTTGCACAAAAATTAAATGAAGTGCTGAATGCTTGAAGTTACTACATGGCTAATCAGCTGTATGGTTGCTGCTCAATGTTGAATATAAATGAACAAGCAAATTATTTACA
Organism: Tapera naevia; assembly: GCA_033556795.1. Lineage (NCBI taxonomy): Eukaryota > Metazoa > Chordata > Aves > Cuculiformes > Neomorphidae > Tapera > Tapera naevia. The sequence continues at coordinate 11,882,874 of JAUMJJ010000069.1, forward strand.
TACAAGTACTTCTAAAACAGTGATTCTTACCTAAATGTAAACGGAGACTTAACAGAAGGACCAAAAACGTTAAGGCTCCTTCCAGCATGGATCTTTCATGCTCTGAATCAAGAACTGTATTTTGATGCTGGGAGGCCATCGTTAACAGATCTACCACCTTAAATCTACACACCAAAGACTAAAGTTAGAAACATCATTCTCCAAAATTAAAACACCAATGCAAAATGTACTGATAAACTCAGGATATCATTCACAACAACCCAAAATGAACACAAAATGAAATGCATATAATGCAATAATACACAAACATACATGAAAACTCCTTATTTTTAAATTTGGATTTATTATCTATGTAATATGTTATAGTGATACTTAGTCTACATGAAAACACCTTACATTTATGAAAATATAAAACTAATGCAATTTTTTTTTTAAAACCCTGATTTTATTTTATCCAGAAAAGCAGACATCCTTTCTCTGTTTCTTACTATTGCAGCTCATATTTTCCTACTTCTTCTTAAACTCTAAGATGCTTAGAAAACAGATGTCTGAAGTTTCACTACTGCACTGTAAATCAAAAGCCATTCCTGTATAAAATCAAGGATATAACTTGTGATACCTAATGGCTCTATGGAAAGAGATAATTGTTAGTTTTGCTAACAAGTTGTACCACTGAAGATGTGTATCGGATATGCACCTTTTCTTTCACATGGCAAAAATTAGTCAACAGCTAGCACAATATTGAATAAGAGTATTCATCTTTAACCCTACCTTTCAAAAACAGATGAAATAAAATAATCTGGGTCCAGCCTAGAGGCACAGACCTGTAGGAAAAGAATAAATTCACTTTTTTCAGTAGTTTGTTTTTAAACAAGCATTGGTTTGGCATCTCAGAAAACATAACTCACTTGCAGCAGATAAATGTCAGGATCAATCATTGAATTGCAGAAATGAGACTGCACGTAAGTCATGGCCTGTCCTTTAATCTGTAGACCATTTCTAACCCACATGTTGCTGTGAATTTCAGAAAGACTTGCCTGTTCACAGAAAATAAAACAATAATTTGCAAACATTTCAGAGACATTCTGCTATTCAGTTCAATATTAGCAGATCACCGATAAATCATCACACATATATCTATATACATTACACTTTACATAAAACTATACTCTTTTATACTAATTTACTTATTCCTAGGAGTGAGGAACAAAAACAAACCACTTGCAAGTTTCTGAAACAGATACCATACTTCCATATGAGAGCATGTTTCAGACAACAAAAGTGATCAGTGATATATTTCTGTATTTATTCATTAAAATTTTGAAAAGTACTCCAGAAATGAAGGTGTCATTCTTAAAAAAAAGTTAGATATAAAAGCAGTGATTACTACTACTGCTTACTATCACTTAAATACAAATTAAGAAGAATTTGTAAGTAAAACAATAATGCATCCATTTTTTAAGTCATTCTCAATTTAAAATATGAAATTTTCAGATTCAGGTTTCTTCTCAACCTGCGCTCCACTGGTATCTACTCCATGAGCATCCAATCCCATGTTTTCAAGCAATGGCTCTTGTTAACCTTTTGGAAGTGCTATAGTGGATATTATTTTTATACTTCTCAGAGTTTGATAACTAATGGTACATATTTAATTTTGGAAATAGGAAGGAAAAAAGTTTATCCTAACTACATGGTATATTCTACTTATTATTGCATATTATGATATTCCACAATTACAACATTTTCCCCCCTTGTTAAATACTTCTAAATATATTTTAATGACTGGGGTTAAAAGAATCAGACAACAACTGTTTTTCGTGGTATAACTCTACACCTGCATCAAAGTCAGAAGCTTGCCATACCTGAATCTGAAGTGGGTGAATCATTAGTTTCATCAGCATCTCCTGATCTGGCAAGATAGTATCCAGATCTAATTCTTGGCATTTGACAGCCTAGAAACAGAAGCAAGTACATGCTGTACTGAACAATCGCATTCAACAATCATTGCATCCATCTTCTGTGTGACTAAAACACATGCTTACCTTACTTAGAAACATGGCAAAGTAACGGTGCAGTGGCAAATGAAAAGTAACTTGGTTAGGAGCTGGCTGAAAGTAAAAACAAAGATATTTTAATATCATAGATTAAAAAAACCAAACCTACAAATGTCTATCACAGCAAAAACAGTACCTTGCATGTCTTTATTTGACGAACTTACTTTCCACTAACCTAGCGTTACATCACCTCCCTACACATTCCAACGATTCAGAAATTTCCCTTACAGACAGCTGTAGTTTATGTCTCACTAAGCCCCCAGCAGCTAATGACACTGAACTGACCGAGGTGGCAAATTGCTGCATTGCTACAGTGGCAAAGCTACTCCTGACTACAACATCAGGAGAGGACTTCAGTTTTGCCATTGCTTCAGCTCTTCATTCAGCAGAACAGCGGTACATCAGTGGCACTGCTTTTGAGACTCATGCAGCTTAAGCCTGCACCAGCAAATCTAATTCACCAAGACTTTACAAATTAAGGATCCTAACACATAACACTGCAACTAGCAACTACGAAGTCTAATTTCAGCAAGGCGATCCTTTTTCAGTCAGTACTTAGAATGACGATTTAATATAAGGGGGAGATGAGAGGGAGGGTGTGTATCATCTTTGAAGTTTAATCAGATTTGCAGAGTACTTTCACTAAATTCACTAAGGACATTTACCTCATCTACAAAGTTGATAGCATCAAACCAGTCCTGAAGTGCTTCAAGGCAGTATCTGACAACATTTCGTGTATATTCCTGTGTTTCCTGCAGCAAGAGAAACCAGCATAGTACACAAGCCAAAACAGTTTTAAGTGCCACTGTTCTCCGACTACAAAAAAATATGATTATGCCAGGAATATTTTTACAGTGCATAATTGATGCCTTAATCATATGGAAATTCATAAGCACTAGGAGAGTTTCATTTTTGTTCTAAAAGACTATCATTTCAATGGTGAGAATTAAGGCACCTTCAGAATAGTCAGCTGGTCCCAGTGCCTACCATTGTTTAGTTTATCCATTTATTTTTACCAAAAATGTAGAGGTAAGTATATAAAAAAAAAAAATCTTTCCATGCAAAAAAAAGGAATGGCTAACGTCCTCTAACTTTTATGTACTAAAGTGTCCCTACTAACAGTATGCACCTGAAATGCAATAACAACACAATGCTGCAAAAATTTTAATAATAAGCAAACCTTGTTATGACTGTAAGATACAACTCTACAACAACGCCCTAAAACATTTCAGATTATATCATATATTTCAATACTAGACCTCTACATTCCCTTCCAGGAGCGAAGCAGTGATGTGCAAGGAGCGAGGGCAGCAGAAGAGATAAACCTAATTGCTCTGTGATCAGTGGAATTTACAAAACCTCATTTCTTAATGGACTTTAATCTCTTCCACACCAAACCAGCCTCCAGACCTGTCTGACACTCCTAGCATACCTATGACACACTTCCCATGCAAAAGCCAGCAGTGCTTGGGCCAGCCAGAAGCTGTGCAAGTGCCGACCGGCTCTGTCAGATGCCTTTTCTCACAAGGAAACACAACAGCCACACTCTCAGCCTGCTGCTCTGCCCTCTGAGGTGGCCGGGCTCTGCTGCCTTTCCCTCTCCTGCAGGACATGAGCTGGCATCTCTTCCCGCTCATCAGGTTTCAATAAACAAGTACAACAACTAAGCTATGAAATTTCTAAAACACTTTCAGATTTACTGAGGGTGATGAAAGGGTTCAGGCATAGGGGTGAAAACGTAACTGACAAGCCAACAGGTGGAGCAAGGCATGATACAGGCCTTAAACAAAAGGCAGACCCTCCCATCCTAAGCTAAAAAAAGTAATACTTCAAAAAGCCAGAAATTGTAGTTCAGTTTTCAAAAGACAATTGAGACTCTTAAATTAATGTATTACTAATGTAGCAGTAAAGCCTACATCACTGAAAGGCTTTTGAAACTGCCCGATCTAAAACGTTTAAAGTTGCATGGTATGTGTGCACATATTTTTTCAGTTCAAAGTTCAATTTGATATCATTGTCTCAGAGATGATATTATGTATCTTAATAAGGTAATTTCAAACTTAAGTACTTCATAAAAATTAACCAATAAAGTATTCCTGTGAACTGATGGATCCAATTTTTGCTATAATTTGTAGTTTACAGTCTAGCAAATAGCAAAAACTCTTTGCTGAACTTAGGAGACTATAAGATGTCAGAACCTAAGAGACTTTCACCTTAGGTTGTCAGTAAAACAACAAACCCATAAATTACTCCATCCCCCAGCATAATGAAATATCTATCTGTAGACACAATCAACATTATAATCACAAAGGCAGAATGACTCAGAGACATCAAGTTCTTCATCTGATTGGAAGTTATTCCATATGTACAGACATATGGAATGACTGTACACATTCTGAACTTGTTCTGGAGACAATAAATTAGGTACAAGCACAAATTCTACACTCCCTACACGCAGATTCCAAATTGATCACCGTTTTATATATTTCACAGACAAAGACAGCACACGCTAAGTCTTTTCAACCACAAAACAGACAGACCTTTCAGATTTGAGAACTCTAGAATAAAGTCATGAATAAAACCAAGAATAATGACAGAGAGATGTTAGTCTTACCCTAACTTTGCAGTGTGACAGAAGACCCCACATTGGCTGGGCACAGGCTTCCAGCTCAGCAGCAAAGGCAGCATAGTATGTCTGTGATTCAAACTCCACGTGCTCATTTAATTCTCGTTTATTTAAATTCATACCTTCAAAGATTTAACCAGAGTTATACAATCAAATATTTAACTAGGGCTAAGAGGAGTGCAGTATTTTAGTGTTATGCACCCACATAACACAAAAAAATGCACAAAGCATAACAATCTATCTTATCTAGCAGCAGCAGAACGGATAAAATACAAGAACAAGCATGAAAGTTTCAACAGAAATAGACAAGGAAAGAACAATAGCTCTAAACCTGCTAGTGACCACAGTTCTTGCTGTTCAGGTGATGTTAACAAGGACTGCAGCCCTCCTACTTGGAACCTTACTTAGTCAATGAGAATATTTGGATAGAAAATATCTGGTCCTCTTTTTAGGCAGAATATTTACCATTATTGAAAAGTTCATGATTTTTAAATATTGTTTGAAATAGTAAAAAACTTTCTTCAGAGCAATGCTTAGAAAAAGATTTATCAGATTAATTTACCCAATATTTAAATTTAGAGCTTCACCAGCAACACAATTCTAGCAAAAGTCATGATTTATACTTTTAAGTGCAACCTGAGAATTCTGGCACCATGAATCTCAGTCAAGTGTGATGCAATTGCTCTTTAACTAGTCCACACAAGACAAAGAGCCATTAGGTCATTTTCAAATCTACCTCTAGAATACACTGTTCCTTTCCAGGAATAACAGACTTACAAGAACACTAATGAATTAAATATTTACATACAGCATTGTAATTATTTTGCTACAGCAAACATAAGTCAACCTAACATAACCAGTACTAATAAAAGGATAAAAGTCGCATACCTTGAAAGAACGATACAAAATTCATCCATGTCACCAGAAGACCGTGATCTTCCAAAAATTTCTTTGCCACACTTTGGTGTGAAAGTATGTTTATAAAATCACTAACCAGGGGCCAGTAAGTATTGTTCTTCAGTAGTGCTTCCCCACAATTCACCACAACATGTAAACTATTTTCTTCATCTAGATTTAAAAGAAAAAAAAAAGGACTTTTTTTTTTACAACTTCTTGTTGTAATTTTTAAATAAAGGTACAAGATAATGCAAAAGTAACAACCAGGATTTACTGTAATGCTGTGATCAGATACACACAGAGAAAAGTGTAGAAAAGAACGGCTGTTTTGCGCTACAGAGGATGTTTTCTTATCACAGACTCATCAACATAGATCCCACTCAGTAGGAGACGCACAGACTCTGAATTTTATTGCAACCTTTGAAAAGTACTACCTTAGTAAAACCATCACAGCTACACTTTTTCTGACTACTCTCAAGATGTAAAAAAAGACCAAACAATACAATTCATACTACAAACATCCGAAATCTGTTTTCAATTTGAAACACTACCAGCATTCAAATAGGAATCTAGTGATCAAAACCTACACTTGCCACGTGGATTCTGAGAAGGATAGCAGAGAAAATCATTTTCACTCTGAAATTGGGACAGAGAGAAAGTCTACGCAGCCCTTCTGGGACACTAGGATAGGAGAAGGTTACCAAAAGAAGGGGCAAAAAAAGAAAATCTGAACGGGTTGGGGGGTAGAACTATTACCCCAAAATCAGAGGTATATCATCTACAGCTGTCAAATCTCTTTACTTGCTTTTCATAAGAGGGACCTCAAGAAAGACCAGAAGGGAAACAAAATTGGTCCTGAATTCACAATCCAAGGGAAATAACTTCCAGCATCCCTCTGTCAGTTGCTATTCTATTTCAAGCCCACAGAAGAAAATCGTGCATCTGATGATCAGCCTTAGGGATGGCTCCGGTCCAGTTGAAATGCACTGAAGGACCCTTGTAGTATCTTTTGCACAGTGAAAGGGTCACAAGCAGCACAGCACAGCCACAGCTACGACACTGTTATCAAGAGGCTACAGATAATGACGCACATCTGTATCTACAATGGTTCCCTTTGTCACATATGCAAGATTTTTTCCCCCACCTTTTATTAACTACTGAAGAAAATTTCTTTTTTGTCTGAGGTTCTTTATTTTAGTTACTAGGAAAAAAAAATAAGTTTGCCTGGACTAGGGACAGGCTGTGGATGTGGTGTTCTTGGACTTTGGCAAAGCCTTTGACACTGTTTCTCACAATATTTTGCTTGAGAAACTGGCTGCCCTTGGCCTGGAGGGGCACATCCTCTGCTGGGTGAAAAACTGGCTGGACGGCCGGGCCCAGAGGGTGGTGGTTAATGGAGTTAAATCCAGTTTTTAGGCCAGTCACAAGTGGTGCTCCCTAGGGCTTAGTGCTGGGTCCAGTCCTGTTCAATATCTTCTCAACGATCTGGACGAGGGGATTGAATGCACCCTTAGTAAGTTTGCAGATGACATCAAGCTGGGTGGAAGTGTCGATCTGCTTGAAGGAATCTGCAGAGGGATCTGGACAGGCTGGATCAATGAGCTGAGACCAACGAGATGAGGTTTAACAAGACCAAGTGCCAAGTCCTGCACCTGGGACACAACAACCCCATGCAGTGTTACAGTCTTGGAGAAGAATGGCTGGAGAGCTGCCTGGTGGAGAAGGACCTGGGGGTGTTGGTTGATAACTGGCTGAATATGAGCCAGCAGTGTGCCCAGGTGGCCAAGAAGGCCAATGGCATCTTGGGCTGTATCAGAAACAGCGTGGCCAGCAGGACCAGGGAAGTGATGGTGCCCCTGTACTCGGCACCGGTGAGGCCTCACCTCGAGTACTGTGTTCAGTTTTGGGCCCCTCACTACAAGAAGGACACTGAGGTGTTGGAGAGCATCCAGAGAAGGGTGATGAGGCTGGTGAAGGGGCTGGAGAACAAGTCTTAGGAGAAGCAGCGGGGGGAAGAGGGGTTGTTTAGCTTAGAGAAGAGGAGGCTGAGGGGAGACCTCACCGCTGTCTACAAGCACCTGAAAGGAGGTTGTACACAAGCGAGCGTTGTTCTCTTCTCGCAAGTGACAAGTGAGAGGATGAGAGATAATGGCCACAAGTTGCATCAGGGGAGGTTTAGACTGGATATTAGGAAAAAATTCTTCACTGAAAGGGTGGTCACGCACTGGCACAGGTTGCCCAGGAAGGTGGTTGAGTCACCATCCCTGGAGGCATTTAAAAGATGGGTTGATGAGCTTCTTAGGAAATGGTTTAGTAGTGGGTAGGTATGGTGGGATTTGATCATCTCAAAGGTCTTTTCCAACCAGATGATTCTATGATCAATAGGTTTTCTAACTTGAAGTCATACAGTATTTTGATCTTTTACTTTCCAAGAACACAGCACAGTCAGAAACGTGAAACAGATTTCATCCTGAAAGATATGCTGCTTGAGTTGCACACAACTGAACAGATACCTTCTTATTAGTAGAAGGTAACAAAGAGCTCCACTTTTTAAGATTTACTCCTATCTATTACACTGAAGCAGCGGAAGGAAAAGGAAGCCATAAGCGCTCTGTGGAGCTTCTTAAACTTCACCACCATATTTGATCACACCCTCTTTAATGTCTGTAATGTTATCTGGTACATCTGTGAAGAAAGGAAACTAGGTCTTGTTGCTCAGCTGCCTGGTTCCCACGTGCTCACACAGCCTATCCAAGCAAAGGATAACATCTCAGATGGCTCTGCCTGAACCCGTTGAAGGACTTTTCAAAGAGCCAACAGTGCACGTGGCTGGTTCTCTGCCCCAGTATAGATTAAACCAAGCCAAAGCTACTTCAAATTCACAATGGCATTGCCTCTTTCTCAGGGTACTCTACAAGCCAGGGTTAAATGTAAGGTCAAAGAGAAGGGATTTTTTAAAGGATGAAGCATTATCAAAAGTTTTTCCTTGGGATATAAGTTCTTCTCCCATGAAAAGTTCAGCAGGAGCAAAGTGCTTATAGAGAGGAAAAAGTCTGAGCACAGGATGTAAATCTTCCTCGGGAACCAGTTTTATCATCTGCACCCATATTTCTCTTTTCACACCACCTTTGAGTGAGGTAAGCTGAACTAGCAACACTTTTGCAGGTGGTATCAACACAGCTCCTAGGTCAACTTCGTCTCATGAACAGTTTGTCACTTCACATCCACGAACATGTGTACTTTTAGCAGACGTCGGCAGTCCAAATGACCATTGGGATCTGTGAGGAATGCAAACTAAACATGCAGTGGCAGATACAATTCCTGCTCCATGTTCTCCTTGCTCCTCTCAACCATGTTTTCTCCATCTATCCATTGGCTAGATTTGCAAACATTGTCTCATTCAGACACTAAACAACCTACTCATTCGCACTAGCTACATAAACTGAGAGGAATGCTATTTATCTCACCAGCACAGACTTCTAACAGATTTCTCACAGTCTCCACCATCATGAGATATCTTGAACTAAACACAAGACACAAGTGCACAGAACTGCAAAATAAGGCCAATAAGAATATGAGAGGGGACAAAAAATAAAGTATTTTATTAACATTTCTCTGCCAATTTAGAGTATGTCCAACCCCTCATATATAAAGCAGGGAGAAGGAAATGCTGTGAAAACACCAAAAAGCACCAGACAGACTCCATAATAGAGTCTTAGCTAAGAGAAATCACGGGTGCTGGGGAAAGGAAAAAGGTAACTTCCTGTGTTGAGACAGCTGCTCCAGGGGTAAATCTTTCTCACAAATCTATCACAGACACATCTGATGTTACTTCACTTACCAGCTCCAGAGCACATCATTAACTAACAGGAACTTCCTTCAGAGAATGTCTCATCACAGTCACATTTCTGTTTGGCTGCAAATTCTGACCCATTAGAGAATCTTACCTCCATGCTAGTAACACCTCATACTGACCAACAAGTAACATTTAGAAGATGATTAAAAGTAGTTTTAAATTACATTCCAGCAGTATCACAGTTTCACACAAGTCAGTTGATACACAAACTACTGAAGATTCACTGTTTTCCTTTGAATACTCTAAAGCAATCTATGTAGGATAACAGAAAAACCTCTAATGTCAAAGTGCAGCTGAGTGAGGGCACTCCTTATAGACTGATGACTCCTTATGGCTTGATTTCCCATTTCAGCACAGTCAAGTTATTCTGTGCTAGGTTATACACAGAGTGGACTCAGATACAAACAGTACTTCAGACACAAAAATTCACAATTTCATACAAAAGGTGATGGCAATTATTTGGCAGCAGCCGTCAGCCTGTCTAGAGAGTATTTTCAAATTCAGATCAGGATAAAGAGGGCTGAGAAGTGTGTGGTCTGTTAGGTACATGAAAGCGTGAAAAACACAAGTCAGCAAGATTTGTTGTGCCACCATTTTCAGATGACAGGTAAAACAATGAGGGTAGAAACAGGGCAGCTGTTTTCATTAGAAGAGTTACGCAGTGTACACTAGTTCAGATTCAAATTGCTACTCTGTGAACCAAAAGCTTGATCAAATGATTATATTTACAAAGTATTAAATCATTCTCCTCTAATTATATTGGGTTTTATTAAGGTAATAATCACAGGTGAGAAAAAATAATGCATTTTAATTACTTCAAATATTTTCAAAGTATTTCACAAGCTGCTTTTTAATTAAAAGTCTCAATCTGCATATATTTCTCATATAAATGAGTCTCACAAATAGTATTTATGCACTCTACCCCACAAATGAAGCACCCGGTAAGACAATACTCTGTATTCTAAACTCTATAACACACCTACAAAAGAAAACTCCACATACAAAGAAATAAAACATCTGTATCACTCTTGGTAACTATCTTTTCATTTATAGGAAATTTTGAGACTCAGCCTCTACCACACATTGACAGATTCAGTGCATTTTTGGGGCAAGATTGGGGAGATCAATTGATAACTGAAGAAAGAGATTAAATTTCCTCTGTAATCAATTTATTATCCATAAAAACAAGCAAACAAGCAAACAAACCTACCTTGCAATTCACTTTTAATAAGGCAACTTTCCATCATATATAACAGAACAGTGACCATAATATCCAGCAGCTGACATTCCTCTGTTACTTGGCGCGCTAATTCTTCATTGCTGAACAACTGAACACTGATATGCACAATTCTGTTTGACATTGTGTCTGATTCATGGCTTTTCTTCAGTGTTTTCATAATAAACGCATAATGCTGAACAAAAGTTTTTGTAAAAGCAATCTGCAGATCACAAAGAAATTTTGATGTTAACAAGTACCATACAAGAATTATCACTTTCTTTCACTACAAATATTCCTTTACAAAAGTACATATCCTGGGAAATACCAGATGCCACAACAAAAAAAAAAACTATCAATAGAGAGAGGTAACTTAATGCGTCCAGTTTTACTACCTTACCCCAAAATGTAATCTCATTCTATAATTCCCACACGTCTCAGCATACCGGTGAAAGCAGTAAACTTCTAATAATTACTTTATTTTTTTATTTTTTTTTTACATCCTAAAACAGTGACCAATGTCCTAAAAAGACACACTAAGAACAATGAGATTAGTGGTGCCTAATAAAGTTGCCTTATCCCTTGCACTCACCTGTCCATGGAGGAAGATTTCCATTCATCTATCCAGGATGACATTTCAACACTTAATTTCATCTGCTATCATAACATGTTTTTTTTTTAATAAATCTTTATCGCTTTCTCCTCAATAATTACAGTAATTAGAAAGCTTTGTTATTCTTTACACAACTGTTTGGTTTTTAAACAAGATTGGTGTTTAAATGTATTGATACATATATGTAGAAGTTTATTTTCTTGTCCCATTCCATTAGCCTCAAACTGCTTCATAAACCAACCTTTTGCACTGCATATACATGTGTGCATATCTGCCAGATTTTAAATCACTTCTCACTTGGTACTTCAAGTTCTGAATTAACACCATCTGGACTTGCTTGGCTTAATATGAAGAGATAATACAAGCTATGCAGTGACAAAGATTTTCAGCTCATAGTCTAAAATGCCCTGTCTATTCCTTCTAGAAGCATTAACCTTTCATATGCATAAAATTAGAAATTTTAAAACCACCCTCGAGCAGTTGTGTTTTCACCAGACTGTATATAAATCCCTACTTTATTTTACCTGCTTCAGACTTGGTTCTCCCATGTCTAGCACTATTCTCATTCAGAAAATATTTCAAAAAACATCATGATGCCATAATGTTGCAGCTGGGCACAAAGAGCACTTCTTCCAGCAAATATCCTCAAAAACAAAGTTGGTTGTCCAAAAAAATGGACCCGAGTGGGGATGGGTACATCACTGTAATAAACGCTACAACACTGCTTAACTTGCCTTACCTTAGCTGGTCCACAATGATGGAAACCTGTAGGATAACTGAAAGTGTCTGCCATATGTAGCACCCTGCACAATGGTAATGGTTTTCAGCTAAAGCCTTTCCAGACCTACGTATTCACAGTACTTGCACAGAGTTAAGACAATATTTTCTGGTGTTCTAAGGCAAAACAACCTATCATCAACAACCTATCTAGTGGAAGGTGTCCCTACCCATGGCAGGGGGGTTGGAACTGGATGATCTTTAAGGTCCCTTCCAATCCAAAACATTCTATGATTTCCTTTAAATTAAAGCTTAATACAACTTTAATCACTGGCAACCACACTTATAATAACCATCTAAACTTCTACACTATTAATGTTAAGCCTCAGGCACAAATCACATCTCTGATATTTTAAGTTAGTATTTAATGTTGCTAGTAAAAAAAGTATACTTTATTTATGTACTATGTCTTCACGCTATATTATGACTAAATAGGATTCTCAGGTTCTGTGATGTAGGAGCTACATTTTACTTGTTTTATATAGCACTCTCAACTCAAGCTGACTGCAAAAACACGGTCCTCCTCTAAGGACAAATTCTGGATATTTTATTTATTTTAAATCAGCATGCATCAGGACTTTTTGCACCTCCCTCATACAGTAATGAATTTCTGAAAGTACTGTAGATTCGCTATCATAGCATAATGATAAGAGACTCCGTAATACACTTTATAAAAGACATACGCTTTACTCCTACATTCACTTGGAAATTAAACAAACAAATACAACCCCTTCCAATTTTGAGAGGAAGAAACTAAACTCATTTCCAGAAGTTAAAATGCTGAAACACTGCTGTAAAGTGCTGGACATATGTAAAACATACAGTAGCTCAAATCAGTTCACCCAGCTCAGTATCCTGTCTTTGAGTGGTCAAAGCTGTATATACAACTAAAAAAAAAAATAGACTGGCACAAGAACACAGATATTGTGATGACACCTATTTCCAAATACTTGGTCAGCTTCCTACTATTTGTAAGAAATTGTTTCATAAACAGATTTGTTTTCTGTATATTTAATTACCTTCACTGACTTACTCTCTATGATGTTCTGCAGCTTCTAAATTTCTAGCCTATGCAAAAACAAAATCAATTTTTCCATCTGGCCTTTCCTCTTGTTAGCCACTCAACAATTCCATAACTTTTAGAAGCCTAATATCAACTCCACGTTTCAGTCACAACTTGCATCTCCGGTGTTTATGTTTTCAATGTCAAGAAAAAGATTACTCTGCCAGGTGAAAGCTGTGCTAAAAATTAAGTTTCCAATACAAAAATCGTTCTACAGAATTTGTAGGGCAGCATATCTAGGAGTCAGTGAAGTCCTAGTGCTGCAACAGCTGCCTCAACATTCACTATGGGAGGTGCCTGACAAGGCACAGCAGTTCTGATAATTATGCTTGTTGATGCATTATCTCTTCCAGATGCTTCTGCACATTCAGTATTCCAGATTTCAACAAGGCTCTGCTCTTGGATGAGTTACACTCTTCCATCAGGTTCTTACTGCCAACCCCTTCTCTGCCTTCTCCTTGGTCACACGAAGGTCGGTTCTACTTCTCTTTCCTTTTGCTTTGCTTCTTCCAGAAGGGTTTTCCACACCATAACACCTCTAATTTCTTGGAAGCTCTAGCAGATTTCTCTTCTGTTTTCTTTTTCTTCAATTGCAAGTCTTCCAAGCTTCAAATGTCAGACAGTGCTGGAAAGGATGCCTCAGACAAATCCTGTAAGGTAAAGACCACACAGTTTGTTTTTCTCTCTCATATGCAAAAGCATGGAGGGAGGGAAGAGCTAGTTAACTCAGGATTTTAGCCCACCCCTTTTCAATACCTCTTCAACACTGGGAATCCTAAAAGAGAAGTCTGTTTTCCTATTTAAACATAAATCTGTGCAACAGATTACTGGTGACTCGCTGACTCCTGCATAGGGCATGGCAGGTTCAGTCAGCTCTACTATGTTTACACTGGAGGTCAGATATTTCAACAATTTCAGAGCACGCACAGATAGCCAGGTCTGTGCTCTGTGTCTGGCTAGGTCACCCAGTTTAACAGAAAACAATCCTACCAGAATTCTGCTGGTTTAATGAGCTAAATCAGCTCATGAAGAATCAGACAAATTGCACGACAGCCAAGACCGCAAAAATTAAGACAGTACATGTGGTGTAGATGGGATGGGAAAAGCAGCAGAACAGTGACAGCTCTCTTGGAACAGTTTATATCCCTACAGATGTATCCCTACTGTTTGAGAACGCAACATCAAACAGCCAACAAGCTTTTCCTTTGTAAAAGCTAAAAGGAAGCTTAAAAGATAAAACATTCTTCTAATTCATCCCAAAATCGTATGTTTTCTCTGCAAAAGGCAGAGCCATTCCTTGTAAAATAGGCACAGTCTCCAGACATGTTTAAAAATTGTGCATCATTGACACAGTTTCGCAACAAAGCACAAGTATCTTGGGAAAAAATAGTGTTACTGTCTCCCTAGTATTATCATGTGACAGATTTCCTTACTACTAAAAAATATAATTTAGACAATCACAGCAGTTTTCACATAGTTAGGATCTGTGCTAGTAATAAAGCACAACATGAAATTGGTAACAGCAAAAAAAGCGCGTTTGAATAATCCTTTTATACAGCATTGGTGGGTGAAAGATGGATTATTTCCAGATAAAGGTGGCATCCAGTAGAGAAACCAGATATCCCATGGCATCCATTCTGAGTACATAGTGAAGAGAGATTACGAACACAATGAAGAAAGCCACTAAAGACGGTGGCTTGTTGTCAAAGGCAAAAAGATCATATGATCATTAAAAGGTGTTGTTGTTACACAGTGTGGTAGAAAGGTAAATACTGCAACACTTACCAGATTCCTTCACATGCTGCTACAGTTGGGTGTTTTTACAGGCAGGATTTTAGCTCCCAATGGACCAGGGCAGCTGGATGCCCACATGGGTCTCCAAATATCAACGAGAGTTCAAGCTTCGCATCAAGGAATCATCAGTTCACAAGTCCCCATGTATTCCCATGTCTTAGAGCTGAATCCGAGACCAAGATGAATCTATGCCGATATCCCAAATCAAAACACCGTCCCGATATGGGTAGAGTATTTCTGAAGGCCCATATCTTATCTTTTTCTTCCTTGAAAGTTATCTTCATATTCTTTGCTTTGATACAGCAAGGTTTTAAGGGGGCACGAATACAGGGCTGTCCCATTATAAACTGTCATTTCTGAAGAAACCTGCATGCCCAGGACTTCACGATTTCTTGATTTTTGCCTCACAGCAGGGATTAAGAAGGTCCAAAACATTTGCGTGGCTCAAAGGTATGACATGATCGGAGCAAAATGTTAAGCCTCATTGCTATGCATGCCAAGTCTTGGGAACACGTAGAGCAAACAACCAAATCTGGCTGCACACCAAGATTTAAAACAGGAAGATGACATCCAGTCTCCATGACTCCAGGCCAGGAGATACTTGGTATGGACAACTGCAAAAGTCCGGAACGCTGCCAAAATCACCTAGGGCATAACTGCAGCAAGAACACTCACACTGCAATGGCCTCTATGGAGGAAAAAACTGCCTACTACAACAGTTGAAACAGGAATGAAGTCACCACAATTATTTACCAGTCATGCCACACCACAGAATCATTTAGTCCTGATCCATACCTTTTAACTTATAAAAAAATTACAAAGTAAAATAAAACAAAACAAAATCCAACATATGCAAATATGCACGAACAGCCAAAAAGATAAATAAAGCCCCAAATCATGAGAACAAATACTGCTGTTCCAGAATTGGAATCCATCTTGTCTTGTTCACATCTCTCTTCAAATACTGTACACTTTACACTTTCTAACAAAATTTTCAAAACAATAAGATCTGCACTATTTTGATGCTTATTATTCAAATATAAACATGTGGTCTCATGCAAAGCACAATATGAGCACAATATGCACAAAGTATGTGAACAAAAATAGCCATTTAAGTTTGAATGAAGTAAGTCAAGTACCTTATAATCTTGATCTGGCAGCATGTTGAGTAAGAAAGTCACCATCTTCTGTGGAAATTCATATTTTATTGTCCAAAATAATAACTCTTCTAGAAAACATTTATGCTTCAAAACATCCATGATAGATTGATCTGCATAAAAGGTTGGAGGAGGGAATGTGTAATCTAGTAATTATTAAAACTAAAAACAATGCTAGTGCAGTTGTGCTGTCTTATATACATTTCAGTAACAAAAATTTAAGAACACCTCAGTGCGCTCTATAAATAACTTTTTTCAGAAACACTGGGAAAATGAACATGGTCAACACTGCAGTGTCAGAGTCTGTAACAATAAAAGACCTTCCAATTAAAGTTCTACCACGCAGAGCCCAGTCTTCATTGATCCCACTGAACTGTATCAGCTTCCTGTAATAGCCCCACTGATTGTCATGAATCACAGCAACTCGCACAACGTTTACACAGCCACTTAATTGAGGGGAACTGTTAATGAGGACTATTATTTAGCTGAAGTTAAAATAACAAAACAACATAATACAATTTATTATTAAGTGACGATTTCCCTTACCTAGCCTATTTTTTAAAGAAACGTATGTACTGATTAACCAAGCACAAAGTTGTTGATAAGAATTTTTTTTTAATATAAAATTTACCATAATCAGGTAACCAGGTACCAGCTCCTGATGGTACCAGAAGAGACAGTCTCAACTCATCTTTCCCATTCAAATCCTGGCCATTCACTCTGCCCTCTCACTCATGCAGACAGTACATGCCTGTACTTGACTACATAGGAGTTAAGTCATCTTTGCATTCTTTTTCCATCACCTCTGTTCTCAAGCCGATCAATTTCCTGATTGCAAAGCTAGAATAAACTGCTCCTGAAGCTACGGTTTGACACAGCATAAAAATATTAAAATACAAATACTCTTTACCATTACAAGAGGTATTGTTCACTCCTGCAACATATAACAAGACAAAATAATAATGCTCTTTTTTGCCTAGCAATCAACTAGACCTGAGGGTATACCTCCCACCAAATCCTATATTCCAATGGGATTGTATGAAATGCTCCCATCATCACAGATTCAAAAACACTTAAGCTGAATATCATCTGGCCTTGAAGACTCGCCTCTTCATTGAAGTATGACAGCTTTAGGGATTGCCCTGGATAGCTCTGTGCTTTGCCTAAGTAGGAATCACCTCCATTTTCCACCATTTGCAAACGTCAGAGATGCCCAGTCAAGTGACCAGTCAGCCCAAAATATCTCAGGAATTGCAAAAGACGATGAGAAATAACAAATAATTTAAACTTTAGGGATCTCCTCAAGACTCTAGCAAGCCACATTTTATTCAATATGGTCTACAAGTATTCAAATTAAAAATTATTTTCACATAATCATGAAAGATAATTTAACATTAAAATATTTTGTAAAGCATTACACTTCACCTACTGCAGCAATCATATGATGATCACTTATGTTCTCTTCCTTGTCTCTTGTTAAGAAATTGCCTGTGTGATTTTACTGTCTGTGAAACCTCAGCAGCCATGCAGACCAAAGTCCTCTGCCCACAGAACAGACAGCACAGGTTTAGGCACACATCAAACGCCCAAGTAAGAACACCAGGCATGGAGGCAAGTGGCACAACACTATCTTGTCACTGTTATGCAGCTTTCTCTGACATTTAGCACAGTTGAACAGCGCATGTCAAATTCTTTATGCAGCAGTGTCAGGCAGGGATGCAAGAACACATATCCACTTATATTTGCTATAGAATTTAAGTAGGCAGAATGCTCTTACCCAACTTGGAAAATTTGTCAAGAACACTGGGACTAAAGTTCCCACTCTTGTGACAAACACCACAAGATTTTAAATTTCTTTCAACAAATAAAAAACAGTGCCTGTGGGTTTAAAAACAGTCTTACACATCTGGTATTTCAGACGGATGCAGGTTTCAAAAACAAGTAAAGCGTAAGTTCACTCAATACTCAGTCCCATACCTATACCAGTGAACTTCAGCATAAGACCGGTATTTTTTTTTAAAGAAATCTCTTCTTCTTTCCTAGTGCCGTAAAAGACCTCATAGACTGCTGTAAACATCTCTCTGGAATATGAGTCTTAGCATTCCAAGATATTCTCAGTATATAAATAACCCTCTATGAAGACAGTACCACTAAAGACCTCAGATGGGACAGGGAGTCTTGCTTATACCAGAAAGTTAAATCTGTTTTTATTCAATACCCAGTTTTCTAAAATTTTCTTTTCATATTCTTATTTTATACCCTATTGGACACAAAATACGAATACTGAAAACTTCAGAAAACTATTACATATTTAATAAAAACAGATACGTACTCTTCCCCCATTGGCAGACTCCCTCCTCTGGGGCTGACATTAGGAGCCATCAACATCATGAGCACAGTTTGTGCTGGGGTGCCTCAGAGGGGGAAGACTGCAACCCTGCAGGAAAAAGAAATGTTGCATTAAAGTATCACTTTTCCTGAAATGCCACTGCCGCTGATACTGGTTTTTCAGATCTGGCAGCTTCTACATCTGAGCTTCCTGCCTGCCTATTTCTCACAATCAGTTACTATGCATCAGAAAAACAGATTTTTTTCTCCTGCATTACCTGATTCTAACTTATCTTTTAGACAAGCTAATGGTCTCTACAATTCAAGATAGCTTTCCTTGGACGTCTGTAAGTTTCCTGCATTTCTCCAAAACTACCACCTTTTCCCCTTTATTACTCTCTGCCACACAATCTTTCACACAAGATTTCCAAGATCACCTCTTAACAACACCATCACCAAACCATTTAGCTCTCTCTTTTTCCAGCTTCCCAATCTCTTTTTCTTTCAATCTGAAACCACTAGAAACAATCAGTCTTACTTTCCTAGTACTGCTCACAACATATTCACACCTTTTTACTGACTTCATGAAGCCTTGCATTTCAAATTCAAGTTCCAAACCTTCACTCCAAAGCCTTTCCAAAAATTCTACTCCAACTTTCACCAATTTTCCACCCAAATGTTCTTTTCTCAAGGTTTGCAATTTCTTTGTGCCTCCTATGTCAGTCTCCTCATACTCATATTAAAAAAAAAGAAAACAAACAACAAAAGTGTTTTTAATAATCGAGTTTAAGTACTATTATTTAAACGCTTTTCAGCGCAAAAACAATCAAGGACAAGCACAGGATAGGGCTACCTTTTCTCTAGCCTATGGTCATTCTTCAGTTAAAACTTGCACTGACCTCAATGTAAGCGCTACTCATATTGGACTAGAAATTGCACAGAGGAATAATTTCAATTTGGGGAAGTAATGGAGTGGTTTCAAAGAAGACTTCATTCAGATATCTTTTCTTAAATGTTATCAGAACAGCATAGAAACACCAACCAGAAGCAGAGAGAACACTTCTTGTCTGGCTGCGAGCACAATCATATTGCAGAGTGGCACAATGAAAAGAAATTGTTAAGAACAAATACATCAGAAAACCTGTTTGCTAAGTCGTGTTGCAACTCTGCCTGCCACACAGTGAAACTGTACAGAATTTGTAGCCTATGACATGAAGGTGACAAAATGACTGGTCATAATCCTGGACAGTGGTACTCAATCAAGGGAATCAAAGTTGACAATTACCACAATTTCACTTGCTATTCTTTTTTAGAATTTTCTGTTTCACATCTGTCACTTGCAACACTACAGTGCTTGGGAAGTGAATGAACACCACTACATAGTTTCTAAGAGAGACATAAAACAGATACTATAAACTGAGATCAGTACTTCATAAATACCTTTGGTGGTGCTGCTTAGTTTCACCCTCTTGCGCTTGCCCACACCTTGGCTACCATCCTGGTCCTCCTAGGGTAGGGGAAGAGTTCAAAGAAATTGATAATTGCATATTTAGAATTTTATTGCTAAGAGATGGTATGCTCTCAAAATTCTGGTTTAACTATCAAGCTAAAACAGAAACACCCTGAATATACTCTCTTAGCAGAAAAATACTTTTAGTGTTTACAGGAAGCAAGGCCTCCGTGCAACTCATTAGAAGAAATGTAATTTTTTAAATTGCCTTTTTTCCCCTACAGCCAACATTATCATCTGAAAGTTCAAAAATCTTCATCCATTTAACCAATTTTGCAAGGTTACTTGCTTTGATTTCTGAAACTGACTGCTACAAAAATTTTAACACTACAAAATTTTTAACTGTTGCATACCCAGGGTTTCACCTTATTCATCTGTAGTATTTGTGAGTTTTTGTTTCCTAAAAAAAAGTATCAGCCAACATACTGGCTATTAAAGTAGGCAATACAAACAATTAGCTAGACACTTCCTAATCAATATAAAGTTTTGATGCAAGAATGAAGTATTTTTTGACACCTTTAAGAGGCCAGTTCTAATTGCTGAATTGTAATTGCTTTTTCCCTACAAAACAGTGGAAACACTTTATGCAGGCACTTGTCATCTGAAGCTTTCAAGCCACTCAGCAAACAAAACAGCAAAGGTTCCAAAATGCAATGTAAGTTAAAACATCATCACCATCACCTTACAAAATCTAAAACTAGGTGTTAAAAAACCAACATGGACATTACAGGATGACAGTAAAAGCTTCCAGGATCTTTACTTACAATGGTAGTCCTAATGAAACAGTGGAAACAAAGATACCTACTGGATCTAATAAAATGATAGATTATTAATGCAGACATCTACTGTTAAAAATAAGCAATCAATATCCTTCTCCTCTAAGCAAATCCCATATTTCACATCCAAACTTCACTGCAATGATAAAGAACCTGACACTCAAGAAAGGACTATCCTTCCTTTGGGAGAAAGGGGATTCATATTTTATATCTGACTGACCAAAAGTATCATGCCAGTGACAGGTCTGACTCTGTAATTTAAGTCTCCTACCAATCTAAGCTCTTGTAAGTAGAAAGTTAATAGATGGAGGTCTGAAGCCCTCTTCAGCCATCTCACAGTTAATTCAGAGGGTTGTTAAAGGGCCTTAACCAGAAAATAATGCATTTGGGTATACAAATCATGACTCATGTTGGATTCTAGCCTCCAACACCACCACCACTCTGGCAAAGAAAACGCATTTCCCCTTCTACAGCATGAGAAAAATTTCAACACGTAACAGTGTTCATTGCAACTTTCAAAGCTACTTCACTAAAAAAAAAAAAACTGAGTGACTTATGAGAAATGCTTTCCTAAAAACCTTTTCTCCCTCAATACTGTTAAGACAGTTCACTTCCATTGCTTCAGTAAAGTAGGATTAAATCCTAACTTCAAGCTCAGAAGATTTAACAGCCTTAAAATAGTGAGTGCTAGGTCTCATGGTGCCCACCAAGTCCAGGGATAAAGCGTAAGAGAAGGAGAAAGTAAATGTAGAACACCTTATTTTTACCCATTTGATAATACTGTGTAAATATACCTGGATAAAAGCAAAGATTCATGCAGATTTACTTTATATAATAAAATATTTATCCATGTGCCTAAAGTGTGCCACATCTGTCGTAAATTCAGAGAATAAACTTTATTTAATATTAGATACTACACATAGGTGTTTGTACAACTGCATTTAACAGCAACTGGAGTGAATAATTACATAACTGAGTAACAAGGTGTTCAGTGCTCAATAAACTACAAGGGCAGCCAAACAGAGACACCCAACAGAAAAATTTATTCGTCAGTATAGTAAAAGTGATTCCTTGGAACACTAACACCTCTTAAATAGAAGGACTGGTTTAAGGAAGGCCTTTTTTTTTTTTTTCCCTTTTACACAAAGGAAATCATGAGGAAAAAAACTAATAAAGGAAACTAATGCTGAGTTCCCTCCAAAATACCACAGACCATTTGAGGCGGGGTTTCCTGGGGTTTAGGGGGGTTTCTTTTTCTGGGTGGGAGCAACGATACAACAACATAAAACAACCCACAACACGTATCTCAGGATACAACCATACTTCAGATTCATTTTCAGCTTTGAACCATCTGCTGCTGCAGAAGCGAAACTAAATACTGAACTAGGCAAAATTTGTCAAGCTATTTATTTCCCTGCAGACACACTGCTCTAATTTGTAGCCTATGTAACTTTTGTAAGCCAGCCCTTCATCTGAGAAACAATACTACCTTCAAGACTTAGTAAGAAGGAACATTAATATTTATGGATTCATCTTAAACACCAGAGGAAGAAAATCCAGTTAAAAGTGTACTCGTCACATTTCTTACTCAGAACAGTTTTACTCTGCTATTAGAGAGCATAAAAAGGCATTAACAAACCTGTAAATGCCCTTTCTAACTTATGGGAGACGGCAGGGAAGAGTAAGACAAGTCATAAAGCAAGATATTTTTTCCTTATTTTTCTAGGAAGCAATTATCTAGTAAGATCATTTTTCTAAGAAGCACTTCAGCCTTCCACCTGCACAGTTCCGTTTTGGTTTTTTGGATGAAAGGACTGCACTTTCTTTTCAGTAATTCATATATGTCAAGCAGACCACGGTTAAGAAAAACATTACCAAATAAAAATACAAATTTCTTCAGAGATGCCACTAACTGGAAAAAATAACAATGAAATTTAACATTATTTTTAATTGCATCCCATACTGTATCAATGTGATTTTATTAAAGATAAGAAAGGGAAATACAGAAGTAAAAATATATACTAAAACACATTTAAATTTTGAGTGCTTCTTGTTTTATCTGCATGTTACTTCCTCATTCTCTTTTAAAGTATTATGAATACAGATTTCAAAACACAATCCTGTGCTTTTTTACAATGTATCTTAATAATGTAATTAATATACATTCCAGGTATGTAAGCATATACAGAATTTCAATTTAGAAAAAAATTGCACCTGTGGTAACACAGTAAAATACCTACACATATCTTTATAACCTGGACATCAGAAAGAAAAATATCTCCAGAAAACAAATGTCTTTACACCAGCAAGATACAATCCAGTTGCTGCAATTCCTCCCTTTTATATTCATAAAATATATTTTCCTGATGAAAAATTCCTTCTCCCTAAAATACATCTCTGGCTCTAGGTCCCTCTTGGACTTCTTTCTCAAAAGAAATGTCATGAATACCCAATCTCTCTTGAGACTCCTAATAGCTTAAAAGCTTCAGTTTACTCCCCTCTCCTAATCACTTATAGGAGTAAAACAGAAAGAAGCATGCTGAGCCATTTCAAGTTTATCTGAAAACACTACTTGGGGTTAATGACATTAACTCGAATTGCCACCTTCTTTCACAGGCCTTAAAACTGACAACAGTTTTTCACTTTTTTTGTTCATTTGTTTGTTCATTTGTTTATTTGTCAAGCGATGGTGAAAAAACAACAAGCAATACTCTTAAAAATGCCAAATTATAAATAGCATTGCTGAAAGCTTAACAAATGCTGTTGTGCTCATGACAGAGGCAAACATGTCATACAACTGTTTTAGACTTACACCAACAATTGTTTTTACTTCAATACTTGTTCACAAACAATTCAACATAAGGAAAAAATCCTACAGAAAGCTACATTATTTAAAGTTCGTTATGCTACCCTACCAGAATGGCTGCTAAAGCTTACGAGCTGAAATCAGGTTTTAGATAGCAGAGCAAAAAGATGAGAATAAATTGATAAAGTAACTGCACCAGAATTTAACTTTCCTTATTAAATTCCACTTATTTATTACAGCTCAATCTAAAAGGAGATTCCCTCCTTTTTACTCCCACTCAATACGTTTGGTAAGTGAGGTTAAGTCTACATGGGAATTTATCTATAGAGAAATTCTCACTGCTCCTGTCACCAGTTCAGCTGGATTCTCAAGTGCCAAAAACTGCTTACATCATTCACAGCATCACATGCTTTAACTCTGCTTTAATCAAGTCAAATTGACTTGATAGTGACTTTTGAACTACCTACACAAGTTTCTTCTACATTACATACATAAATTAAACTGAAATAGTACTTGCACAAACAAGAACTGTTCAAGATGTCCTTAGAAAATCAAAGGCATGAGATCTACTCCTTTATATCTCCATTATTTCTAAATATTAAAATGGAGAGAATATGTGGTAGATAGAAGAGTTAAGTTGTACAGGATCTGGCTGCAAGGGCTCGCTCTCTCCATTTAATTACTCCATTACAGTTCATTATAGTCTTTAAAAACAGTCTCACCTCATCTGAAGAATCCCCTTGTCCTGAAGTTGCTGTAGCCCCTGCTAAACCTTTTGAAACAAAAAAATTCAGAAATTCCTTTCATAAGTCTTATACTGAAAAGAGGAGTATTTTATGATACTTAATGCGCCAGTATGAAACAAAATCCTACATAAACTTTCTTTAAAACATACACAGCAGCGGATTGAGAAGTTGGAGTAAGATTTCCAGCAATACAAAACTAGGGATCTGCAAGTACATTTCACTGAAGAAATTCAATGTACGGAGTCAACGGAGAAGTATTCTTTCAGAAATTGCAAAAAAAACTCTGATGGCCTTCAGTGATCAAAAAAAAATTCCACAGCACTTTTAAAAGAATCAGTGGTTTAACTTGGTTGTGGTGACAAAATTCCACGACTAGCAATTTCATCTTGCCTACTCAAATTCCACTATTGCTATGACTGGGAAATGATGCTTAGTATATTAGCAACAAAAAGTTAATATATTCAACTTTGTTAATAGAATTAAAATGAATCCCGTAATTTGGTGGTGCACTAAATAACAGCTACTTCCTTAAGTTTCATTAAGATTTGTTTTTTTTTCAAAAACTAATCTAAAAGAACAGTTTATACAAAAATCAGCAATAATCAAATTTTCTCTTAAAATATTTTTCTACACAAACCTTGAACTGCCAATGTGCTGGTTCCAGCTCCTTGTTCCTGCATACCACATGCAATTTTATCCTCAGGAAATGCCAGTCCAGAGCCTTTCAAAGCAATGAGGTACTTTTCATGACTTTTCTTTGCACACGCATTCTCTCCAATACCTTGAATAAATATTTTAAACAGCATTAAAGTACAACAACAGCTACCTGGTTTATGTGTTTCATGCTCTATACAAGTAACCTAAAAAATGGTTCACAGTCTTTAATAAGCTGTACAATTATGAGATGGAGAAACTAAAAACTTTTCCAGCTGAGGAACTGAAATCCAAAAGACCAGAAACCTCTTCAGTTTTTTCCCCTTCCAACACGTCATTTTCTTCAAAATTTCATAGTTCATATCTATTTGACCAGCACCGCCACCATTATCACTGAGGAGAGCAATGAAGATGGAGAAGGGGCTGGAGCACAAGCCCTGTGATGAGTGACTGAGGGAGCTGGGGTTGTTTTGCCTGGAGAAGAGGAGGCTCAGGGGAGACCTTATTGCTCTCTATAACTACCTAAAAGGAGGTTGTAGGCAGACAGGGGTTGGTCTCTTCTCTCAGGCGACCAGTGACAGAACAAGAGAACATGGTCTCAAGCTTTGTCAGGGGAGGTTTAGGCTTGATATTAGGAAAAAACTCTTCACTGAAAAAGTGATCGGCCATTGGTATGCGCTGCCCAGGGAGGTGATGGAGTCATCGTCTCTGGGGGTGTTTAAAAGCAGATTGGATGAAGCACTTAGTGCCATGGTTTAGAGACCGAGTAGGTGTTGGTGTTGGGTCATAGGTTGGACTCTATGATCTGAAAGGTCTTTTTCCAACCTTGCGATACTGTGATACATCAGAAAAGAGATTTGTTTTGATCTTTCAAAACAGTTGGGTTTGGACAGAAAGGACAGGGACTTATGACTTCCAGCGGGGAAAAAAATAAACCAACAAAACCCAGTAATGGTAATATGCCATAAATAAAAAATATTAGCAATTGTACTTCTTTTAAAGTTCAAGTTTTGAGAGCTGGAGTTAACAGAGACTATTGTTGTTTCAACTGTTTGATGAAGCCAAGTCACACAGCATGCTTAGGATATAAAATTTTCCACAAAGAAATGGACTAAATAAAACTAAACACATTTGTTATATATATTGTTTTGCTCTAAAATCCCTTTCTTTGCTTTCCCTACCCAGAGACTGCCTGTTCTTCAACTAGCTACTGCCCAAACCAGTTATGGCAACTTAAATCTACAGTAATTACTATTTGTTCCATATCTATTTGCAAAGGAAGTATGCAAAGGACTCAAAAAAGACACCTTCTAATTAAAAGAAAATAAGATGGAGGTAATTTATACTAGATGGTTTGGGGTTAGTAGTAACTGCCTGATATTTTCAGATTCATTGTGATTTGGTACAGGACGGAATAAATAATTGGGGGTGGGGGAAGCTGCTTTTAATTAAAAAAAAAAAAGGCTTTGCACAGAAGCGCAGGACAGCCAACAGCCTTTTGCCATACAGGTCTCTTCTAGTAACCTCTGTAAGACCAGATCTCAAAATAAGTCAGACATATTTGAATAAGCTGGATATGCCTTATTTGGAATTATTGAGGTGCCATGTTCAATGCACTTTAAAGAGAAACGATTTATTATAAAAACTCTTGAAACGATATACACTTATACAGCTATCTGGCACACAGAAAATAAATGAGTTTTGCTCTTACAAGCTTTAATAACAACAGTACAGCAGTTTCTAGTTGCTCTTGAAGCCCATGTCCCTTCTATCAACAACAACAAAAAAACTTAAAAAAAGGCATTTTTTCAGGGTTTTGAGAAGTCAAAAATATGTAGAAACTGAAGTGATAAATAAAACTTATGCCCTTAAATTCTCCACAAATTGAAAATTTAATTATTAGAAATAACACAAACATACCAGAGCTAAGATCTTTGTAGAACTGTTGGCTAGTTAAAACCTGGGTAAGAACTGACCGCATTGCCCCTCCCATTTTGGTCAAGTCTTCTAGAAAGGAAACATGAGGCTCCAAAACTTGGAGGATTTTATGAAGGTCCTTCTCTGATGGCAGATCAAGAGCTGAAAAATACACAGCAAGAACTTCTAGTTTAAATGCAATGTAATTTGGGCAAGACATTCACATGGAAGGACAGCTATGACCACTACAAAAGAAATTAATTTTTATATTCAGAATGTTCTAAAATTCACATGTACTAGTTTCAAATTACCCCTGGTTTCATTTTCTGGAAGAGCTCAACACAACACCAGGTAAGCCTTAAAACATATTTAAGCAGAGAAAAAAATAAATCAAATTGCCTGGCCAGGCAGTAACTTTATTAGAAAAGAGGCACAAAATTAAATGATGTAAACTATAGATAGCATTCGTGTAGTGTGTCTTCACAGACTGCAAAACAAGCAAATAACACAGTAAGGTGTGCTAGATACATGCAAATTTAACACATACCAGGCTCATTATACCCCTCTCGTAAATGCTGAATAAGACTAAAGATGAACTGTGGAAGAACTAATTCTGACATCATCAACAAGTCTTTCGGGACACATGGAACATTTGAATTCGACTTAATCCGGTGTCTTTTACAAAACCTATAAAACAGACGACAGAAATGTTAGCCAAGCACATCTTAGCAGAGTTAACATATACTAGGAAAACCATTACCTTTTCCATTTTTCAGGGTACATGAAAGGTGGTCTGGAAATGATATTCTGAAATGCCAGCCATGTTCAAACCCACTTTGTTTCCAAGTCCAGTAAAGTATAAAGGTGCTGGTTTATTCCCTCTTCAAAGTTCCCATATCTAATATCCCACTTTCTTCCCATACATTTTAGAAGCAGTTTCCACTGAACAATTAGAACACCGAAGTTTTCTTTATTGAGACACACCTCAAAATTTCTAAATAGTCTAACTGAAAATATTGAACCAAAACAGTTTCTCTCCTTTCTGTGAAATAGTCAGAGGCTGACCCAATTCTTCAAGTCCTCATGCAGATATTGTATTCTGACATTAATAAAAAAAAACTTCCAAAAGCATAACAGCTTGCAGGATCAGTATTTACTTCAAGTGTAGAGCAACTAAGGTTTACGTATCAAAGGATAACAGGAACACCCTGAAGAAGTTGTGCAAATTGTTTCATTTAAAAATAAAACAAAACATTTCTTCTTTGGAGAATTCGTGTACGGCAGTAGCTGAGGCTTGGCTAATGCACAATGACACGAGGTTGAGCCAAACCCCATTAGAGCAGACAGAATGATTTCCTACTGACTTAACATGAGCCTGACTCAAGAGCCACTGAATGCTTTTCTGATCCCAATCTATTTTTAGAGAGGACATTTACTAACATGAAAGAGTTATTTATCCATGTCAAAAAAAGAAGCTAAGAAGGAATAAAGAGTCTAAAAACACCTCAGAAAAGAGTGAACTTTACTGGAAAGGATTCACCAGATTTTTCAACATAAATATCCAGAATTAGATCCAGCTTTGTTTGCAATATGAAAATTGTTCCTTAAACTTATTCATGTCTTCACTGTATTTGTTATGCCATATTTTCCAGAAGACTGCTACTTTCTACAACTTAAGCCCTTCTTCTTTGATGACCTTCTTCAAGAGAAGAAGGAAATAGAAGAAAGCAACAAAGCAAGCATCTGAATTCAGGACACAAAAAAAAAAGAAAAAAAGAGGAGCAAGCAAGTTCAGCAATGAAGATGGCATCTTTGCAAGACTAAAGAGTAAGAGCTTCTCCTTTATTCCTACACATCAGAGATGACACTTTTTATGAAGAAAAGGTAAACAAGGACAACAGTAGCCAAATGATTTACAATTTCTATATACAACGCATCCATTCCAGGAAGGGGGAAGTTGCTGACAGAAAGAGCTCAGTGATAACTGACAATTTTCTGTTAATTAATGCACAAACGGATCATTTCCACTTTTGTCATGGACTTTTGCAAATGACATTCACAGAAGTTATGAAAAGTAACTCACTTTTTCACTTTTGTCATTCACTGTTGTCTTACCCACATAAAGAAACCCAAACTGCCATAAATCACACATCCGGCCTGACCTATGCTGCAGTATGGGACCTCATTTAACATCTTAAATGTATTTGGCTTCTCTTCCATCACTATCCTTACAAGAAGAAATCAAAAGTAAATATGTAAAAGACTCACAAGGAAAGAATTTCTATGCACTGTGTTTTAAAGTCTTCTACTGGTTCCCCCCATTTATTTTGCATCCACCCAAAAGACGTTTTCACTGGTTGCGATCACAAGCTCAGAAGCCACCACTACAAACCTTGCACATAAAGTTGTTTTGAATCCCTGCTTCTGCTAAACAGAAGGCTTCCTTCCACAGAAAATAAAAAGCTCTGCTCCCTAAGAAGCCTATGCCACCATAGCACTTATGAATCAGCCTACAGATTAATTATTCCGAATTTAACATATCCTGTAGTGAAAGGTTATGAATCATGTGTTCTCTTGAGATTCCCAAGAAATCACTATTGACTTACAAAGTGTGCTTTAATTACACTATAATAATACAGGTTCTGGAAAAACAAGGAAGAAATGAAATTCAATTCACTGCAAGGAAACATCCTTTCACTATCACACACATGAACAATTTCTAGATACCAGGCCCTAACCCTTAAAGTCGGAATGCCAGTATCATGTTACAAGATTAGTCATATTCTGTATTTATCCTTCAAAGGCTGCAGTATCCAAGTATTGCCCAAAATCAATACACTATTGCAGCCATTCTTAACGAACAGCTAGGAATGTGTCCATGGTAAAGCTCCCAGACTATGCCCATACTGACACGACCCGCCACTGGACAAGCTGGCCATTCTGAATTCCAGGGGCAAGAATGAATCTAAGCCACAACGATCCAGAAAGCCAATGCTCAGATTTTATTATTTGCAGGTCAGGTTGAAAACATCTTACTGAGCTCAGGTTCGTAATATTCACCCATGAGATTTCATTTTATGCTGAATTATGGAAAACTAATCCTGTCACTGTATGTTAACTCCACAATCCTGAAATACCGATACTGTGTTCTACTCAAAGCTCTATTGACTTTACAGAGTGCTATACAATTCTTCTGCAAATATTGATCAAAATGCAAGCGCTTGGAAAACCTTTAGTTAAAACAGCTGATTTAACTAAAGACAAGCCAGCACACCAAGCTGTGCCAAAGAAGAAACAAGTTGAAATTTCTTATACAGGTAGAAGGAGAAGCCTGAGACAAACTTCTCAATGCGGTACACAGTTGCTGGACGAACAGCCGACAAAGCTATTCCATAATCAGTTCCTTATACTTCTAAAAAGCTTCCTCACCACAGCATCAGTTTAAGAATGGTCTGTCTACACAAATGTACATTTCAAAATGCTCCTGAGACTATTGAAACAGGGTTTTAACAGGCCACAAAGAAAGAACATTTTCCAAATCTCCCCTGGTAACATCATATCTTGAAAATCCACTACCTCGAGAAGGCAGAAGCCTCTAACAGGGAGTAATGAAAAGTAGATATAAACCAGGTATGAAATACATTATTCCATAAAGAAGCTCAAAAAAAAAAAACCTCTAACTATGAAGAGAAACACTGTCTAGGTAACTGACAGAACACCTTGATCTAAGATTTTTTTACATTATTTCAATACTGCAAAATATTTTTTCTAACAAGCCTGTATTTCCTATTTAATTTCTAGTATTTCATATTTCTTGTGCTGCACAGTCTTCCTAGTAAATACTTTTATTATTATACTACAAGGAGCTTTAAGAATAGCAGTATTTCAGCTAATACATTAGCCAGAGATATTCAAGCCCCATCTCACTGAAGGTCTAACATGGAGGTCTACGGGGAGACAAAATCACCCTCTTTTTTCCTTATTCTTCTCTCTGATTCAAAAGCATATTCTTGGTTTTGCTTTCTATGCAGTGTCTACCTTTGAAACTGGGTTAATTTCAGCAAAACAAGACTATAACACAGTAACTTGCAATTAAATAAAAACAGAGTGTTAACAAGCAATCTTGTCCACTGGACTTCGAATATAATTTCTGAAGTTTCTTATCCTTCATTGATATCTAGTTTGTAAGATTCAGAAGAACATAGTTGACATCTACACAAATAAGGAATGCCATGTATTATTAACATAAGGAATATTGACATATTCTCAGCAATCTTCAGACTTTCCAGATTCATTCCATCCTCTCCTACTATTTCCATCTTTAATATTTCTGCCTTGAATTTCAAAAATGTATTTAGAAGTGGCTCCAGCCAAAATAGCTCATTTCCCTTAGGTTAGGTTGGGATAAGTCATTCCTGTCACAATTCTGTCCTTAGCCCTCTTATTTGTTCCAGCACCGGCATTCCATTGATAGTGTTAAGCCAGCTCAGAAACTAAGCTAGCAAAAGTCATTTATTTAAATAAATTCAGTGGGCCATCTTAAATACACCAACACTCACAGACCTGCCTCCTTGGAAATCACACTGAAGTCACTGAATCATCCTGCCATCATCCCTTTCTTCCTTCACCTGACAGGAAGTAAAACACAGAGAACCAAAAAAACCCCAAAAACCCAACAAGGCAGATGGATGCCATCCTGACCAACCAGCAGATCAGGTAGATACAAGGCTCACTGTGAAGGCAACTGCTTTGCTTTAAAGAATTCTTAAACTATCCCAGTAACTACAGCAGCTGATAAAAGCCTTCAGTACCAGCCAGATCACACCTTTACAGCTCTTGAACATTTGCTCAGCCCTCCTTCCACTACATCCCACAGTATCTGAAGTTTCAGTTGCATTCCAGAAACTTCACGTAAGTTCATGCATGCACAGAAGGACTGGTTTACCCTCATTTTTCTTTCATCATTTTGTCCCCTGCCTCCCCATGTTTACAAATCATTTGTTCTAAATGGGAATATGAAGTTGTCAAAAGGCAGCATCCCACTTTCACAACCCTTACAGTACTACAGCACTATAAAAGTACCTGACTCCAACAGAAGCCTTTAGGGACAAGAATCTGGGACCCAAGCGAAAACCACTAGAAACCAACTCCTACACAAAGGAAGCAAACCTCTACTGGATGCTTCAATTTAGTAACAATGTCATATCTAAAATAAGATTTTATTTAAGACATTACATATATTCCATATGATATACCAGATGACTGACAATGTCATGTAATGTTTCATAAAGTACTCAAACAAAATGAGCAGGTTTTGCAAATAAGAAATCAACACACTTTAACGAGTATGCATTTTGTCCTCTCTGTAAAACTAATGAGAAAATACTGTTCTTACGTACACTGAATTTACAAAAATAGAAGATGTAAAATATTTCTAGTGCTACAATTGTCTCTTAAGACTTCTTGTGAACTGATTTTTCATTTTTTACATAGTTATAAAAAGTATTTAATTTTTTTCCCATTTTTGCAGTTCACATTAAAACCAATCTTAATTCAGAACAAAATATAACTTGTATAATCAGGATTAGAAAATCATCTTGATGAAAAAGGACTTTGACATATTGTGGCTTTGCTTAATGCAAATCCACTGTCCCTAACCAACAAGAAACACATAAAACAGTAACTCCAAACAAATGCAGAGAAATAAAACTGTTCCTCAGAAAAATAAGTTTTGCATGCCCCCCCCAATGCCAGTAACTAAATTTCAATAGTTAAATTATTTCAATTCCCTCCACCTGTAAAACAGGCTTCCAAAAGTCAATCAATGTGGTACTGACTCCAAGGGCTGAGGAATGACAGCTCTTCTGCTTTTTAAGAAAGCTTCACGCTACAGAGGAGTCCAGAGACAAAACAATGCTTGCATTTCTGCTATTAGGGACTGTGACAAGAAGCAAAGCCAGCTGGAAAGATGTCAGTACAACCCTTCTAACCAGGAAAGGTCCAAAGTAGAGTTGATAATGGCTAGCAACGAAACATGGCAGAAGCATTAACAGCTTCTCAAGAAGAAAAACACCAAAACGCCTTTAAACAACATCAGGCTCTAAGCCTTCACGACAAAGCTGTTTGGCCAGGTTAGGAGGCTAGAAATTACAGATTAGATGCTTAGAAGTTATTCCAATCCTTTCAAAACAACAGAAAGAGAGGCAATGAGTCACCCACCAGAAGCTCCCTTGGCACTCAGTATAGCACTGAGCGTCGTCCTTCAGCAAAGCAAGCTCTCCACTTCAAAGAAGCTCCGCAGAAGAGCATTTCTATTACTCTCTGTTAGTCCTCAGAGGTAAACATCTTGTGTAATAGATAATATTACAATGAGTGTCATTAGCATGCTTAAGTACCCACTATCAATCAGAAACAGTAGATTTGGCAGTTTCAAATTTAAGATCTGAGAAATACAGTGAGAATGAGAAGGAATGGAATTCTGAGTAGAGCTGAAGTTGAGCCTGTTTGGATGGATCCATCAAGTTGCTGAATTTGAGCATTTTGATAGACAAGAGAATAATTCAGAAGAGTAAATCTTCTGCTGCAAATACATTGCCTTTATAAATGCTTTGGGATATAATTACTGCACTGTAACTGCACCTAAGTACAACTTACATTTACCTAGTTTGACTGAAAAGCCTCAATTTGCATACAATTTTTAACAACAGAGACAGAGCTAGCTAACCCACAAATACAACACTCATCCTCTTAGGTGCAGCTTTTTCAAACATAACAGCGATTGAAAAGTGAAGCCCTTACAAGTTAAAAGGGCCTCAGTTATGCTGTTAAAGGTAATATTATTAGAATTATCTTAATACATCAATTTGCATGTATGAATATGGTCTCCAACCATTTTGTCCTCAGGACCTGCAGCCTCTTCAGTTGAGAAAAGAAACACTACCTCTAAAATGAGCAGTTAATTTATTATTTCACTGTACTGAAGAAAGCATTGACGAGAATACTCTTCAAACTCAAAAAGCAATCTTTATGAAGGTTAACATAAAAAAGCCCACAAAAAACATTTAGGTTCAAAATTTTTGCAGCTTGTTTGTTTTAATATGGATCTAAAGATAGAGAAATCAAGATACAATGCATATTCTAGTTCTGAATGCCTAACTTCATAATCCTTAGGATCTGATTTTTTCAGAGTTCATAGCATTCACAAAGCAGAAATCCCAGCTGACTTCAAAAGTAGGTCTCGGAGACCAGCAAATCAGCACATTGAATATCTAGTCCTGAACCCACATCAGAATCATCTTTGCTTGGCCCTCACTCTTCCCAAACTATTAGTTCACATACAGTCTGCCCAGTTGCTTTCAGAGTCCCATCAATTCCCTACCCTAAAGCACACAGACAGTACATCTGCTATTTAAAGAACAAAAACAAAGTTCCCAAAATAGAGTTAAGAGAAATATCTTTCTGGCTAAGAAAATTTAAACAGGTCAAACACATGGCATGTAATATTTTGGCCCAAATACTTCATCTGACAAAGTTTTAAGTGACTCCATAGTGCCAAACAAATCTAAAAACAACCTTCATTTCTTCAGCAAGATGTATGGATTTTAGTAACAGTTATCAACTTAAGCTGGTCAGACCTCCAACAGACAAGATGCACACACATGTAATTTGCAGTTTTCTTGGAAAGGTAAGTGGCCATGAGCTTCATACTGGAGCTATTATGGCTGTACATGCCCTGCAAAAATGGAAAGACACATTCTGATGAAGGCAACAAGTTCACTATATAGTCCTTGTAACTGTCAATACCCAAACCACTATTTCTATTACTTCAATGTAAAGAAAATTAATCATAGTATTTTCAAAGCTTGCTAAGAGAACTCTTCATAGAGGAGGGCACCTAGGATACTATTATTTAAAAGTCACCTGTAGTTGTCGGATACCCTTCCAAGATGTTTTTAAAATATGAAACTCCTGATATTCTGCAAGTGACAAGGAAGAATGTCCTGAACCCCGAATCAACCTATATTAATTGTCATTAAGAAAGATCTAAGAGACAGAAGTTCTTCAGGAACGTGTTCCCCAAACATACACCCAAAATCACATTGGTTCTGTTGACAACAGATCCATTGACAGCTTGAGGTAGATCAGATATGTACCAGACAAATAACACTCCACCTGACATAGCAAACTTAGAATCTTGGACAGTTGATAGTTTCACAAAAGGGATAAAAGTAGCTTTAGAAGTTGGTGGGATCAAAGCAAAGGAACTGAAAATCAAAATTGGTTAGCCCAAATCTAAACAAGACTGTTTCCACAGACATTCAAAATACCAGGTCTTCTTCAACTGAATATATACCAAGCGTATTACAAAGCAATAGACAAGTCATACCTCAAATAAGCCAATTTAAGACAAGGCAAGATATGCACAGCAGTTGTATCTTGTAAGTACTGGCTGTTCTTCAAACCAGACTGGCCCTACCAGCAAAAGCTCTGGGGCAGAACCATCATTATTTTAGTTTGTTCAGTGACTTAGCACAACAAAAGTTCAGGCTTCTAAATGTTTAAAAGTTATGTATATTGATACCTTTGAGTATTATACTGACTCCTTTGAAATAACTGCACGTTATTCCTGAGGCATGTATGAAGTACATGGCATCTAGTCAGGCCACAGCTCTAAAAGCAGTAATGCAAAATTATCACTTAGCTGTTAACCATTTGGAAAACATTGCAGCATCTAAATTAGAGGCTGACAGAGTCCTGATTAGAGACACTCTTAACAGAAATCAAGACAGGCAGGTTTGTGAGCTGACTGTATGTCATGATAGACTCAATCAACACAGTGATATGAAACGTTCCTTGCTTTCCAAGGATAAGACCTAACACGAAGCTCTGCGAAAACTAGGGAATGTTACTGTGGAATCCCAAGCAGTGATACCAAACGTTGAGCTTTACATCTGGGGGAGGTGGGGAGGAGGGCAGAGAGAATCAATTATTTACTGCATGGCAACCGTAATTCTCTGAAATGCTGTGGTCAGTGTGAATCCCAGCATGAATTCCTGTATCTCATATATGAAAGACCAGATTGTGCAGATTTTGTTCTGAAGAGTTGTACTCACCAGGTGCCATAGGTTTATTCAGACTCTCATCCCAAGCTAACATGCAGTACAACTCAGACTTGTCCTCAGTCCCTTCACCCATAAGTCTTTGGTAGCCCAAAGGACTTCCAAAGCAGAGAAGATGCAAGGAGTTGACAGAGATCCTACAGAATGCCACTTGTACCCGTCCAACAATCCTAAAAACAAGAATGTTTTTAAGTAGTTTCATAATGCTCAGAGGCTAAACTCCTTGATGGCATGTTGGATTTTAGACTGTTGACAAAGCATCTGTTTCAGCAGCTTCTTGAAGAAAGGTCTAAAAGAGCACCCTTCCTTCCTTGAGGCCACATTACCAAACCTAGCCTTGGTCCTGGATAACTGAAACCTTCTAGTCTACAGTTAAAAAAAAATACAATTGATAGAATCACACTGGAAGGGACAGCCTTGAAGCAGCAATGTGCTATATGTATGTTAAACAGGTGGTTCTCTGTTGCAAGGTATACTATAAAATAACCGCATAATCTCCTTAATGCCAGTAAAATAGTTACTACCTGTATGTCCCAGAACCCAGCAGCAGGTAGATCTGACTTTTCTGACATTAATGGATCACAGCTGCTACAAAGTGATACAAGAGACCTTGCTTGATGAAAGTGCACAGAATACATCCACAGGTAACTATTAATAATAGTTTTCTCAACAGCAAGGCTGCTTATTTATTGTCACTGTATTTGTTAAAGTTTTCTCAAATTTGGAATAAGAAAAAGGTCCTTTACTCTTACTTAGCAACTGAAAGTAAAAGAATAGAACATATTCTTCCACAGCTCCCAAACAGAGGTCATATTGAAATGAGTTCCTCTAAGGAAGCATCTCTGAAAATGGATAAAATATGGGACTGAGTCAGGAGGGAAAGAAAGATACGGGGACAGAACAGCAAAGCTCATCCATACCAGGTATCTACTGTCCAAAAATTTATATTTAACTAAAACTAATTATTCAATAATACTTACTGGGTGCAAACATTTAAATGCACTGAGAAGTACAGAGCCAATTATAAACAAATTAAAGCAAGAGAAAATTTGCAAGTTAGAACCTAAGAATATACTTCTCATACTTGCTGGCAGAGAGAAGAGGCAAAGAAAATTCTGCAGCATTTTCATAAGAGATTATGGTAAATCTAATGGATACAACAGGGAGACATAATTAAAAAAAAGAGAGAAATCTGATCCAGTGTGTAGCTCAGACAGGATCACCATGAAACCTACACTGATGTACCCCCTAAGACACAGAGCAAAAAGGCAAGTTAGATATAGATCATCAGACACAAGACTGCAGAAAGCTTAGATGTAGATACCTGGAGGTGCTTTTAAACACACAATATGTAACATTCATCTGTAACAGTTACCTTTCTTGTAACTATACGGTTTTTATTTCACACATGCCTACCAATAAAGGAACGGCCTACTGTCACAACTGGAAACTGATAATTTCTTAGTCACTTTGATGTAAATCATAAGACAAGGCAATGCTCAATGTCAATGGAGCCACTGGTTGCCATAACTACCATCAAATATACAGCAAATATCAATGCACAAACCTCTTCAATGAAATTCTTCACCTGGCTTTTTGTCTTTCAGGATATGCAATCCTTGATGGAGATATTCTCTTTGCACTGTAATACAGCCCTAAAACATCTGCTTCCCACATGATTAATTTATCAAATAAGTCAACACACAGTGAGGCATACTCAGAAACAGGACACGGGGGAAATGAAAGAGCCAAAGTGCAGAGGCTCTCTAGTGTATCATGTTATTGTCTATAAACTTAAAGGGGAATCAGAACAAGACAGCCACAGAAATAAGACGGCACTCATCAGTAACAGATTACTGACTCGCTATACTCTTATTATAACCACATGGCATACTGCTTTCTTCAAGCTTCTTTTTTAACCATCAAGTTCCATTATAGCGCAAGATCATCTACCAACCAAAAATGCTCCAGTCTGGATTTCCCCCATCCAACTGCATCGTGTTTTTTCCTCCAACAGACGAGCTCGCCTGCTGAACTATAAGCATATGTCTACTCTAAATGCTTTAGAACTGGAGATTTTGCCTTCTTCAAAACATTATTAATTATCGCTGATGGAGCTGCAAAATTTCATTTGCCCATGGCTAGATACCATATGGAAGAGGACTATGACTATTTCCAGCTACTGACATAGCACT
The DNA here is from genome assembly GCA_033556795.1 of Tapera naevia. Classification (NCBI taxonomy): domain Eukaryota; kingdom Metazoa; phylum Chordata; class Aves; order Cuculiformes; family Neomorphidae; genus Tapera; species Tapera naevia. The sequence goes on from JAUMJJ010000069.1 coordinate 11,920,978, forward strand.
GGATCTTAAAACTTATGAAACCATGCCACAGTTAAGAGTTTTTCATACTTTGGCAAGCAGCTACAGTTACAAACTTAGATATTTTATAAAATCTAAGTCACATTCTAGTAGATCAGAAAACTGCAATTAAGTTAATCACCAAAACAACTGAAATTTGCATGGGAAACAAAAGGTTAAAGATTGTGATAATTGATTTTTCTAAGGTAAATGAGAATTACACAAGGTACGTACAACAAATCAGCAGCCATCTATTATGCTATATTCCAACTTCCTCATATAAAAGAATCAGAAATAAAAAAAATTAACAGTTATCTCTAAAAATTCAATTCTAGATTTAATTACTAAAAAAAAAAAAAATCAACACACACATCCTCATGTCCCAGAACAAAGTATCTCTAGATTTACATTAGCCACCGTAAAGAAAATTAAAAGATATTCCAGATGGTAAGCCAGAGATTTCCTTTACAGAAGATCAGTTAACTGAGACTTCATCAGAAGTATTTTTTGAGATGCGTCAAATCAAAAAACTCTGAACATGGAGACCAGATAACAAGAATCAACAGAAAAAAACTACTGTTACTATAATATTCATATGCAGCACCTACATAAAATTTTGTCTGAGCAGGCAGATGGTAGATAAGGTTCATAAGTAGGCTCCACGTTTGATTCCCTTGCTATTAATAGAAGCCTAGGCTGCAGTGGCCAAGGTTATATTGGGCTAGACACAGTCCACTTTCCCGAATCTACCACGAAGGCCTCCTAACTTTAACATGTAAAGCATTACCTTTGTAAGTGTGCAACTAATTTGCACACACAAAGTTAAATCTGTTTATCTAAACATGCTGTATTGAAGCAATTCAAGACAACAGGGAAAACTGTCTACGTGTGCACACAGTGATGTTTTTACATTGGTTTAAGCTTAACTTTGTCTTGCATAGCAAAGTTTCTAGTTCACTTAGTTGCACTGGCCTAACATCAATTCTTCAGCTAAGCAGAGCAACTGAGCACAGGCACCCAATATACTGCCATGTGCTGTCCCCCTGCATGCCCAGGAGGACTGGACAATCTACTGTTCAGCTCAAGAGTGTGGTTTCTGAATGGATACTATGGAATTATTTATCTAAAACAATCAAACCTCCTGAAGGGACCTACTTCACACCCAAGACATTTTCTCTCAAATTCTACTATTAAGTAATAAGTAGGGTAAACTGAGAAACAAAAACTTTCTTACTCCTTCAGAATTTGTATCTATTCATACCGCAAAAATTAAGATTTTTTTTTTTATTGTTTCTTCTTTACTAAATCAGCTTTCTTCACTGTTTAAAATAGGAAAAGACAACTGTGAAAGCTATAAACTCAGGTGAGAGCAGTATCAGTAATCATTTTAATATTTACCTAAAGTAGATCAATTTGTTCTCTAATAAAATCCTACCACTAAGAGGAGCCCTAAAGCTATACCACACTGAGCACTGGAAGAAGTGACATTAAGTATTTTTTCTTACTTCTGAAGATTAAGAGGAACTGTTACTTCAGTGATACTGAGGAAAAAAATCAGAAGCTGAACAAAAAGTCACTTCAGGAGTAGCCCCTTGAAACCACTGAAATCAATGAAAACAAAAGGAAGACAAAAAAAATTCCATTGGAGGGAGTCTAAGAAAAGGTTCCACCAAAAAGGAAGAATAAATAACTGACAACGCAGGCACTTAGAAGATAAACAAAAGATAAAAAAAAAAAAAAAAACGAAAAAAGAATGAAGCCACCTCGAGGCCTAGAGCCAGAAAACAGTGACTACTGATACAAAGAATCAGAGCCAAGATGACAACCTTTAAGCAATACAAAAAAGCAGAATTTGTGAAGTCTCCAAGTAAAAATGTATAAATAAAAGGAACCTTAAGAAGCGGAGTAACTGACGCAGAATTACACACTGTAAATGTTAAAAAAACTGAAAAGACCAAGGACAATGTTTCAGTATTTCTATATATTCCTAGAGTGTTCTGCTTTGTGCGCCACAACTCAGGACTTGTTAGGAAGAGAAGAGATGGCTCTTATGCCATCTCACCAAAGCTAACACAATCGAGAAAGAGACTATACTAGAAAACTAGTCAGAAGAGAAAGAAGCCTCACCGAAGCCTCACTCAAGCACTCTAAAATGTCTTCTGGTCAAGTTTTTTTCTCTCTAGTGAATGAGTAGGAACACAAGTAGCTCCAAAAATATACCCAGTTGTGAAAGTTTAAGTTTACTGGAGAGGCATCACCTCCACCTAATAACTGGTTGACTGTTCTTTCCTTTGACCACTGAGTACAAAGGGAACAAAGGAGGGTGTAACAGGGTACCACATTCCTCTTCCGACCAGGTACTTCGGTCTTGCTCCAGTAGCTCTGCATGGTTACGGAACATGAAGGACACCTGACTCCAACAAAACCCTGCCCTGTTGTACCCATCCAGGAGTTACCAAATTCCTTGATTTAAAACTGAGAACAGGAAACAGAGGCAAAGATAAACTGCAGACTGGGAAACCACACAGAAATGGCTCCCACTTAACCTATGCATTTCAGTGCATTCCCTCAGGTGAGGGCCCAAAGCACCTGGACACAGTTCAGGGCTACCTGCACCGGCTCAGGCAGCCAGCTGGGAGCCGTCAGGCTCTGCCTCCCGTGTACACCCGTTCCCAGCTGCACTGGGTGTGAGGGACACACATGTCCCAAAAGTGGGCACATGCACATCAACCTTTGCTGCTCTGCACAGCGCACTGTTGACTTTTATGCTCCATTCTAACATCTTGTTGCGTTTAACCGTGTGAACGAAATTTTAAAAGATGTAAACAAGAAGGTTTTTGCCACTTCGCTTGCGAGGCTGTAGGTGCACTAATACACATGAAGCTATCAGTGGCGGTCATACTCGCTTTCCCTTTTGTGCCTTCCACTGCGTTGCTCCTAACCGGGCTTCAAGCACCATTTCCTCTGCCTCGGGAGCCACCGAGGTGGCCTGTAAGGACTGACACCCCGCCGCCCCCGCGCTCCCAGACACACGGGCAGCCCAGGCATGCGGGGCTGCCGCGGGAGAGGTGAGCGCCACGGAGGCGGCGGCTGCCCCAGCACAGGGGGCTGTGGGCGGGGGCCGCGCTGCGCGCACGGGCAGGGAGGCGCCCCCCCCCTCCCCTACACGGGCTCCGCTGGCTCTGCGCGCTCCCACAGCTCCGCGCTCCCCCGGCCCCGTGCCCCCGCCCGCCCGGCCCCCCCCGCGCTCACCCGGCTTCGCGCATGACGTTGCCGTCGCCGCAGTCGCAGGCGCCCCCCGCCTGGCTCCGGAACATGTTGTAGTCGTGCCCGGCGTGCTCGCCCTGGTGGAAGCACTCGGCGCACAGGCTCATGCAGGGCGAGATGCCGCACGTCCGGCACCGGTAGGCCACGAAGTTGGCCGTCCACACGAGCCCGCAGAGTGTGGCCGGGTCGTAGGCCCGCACGGCTTGCGCGAAGCCGTCCCAGGGCTCCCCGCCCGCCAGCAGGCAGCGGCACCACTCCAGCGCCTCGGCCACCTCCCGCCCGCCGCCCGCCGAGCCCGGGGCCGGGGTCGGCGCCAGCACCCGCTCCAGCAGCGTCCGCAGCTCGCCCGCAGCCGCCGCCGCCGCGCCGCTCTCGCCGCCCAACGCCGTCTTCAGCCGCGCCGCTGTCGCCCGCTTATCCCGGCTGCTGGCGCCGGCCCCCGCCATTATGGGGAGCCGCGGGGCCGTCACGGCTGCGCCGGGCGCCCGGCTCCGCGCTCCCCCCGCCGCCCTCCCAGCGGCACCGCCCTCTCGCGATAGCGGCGGCTCCGGCGCCCGCTCTCTCCTCCCGCCTCTCCCCGCCCCTGGCAGCTCCCCTCCTCTTCCCCTGACCGCGGCACGGCTGCGCGCAGCGCCCCGCCGCTACGCGGGGTCTTTACCCCGCCGGCCCGGGACGGGCAGGCGAGAGCCGAGGGCAGCGCGGAGCCCTCTTTCTTAGCGCAGCCGCGCTGAGCCAGAGGCGGCCCCGAGAGCACGGGCGCAGCGAGGGCGGAGGCGGCTCCGAGGGCAGCGGGGACGCGGGCAGCCCCGGCGAGAACTCAGCCCCCGTGATCGCGCCCAGCTGGAGGCGGCGGAGCGAGGACGATTGTCTTGTGCAGGGATAGGAATCGGATTCGATGATCCTTGTGGTCTCTTCTAACTCGGGACATTCTGTGATTCTGTGCGTGCGTGTGACCTGCGCCCCGAGGAGCGGGGGGGGGGGGGGGGAGAGGGGGGGGCGCCTGCACCCCCAGCCGGGAGAGCGCCTGGGTGCGCGTTACCGCGACGAACACACACTGATCGGCAGCTTTAAAGTTCCACGAATGGATTTGCAAACATGTCATGGAAAATTTTTCAAAAGATCTGTCCCCGAGCGACAGTGACGCTTTATCTGACGGCAGCGAAGCCCTGTCGCCCCGGCGGCGGCACCGCCGCGTTTCCCGGGACTCCCGTGGCTGGGGACTCGCAGTTCCGTAAGGGACAGGTGACACAAGGAATAAATACGCTGTAACAAAGAATGCTGCTTTCTAAAACTCTAAAACGAGTCTTATATTGGCCGCCATTGTCGGTATCCCAGGGTTTTCGGGCGCGCGGTGCAGCGGGTCTCCCTCCGGGGTTACAGGGAGGAAAGCGTGAGCGCAGCCAGCCAGGCTGACACTGCAACACCGGCCACGCTGCTCCGCGCAGGGGCCGCGGCGCTCAGAGCGCGCTGCGGAGCGAACCCGGGGGACCCGGCTTTCGCAGGCGCGCGAGGCTGTGACAACGCTGTCATCATGCGTGACGCTCAAAGCTATTTGTTAATTAAAGGAAGGGGGAAATTCACTTTCGTTTCGTTCCCGCAGCTTCCCGGGCGCCGACCGCTAGCTCCGCAGCGGCAGCTCCGCGCAGAGGCGGGCAGGGGGCGGAGACTCCGCTCGGCCGGGCCGGGCCTGGCTGGCGGCGCGGCGGAAGTGTGCGCGATCGGCCCCGCCCTGCCGGGCCGCGGCGAGCGGAGGTGCGTACGGGGCGGTGGGGGTGCGTTACAGGGTCTGGGCTCTTGTGCTGAGCGCCGCTCGGCGCCAGGCGGGCTTGTCGGTAGGAGGGGAGCCCGGGCCGGTTACCGGCGAGGTGAGGGGCTCCCGGCGGCCGGGAACGTCACGGCCCTTCGCCCCGGCATCCGCGCTCGCCAGCTGGGTCCCCGGGAGCGCCGGAGATGCTGAGCGCGGGGGGATGTCTGTCAAATACCCAGTAATCTGAGATAATCTGTAGTTTATTTATATCATTGCAGCTGATCACAGTTATTTGCCTTAGTTAAACTGTAAACATGAAGAAATTAAAGCTGAAAGAACTGGAAAGCTGCCTTCAACAAGTGGATGGTTTTGAAAGCCCGAAGCTGCTTCTTGAGCAGTACCCGACGAGGCCGCACATCGCAGGTACAGGGGACCCCCAGCACCACTCTCTTACTACTTCTCCATCAGCATTTAAAAACACAAACTGTTTCTACTGCATTATCTCCTTTATATCTTACACTGACAGTAGCTGAGAAATTTTATCCAGCAGGAAAGTAGTTATTTTTAATGATCAGTTAGGTTCTTTTCGTTAAGAGATATCCTGTTAGTGTACAATGCAAAACTCATATAAACAGATGTAAAAGATAATGTAATAGAAACAGCTTAATCTGTAAATGAGAAAGCTGAAATGGACTTATTTCGTGACACACATGAAACAGCAAGTGTATTTTGACACTTACACGTAGTTTAATTATGATTTCTTGCAGTATTTTGTGTATTTTTACCCAAATTTAGAGGCATACTTTTTCCACAGACGCTACTCACAGCTGTATATTTATTCTCTCCACCAAACATCTTTAGTTCTGTAACTCATCAAAATGTATATGTTTTCGCACACAAATTAAAGACAGAATAACAGGCAGTGAGAACACCAGCTTGATTTTGCTTTACAAGAAACCTCTACTTCAGAGTTTTTTTGAAGGCAATAGTAGCTTTTCTTGATTAATCAAATACCTATTTGATAATACTGACCTATATCTTTTTTTTCCCCTCCCAGCATGTATGCTTTATACAATTCACAATACTTTTGATGATATTGAAAACAAAACAATTGCAGATTTAGGATGTGGTTGCGGCATGCTCAGCATTGGAAGTGCAGTGTTAGGAGCAGGGTATGTATATACTAGTAAGTTCTGTTTGTGTTTTTTTTCTGGCATGTAAGGGTAGAAAGTAAGATTAGAATATAGCAATGCTGAACAAAACTAATTTTAGATGTTGATTTTATCTGGTGTATAATGAGGCTATTTAATATATTTACGGTCAGTAACCATTCAAATAGTGGAAGAGATGGACAGTTGCCAGAATTTGGAAGTCATAATGTTCACTTTCCCCTGACACGCTAAATGAATACATGAAACTTCCTTCACAAACTTTAAAAGGATATTTGAGAAAGGGCAACAGGACTGCTTGCATTTTTATCAGCACTGAATTTATAGCATATGCTTTTTATATTTCCTGGATAAAACAAGCTGTGTATACTTTTCTCTCTCAAAACTTTACTATAGAATTTGAACACTTATATTTTGCAAGAGACTAATATGCAATGCTTTATTTTTTAATAGATTGTGTGTGGGGTTTGACATAGATGCAGATGCACTGGAAATATTTAATAGCAATATTGAAGACTTTGAGCTCACAAACGTCGACATGGTTCAGTGTGATGTCCGTTCTTTATCTGATAGCATGTCAGAGACTTTTGACACAGTTATTATGAACCCTCCGTTTGGTACCAAGCATAATAAAGGTTGGTAATTGTGAAACTCAGTAAGAAATTATTAGGAACGAAATAGCACTTTTCATGAACTATCTCTCTTCTTTTTTACAACTACCAATTGCCTAGAGTTTTGCTGATGTGGAATCAACTCCCTAAGCATAGATTAACAACTTTAACGTTGTAACTAACAGTCACTGGGTTTACAATAAAATACTAGATATTTTATATCCTTATCATGTTTATCTTTTACTAAAAGCAATCGGGTAAGTTTTAGAAATACTTTATGTATCTTGGTGTATTTGGTGCTCTTTCTCAAACACCTCTTACTCCAGAAAAATTAAAGCATTGAAGATTTTTAAATCCTCTGGTTTAAGCTTGCATTTAATAATTCTATCAATTTCAACTTTCTTTTAGGAATGGATATGATTTTTCTGAAAACTGCTTTACAAATGGCAAAAAAAGCTGTATATTCCCTTCACAAAACTTCAACAAGGCAGGTAAGTCTTTCTTTTAGTAGGGTGAGCATCAACCAGGCAATGAAATAGCTGGCATTTAATTATGTTATTCATACCTTTGTGGGGTATGAAACTTGTTTTGGGTAAACACTAATCACATCAAATAACTGTGATCTCACATACATCAGGACAAGTATTTGATCTAACGTTTCAAACTTAAGTACAGGGGTGTGGATGTTTATAAGACAGTCTAGAAAAGAGTTTAAATTTACCTGTATCTATTTAATATTGTAGCACATTCAAAAGAAAGCAGACGAATGGGAAGTGAAGATGGAAGTCATAGCAGGTAAGATTAATTTTTTGTTAAAGATAAAACAATGTCTTGTTGGGGGCTAGTATCTACAACACTACTAGCCAGTCTTAACATCCTGAGGTAAATTTAAGTGTGATTTAACACTGAAAATGAGAGGTCATTTTTAAGCAGCCTTTTTTATATATACCTTGCTACCTGGCTAGAATACAAGCAGGTACTTAAAAAAGCTCTGAGGAATACATATTCTCTGCAGACTTAGACCTGGATTTGTTATAGATTTTGCCCTGAAGCAGAAGTTACCTACATTTCTGCTTCAAAAGTTTGTTGCTAAATAATATAAGCAAAATGCAGGCCAGTTCTCTCTCAGAAAAGCATCCTGTCCTTTATATAGTCACCTAAATGTTTGTCTGACAGTCATTCAAGTTATCGTCCCAATTCTTAAATATCACCAGCTGGATGCTTTATACAGTTGTACAACTTAAGATAGGAACAAGCACTTGAAATAGAACTGCATTTCAGCCATCTGCTTAATATGTGATGAGGTTGGCTTGAATTTCAGTCATAATCTAGTCCAGAGGTAAAAACAGTTATTCAGTCAAGAGAGGTAGGCAATAGAAGAACATGGGTGTAGGGTATAAGCCAACTAAGTCATTCTATTGTAACAAGTATTCTTGTTCACAGAACTTAGGTATGATCTACCAGCATCATACAAGTTCCACAAGAAGAAATCAGTAAGTATAAAACCTAATGTAACTGAGAAAATGCACTAGGCAAGTAAATAAATTCTACTTAAGAGTCATACATACTGGATGACGAATGCTCACAGCACTTGAGAGAAGTTGACTATGATGGCATCAACTTCCATTGCTGTTACTACATTTTGTACTTGAACAGGAAAGGGTCATTGAAATCCAAGTCAAGGCTATTAACAAAGATTAAAGGCAGCACTACAACTAGACGTGAAAAAGCTAAAGGTAGTCTCCCTGACTCAGCTTTTAATAGTGATTTGCAGCTGGAATGTAGACTGAATTAAGTCATGAGGGCCAGAGTAACTAGGATTTTCCAGCTGCAGCATTATTTCAGCGTTCTATGCTTTGTACTGCAAGTAGCTACTACCAGTGAAATCCCTGACAGAGCTATCTTAGAAGGGGAGAGGAGGAAGCTGTGCACTTCCTCCCACAACAGAATATCTAGTCTGGATGCTACAATATGGAAGCTTAAGCCCAGAGGCATATTTTTGGGTCCTGGCCTAGAAGATGTATCCCATTACCACAGGCAAAGTAGCAAGAATCCTGGAGTAGACTGAGTAAGATCTGGAGATTGTTAGGTATAGTGAGTAGCAGAGACTAGACGTTTTATTTAACTGTACCTATTCTTTTGGTGATTTGAACTTCAAACAGTGGATGTCTGTCCTTCAGCTTTGCTACTTCACAGTTATAGTTTCATATTACATTAACATCTGGGCTTCAGTAGTAAGGAGTTCTAAGTTCTCAGTTTATTGGCAGCTGCTATTTAATGTAACTGCATGATTACAAAGTCCAGAATCTTTTACATTTGATTGAGGTGCCAGGAGTTGAGAGGATCTGACAATATAAACAAAACTATAAATACAAAAGAGTTTTCCAGGGTGGTATGTTAACAGTAAGCATGCTTCTTAAACAGAAAAAAAAAAAAAAAAGCTGTAATCCAACAAAATGAAACTTTCCTGTCATTATAGGTTGACATTGAAGTGGATTTCATTAGATTTTCTGCCAAGGAGCTCCTGAACTGAGGCATGTCTTTCAATCTTTGGAAATGGAACAATAAAAACTATATATTTTTTTTTTAGTATTTTAGTATTACTGTTCTCCATCTCCATTTTCTGTTTTCAGTTGTTTTGATGCAGGTTCTTCATCTTCCATTTCCTCTAGTGGTCTCTTCTTCGGACTGGCTGGTTCTGCAAGATTGAATATTTAGTTATTTATGATTAAAGGAAGCATTTCAGTATTACCTGAATCTTCTGAAAAAACAAACCCTTCCTAACACGCAAGTTCAAGGATGAGTCCTAAGTTTACCTAAAGCCACTGCTCTGCTAGAGGGCTTACTTATTACTGTGACTGAAAGCTTTTAGATGTTCTAGAAGACCAACTTTGAAGAGCTTCTTTCCTGTGTAACTTTATAGCAGGAAGTCAGGTAAGATGAAGGAATACAATCTAACAGGAGTAGGTTTCACTGGGTTTTGTTTGAGAAGGTGCCATATATAATGAGCAGAAGCTTAGCTCTTCATCTTCTCCAAACTAAATACCAATATGCAGGACTATTAGTCTAGTCATATCCTAAAGGGAGAAAAAAACACAGCACAAGCTTAGGCTTGCATAGTCGTGTAGTGTTGCTGACAACCAGTCTCTTTCAAGGTAGGATGCTTTGAACAGTACATCCTCAGCTATCTAGTAATTACTTTAATATGTGTTTTGGACAGTTCTGGAAGGAATCAAGCAGAGGAGCCTTAAAGTTGCTTTACCAATACTGACACTGACAGAGGACAGAAATGTCAGGCCAAATCTGGAAGACTCTAAGGAACCTGGGTACTTCTCCAGAATGTAGTGCCATGTACTAAAGCGGCTGCATCCCCTGCACAGAATGACATACCTGTTATAGTACCATCTCCGCCACCTTCTTCTTCATCCTCAAACTTTATTTTCTTGCCCTGAAACTGTACCTTCCCTTTTTGTGCTCCTTGAGGTATCTTTCCCCCTCTTCCTTTTCCTTTAATTTTGCGTCCTGCAGGGATATAAGATGCCAGGAACTTCGTATCATTTGTCTTTTAACTGGCAAGCTCATAAGAGTGCTTTACAGTTAATTGTGTTTAGTATGTATTCACTTATTTACAGTTGGTTTCACACAATGCTACTTCTAGGACATTATAAATGCTTAAACCAATAAAAGGAGGACCTTTTGTTTTTTGTTTCAGTAATTCTTGCTGATCTTCCAGTATTTTTTTCAGAGCTTCTTTCTCTGCATCTCCTTCTAGCAACTCCCATATAACGTCTTTGTTCCGAAGCTGTAAGTTTCCATTATGTGCTTCTTTGGCTTTTTCTAGAGCTTCTTTTGCAATATCCTTAAATAGGATAATTCCCTTAAAAAGAAGAGTGGTATTTGCATTTGAATCTTACTGCAAAAACATTCAGCTAGAACAATGAACAACATAACCTGTTTGGTACCTCACCAATTCATTACTCTTGCACAATGTAAAATCTGTCTGGGCTGAAGCAAAACCCTCAGACTGTCCTAACAAACATTAGCTTAGAAGGCTGGATTTTTTATCTGTTCTTTTGAAAGAATTTAAGGCAATAATTTAATTCTCTAAATATTCTGCAGTTCCAAAAGTCAAATTAATTTCTTTTGATTATATAAGATAGCAAGTATTTAATCATTTGGTTTCAAACTTTAACACAGAGGTCTTAACTTGAAGACTCTACTGACCTCCTTTGCACCTCTGACAAAGTGTATCCATTTGATCCCTCCATGATTAGAAAATACATCGTGGAGATCTTCTCTGCATGTTTGATCATCTAAATCACCAGAAAACTTCAGAAGACATCCTGTCTTTTCTTCCAGAGACTTCTAAATGAAATTTAAAAAAACACATTTCAATTGAAAAGTCAAACTTGAATATTCATTTCCCCTGCCTCAATTTGTCATGCTTTGAGTTAATTGGGGTGCTTCTGTCTCTGGCTCGGCCTTAGTCTAAAGTAACTGCATTTTCTGAAAAACTAATTGCATGTTTTTCAAACAGTTTTTCTCTCTAGTAGTGATAACATAGAACACTGGTATGCAGAGAGGCCAGTATTTATACTTATTCCTCAGGTAACCAATGCCATCCCAGAGTTGGCGAAAAACGCTGCACCTGCATGGTAGGGCAGATAGGACAGGTGAACCCAAACTGACCAACAAGAGTATTCCATCCCAGATACGTCATACTCGGTATAAAACTGAGAGATCACGAGAGTCTGGTTCTCTTCTGCGATGGCCAATGTCTAGTGAGGACCCTGTTTGTCTGATTGTTCCTGATCCCAGATTGGAGCGTCCCCAAATCCAGTTCCTGAGTTCAACTCCCCTCCAGCACCCATTCCCCCATGTCTGCTCTACAGCAGTTGTGGTGACATCAGTGGGTGGGGGTGCATTCTCAGATAGTTGTACATATTTTCATTACTTTCTGATTATTTTAATCATTATTACTATTATCATAATTTTATTAAAGTTGTAGCTTTAGTTTCCAATCTGCAAGCCTCTTTCATTTTCCTCTCCCTTACCCTGGGGGTGGGGTAGTAGTGGAATTTGGGAGTCCAACTGCACGACTTCGTCCAATAATTTAGCTGGCTTAAGACTAAACCATGACAGTATTAAAACCTTATAGTGATAAACAAGCATTTAAGTCACCCTCTTAGCACCATCGGTAGCCCAAGCATTCTCGCTATGTAGTTTCCTTATGCTGATGTCCAAGTCTTGCATGGTGCGTCCCCCTCCCTTTTGATTTTATTTTCTTTGCTTACTACAATACATTTATACGGCACTCTGGACTCCTTGTCCATAAGAGAGTTTCACACTTGACGTTCTACAAAACAGTTTTCTGAAGTCTGACACATCAGGTTGGAAATCCATATGATACTGATTAAATCCTTACTGGATCTTTCAAATATCCCAGAAGAACAATCACCTCAATAGTGTGTTTAGGATTACTTCTGAACAGGTAAACTTGCCCAGTAATTTAAATTAAGGATATAATTATTTAAACAAAATTAGTCTCTTGGAAATAAGATTAATTACTATGAGACAAAACCAAGTTTTACAGTAGGTTAGCTGGAAAAGCTGGAGTGACTTTCTAGAAAGTGGTCTGTACTCGAGTTTCAAATTCCGAATATCCCATGTTAGCTTTACAAATATATCGCTGCAGGAGCATGTTATGTGTGGATTGAAAATCCATACAAAAGTAAGCACTGAATAGTTTTCAGGTAGAGATATTTTAAAAAGTCATACCATTTCAGCATCTGCTGCTTGTTTCTGTTTTTCTTCTTTTTCCCTGTAGAAAAGTTAAACTAGTTAAGAGTTGGTCCAGGCGCGGTCTGGTGAGCAAACCCTAGGCACTTCAGTTGATAATGACTTACTGTTTAGCTCTTGCTTTAGCTTCCACTTTGTTTTGTCTCCTTTCTTCGTTCTTTTTTGTACAATACTCCTCCCTTTAATAGAATATAAGCCAAATTAATACCACTTAATGCATTCCATTATAATTACATTATAAGACAGCAGTAGCCAACAAGCAGTTGAGATTATCTTTGGGCATGGAGATGCTGGTCTCCAAAAAGTACAACTGTCAATACCAATACAACCATGTAGAAACTTACACCTCTCAGACAATCCACACTCTTGTCTAAATCCACCCTTGACCATTATCAGTTCATATATCAGTTAAGTGGACTTACTTGAAAAGTATAATCAGGTCTGTATCTTTGTACTTCTGGTTTGGGATCTCTATGAACTTCTTAGCAGATTCAACGCTATCAAAAACTGCAAATATTGAACCCTGTTAAATGGTAAGAGACATTCAGTGTTAAATTGAACAGGATGTTGTCCAGGGGAGATCCCTGCCCCAGGTCTAACTGCTTATCACAAGAGCTACCTTAAATGTTTTCTGCAGTGTTCTCCTCATTTGAATGTTTTCAACTGGACCTTTATCCTCAAGCCATTCTTTGATATCATCAAGAGTTGCATCTAGTGGAAAGCCTTTCTGCAAGACAGCAACAAACTCTGATTATATGCAACAAACTGACAGTCAGAGATTATAACCTAGTATGAGTTAATTCAAGCTTTACTTAAGTGTTTTTCAGTCAAAGTCACGCAGAAGAGCACAGAGCAAAGGAAGAAGTTCACTTACAACATATACAGATCTGTTTTTAATTGCAGCCTTATACTGGTCATTTAATTCAGGAAGGGGTTTGTTTGGAGATCTTCTGATTTTAGTTTTGTCTTCACTTATTTCCATTAGACCAGTGTTGGATTTTCTTAGTGCTTCTACAATAACATTAAAATCTTTTGAAAGCCGACTTAACCTATCAAGTAAGCAGACACAGGTTATTACAAATTTACAGGCAAAGCTGAAGCCAAATGTTAAAACAACAATAGAAGTGGTATATGTAGACCAGGGACATTTGGTCCCAACTAGAGATAAGTAGCTGAAAGTTGTCCTTCCATACAGATTAATTGTACTTTGTTTTACCTGTTGAATTTGATCATTACTTCTAAAGGCACCCAGCCATCATCTAGTTTGATCTGTTCCTTTAGGAACTTGTCTCTTGGTAGATTGTGATTGCCAAAATAGTACTGCAAAAAAAGAAGGGAGAGGGGGGTAGGGAAGAGATATTTGTCTTTGTTTGGTCTTAAAAGCTTAATTTTCATCTAACAGCTTACTACAGTGGATTGAGACGTAACAAAATTAATTAATTTGAACAATTAGAAATTCTGAAATTATTCCCTCCTGCTTTGATGTTCTGCTTTCAGAGAAGTTAGCTGCATCACAAACTCTAAAAAGACTCAGTGCTTCATGCAATGGGACTGAGGCAAAGGCAAAGAGCTGTTTAGGAAAAGCATGATGCTTATTCTGTTAACTTAATTATTCATCAACCTGATAAAGCTCTGCACAGTCAAAAGACATCTGTCACCAACAGATTCAGGTTTTAGTCCTTATTTAAGGAATGCATAAGCAAGAATATTGTATTTGCCACACCGATAAATCATACACTTAGACTAGAGTTCCTAGAACTCATTCAAGAAAATACTGTAAGAAAAACATGGTTTTTATTTACCATGTTCTCATTATGATTATGTCCAGCACAGGAAGAACAGTGTCACGTAGTTGACAAATTCTTTAGTTCAGTACAAGATAGGTAAATTAATCAGATTCTTTTGCTCACTAGCAGTCATGTAACTAGGGTCAAATACTTGAATCCATAGGCTAAGCTGAAGCCTTTCCACCAATATCCTTCTGTTTAACAAGGCAGTGCAGTTTTCACAACAATACCTCTCCCTGTGGTACACATCAAACTCACGTTGCCGTAAGTCTAACTTTGTCAACTATTTTTCTATTTTTCCTCAATCTCTGGGCTTGTGTTTTGTTGTTTGGTTTGGGGTTTTTCTCTCCATAAATAGTGACTACAGTTCCATATGCTCATGGAGATTCACACACAGCTGTATTTTTGTCCTTCAGGGAAAGTTTTGTTCTAGATGTCATTTTAAGTGATATGCTTGGTTTGAGTGAGAAAATAGTTAATCTAAAGTAAGGACCTAAGTTTAGATGCAATTTGTAGCAATAAATTACAAAGTAGTAGATCATAATAGCAAGTTATGCAATATGCTAATATTCTGACCAGCACAGATTCCTGAGTAGGAGCATTTCATCCAAAAAAATTAAGTCATAAAATCAAAATGCATTTACCTGTTTGCATAGATACAATAACTCCAGTGAATACAGTAATAAATTGTTTAATGATGCTTCACTTGCTACAGCACCTAAACCAGTAGCAAGTTAAACCTTTTCTGTTTTAAATGGTGGTCTTACAGGCAACTCTAGACAAGCATAACTTTCAACTTAGACTACAATTACAAATTATCTTGAAGTATGAAATACCTGTCATATACACTGACACTTTAAAGAGCTGAAGGTTTGAGTCTCTGTATGAACTTCCTATCAGGCAAGTCCCTACCAATGAATGTCTCCAAAACATCACAGTCCAGATCCCAAATTATAATTTGAACTTGCCTCAATTTGCTGACAGATTTTGCTTTCCAAAACAGACATGTTTTCACCATTTCCATTTTCAGCCATTTTCATGAGCTGTGAAGAGAATTCAGAGCAAAGACACTAAGTATGGCATAGTACTTTCTACAGATGTATTCACATGTTGCATTTCACTGCAGCCTCATCTGAACAAGGTAACAGCCAGGTTCTTTAGCTATACTTTTATGCTGGTGAGCCAGCTTTAAACATGGCTGCAGAACTCACAGGGGAAACTATGAAACAACAGGAAGAAAAAGAAGTAAAATATTTCAGTTGTTAAGGCATCATTTGGCATTCTACATTGAAGATAAGTAAAAAAAATGCTGGCACTTTACAGCATCATTTGCTATTTATCTTTTTCTAGGCATGGATCCTCAGTTGGTACCTAACAGCAACAAACCTGAGAGGCAACAACATTTGTCAAAATTTGTCAAAATGTAGGCAAAACCTCAATAACAAAGACTGGTTAATATTCCTAATAAGTATAATTAGAACCTTTCTGAAGTTTCTGCCTTTGAAAGTTCAAGGAACTTACTGGAGGAAGGAATCAGAATATCTGCATTTACTAGTCTAGCCTAAAGATGCCTAATTCTCTCCTTTACAAACATTTCTTCACTGCAGTTCTGCCTGAATACCGAATCAAGCATCTTTGATAGGAGACAAGATGTTTTAATTTGAAAGTAACTTCTTCCCTTAACTGGCATTAAGTGTATAATCCCAGTGCATCAGACACAGTCACTGCATCCACTGGAAAGTTGGCAAGAAACAGCTACTGTCCAGAAAGTTAACTGGGAACAGAAAATGCCTATCTAGTTGCTCTTAAGATAAGTATCGATTGTGAAGAGTAATTCTTGAGGAAAAATGCAGCTTTATAAAGCTGTCAAAAATGTTTTTTTGAACCATGAAGCACAGATTTCTTCTTTCTCCCTTTGGGCACTATCACACTTGTTAAATCCAGATACAGCAGAGATGATAACAGTTTCATGGCTCTCAGTTACCCCAGTTCACAGATCAGCAGTCATTAAGACTATGGGTGAAGGTGGGTTTGCACTCACGCCTTGCATGGTTTACTGGGAGATTTTAGCATATATATTCTGCTCTTCTGCCACTCGCAGGGCAGTAGCATCTTCCAGAGCATCGAAACTGACAATGTAGGAGGAGGGAAAACTCCCCTGAGACTCCCTTCTCACAGGAAATTACGATCTTCATTAGAACACCTGCCTGGCAGTCCCATCTTCTTATTTTGGTAGTTTAATTCACCAGTCATTGTTCAGCCTATTGCAGTCCACAGCATTCCCGTTTCCTTCTCTTCCTGGTCTCAACACTAGGTTGCATCCTTTGACTTGCTTGTTGTTCTTTTTAATGTAGGCACTTACAGATTTAACATTTACATCCTGCTGTCCTAGGAAGCCGTTAACAAATGCCAAGATAAAACAACATACACTTTTGCCTTCACCTGGCTTCCACCACCTAAACGCCTTCAAGCCTTTTTATAGCCTGGAATACCCTGTCTTTCTTGCACTTCCCCAGCTCTTGCTGTGCATTGCTGTCCCAGTCTGCCTCACCCTGGGTACCAACATACCCAAAACCAGTAACTCACTTTCCACATAAGGCTCAATTACTCTGCTAAGAAGAGATTACAAACAAAGTCTGTTCCTTTTACAGTATTTTCAAGGTAAAAAACAAACCATACAGAACTGTAAAACACCATCATACCTGGGACAATTCCTTCATATTAGGTCTTAATGTGGAAAAGTTTTTCTAAAAACCACTCGTTCAGCTGCAAGTAACAACACACTGAAGACAGGACTAAGAAGCTTGCTGTACACAGAATTCAGTTCAGACACTGGTCAAGCTCTAACCTACTTCAAATAAAAGCAGAAGAAATTCTAGTCTCACTGCACATGCTCACTTCAGACTCTTTAGCCCAGTCATTTGGCACAGCTTGGTCTTCTGGATCCAACTTCCAGATCAATAGCTTTCAGTTGCTTTGCAGCATTAAGGACTAATGAAAAGCCAGCTCCACTGAACAACAATTGCAGGCTCAACAGCATGTGAAATCCTACAGAAGACTTTACGGTAAGTGCTTTCTTAATAGGCCATACTAAGTTGTTCCTTCTGTGTGCTAATGGTGTGTATCAGTACTACTCAAAAAGAAAACAACTTAAAATTACACAAGTAAACATGGGATGCAAATTACAAATGTAAAACGACAGTCAGGCCCTCTGACCAGAATCACCTGATCCTGCAGTGCATCACCGAGATCCCAGAAAAAAGTCTCAAGTGGGTCTGCAACTTATCCATCATTTAGCTTACACATTTACTGTCTGGACCAGACTTCCTTGCATGGTGATGGATTTTGCCATCACTACAACAGCGTGAAAAGGTTTATATGGGGGAATTTTTTTTTTCCAAAAAGGTGACCCGGAGCCATTTCCCTGCCGGGTTCAGAAACCCCTGAGCGAGGCCTGGGCCTCCTCACCAGGCTCTGCTATCAGAACATGGCTCTTCCGTGTCAGATAACCCTGCTCGCTATCGCCGCGTTAACCGCGCCGTTGGGGTTTGAGCATCACAAGAAGGAATTCAGTGGAATAAGTATTTAAATGACGGAAGCGCCGGCGGGGCCGCCCGCGTGTCCTTAACCGCTTTCACGCGGCGGAAGCCGCCAAGCGCCGGGGCACCCCGGGCCGCCCATCGCTAAGGCCGCTCCCGCGGGGACCCCCGGGGCTCTGGTAGGCCGGAGCCGCGGCCGGCAGCGGGGGCAGAGCCCGGTGCCCGCAGGGATCCCGCCCGCCCCGCACCGCGTGAGGCGCCCCGCCGCCCCCTTCCGCCGCTCCCGCGCTGGGCCCCGCCGGGTGGGCCCTGGCGGATGCGCAGCCGGGCCGCCCCCACCCGGCGCACGAACCTGCGGCCACTCCAGTCCCGCGCACGCGGCCCCGCTCCGCCGCCTCAGAGGCCGCCCCGCGCGCCGCCCCGCCCCGTCCGCCTCACGTGAGCGCTGCTTCCGGGGCGAAACCGGGCTCTGCCCCGCCCTCGGTGCCGGCGGCGGAGCGGCGGGAGCGGAGGGCAGGGAGGGGCGCGGGTGTAGCTTTATCGGGACACGCGGCTGCGGGCAGGGCTGGCGCCGCCACGCACACCGGCCGGGGTTGCGCCCCGTTAGCGGACGAAGGAAAGGAACAGCCGGGGTTTGTGCATTGTGGTTGCGTTTATTGGAGGTTACAAACATAGAAAAAGGACATGAAGCTACTGGAGTGTCCAGAGGAGACCCCAAAGCTGGTGAAGGATCTCGAGGAGAAATCATATGAGGAGCAGCTCAAGTCACTTGGTCTGCTCAGCCGGGAGAAGAGGAGACTGAGCGGGAACCCCATAGCGGTTTACTGCTTCCTGACAAGGGAAGAAGGAGCAGCAGACTGATCTTTTCTCTCTGGTGACCAAGGACAGGATCCAAAGGAATGACAGGAAGATGTGACAGGGGAGGGTTAGGTTGAATATTAGGAGAAGGTTTTTTACCCAGAGGGTGAAGGAGCACTAGAACAGCTCCCCAGGGAAGCGGTCACAGCACCAAACCAGACGATATTAAGGAAGCATTTGGACAACACCCTCAGACACACGGTGTGAATGCTAGAGTTGTCCTGTGCAAGGACAAAAGTTGGACTTGAT